>JAJHZJ010000326.1:0-680000 GCA_023548195.1 Bettongia penicillata ogilbyi
AAGACCTAGTCCTCATGGAATTTATAATCTAGAAAGGGCAATATAATATAGATAGATTTGGAGAGAGAGAGAGAGAGAGAGAGAGAGAGAGAGAGAGAGAGAGAGAGAGAGAGAGAGAGAGAGAGGAAGGGAGGAAGAGATGTTATGCTATTGGTCATGAGTTGAACCAAGGAGAATTTGGCTGCTTCAAAGGAATCCATTCTCCTATTAGAAATACAATTCAAATTGTATGTTCTTTTGATCTGAGTATCAGAGATCTCAAGCTAGAAGGGAACTCAGAGGCCAGTCTTCTTACTTTGCAGATGAGGAAACTAAAAACTAGAGAGTTTAAATGATTTGCCCAAGGTCAAAATTTAGTTACAGGCCTTTTTGACTCTGATCCTTTTGATCTCCATTTTGGCTAACCTAGTACTGCCTATTCACTATATCATAGACTGGAATACTAAGCTCTGTGATGACAGGTATTTATCTATCTGTCTATCTATCTATCTATCTATCTATCTATCTATCTATCTATCTATCTCTTTTCTATTGTTTATTTCTATTATTTCTCTGTCATCTGTTATCTGTCAATCTCTTTCTTCCTCCCTCCCTCCTTCCTTCCTTTCTTCCTTCCTTCTTTCCTCTCTTCTTTCTTTCCTTCCTTTTCTTCCTCCCTCTGCACCTCTCTCTGTTTCTCTGTCTCTCAGTAGCAGCTATTTATTAATTCTTAAGGTCAAGGTTGGAACTACTCTAAACTGGCACTAACCTACTGGCACTGAAGTGTATGTTTGTTGTTTAAGGATCAGTGTAGAAAAATTCAGAAAGAATTATTGCTGGGTTGACTACAAGATAATGAATTTTTTTGGTTAGAGTAACTCTTGAATATTACCTACTAAATTTTAGAGGAGTTGTGATTTGTGATAGCACAAAGAGCACTGACATCAATGAAATCATAATCTTTGCATATTACAGTAATGAGAACTGGACTAATGATTCTTCATTAAAATTTTGGTGTATTCAAACGCAAGTAATCCTTCACAAATGGCTGCTGTTTCATTGGGGAACTGAAGTGAGGTAGCACAAAGAAAAAGAGATAAGGAAAAAATGTTTGAAATGAAATGGGGTAAAATTTTAGGGAGAATCTTCCTTACTCAATAACAAGGAAAAATTTGTTAATGATGAGAGATGTCCAACAATGAAACAAGCTGTTTCAGAAGATACTGAGTTTTCCATCTCTGAATGTATTCAAATGGAAGCCAGATGACTCTTTGTCAAGGATGTCATAAAAGATATTGCTTTTCACATAAGGAATAGAATAGATATCCTTTAAGGTATTTTCCAATTTTAAGATAGTGTGAAGAAGTACAGTATGGTGGAGAGAGTGTTGATCTTGGAATCCGAGGAACTGGGTTTGAATTTCAGTTTTGCTACTTTCCTTTGTGACCTTTGTACCCTTTCTGGACCTCAATTTATTCATTTATAAAATGAAGAGTTAGACTATATTATTTTCTAGAATGTTTTAAATTTTTTGATTGTGTGGTTCAAAGGGTGAGGTGTAACCAAGATTTGTCATAGAACAGCAGTGACCAAAAGATGGGCCTATCCAGCAGCAAGAAGGATTCTGATGGTCATGATGGATAAAGACTTTGAGCAAACCACAGGTCGACCTGATTATGTTTGATAAAATTGCACAGGGAAGCAGCATTAAGGATGTTACCAGACAAATGTGTGTTTGGGAAAGATGGTGGATTGGTCATGTAGCAAGAATAAGGAACAATAGCCCAAGAGTAGCCCCACATGCTTTATTAGTGTTCCTACAATGTAAAAAGAAGTACAGAAATGCCCTAAGAATGTTGGGTGAATCCTTTGTGGTAGATTTATTGAAGGATAAGGACAAAAGTCAGATAGAATGTGCAGGTTTGGAAGGATTGCCATATGCATCATTGACCAGAGTCCTGAAGTTGAGGAGATCAGTTATGGATCCATCAAAGAATTAGTAAGCATTCTTGATCTCTACCTTTTCATGCATCAAGTTTCTGTCCCTGAGGAGTTTAAAATTGAAAGTAAGGACATATGCTGGATGTTAAAAAAAAACAGACCAGAAACATGCAAGTGACAAATGTATGTACAATGAAGCTACCTTCCAGTTGACTTGGCCTCTCATTTCACAACACCAAATATATACTGCCTCTTGGATATGACATAGAAATTAGTTGGTGGTCTCCTGCATCCAGAGATTTATTGCATTCCTGCTTCTGTCAAGAGTTTAGGGTCAGTTAAATAATAACTGATGACATAACCCAGGCTAAGATCCTAGGGTCCTTTTACAGGGAAAAAGGAGCTTCTGAGTAAGCCCCTTTTACTATGTCAGAAATCCAGTGTGGTCTGTTTTGATGTAATGTATCAAAGCAATAACATGAGTGAGTATACCTTCTTCAGTCTATCAGAGGTTTATCGACTTTTATTGGCCCTGGGCACCTCTGAGTGCAATGGTCTTTAGAATGACATGGAATTTATTAAACTTTTCCATTGCCTGACAGCTTTCCCCCTCAGCTCTTTTCTCTCAAAAAATGATTCCTGCCAATCTAGCTGTTTATTTAAATGGTTATTTATTTATTTTCTTGCCAGTGCAATAGGCATTTCTTGCTAACTTTCCAAGCATCTGCTTAAAGGAAATCCATTATGGCAACAATTCTGACACTATTCCTGCCCATTAGTGCCTGATGCTGTCTATTATGTTGCATTACTTGATATGACAGCCCCAGCACACATCCACCACTTCCCCTTCCCTGCTTTTTCTTTCTTTAAATTTAGATTTTAGTGGCTGGGTTGGTAATCAATTTTATGTTGCAGACAATAGCCTGTCACCCCTAACAGCTTTCCCCTTTCATCAGATAGCCCCGGTTAAAAGCATCTGATTTCCTTTGCCATTTACTTCCAATGAATTTAGATCATTACAAGGAGTGCTGGGGAGCAGCACAGTGGGGAATCTTCCTGATCTCTATAGACTGAGCTGACTAGGAATGTGTGTGGTTGTGTGTGTATGTGTGTGTGTGTGTGTGTGTGTGTGTGTGTGTGTGTGTGTGTTGAGGGGGGCAGATAAAATGCAATGTCTGAGTGTAGCTCAGGTCATGTCCAAGTAGAGCTAGCTGATACGTACAATCATAAGGTTTAGAGTTATCACGTATCAAAAGGTCATTTAGTTCAACCATCTCATATTACAGATAGAGAAAGAAGTTTCTCTAGTGTTTAGGAGTTGAACCCGAGTCTTCAGACTCCAAAACTAATGCTTTCTCTATCATACCATGCTGAACAGCTCAACTGATTATTTAGCTTTCTTGTCTGGGCTGACCTTTCCACTGAATTGGGTGAACCTGATCTCGCATACCCAGTCCTAGAAGGTATATGACATGTAGACTGTAGCACCTTTCCCCTCCCTCCCACGCACTTACAAATTCCTGAAAAGGAACTAAACACATAGCAGACTCTTTAAAATATTATTTTATGGCAATGAAAATCCTATATACCTAGGAACTATGCATATTTTGTTGGTGAAAAACTTAAAAGTTCCCTTTATAAATGCTACTACTTTATGGATAATATCATTAATGTAATATATGTTCTCTTTAATACTTCCTCATGGAGTGATGCTGACCCAAGGTCATTGAGAACTGTGTAGGTTCTACTAACTCAGAAAGTGCCTAGCAGTGGAGTCTGTGTAATTATTGTTTTGCCACTAGTGGCTGGATTTTTTTCAACCCCAAGAAATCATGAAGACCACCTACTAAGGCATGAAAGTACATCAACAGCTTTGAAATTGAGTATCCTTGAAGTCCACCTATATGATCCTACTAAATTTCACAGATATTCATAATAACATGCTTATTATTTTCAAGACAGTACAAAAATCCAAATCAAACAGACTTTCCTTAAAGAGCTTACATTCTTCTGGGAGAAAACAATATGAACTACACTTTAGTATAGTACAAGAAAATTTGATGAGGACGAAAGCACTGACAACTGAGAAGATCAGTGAAAGCTTCATGGGGGCGGGACATCTGAGCTGAAACTTGGAAGAAGACAATGACTCTGAGAGGCAATGATGAAGAATTTGTGTATTCTGAAGGTGAGCTTGTAGCTTGTATGAATGCATTTTACTTTATTGTGCTTTCTAGATATTAGGTTGCTTACATATTGAAGGTTTGTGGCAATCCTGCATTGAGTAAGTCTTTTGCTACCATTTTTCCAACAGTATGTGCTCACATATTTCAAACTTTTTCATCATTATTATATTTGGTATGATAATCTGTAATATAACATTTGTAATTGTTTTGGGGAGCCCTGAACCCATACAAGACAATGAACTTAATAAATGTTGTGTGTCTTCTGACTACTACACCAAAAGGCTGTTTCCCATCTCTCTCCCTCATCTCTGTTCCTTGCGACACAACAACATTGACATTAGATCAGTTAATAACCCTATAGTGGCCTGTAAGGCCACTAGGAAAAGGAGAATCAATTGATGGGGCAAGTTTCATTGCTGTCTTGTTTTAGAAACTGCCAATCCTACAGCAATTGCCACCTCAATCTTCATCAGTCACCATTCTGATCAGCCAGCACCAGCAAAATGATTAGGACTCACTGAAGGCTCAGATTATAGTTATTGTTTTTAAGCAAGAAAATATTTTCTAATTGATGTCTGTACATTTTTTAGACATGCGATTGCACACTTGGTAGACTACAGTTTAGTGTAAATATAACTTATGTATGCACTGGGAAACAAAAAAGTTCATGTGACCGGCTTAGTTATAGTATTTGCTTTATTGTGATAGTTGGGAAGCAAACACACAATATTTCTGAAATATGCCTGCATTTTGACTTTGTTCCAATATTTCTTATTCTCTGAGGAAGATAGTGAGTTCTGATTGCTCCATTCTGTTTTTCAGGACTATCCTACTTTGAATAAGGCTTTCTCTGGCTACTATCTTCCTTTTCCATTTTTATTTCCTTAAGAGATTGGATTTAAACTTAAACTTTTTTTAAAACTCTGTTTTTTTCAGGTATTTTTATAATTCAGGAGTGAGTAACTTACAGCCTCGAGGCCACATATGGCTTTGTAGGTCCTTTGGTGAGATCTTTTGATTGAGTACAAGTTTTTTTTTTAATTTTTAAAAAATTTATTTATTTAAGTTTTCAACATTCATTTCCACATAATTCTGAGTTCCAAATTTTCTCCCCATCTCTCCCTTCATTCCCCAAAATGCTGTGCATTCTGACTGCCCCTTCCACAAATGTGGCCTCCCTTCTAGCACCTCTTCCTTCCCTTATCCTCATCTTCTTTCTTGTCCTGTAGGACAATACAAATTTCTATACCCCATTACCTGTATTTCTTATTTCTCACAAAAGCAATTCTCAACATTTGTTCCTAAAACTTTGAGTTCCAACTTCTCTTCCTCCCTCCTCCCCACCCATCCCCACTGAGAAGGCAAGAAATTCAATATAGGCTATATATGTGTAGTTTGGCGAATGACTTCCACAATAGTCATGTTGTATAAGACTATATTTCCCTCCATTCTATCCTGCCTCCCATTTTTCTGTTCTCTCTTCTGATCATGTCACTCCTCAAAAGTGTTTACTTCTAATTACTCCTTCCTATTTGCCCTCCCTTCCATCATCCCAATCCTACCCTGCTTATCCCCTTCTCCCCTACTTTCCTGTAGTATAGATTTTCATAACAAATTGAGTATGCATGCTAGTCCTTCCCTGAGTCAAATATGAGAGTAAGCTTCACTTTTTTCCTCTCACCTCTCCCCTTTTTGCCTCCATTAGAAAAGCTTTTTCTTGCCTCTTCTATGAAAGATAATTTGCCCCATTCCATATCTCCCTTTCTCCTCCCAATATATTCTTCTCTCATCCCTTAATTCTATTTTTTTAGATATGATCCCTTCTTATTCAACTCACCCTGTGCTCTCTGTCTCTGTATTTGTCTCTCTGTCTCTCTCTCTCTCTCTGTCTCTCTCTCTGTGCATAATCCCTCCAACTACCCAGATACTGAGAAAAGTTTCAAGAGTTAAAAATCTTATCTTTCCATGTAGGAATGTAAAGAGTTCAACTTTAGTATGTCCCTTGTGATTTCTCTTTCCTGTTTACCTTTTCATTCTTCTCTTGATTCTTGTGATTGAAAGTCAAATTTTCTTTTCAGCTGTGGTCTTTTCATCAAGAATACTTGAAAGTCCTCTATTTCATTGAATGACCATTTTTTTCCCCTGAAGAGCTATACTCACTTTTTCCAGGTAAGTGATTCTTGGTTTTAATCCCAGTTCCTTTGACTTCTGGAATATCATATTCCAAGCCCTTTGATCCCTTAAAGTAGAAGCTGCTAGATCTTGTGTTATCCTGATTGTATTTCCACAGTACTGGAATTGTTTCTTTCTAGTTGCTTGCAATATTTTCTCCTTGACTTGGGAACTCTGGAATTTGGCTACAATATTCCTAGGAGTTTCTCTGTTTGGGTCTCTTTCAGGAGGTGATTGGTGGATTCTTTCAATATTTATTTTACCCTCTGGTTCTAGAATATTAGGGCAGTTTTCCTTGATAATTTCATGAAAGATGATGTCTAGGTTCTTTTTTTGATCATGGCTTTCAGGTAGTCCTATAATTTTTGAATTGTCTCTCCTGGATCTATTTTCCAGATCAGTTGTTTTTTCAATGATATATTTCATATTATCTTCCATTTTTTCATTCTTTTGGTTTTGTTTGGTAATTTCTTGATTTCTCATAAAGTCATTAGCTTTCAGCTGTTCCATTCTAGTAGTTCTAACGAACTATTCTCTTCAGTGAGCTTTTGAACCTCCTTTCCCATTTGGCTAATTCTGCTTTTTAAAGCATTCTTCTCCTCATCGGCTTTTTGGACCTCTTTTGCCAATTGAATTACCCTATTTTTAGAGGTGCTATTTTCTTCAGCATTTTTTTGTGTCACCTTTTACAAGTTGTTGACTGCTTTCCATGATTTTCTTGCATCTCTTTCATTTCCCTTCTCAGTTTTCCTCCACCTCTCTTACTTGATTTTCAAAATCCTTTTTGAGCTCTTCCATGGCCTGAGACCATTCATATTTATTTTGGAGGTTTTGAATGCAGGAGCCTTTATATGTCTTCCCCTGATGATAAACTTTTTTCTTCCTCATCTGAAAGGATGGGAGAGAATCCCTGTTCACTAAGAAAGCAAGCTTTTATAGTCTTATTTTTTCCCTTTTTGGGCATTTTCCCAATCAGTTAGTTGACTTTTTGGTCCTTTGTCAAGAGTAGGGTATACTCTGGGGACCTGTAAGATCTCAGTACCTCCATGGTGGTACAATCAAGGGAGAGGAGTTTACTCGCTGGCCAGGTTCAAGGCTGAGATTCAGATCTGTTACTTAATTCCTCCAGGGGCTTTGAGTTGAGAGTTCCAACAATGGAGGCCTGCTGGTGTCTGCTACTGCCACCTGCTGCTGCTTCTGCTACCTCCCCTGCCGGGTGCCGGGGCTATCAGATGACCCTGTTCCCTTGTCACAGAGGTAAAAAAGCCCTCTCACTGACCTTTGAAATGTCTTTGTCACCTGTGGGTTGAGGGATCTGTGAACCTTCGCTGCTGCTGGGGATTCTGTCCCCAAGGCCTGCTCTGGACCTGTTCTTCCTGGTGCCTCATGACAGACCTTTCCAGTCAGCCTTCCAGATAATTCCGGGCTGGAAAATCTCCTCTGCTCTCTTGTTCTGTGGCTTCTGCTGCTCTAGAATTTGTTGAGAGTCTTTCTTTATAGGTATTTTATGAGCTGTGGGGAAGACCTAGAGTATGTGCGTCTTCCTACTCCACCATCTTGGCTTTCTCCCTGAGTGCAAGTTTTTTAAAAAAGATTTTTTATGTTTAGTTTTTAACTGACACTTCCACAAGATTTTGAATTCCAATTTTTCTCCCCATCTCTCTCCTTTGCCCACCCCAAGACAGCATGCATTCTGATTACCCTTATCCCAATCTGCCCTCCCTTCTATCACACCCCTTCCTTCTCTTGTCCCCTTCCCCTCTATTTTCTTTCATTTATTTATTTATTTTTAGATTTTGACATTCATTTCCACAAAATTTTGAGTTTCAATTTTTCTCCCCATTTCTCCCCTCCCCCACCCCATAATAACTTGCATTCTGATTACCCTTTCCCTTAATGTACTCTCCCTTCTATTGCACCCCACCTTCCCTTATCACCATCTCCTCTCTTTTCTTATAGGTCAAGATAAATTTCTATGCCCCATTACCTGTGTTTCTTATTTCCCAGTTATATGAAATAATAATTCTCAACATTTGTTTCTAATACATTGAATTCCAACTTCTTGGCCTCCCTCTCTACCCATCCCCACTGAGAAGGCAAGCAATTCAATATAGGCTATATATGAGTCATTTTACAAAAGACTTCCATAATAATCATGTTGTTTAATACTAACTACGTTGCCTTCTATCCTACCCTGTCTCCCCACCTTTTTTAATCTCTCATTTGACTTTGTCCCTTCCTAAAAGTGTTTACTTCTAGTTACTCCCTTCTCCCATTTGCCCTCCCTTATATCATTCCCCTCACCCCACTTGTCCCCTCCTCCGCTACTTTCGTAGTGTAAGATAGATTTTTATACCAAATTTCGTGAGCATGTTATTTCCTCCTTAAGCCATATGTGAAGAGCATAAGCTTCACTTTTCCCCTCTCATCTTCTCCCTTTTCTCCTTCATTGAACAAGATTTTTCTTATCTCTTTTATGAGGTATAGCCTTCTTCATTCCATTTCTCCCTTTCTCCTCCCAGTATTTTCCTCCTTCACCCCTTAATTTTTATTTTTGAAGCATATCATCTCTTCTGATTCAACTCAACTTGTACTCTTTGTCTATGTGTGTGTGTGTGTGTGTGTGTGTGTATGTGTGTGTATGTATAATCCCTCCACCTACCCAAATATTGAGAAAAGTCTCAAGAGTTACAAATATTATCTTTCCATGTAGGAATGTAAACAGTTTAGCTTTAGAAAATTTTTTATGATTTCTTTTTCATTTCTCTTCCCAATTTTTTCTCTATTTGTCTGACTTGATTTTCAGAATCCTTTTTTAGCTCTTCCATTGTCTAAGACCATTTTATGTTTTTCTTGGAGGCTTTGGATATAGAAACTTTGACCTTGTTGTCTTCTGTTTGTATACTTTAATCTTCCTTGTCACCAAAGTAGGCTTTTATCTCTGATTCCTTTCCTGATTTTTACTCATTTTCTCAGCTATTTACTTGACTTTTGAGCTCTTTGTTAAGGTAGTTCTCTGCTTCCAGTGGGGGTGGGAACTGTGCTGTCAGATGCTCGATCTCTCCACAATTTGTGGCCCTAAAGCTCCAGAAACAGTCACTGCCCCCTCCCCTGCTGCTGCTTCAGGCTCCTCCTCCTCAGAGTTCTTCTACCCCATCCCTGGATCACTCTACTGTCTCATACAGGTCCAACAGTTTTTTTCCACTGACCTTTCAATTTGTCCTTGGAGTTTTAGGGTAGTGAAGTCTGGAAACTGCCACAGGTGCCTGAGATTCAGTCTTCCCAAGGTCTGCTTAGTTCCCATCTGTGCTGGCATGGCTCTGCTCCCAGTGTGGTGCAATAAACACTTCCTGGCAGTTGTCCAGGCTGTCTTGGACTGGAGATTTGCTTTGCTCCATCATTCTGTGGGTTCTGCAGCTCCAGAATTTGTTTACAGTAATTTTTTAGAGGTATTTGGATGAGTCTGGAGAGAGAGTTCTAGCAACTCTATGCTGTCACTCTGCCATCTTGGCTCCATCCCTCTGGAGTCCAAGTTTTACAGAACAAGTACTTTTATTAAGGCAATTTGTTTTGTGAAGTTTGGATTAGATCAGACTACACTTGAGGACCTTAGAGAGCTAAATGTAACCTTGAGTCTGTAGGTTCCACATCCCTGTTATAGTCTGTGGTCAAACCCTTCTTTTTTTGAGGATCTACTTGAACTTGTGGTAGAATTGTTCTTTTTTTTTTTCCTGGTTTTTACCTAGTATTCCTTTATTATATTCAGGTTTTTCTTCTGTTTACTCATATATATCTAGTGTCAGTTTCTGGTTTGAACTTTTGTGCTTTGCCCAGAAACAGACTTCCCCTAGCATTCTTGGATATTCTTTGTCTAGTCTGTATACTGCTACAGCTAGGACTAGGTTCCACCCTCTGCAGGAATCTGACTTCTACCTCAGTGGAAGCTCTTTGGCCTTGTCCCTTCTTGGGATCCTTCTCTTTGCTCAACAAGGAGTTCACTCTGTCCTTTACTGTGCCCCTGTGACAGTCCCCCTAAAAGCTGTCCTCATTTTTACTGAAAGACTTTCTACAAGACTTCCAGTTCTTGGTCTGTTCCTTTCTTTTGCTATGACTCTGGAACTGTCTGACTAGGAATAGTGATTTACTCTTCCTGTTTATCTCTGTTCAGAGAATTCCACAGGATTCTGGTAAGTCTTGCTTGTGTAATCCTTCAATGAATGGAAGAATTTATAGTCATTTAACCTTTTTTTTATAGAAATAATTTTTATCTTCAGAAAAATTTTAGAACTTTGAACATTTATGAGAGAATTGGGTTTCTCTGGGAACTTTGATTTTTGGCATTAATTTTTTTTTTAAATTTGACAAACACCAACAACAAAATGCCTATTGTATTTCCTTTGAAAAACAAAAATTCTTATCCCTGTTTTACAGATATAGAACTTGACAAACACCACAACCAACAACAAAATCTTGCTACATTTCCTTTAAGGAACAAAAATTCTTATCCTTGTTTTACAGATATGGAAAAATTGAGGCAAAGAGAGGCTAATTTACCTATCCAAGGTCATACAATGGTACAGGTGATACTGAAACTCATTACTCCAAATGTTTTCTTTCTAGCTTTCTCCCTTTCCTCCATACCCTTTTTTCTTTTTCTTTTTAAAATTCATTGCCTCTCATAGATCTATTGGTTAACTTTCCATCTTTATGAGCAAAGTGCACACCAATTACTGACCATAAAGGGACAATAAGCCCAGTAATCCTGGGGATAGAATTATCTCCTGAAATCACTAGCTCTTTTTTTCCAATCAAATCCAGAAGCCATTGGAAGCAACTCTGGTCACTAACTCTGCAAGATCTGCAGCATCCACCTCATTAGCCACCATGGCTAGTGCAGTTCTAGAAAAGAAACTTTCCACCCTCAAAGTCCTTGTCACCATCAAATGGATCAGCATCAGAAATAGCTATGATTTTGTTCAGAGCAATAAAGTAAATTAGATTGTTAGATTTCTTTAGAGTGTGGTTTCTATTTGATACTGGGTAACACCATGCATATAGAATGTTTACACTGGATTTTCAAAGTTTTTCTTGTGCAGTATATATTGTCACTCAGAAAGAAATCATTCCAGTAGAATGGACTAGGTGATTCTTCTCAGACTCAAATTTAGCAAACATTTGTTAAAAGCCTAAAATATGCAGAGCACTGTGCTCATTATCCAGTGACCAGGTTGCAAAGTAAAGTTAAAATATTGTCTTTGCCCTGATACAGCTTGCTTCCAGATATGTGTGTGAGGCTAGTAAGACACACATATAAATCACTATTGTATAGGATAATAAAAGTGTATGATAGCAACAAAATCTGTAACAGAGTCTAAGGAGCAAATAACTTATTACTAATAGGACAGCTAATTTCTAATTATTAATAAGGCAGGTAGGTGGGACAGTGGATATATCACTGGGCTTAGAGCCACAAAGATATGAGTTCAAATTTGGCCTCAAACTAGCTTGTTAACTGTGTGACCCTAAGCAAGTCACTTCACTTCTGTTTGCCTCAGTTTACTTCTCTACAAAATAGGGGTTATCATAACACCTGCCTCCCAGAGTTATTATTAAGGTTAAATGAGATAGTATTAGTAAAGCTTTTACTATAGCATCCGACACATAGTGGGTGCTCTTTAATATTAACTATTATTAATATTAGTAATAGTTGGGAGTGAGTAGGGCTTTGTAGAGGATGTTGCATTCATATGCATCTTTATAAGATCTATAGGAATTTTTTCTTTTAGAATCATGTCATACTCAGCTCTACCCCACTCTTTTTTTCAGCCTACCCAAGCTGTTCTTACTATACTATCTCAGGAAACACTCTTTCCTAAAAGCTAAAAGAGGTAGGGGAGAAAAAGGGGAAAAAGAACTAAGTAAAAAATGTACAGCAGAGGACAAAAGGAAGCAAAGAAAAGATGAACAGCTTTCAACATATCACACAGTATTTAATATATAGACTTTCTTGAAATGATAAGTTTTGCTATATATTCTGAATCCTCTCCCATATCCTACTGTGAACATGATATGGTTTTTTTCTTATTATATATTTAAATTCATAATGTTTTTTCTTTTCTTATGCATTTAAGTTCTAGTATTTGTCCAAAGTAAAAAACATATTATATATTTACATATTTATATATAATATAGTATATTAGTCACTAACGATACAAATGCAGGCAAAAAAAGTTTGCATTTTAGTGATGGGGTTTTTTTAATATAAATTTATTTATTTAACTTTTTACATTCATTTTCACAAAATTTGGGGTTCCAAATTTTCTCCCCTTTTATCCCCTCCCTCCACCCCAATACACCAAGCATTCTAATTTTCCCTATCACCAATCTGCCCTCTCTTCTATCATCCCTCCCTTCTCTTGTCCCCATCTTCTCTTTTGTCCTGTAGGGCCAGATGACTTTCTATTCCCCATTAACTGTATTTCTTATTTCCTAGTAGCAAGAACAATACTAAACAGTTGTTCCTAAAACTTTGAGTTCCAAATTCTCCCCATCCCACCCTCCCCCACCCATTCCCTTTGGGAAGGCAGGCAATTCAATACAGGCCCTATCTGCATAGTTTTACAAATGACTTCCATAATAGTCGTGTTGTGTAAGACTAACTGTATTTCCCTCCATCCTATCCTGCCCCCCATTGTTTCTATTCTCTCTTTTGATCCTGTCCCTCCCTGAATGTTGACTTCAAATTGCTCCTTCCACCCAATGCCCTCCCTTCCATCATCCCTCCCACTTTGCTTATCTCCTTCTCCCCCACTTTCCTGTATTGTAAGATAGGTTTTCATACCAGAATGAGTGTGCATTTTATTCCTTCCTTTAGTCGAATGTGATGAGGGTAAACTTCATGTTTTTTTCTCAGCTCTCCTCTTTTTCCCTCCACTAAAAGGTCTCCTGCTTGCCTTTTGAATGAGATATAATTTACCCCATTCCATTTCACCCTCTTTCCTCCCACTACATTTCTCTCTCACCATTTACCTTAATTTCTTTAAAGATATGGTCCCATCCTATTCAATTCATTCTGTGCTCTCTGTCTCTGTATGTGTGTGCATGTGTGTATGTGTGTGTGCATGCATGTGTGTACGTGTGTGTGTGGTCCCACCAACTACCCAGATACTGAAAAGTTTTAAGAGTTACAAATATTGTCTTTCCATGTAGGAATGTAAACAGTTCACTTTTGATAAGTCCCTTCTGACTTCTCTTTGCTGTTTACTTTTTGATGCTTCTTCTCATTCTTGTGTTTGAAAGTCAGATTTTCTTTTCAGCTCTGGTCTTTTCATCAAGAATGCTTGAAAGTCCTCTGTTTCATTGAAAGACCATTTTTTCCCCTGAAGTATTATACTCAGTTTTGCTGGGTAGGTGATTTTTGGTTTGATTCCTAGTTCCTTTGACTTCTGGAATATCCTATTCCACACCCTTCGATCCCTTAATGTGGAAGCTGCTAGATCTTGTGTTATCCTGATTGTATTTCCACAATACTGGAATTGTTTGTTTCTAGCTGCTTGCAAGATTTTCTCCTTGACCTGGGAATTCTAGAATTTGGCCACAATGTTCCTAGGAGTTTCTCTTTTTGGATCTCCTTCAGGTGGTGATCGATGGATTCCTTCAATACTTATTTTGCCCTCTGGTTCTAGAATATTAGGGCAGTTTTCCTCGATAATTTCATGGAAGATGATGTCTAGGTTCTTTTTTTGATTATGACTTTCAGGTAGTCCCATAATTTTTAAATTGTCTCTCCTGGATCTATTTTCCAGGTCAGTTGTTTTTCCAATGAGATAGTTCACATTCTCTTCCATTTTTTCATTCTTTTGGTTTTGTTTTGTGATTTCTTGGTTTCTCAGAAAGTTATTAGCCTCCATGTGTTCCATTCTCATTTTGAGAGAACTATTATCTTCAGTGAGTTTTTGAACTTCTTTTTCCATTTGGCTCATTCTGCTTTTGAAAGCATTCTTCTCCTCATTGGCTTTTTGAACCTCTTTTGCCAATTGAGTGAGCCTATTTTTCAAGGTGTTATTTTCTTCAGCATTTTTTTGGGTCTTCTTTACCAAGGTATTGACCCGTTTTTTCATGCTTTTCTTGCATCTCTCTCATTTCTCTTCCCAGTTTTTCCTCCACCTGTCTAACTTGATTTTCAAAATCCTTTTTGAATTCTTCCATGTCCTGAGCCCACCAGACATCCACCTTGGATGTCTGGGATACAGAGGCCCCACCCTCCATGTCTTTCCCTGATGGTAAGAATTGTTCCTCGTCATCAGAAATGAAAGGTGGGTACATCTGTACTCCATCAAAGTAGCTTTTTATAGTCTTATTTTTCTTCCCTTTTCTGGGCATTTTCCCAGTCAGTTACTTGACTTCTGAGATTCCTGTCCACCCTGCCTAAATCTGCCCAGCTAGTGCTTGGGGTCTGAGATTCAAATGGGCTTTCAGGGGCGGGCACAGCTGCTATTCAATGTGAGCTTAAGTTCTGGTGCTCGGGTGGGGGTAGTGCCATCTCCCAGGCTCAGTTCCCTCAGGGGCTTTATGCAGAGACCTTCAGTAATGGGGCTGGTGGGGGCAGGGCCGCCTCCCAGGCTCAGTTCCCTCAGGGGGTTTATGCAGAGACCTTCGATAATGGCCCTGAACTTCTGCCTGCTGCTCTGGGAGTCCCAGTCCTGGGCCACTGCTGCTGTCTCTGCCACTGCTGCCTCTGCCGCTGCCTTCGCTGCTCCCTTCGCCGCTGCCTCCTGAGGGGGCCCGAGTCACGGAGACACCCCGCTCCCGTCTCGGTAAGCCCAGATATCTCTCTCACTGACTTGTAATGTCTGCAGGTGGAGGGACTTTCCCGGCCACCGGAGATTCCATCCCTGAAGCCTACTCAGATCTGTTCCTCTGGGGCCACGTGGCTAGTGTAGCTTAGGGGTGGACTCTGCTTTCTGGGGCGCCAGGGACCCCTGGGGACGGCTCTCCAGGGCTCTCTGGAATGGAAATCTTTTCCACTGTGTCTCCACGCCCCCTCCAGTGCTCCAGAATTTGTGGGGAGTTCTTTTTGCAGGAAATATATGGGCTGTGGGTTCGGAGCTAGCATACATGAGTGTTTCTACTCCGCCATCTTGGCTTCTCCCCTGTGATGGAGTTCTGATAAAGCTACTCCCAGCTCCAACATTGTAAGTTCCTTATGGACCCTACTGAAAAATAGGCACATCTTAATTCAACCACACAGTCTGATTTTAACCACACTTCAGGCCCTCAGAGTCAATATAGGCACTGACCCTACCTAGCCACTGTCTCCAGATCCAATTCATATATTTGAACAGGTATGTCCTTGTATTCAACCACAATCCCATCATCCATTTAGTCCAAGACAGGACCACAATAGCCAGCCAATTGGAGGGCATCATGACCAAGATGCTTGACCACCAAACCATAGAAAGCACCCCTTTTCCTATTACCCAATCCCTTAACAAAACCATCTTGCCATAGAGGCAGGTAAGTGATGCATTGAATAGAGCACTGGCCTTGGAGTCAGGAGGACCTAAGTTCAACTATTACCTCAGACACTTGACAATTACTTTGTGACCTTGGGAAAATCATTCAAACATGATTGTCTTGCCTCCCCCACCTTCCAAAAAATAATTCAAAAAACTGATAGGAAAAGTGAGCTCAAACTTAGAGATCACATGTGACCAAAGAGTAAATTTACAGCTTGTGGCTACTGAAATTTTTTCTCCTTTGTTTGTGCAGTGATAGATGGGCATTTAACAGGAAAAGAAGGAAAGAAAAGACTTTTTCAGAGATTTTAGCCATTTTTATTATGAATTCTTTTGTCAGTCTGGTGAAGCTGATGGATTTCTCAGAGTAAAGTTTTTAAGTACATATAATAAAACACATAGGACTGCAAAGGAAAACAATGATATTTAAATACCAGTAGCAAAATATTTAAAAATTCAAATAAATTCATGGAAGCATGTTAAGAATTTTTGTCTAGGGCATAAAGAATAATGTTAGCAACGGCATGGAAGGAGGAAAGCACTGGGAGTGGACAGTAGTCCAATTTGGTTTCAGTGCAGAACATGTCATAATGTAGAATGTAAAAGCAGTTAGTCAGTCAGCAAACATTCATTAAGTACAAACTATGTGCCAGCCACTGTGCTAAGTGCCAGGGATATAAAGAAAAGCAAGAAAATATTTACTCTTAAGGACTTCACAGTATGAGACACAACTGGGAAGCTAGAGTGATAGATATTAGAGGGCTTTGAAGGCCAAGCAACAGAATATCAACATTATTCAGTAGGCAATAAATACTTAATTTATGCATAGGAAAGGGTAGATTAACAGTGGTGTGAAGGGTGAGTTGATGGGGGTAGAAAGGAGAGACATTTCTGCAATAGCATAGACAACTGCTAATGAGGGCCTGTACTGGATTAGTGAAAGTGGGAATAGACAAGGGGATGGGTTTAAGAAAGGTTTTGGAGGTAGAAAAGACACGACTTCAAAAACTGATTAAATATAAGAGATAGAGGAACAGGACGAATCAGAGATAGCACCAAGGTTTTGAACAAAGGAGATTGGGTGAATCATACTGTTCCTGAGAGCAATAGCAAAGTCATTTCACATTTCTATAGAAGTTTAATATTTATAGATTATTTTCTTCACAATAACCTTTAGAGTTGGTAGTGCAATTATTTTTATTCTCTTTTCGCACATGGATCACCTGATAAGTCAAATGACTTACTCATGTAAATACTGGAGCTGGGATTTGAACCTTGATCTCCTGTCTTCAAGTCCAGTGTTCTTTTAACTAACTGAAATCAGGAGGAGAATAAGGTTTAGAGGAAAAGATAAAATCTTCATTTTTGAACATGTCAAACTTGATGTGTTGGTGGGTAGTCCAGGTAGAGATGTCCAGGAACCAGGTGGAGAGATGGATCTGAAGTTTAGAAAAAGGGTCAAGGCTGGAGACATAGACTCAGGAGTCATTTGCACAGAAGACACAGTTAAAACGACAGGAATGATCATACCCAACAAAGTTAACTATAATCCTAAACAAACAAAAAAATTGGACATTCAATGAATTGACAGACTTTCAGGATTTTATTGCAGAAAGACCAGAACTTGATAGAAAATTTGACATATAAGAGAAATATAAGGTAATTACAAGAGACTCAATAAGGACAAATTGTTTACTTTTTATACATGGAAATATAAGTTGTATACATGGAAATATAAGTTGCATGTCTAAGACTGTGATTAGTAATTGGATAGTTTGAAAGAAAGAGTGGGGTAGAGCTGAGTATGATGTGATTCTAAAAACCAAAATAATGTAGGAAAAAGTAAAAAGTAATTATCTTATACAAATGAGAGGTGAGAGGAAGAAGTGATACAGGGGAATTAGAGGGTCGTGGGGTAAGGTGGGTAGTTCTGGAACCCTAGTGTCATTGGGAATGGGTTAAAGAGGGAATGGTACATATATATCTAGAACAGTATAAAGATCTTCTAAATTCAGAAAGAAATGAGTACAAAGGGATAGTGAGGTACGAGAGAATAAGGGAGGGATAGGAATTAGGACAAGGGGGTATAGAAGGGTGTGTAGATTAATGGGAATGAGTTAAAGAGGGAATCATACACATATATTTGGAAGGACATATAAATCTTTTAAATTCAGAAAGAAATAAGAAGGCAAAGGGATAGAGTAGAGGGAGGGGATAAGGGAGGGATTCCTGGATGGGGGTAGGTTAAGGAATAGGAGGGCAAGGTAGCAGGTAGTAGTAAAGTAGAAGAATGAGGAGGGATAGGAATAGGGTGAGAAGAATAGTGAAGAAAATAGGAAGGAGGAAAATATGCAACAAGTCATTCAAGTTTAGAATGTGAATGGAATGAATTTACTCAGAAAAGTAGAAAGTGATGGATTTAAAATTTGAATTCAACAACACATGCTTTCAGGAAATGCTATAAAAGTGAGAGATACATATAAACAGAAAGTAAAGATCAGAGGAGAATCTATTTATTTATTTAATTTATTTATTTAATTATTTTATTATTATAAAAAGCAGGGATAGTAATCATGATCTCAGACAAAGTTAAAGCTAAAATTAGATTTAATCAAAAGAGAAAAATAAGGAAACTAGACTATGTATTAGCCATATTGGTGTAGGAAATGATAAGCTGGTGGACTTAAAAAAATATTGAAAGACTTGGACTCATGAAGGAAGATATTAGCCACCTTCAGAAAAATAGATGACAAATGAAAATAAGCACAATAAGGTCTTACATATACGTGTTTAAGCCTACATGTGTATATATGTGTATGTTTATGGATATTTATATATATATGCATGTATACATGTACATATGTGTGTGTTTATCCATGCTTAATTATACCCTTCTTGGGTGGGGGAAAAGAAAAGGGAGGAGAAATAAATAAAAAGTGCATAGTAGAGGACAAAAGAAAACATACAAGGAAACAAAGAAAAGATGGACTGCTTTGGAAATAATGTGTAGTATTTATTATATGAGTTTTCTAGAAATGAAAATTTATTGCTTTATATTGAATCCCCTCATGTTCTGCTGTGTACATGGTGATTTTTTTCTTTTCTTATTTTGTATTTATGTTTAAAATACCTTTTAAAACTTTAAAAAAAAGGTGGTGTGTGTAAGGTGGTACAGTAGATAACACACTGGCTCTGAAGTCCGGAGGGCCCAAATTCAAATTAGAACTTAAGTTCTACAGTCTCAGACACTTGACTCTTACTTGTCTGGGCAAGTCACTTAACTGATTGCCTTGCAAAAACTTAAAATCAAAGTGAAACTATGGGAATTAATGAGATTGCTAAACAAGAGAGTAGACAAGGAAGAAAAGAGTACAAAAATAATCTCAGGGACAAAATTTAAGGGATTGGGAAGAACCAGTGACAGGGACAGAAGGATTGGAGAATGTGATGCCTTTTCCTTCTTCCTTAGAAACAACCTTTTAGTCTCTGTTCCTTAGAGCCCTGGTCTATACCTTCATGAAGAAAATGCCTGGTCCCTAAGATTTCTTTAGAATATCTGACTGAGAAATGGTATGACTTGATCTATGAATAGATCCCTCCAATTCATCACTCATACAGCTGTCAACTCCTCACTTGAAGAAACCCTGTTCTCTGTACTGAATATTCCAAGTCCAGAGATACTCCAATTGACAGAATGACTCCAAGTGAAAAGGGACACCTTCCATTCCATTCCCCTAAAGCTCCCAGAAACCTTTAGGAAAGGCAACCAATTAGATTTGATTTACTTGTTTATGGATCTCAACTGAGACCAATTCAGAGCCCAGGGTGAGCAATACATTTCTGTAGTCTTGTCGTTCTTCATTAGGGAAAGGTCCCCTCCGCCCCTTAATATCCATATTCCTCCCCTCCCCCAGTCAATATGTCCGGGAATTAACCTACCAACCTCTGGCTCAAATGAAAGTAATAGTTGTGTTCAGCTGCTTGGAAGGCTGTCATATTGAAAAGGTATTAGATGTGTTCTGCTTGGCCCTAGAGGAGAGAACCAGGAGGAATGAACAAAAGTTTCAAAAAAGACAGGGAAAATTTGCAAAGTATAAGTCCACTGACCTTGATTTTGAATCCTGGGAAAAATTCTAGAATGGGTCATTGCAGAGATTAAAGTGAACATGTTAAAAAAAAGAAGCAGTCGTTAGCAAAAGTTACCATGATTTCATCAAGAAGAAATCATACCAGACTGGACTCAATTAGACCAACTCAATCTTTTTTTTTTTTAAATCAACCATAGGACAGAATAGGTATTTAATAAATACTTAATAAAGGTAAATAAATGTAAAATTTAAAATTTGCTAAAATTTAAATATTCCTTTGCTAAGAATAACTAAACTGGTAAATAAAGGGAATACCATAAACATAGTTTACCTGTGTAAAATGAGATAATACTTGCAAAGTACTTTACAAATCACAAAGCACTTTAATAAATCCTAGTTATATGCTTGTAGTTTGCAAAAAATTAGCAAAGTATTTGGTAAAGCATATCATACCATTATTTTAGAAAAGACAGATGTGTCTGTCATCTAGGTGACAATACAATTAGTTGTCCTTCATTCTTGCATCACAATGTTAGAGTCAAGTGTCCAACTATGGCTGATCAGACCAATATGAACTTGGAATGTTCTACCACAATTTGGACACAAGTAGTCCACATGAATATTTGGGGTGGATTCTCTAAATTTGTACATCTCACATTTCTTTTGAGCTGCTTCAATTCTACTTTGTTCACAGAGCACAGCACCTTCTCTGATGTGGACACACCATGATGAGTAGTCCTGTGCCAGTGTTTCCCATGTCACACAATCAATTCCAAAGTTCTTAAGAGAGACCTTGAGAATGTCTTTATATCACTTCTTCTGACCACCAAGTGAATGCCTGTCCTGTGCAAGTTCTACATAAAATGGTCTTGTTGGCAAGCATATTTTTGGCATCTGAATGTGACCAGCTCATCGGAGTTTTCCTTTATTCAGTAGAGCTTGAATGTTTGGCAGTTTAGTCCAAGTAAAGACCTCAGTGCCTGGTACCTTATCCTGCTAGGTGATCTTCAGAATCTTCCTAAGACAATTCAAATGGAAGTGATTTAGTTTCCTGGCAGAGCTAGTATACCATCCAGGTTTCATAGGCATATGAAATCAGCACAGCAGCCTGTAGACTTTCACTTTGGTAGTCACTCTTCTCTCCTACACTTTACTTCAAAGCCTCCCAAACACTGAGTTCTAGCTCTGGCAATGCCTGTGTCAATTTCATTGTCAATGTGTACATCCCTGAAAAGTACACTACCAAGGTAAGTGAACTTATCCACAGAGTTCAGAACTGCTCCATTTTCTGTAATCGATGGTTCCACATATGAATATTGTGTTAGTGGCTGATGGAGCACATATGTTTTCTTGCTGTTAATTGTTATGCCAAAACTAGTACAAGCAGCAGAGAACTGATCCACACTTTTTTGCATTTCAGCTTCAGAGGCTACCTTGAGTGCACCCGTTTGCATCTGCAAACAGAACATCATGTACCAACACTCCCTCCACTTTGGTATTGACTTGTAACCTTTTCAAGTCGAAGAGTTTGTGTTTTGTCCTCACTGAAGACATTTGATACCATGACTGAAAATATCAGGCTAAAAAGCATGGGAACAAGCAC
The DNA here is from genome assembly GCA_023548195.1 of Bettongia penicillata ogilbyi. Lineage (NCBI taxonomy): Eukaryota > Metazoa > Chordata > Mammalia > Diprotodontia > Potoroidae > Bettongia > Bettongia penicillata. The sequence continues at coordinate 21,488 of JAJHZJ010000326.1, forward strand.
AGTCTTCCTTCACTTCATTGGTGACTGGGAAAGCATGAGAGCATTGTCCATTATCCAGAACCTGGGCAAGCATGCCATCATGAAATTGATGTACAAAGCTGATGAGTTCCCCACATTCAAATTTTAACATCATTTTCCATAAGCCCTCATGACTGACAGTGTCAAAGGCTTTGGTCAGATCTACAAACACTGTGTCCCAACCTCTGTTTTGCTCCTGGCATTTCTCCTGGAGTAGTTGAGCAGCAAATACCATATCAACCATTCCTTGGCCCTTTCTGAAGCCCGACTGACTGTCAGGTAGATGACCATTTTCTAGGTGAAAGATCATCCTGGAGAACTCTGGCAAGAATCTTGCTAGCAATACCTAAAATAGCGAACCCCTTGTGATAGTTACAGGACAATCTATTTCCTTTATCTTTATAGAGAAGGACAATGAAGGGCCCTTGAATTCCTGGGGGATAACCTCCTCTTGCCATATAACCCAGAAAATTTCAGTCAACTTTTGTTTGAGCAGTGGACCCCCTATCTTATAAATCTCAGCTGGAGTAGAATCAGCACCAGGTACTTTGCCACATGAAAAGAACCTAATGGCACTCAAAACCTCTTCTTCAGTTAGAACTTCAGCTACAGAGGGATTGACTTCAACATGAGGTAAATGGTTAATGGCTTTAGCATTGATTGATTATGGTCTGTTGAGAATACTATGAAAGTATTCAGACCATCTCTCTAGGATCATGTCCTTATCACTAATCAGTGTGGTTTCATCAGTACTGGGTAGCTGAGATGTGCTTTGGTCCATAAATAGCTTTCAGGGCATCATAAAAGCACTTTGGACTGTTACTATTAGTGTAAAATTGAATTTCATCTGCCTTCTTACTGAGCCAACTTTTGCTTGTATTTTACTTTTGATGGAATTTAAATGCTGCTTTCTTAGAAATGGATGAACTATCCTGCTGGTAAACCTTGTGGAATTCCCATTTTTCATTTTGTACCTTCTGAATTTCCTCATCATTTTCATCAAACCAGTCTTAATGTTTGCTAGTTTTCTGACCCAGATGTGCAAATGCAGTGCTATATGCTAAATCTCCGAAAGCTGCCCATTTCTTTTCTGTTCCACTGTTGCCAACTGTGTGTAGGCTCAACTTTTCCTACAAGTTAGTAGCAAACTGTTCCCTCTCAGAGAAGAACTCTAATCTGTTGACATTAATTCTTCTGATAGTCATTTTGCCTTGAGGCCACTGCTTTTATTGAATGTGAATATTTAGCTTGGAGAGGATAAGTCTATGATCAGTCCAGCACTTTGTACCACACAGTACCTTGTCACTCTCACATCCTGTCTGTCTCTTTTCCTTACCATCATGTAGTCTATTAAGTGATATTATTTTTTGTGAAGATGCAACCACAACGTTTTATTGTGGTTAGGTAAACTGAAGAGAGTGTTGGTGATAAGAAGGATATGAGATGCACAGGTCATCAGTAGTAAGTGACCATTGCTGTTACTGTTACCAACTCCATTCCTCCCTAGAACTCCCTGCCACGTCTGGTAGTCTGAGTCTACTCTAGTGTTAAAGTCATCCAGAGTTATAAGCTTCTCCTCTTTTGGCACATTGATGATAAAGGATCTCTAGGTCTTCATAAAATTTTCTTTTATCTCATCAGGGTTCATCATAGTGGGAGCATAGGCACTGATCATGGTGGCATAATGGTTTTCCTGCAAGTGGCAACAACATTTTCATGAGCCTCTCATTTACTTATTTTGGTAGGCATACAAACTTGCTGACTAGATTAATTTTGATTGTGAAACCTACAACAGCTTCATGGTGCTCCCCTTCATTTCTGCCACTCTAAAAAATGTGTATCCACTTCTAACTTCATTAAACTGGCCTGCATTTGCCAGTCTTGTTTCACTCAGGGCTGCTGTTTGGATGTGATACTTGCTGAATTCTATTGCTGCAAGAGTTGTTGGTCTTTCAGGTCTTCTGGATTTTGTGTTGTCTCTAAGTGTGTGCACATTTCATGGGCTGATGGTGAGTGGAATTGTCTTTGTGGATGTTTTTGTACATTTTTTTGTGTGTGTTTTGACTGCAGGGTTGGATCCCTGCCTGGTATGGTAATCAGGCCAGGGTTGGGTAAGCAGACAATTTTTAGGGCACCTATTATAGTCCTTTCCTCACATCAGGAGATGAGCAGTGTGATCCTAAAAGACTGTTCAGCTACCCAGGGGGCTGCCTAATTCTACTGCTGTTCCCAATGAGAAAATGACTCTATGGCCTGGAACATTGTGTGCAGGATTGTGACTACAGCTCTCAGTGTATTCTCACCTGCTGCTTTGTCACTTGCCTTTTGCCATAGGACTTAAGTAAAATGGTGCTGGTGATGTCTTTTCATTTCTGCTTAAATTGAATTTAAATGAGGCACAGTTGCTCAAAATCATCAGCCTCACTCTCTCTTCCAGCATCATCACAGTCCAGTGGCAGGACAGAATCAAGATCACTGATGATGGCCTAAGTAGCAGTGGTTGACCTTGGCGTCTCCAATGTCTAACCAATCTCTAAGTGCTCCGCCAGTGCATGCTTCAGCTGTTTTTATGGCTGCTGGAACAATTGTTCTTATCTGCCCACTCCACCAGGGGAAGTCTTTGCATGTGATAGATACCCCTGTAATTCACCAATAGATTTGAGAGCCCTTGGTTCTCCTCAGATGGTTTAGGCCCTCTGCCAAAATGGTTTACTGGAATGTGACCACTGCATATACTAGAGCTTCTTGGAGCCTCAGGTGAGACTTAAGAGAAACAAGTAGACACCAAAAGTGTAAAGTAGACTTGAAAAGGGCTTGGTAGCCCTCACACCAGAGGTACTAGTCTTCTCTGAACAGAACCTACACCCCAGGTGACAATATAATTAAATTTAAAACTAGGTCAATCCCCAAATTCAAAGGAGAGTTTTTAATGATTTAATATCAACTTGGAAGAAATCTCTGGTGAAGTCTGTGTTGCTTAACATTTTTGAACAGAGGCATAGATGACAGGCTTATCAAATTATTAAATGATACAAAGGTGGGAGCGATAGTTAACCCACTGGGCGAGAGAATTAGAATCTACCTACCTTGTGCCAGGAACTATTTTGGGTGCTGGAAATACAAAGACAAAAATGAAAAAGCTGCCATCTTTTAGTAACAGTAATATTCAACAAGGCTGAAAAGGTAGATTGGAGCCAGGTTGTGAAGGGCTTTAAAAGTTTAACAAGGGAGTTTATATTTTATCCTTGAGTCTATAGGAGTCCACCAGAGCTGACTGAGTAGGGGAGTCATATGATTAGATGTATGCCTAAAGAAAAGTACTTTGATGGCAGTGGATAGAATGAACCAAAATGGGGAAGATTAATGAGATAGGGAGACAAATTAGGAAGCAATTACAATTATCTAAGCAAAAGGTGATGGTGATGATTGTCTAGACCTATATGATACTGCTCGTTGACCTACCTGATGCATTTAATATGTACAACTATATATATGTATGTACATATATACATATACAAACTATATATAATATATATATACAAACATATATACATATACATACATACAGATATATATACATATACATACATACATATATATATATATCTATATCTATCTACATATATATATATCTGTATGTAGTTTCTAGAAGCATTAATGATTTAGCCCACTGAACTCTGAACAAAAGCCCATATAGCATTAAGGTCCCTGTGGTATGCTGAACAGACCACAGCTAGAGTGCAGTGTCTAGTTCTAGAAGCTGCATTAAAGGACAATATATGAAACAAAGCAATTGGCAAAGTAGAAAACACCCTGAGAGGAATAAGTGTCTGTTGAGTGAATGGATGGATGGATGAATGAATGAATGTTATACTTGGCTTTGATGTTGAGGAATTCTTTGTATAAGGAAAATCAGACAGACATACATTTTTAAAAAAAGATAATGTGCAAAGAGGATAGGGAAGGAAATATAATTTGATATAGTTTAAAATGTAGTGCCTGAGTACTGGGGAAGAGATAGTGAAGTCATAGGAGGTTAACAGGGAAATACCTTCTGTAGAATATTTAGAATGAGATTATGAGGTTGTAGAGGAATAGCTTGGTTAAGTGCAGCAGGGAAGCTTAATTCAGGGATGGAGAAACGACAAATTAAATCTAAGTTCTCTTTACTAGTTGCTTGCCAAAAAATATTCCTATAAATTTAATTCAGCTCAACAGTGTGAAATATCAAAGCCTAAATGCTGAAAGAATACCCCCAGGGTCTTTACCTTGTCCCTCATTTTTAAGCATTTTTATCAGTAACTTAGGTGAAGCTACAGATGATATCATTTGTTGAATTTGTAGGTGAAATAAACCTGCAAAAGATAGATGGTAGGTGACATCTGGGAGACAAAAATACCTCAAATAGCTAGAATGATGAAGCAAATGGATTACATTTAATAGAGGAAAAAATGTAAAGTCCTGTGCCTTGGTTAAAAGAAATCAACAGAAGCATAAAAAACCTATGAATTTATAAAATACCTACTATGTGCCAGGCCCCAGTGCTAAGGTGTTGGAAATATAAACACAATAAATGAAAAAATCGCTACTTGAAGGAACTTGCATTTTTAATATCAAAGACATGTTTAAATACATACAGAATAAATGTTAATAAAATTAGCTACAATATAGTTAAGTATAGAGGGCACTCTGTACTAATATAGTATATAAGTTATACTTATATAGTAGGGGGTTCAGAAAAGACTTCACATAGAAGAGGGAGTTTGAGCTGTGTCTTAAAGGAATAGAGCCAAAAATATTTTAGCTGCATCAAAGAGTGTGAGAGGAAGAGTAATAAAGAGTGATGCTTGAAAGACTGATTGGGGCCAGGATGAATAGGCTAAAAAGAGTAGTTTATATATTATCCTAGAGGGATGAAGGAGATGCTAGTGTTGACTGAGCAGTGGAGTAACAAAGTAAGGTCTGCACTTGAGGAAAGTCATTTTTACAGGTAAGTGTACAAGGGGCTAGACTGATAAGAGAGTTGAGGCAGGGAGCTCAATTAGGAGGTGATAGCAATAGTTTAGAGCCAGAGAGGGGAATCTTCTAGGTCCTCAAGTGTGGTCCTTTGACTGAATCCAAACTTCACAGAACAAATCCCCTTAATGAAAGGATTCGATGAAGCTACAGATAACCTCATTTGTTGAATGAACTCTATAGAGGTGATAAGGGGTGGAACTAAGGTGGTAGCTCTGTGAATAAGAAAAGGGGTCAGATGTAAGAGAACTAGATAGAAAAGATAAAGAATTGACAACTGGATATGTAGAGTGAGGGAGAGTGGAGGGGTAAAAACATCAAGGTTGCAGAAATGAGGAAGGAAGGTGGATTTACTTGGGCGGGGGGACAGGTAATGAGTTCTGGTTTGGATGTGTTGAGTTTGAGATGTTTCTGGGACATCTAGTGCAAAATATCCAGTAGGCAACTGACAATGTAGGACTGAAGTTTGGTTGGATATACAGAATATCTGCATGGTGGTGATGATTAAATCCATGGGAGGTTAAAAAGAATAGCAGGCTTAGAGCAGCAAAAGACATTGAGTAGGAGCATTAGATGGATAAGGGGAGAACCATAAGAGTTGCATCATGAGAATCCACAGAGGAGAAAATATCTAAAAAGAGAGGGTGGTGGGCAGCAGTGTCAAATGCATCAGCAATGTCTGAGTGGCCTTATAATTTGTCATTTAAGAGATCCTTGGTAACTTGGGTGAGAGAAGTTATAGTTGAAAAGTCAGATCCCAAAAGTTTGAGGGGTGAATGAGAAAAAAGAAAAAAGGGGCAACAAATGTAGACCCCCCCCCCTTTTTTTTGAGACAATTGTGATTAAGTGATTTGCCCAGGATCACACAGTTAATAAGTGTCTGAGGCCAGATTTGAAGTCAGGTTCTCCTGGCTCTAGATCTGGTGCTCTATTCACTGTGTCACCTAGCTACTCCAAATGTAGACCTTTTTCAAGGAATTTGACTAACAAACAGAAAAAAGGGCAATAGCTTGATTGGATGGTACCATCTAAAGAAAGTTTTTAGGGTTGGGGGAGATTTAAGTATGTTTGAAGGCTGCAGAGAATGAACCAGTAGACAAGGAGACAAAATTAAAATCTGTGGGGCAAGGTGGGAGGGAATGGGATCAAGGACATATGTAGAGGAACTAGAGCTGGCTGGGAGGTAGGACATTTAATTGTCAGAACCTGGAGAAAAGAGGAGACAGTGGGGAATGATGTCAAGGTTTGACAAGAAGATAAAGGGAGAAGAGTAAGCTCCCATCAAACAGCCTACATTTTTTCCCCTGTAAGATAGAAATGAGGCTCTCAGTTGTGAGAGGGGGGAATAGGAAATGTGGGAGGTTTGAGGAGAGAAGGAAAGTCTTAGGATAGCTGCTGTAAAGGGTGTGACAGCAATCAGAGAGAAACAAAGCATCTCATTCTTCAGTTAGGGGAAAATGTCAATTTATAGTATAGTTATTATTTCATATTTTTATTAAGCATAGAATAAGGAAGATGAAGCTAACAATTATTATATGAAAAATTTGGGGGTATTTTAGAGCACTGCAAACTTACTATATGCAATGATAGTCAAAAAGGCTGAACTGGTCTTAGGCTTGTTACATTGACAGAAGTGGGGTGTCTAGCATGAGGGAGGTGATAGATATTATTTGTCCTTCCTTCTTGCTCTGAAAAAGGACTAATGACATCAGTAAGGTGATGTCTTGACTTTCAAGTGAATTGGATTTAAGTGAGTCAGGGACGTGCAAAGGTGTCAGCCTCACTGTCTCCTCCAGAGTCATCAGAGTCCAATGGGAAGACATAGATCAGGATGCCTGGAGAGTCTGACCCCAGATGCACTGGAAAACTTTAGTGTTTTTAAGCTGAGGTCTTTGCCAGGTCTCAGACAATACCCATTCTGTGATTCAAGGCTAGGTTGTTGTGGTTGTGTTTAGTCCTTTGTTTTCAAAGAAGACCAAAGAAATGAGGAAAAAAATGGCTTGGTTTGTCAACTCAAAAAAGAAAAATCAGACTAGAAGGAGAAGATCCTCAGGGCTTCTGACCAGAACAGAAACAATTGCTATTTACACTCACTCTGAGCCATCAAAACCCAAACAATGACCAAGTGAGCCTTGGTCTGAGACCTATTATTGGTCAATTAATGAGAGTCAGAGTGATTTGGGTTTAAGGCATGGTTAATGCCTTAATGGTTAAGCTCCATTTGAATCTTAATGAGTTGGATCAAAGCTTCGTTTTTCAGAATTCTCTTTCAAGAAACCATAAATGAAACTACATGGGACAAAAGAGTTAATTGTCCCAGTTTTTTAAAAAGATAAAATAAATAATTAGGGAAGAGAAAAAAAATCTAGGTCCCCAAACCCTAAGATATCATGCAAAGTTTCAGAGATCAAAATTTATATTCCTTTGGCCAGAACACCCATGTTACTCCTGTTGTAGGTTCTACCGGAACCCCATCTGGAATATTTTATTCGCTTCTGGGCATTATGCTGTAGAAAAGACTTTGCCAGGCCAAGTCATGTCCAACAATGAGCAGAAACCATAACATCCAAAGATCATTTGAAGGAATTTGGGATGTTAATCTCGAAGAAGACAAAGTTTAAGGAAAACTTGACAGTGGTCTTCCAGGATTTGAAGGCAACTGCCATGGGTATTAGGATTGCTCTTCTTACCCCCAAGGGTCTGAATTAGCAGCATTGGGTTAAAGTTGTCCAAGCAGATTTTGGTTTGACAAAATTTCTCACAATTAGACCTGTCCCCACATGGGCTGCTCCATAAATAAGAGAGTCCACCATCAAAGGGGGTGTTCAGTTAGATCCTTTGTTGGGGATTTTGGAAAAAAGAAAATGTGCTCAGGTGCAAGATGGACTATACAACCTCTAGAGACTCTTCCAACTCTGAAATTCCATGAGTCAATGAATGAATGAATGATTAAAGATTCTATTAAGGATTTACAAAATACTGAGGATACAAACAGAAAAGCGAGACGATATCTACTTTCAATGAGGTCATATTCTAATGGAGAAAGCATAGATGCAAGTCATGGTCCTTTGGGAGTAGCAGAAAAGCAGGTGGTAATGCCTTTTTTAGTGTCATTTTCACTGATAAAATCATATCAGTTTCTGATGGTGAATCATTTGACAGTGCTGAGGACTTGGGTGGCCAGAACTTTCTTTTCTGGATCTTCAGTACCTGTGGCTGTAGCCCCTGTAGGAGCAGTTGGCAGGTTGCATCTTTATAGGAGATGCTTCCCAGGAAAATGTCTGAGAATTATGGCTTTCTAGCAAGGTTCTTGCTTTCACCATTCTGTGCTGTTTTCATCAGGATCTAAAGGGAGATGTCGTGGTGATTGGACTTGCCTGGCCCATACTGCCTCATTTCTCTCCAGTATGCGACAAATTGTTTCAGCTAACTTGCCCTGTGTGTAAGCAGTTGGCTCCATCTTCAAAAGAATTGCTTCCCTAGATGACTGTTGTGAGGATTGGGCTCAAAGAAGCTACACTGGTATGATTCCATGGCTCTGTTGTGCTGTTTATCTACATGGGACCAGGACATTAGGATAAAGGCAGGAGATCAGCAAGTATACTCCTAAGTATACCGCCAAGATCTGCCACGGCAGACCAAATTTTCTTTATGGAGAAAACCTCCAAACATTTGTGTTTTGTTAATAAGCCAGCTCCCAGGAACATCAACACATTTGCAATGTGTTCTATTTTATCTCTCGCCACAATCTTAAGATAGACAAAGACGAATTTCTTTCAGATAGATAATTCAAAACCAGTCTTTCAATGACATTTAGAGAACAAATCAAAAGAATGAAAATGTAAAATCCATATGATCACATGGATCCAGTCACATGCCTAGGTGAAGGTAATGCATTATCGAAAGCATTTTCTGATTGCCCATTTAAAATTAGTCCTTCCCCTTATTGTAAAGCTTCAGGGAATTTATTCCTTTCCCCCATGACTTCTTCCCCCTTCCCGCCCCCTCCCCGCCTTAAAAGGGATGATCTTACTACAAGTGAGCATGGTGACAGAACTATGGATGCTGCTGCTGGACAGCCTGCCCATTGTGTTCCTGCTCTCCTTCACCTGACAGGCCTGGCTGGCTACTCCTCCTCCCCCATCAGCCTGGGAACTCAGTCCCAGTCTATTACGCAGTCACCACACATGCTAACACTTCACCCTCATGAATCTTTCATGCTACTCCAGAAAATTGTTCAAGCATATGCCACCAGGCCACTGAAGGACTGCCCTTCTCCATCAGTTCCAGCTGGGGAAAATAAGAGGTAGCAGCAGCAGCAGCAGCAACAGCACAAGGCCTAGAAGCTTCCAGTTATCTAGGGGTGATTAATTGGGACAGTTTCAAAGCAGCATCTTCCAGGCATAGAATCTCATGTAACTATAAATGCTCTCTCTCTCTCTCTCTGTATTTTTCTCTCATGGTACAGAGGGGATACTATTACTATGATTACAAAGATGTGAGAAAAGAGGGGGAAAAGGATGCAAAGATGTAGAGGGAGAAAGGAGAAGGAAGAGCCAAAGACACATAGATAGAAATCTGAATAGAATCTTGGAATTAAAGGTCACCTATTCATTCAGATCCTCCATCTGATGCATCAATCCCTTTCATAACATTTGTGACAAGAAGTCTGGTGGCAGATACTTCCCTAGAGTGGTATAAAATGAACATCTTTCCCTCCCTTCCCCATTTCTATCCAGTGAGATCTAAAAGAGAAGCAGAGGAAAGTCTCTTATGTTAGAACAGAAAGCCTGTATTGCTTCAGTCCCCACTCCTGGGGAGGGGATAGGGAGTCATAGGAACATAGAATATTGGAGCTGCAAGGTATTTAGAGGTCATTAAATCCAATCCCCTCATTTTACGCAACAGGAAACTAAGGTCACAGAGGTTGTTTGCTAGTTCCTTCCATCTCTACCCCATAGAATCAAAGGCTGCTTTTTCAAACAAGTCACAGAGGTGACATTAAGACTCACCCTTTGGATTTGTAATCAAGTCTAGGTAATACTTCCTCAGACCAGCTGGAGAGGTAATTTGTATTCTGTCTGTCTGTCCGTCTCTCTGTCTGATTACTTGATCTCATTTAGTTTCTGTCTTGAAAGGAAGAGATCAGGATGTATTGCTAGATTCTTCCATAAGAAGTCATGGAGTGGATGGTAAAATTGTAAGACAAGGGAGCTAAAAGAATTTTTGTTCCCAAGCATCTACAGGAACAGACCACACTATCCATTTTGGGGTTCCTGATATATCTACTACCATCAACTTTATTAACACTGATATGACTAAGTACAAAAAGGCTACCTTTAGAACTTGTGGCAAATTTGATGGGCTGCTTCGAAGCACCTTTGGCTTGCCAAGACTGTTTTAGTCCTGCTCATTTAGCTTTGGTGCTCACCTTTCACCTAATTCCCACCTGTGACTCTAGGAAGCCACCCCTCAGTAAAACCATCTTGGCAGATGGCTTCAACCAGGTTGAGGGTAACCAACAAGCCTCAAACCTGTTGGTAAACGAAGAGTTCCCCTGGCAGAATGGGTAGATGAGAACAATTTGTTCTGATGGCCATGTGGGCAACTGAAGCAGGTGCTGTGGAGTGCTTAGAATTTGGTCAGATGTTGATGATACGGGTCATCCACTGTATCCCAAGCCATTCCCAGTCATCCTGACTTTTGTTTTGCCAGTAGATTTTGATGACTCTGGAAGAGTCAATGAGGTTGCTGACTTTGTGCAACTCTGCCTCACTTAAATCCAATTCATGAACAAGTCAAGACATCACCCTTGGTCTTTCGGTACTCTTCCAAAACAAAGGACAAACAGCATGATCTGGGCAATAAACACGCGACATCCCATTGGTTTTTCCTTTGTGAACGATTAGACCAAAATTCTGTAAGAGGTTATAGATTTCTTTCAGTTGTCTCTGCAATGTCTCTGCAGCCAGAATGATATTTTCTACATTGAGGAGCATCTGGAAAATGGCATGACCCATAGGGAACTACTTCTACTCACTTCTACTCTAGGTGAGATATTCACAATGGTAGTGAGCATCCATTTCCCTATTTTATGCCTTACCTGATGTTTGTGATTAGAAGGTCATTGAACAAAGTTATTTCTCTTGGTTTATTTTCAACAAAATTTTAAATGATTTTGGTGTATGAATAGGAGATATTTTATTGTAAGAGAGTCTTTAAGTAGACATTTTGGTCTACTGAATCAAAGGGTTTAAAAATATATTTATATTCTACTCCAAATTTCCTCCCTTCTTCTAGACTCTTCCATACCAGTTGTGCCCATTATACATGTGAAGACAAACCAACTACAATCAAATATTTTTTAAATCATAAGTTATAAGCACAGATAAATGTGCATGTAGGTTAATGGAAAACCTATAACACTTGTCCATCAGTATGTCTATCTAGTTCAAACATTACAAATGTACAAGAATTTAAATAGAAGGAATAGATTGGGCAGTATTGCCTTGAAAAATTGTGAAGTTCCTTTAATAATCCCAAATTTCTTCCAGAAATAAGGGCCTATATATACATATATATGTGTGTGTATCTTATATATATATATATATATATATATATATATATATATGTGTGTGTGTGTGTGTGTGTGTGTGTTCATCCTTCATTGCTGAAGAAGACCATGCCATCAGAGAAGTGATGACATGACTTGCACTTGACTTTGTTTTGAGTGAGGGAGGGCTGATACATACATACATACATATATATATTCTGCTGATGTTGTTACATGGTTGTAACAGGCTCTGAAGGACTGAAACACATGAACACAGAGGGCAATGAAGAAGCTCATGGAAACCCACGAATAGGTTGTAACATATAACAAATAAAGAGTTTCAGGGTAGAAGTATGAGTGGATGTATTAGGGTGAAACAGTATATAAGAACACCAGGCCTGGAGTCAGGAATATCTGCGTTTAAATCTAACCTTGGACACTTACCAGCTATGTGACCCTAGGTATGTCCATTAACCCTATTTGCTTTAATTTCTTCATCTGTAAAATGAGCTGGAGAAGAAAAGGGCAAATTCTTCCAGTATCTTTGCCAAGAAAACCCCAAATGGTGTTATGTGGAGTCAGATACAACTGAAAAACAACTGAACAACTGAACGTGGGTGGAAAAAGAAAATGGGCTGATGAGGACAGGTGATCCCAATATTATCCTCATGACATCTGAGAGAGGATGGTGCTCAGAATGTTGGGTGAAACCCCTGTGGCAAACTCATGCAATTACACAGACAAGAGTCACACAAGATAGGCTGGCCTGGATGATTTGCAATCTATCAATGCAGGAAATATCCAAATTAGAGAGATCACAGATGAATTTGAGTATTTAAAAATGATTTTCCTTTCCCTTCTCCCCTATATTATAAAGATGGTGAATATTTAGTATGATTGTTCAATGTAGCATGTGATGTAGTAGGTGAAAGGTGCCTACCTTTAAAGGCAGAATCCCTGGGTTCAAGTCTCTATACTGCCATTTGTTAGCTATCCGATGCTGGGCATGATTTAATCCCTTTGAACCTCAATTCCCTTAGAGAATAATAATACTTAACATGACTTTCCTCATAAGGTGGGTGAGTTAAGACAAATTCACAAGTATAGGATGAGGGAGGCATGGTAAAACAGAAATTTGAAGAGATCTGGGGCAGTTTAGCAGATCTCTCTCCAACTCATCACTGCACTCAGGATTTTCTAGAGAGGACATGGGCCATATGGACTCAACCTTCTGTTAGCTTATGTGGTATTAAATGTCTTACAGATAAGAGGAATTAGAGAAATATGTTTTGAATGAAACAAGAGCCAAGCCAGGAAGGCTTAGCAAAGGCAATTTTGACCTCTTTTGACTTGGGATTCTAAGGACCCATTTAGGCCTGGAGACTCTTGGATACTACATTTATTTGGATGATAAGTTTATTGCCAGATCATCCCTTTACTTCCTCTTCCTTTTTCTCTCATCATTGATGCATTTCCTTTTTTTTTTTTTTTAAATTATTGCTTGGGTAGTGGTATATGTCTGCAAGTCCTACTACTGGGGAAGTTGAGACTCTGGAGCTCAAGAATTCTGGCTTAAGTCTGACACCAATGTATTGAACCCCATAGTGGTGGGGGCCACCAAAGTACTTCAGGAGGTAAAAATCTGATCAGGTTGGAAATGGAGTAGTTCAAAACTTCTGAGCAGATTAATAGTGGGGTCATACAGTGTAGCACTTTCAGAATGAACTCTTAGAAGAATAGTTTCAATTAAAAAAATTAAGGTCTTTTATTTTTATAGCACCTTCCTTTCCCAATATATCCTTCCTTCTACCCAGAGAATAATCCCCAATTTAAAAAAGGGGAAAAAAGCAATAAACCAATAAATACATCAACAGAGACCAACATTATGTATCATGTATTTATGTATTACGTATTGTCCCATACCTTCAGTGTTACCTCCATCCATCCTTCCTCCAAAGGGAAGGAGGTGTATTCTTATACCTCTTTGTCATTATAATTTCACATAAGCAATTTCAATTGTTTTTTTGTATATTTTTGTAGTTATCAATTGTGTATATTATTTTTCTCTTTCTGCTTACTTCACTTTGCCTCAGTTCATGTCTTCCTATACTTTTCTATGTTCATCATATTATTTGCTTCATAAAATGCAGTAATATCCATTACACAACTATATCACAACCTGATTCCCCAATTGATGGATTTCTATTTTTTCCTATTTCTTTGCAACTAAAAATGCTTCTATTAATATCAGTAAGTCTATAGAACTTTTATTTATTTCAGTGATCTCCTTCTGGGTCAAAGGGTATGGACACTTTATTAATTTTCTTTGCATAATTTCAAACTATCTTCCAGAATGGTTGGACAAATTAGTTCTTGATTTCACCAGAAGTGTATTAGTGTGGTTTAACATTGGGCATTCTCATCTTTTGTCACTTTTGCCAATTTTCTGAGTGGAAGTAAAACAAAGATGTTTTGATTTATGTTTTTCTAATTATTAGTGGATTGGAAAATGTTGCGTTCAAAAATAAATCTCACTGATACCTTTTGTTTTTATATTGTCTACATTTCCCATTGTGCCCATCAATTCTGTCCCAAAGAGCCATTTTCTATTAACAAAGAATTTTAAAATGAGAAAAAATGACAAAAACTCCATAAAATAAAATTAATGAACATATAAAAATGATGTTTTATATATAGCATTCCATACTCACTGGCCCCCCACATCTGTGAAGAAGCAAGGGAAGTACCTTTTCATTTTTATTGTTTGGGAATTAAGCTTGGCTATATAGTTGTCAATAATTTACAATTCTTTTGAGAACTGTTTTCTCAGATCCTTTGAACACTTATCTATTGGGTAATGGCTTTTTGTTTTATAGATTTCATTTAGTTGCCTATATATCTTGCATAGCAGATGATTACACTGATACTCAGTATTTCTTGCAAGAGTCCAGAGCCTTAGCAACCTTCTGGAAGGTAGAAGTTCGCAACAAATAATGACATGTATTAAATATTTAACTGGGATTGAGAATTCCCTCTACAATCTCTGTTTCTTTGGTAATAGATTTACAAACAAGGGGTAAGAAAAGAAAAAAAAACACTTCCTATTAAGAATAGAATCAAAATTTTCCTAAGCTTTCCAGCTGCTTAAGGCTACTGAATGCCTTGAGTAAAATGCAGTTAGTATTTCTTACTGCCTGCCTTCTGATGATAGCAATATTATTATGTTATAGAAGTTTTGCTGTGGCATGCCAATCACAAGGCAGAGACTGGAATGATTCTCTAGTTCTCTCACAGAGAGGGAATCCTCCACAGATGACTTTCTAACTGGAGAAAAAAGGGCAAATGAAGAGATGAAAGAGATTCCAGGCAGGAATCTTGGCAGTTTCTGCTTTGAAAAGAAAGAAGGAAGGAAGCAAGGAAGGAAAGAGAGAAAGAGGAAGAAAAGGAAGGAAAGAAAGAAAGCAAGGAAGGAAGGAAGGAAGGAAGGAAAGAGAAAAAAGGCAGAAAGAAAGGAGTGAAAGAAAAAGGAAAAAAGAAAGGAAGGAAGGAAAGGAAAAGGAAGGAAAGAGAAAGAAAAGGAAAGAAAGGAAGTGTAGAATAGAGAGAGGAATTAGAAATGACAGTCTAGGAAAAATCTTTACATCCTTACAGGTGAAAGTGAGGTACTAGAAACAAAAGGCCTGTTGTGTTGTTCCATCCATCAGGAGGACTGGTTGGCCAATGTAGTTTTATTTTTATCCCATCCCCAATCCCTACCTTCTTTGGATAGCATTTGTCATATCTCAATAGCAGAGCAATAGGCATGTACTGTGGACTATGTATGTGTTTGCCTTACAGCATCAACTCTATAGCTGAAAGTATTTGATTCAAAGGCCTCATTTTACAAATGAGGAAACCAAGTATCAGATAAGTGATATAATTTGTCCAAAATGATATAGGTAGTAAACAGCTGACTTAGATTCTTGAACTCCAAATCCTGTGCTCTTTCCATCCTGCTGCACTGCCTTTTGGACATGGACTATGAAGGAAATAAGTATTTATTAAGTGTCTACTGTATGCTAGGCACTATGTTAAGTGTTTTATAAATATTATGTCATTTGTTCCTTAAAACAACCCTGGGAGGTAGATGCTATTATTATCCCCACTTTACAGTTGAGGAAACTGAGGCAGTCAAATGTCAAATGACTTGTGCAGCATCACATAGGTTCTAAGTATCTAGGGCCATATTTGAAGTTAGGTTTTCCTGACTCCAGGCCCATTCAGTATATTATCCACTGTGCCACATAGCTGTCTCTAATCTTATCATTAAATCTCTCCCTCTATGGATACCTCATCTCTTATGATCATAAATATCTTGAATAATATCATTTAAGCTACTTCTGGCTACAAGGTATAATTAGTAAGAGGCTGAAAGATACTTTTACCCAGTAGGGGTCTCTTTGTGTTCATGATCACCTGAAATTTTACGTCTTCAGAGATTTCATGCTCTATAATTCACTATCGTATAGCAGTATATATCTGGAAAATATGAGTTGCCAAAAGATGTCTCAGGAAATAGCTTGAGATCATTAAAGTTGCTACACAATTTCCCAAATGCAAGCTACTCCATTCTTTTCCTTATATTGAGTTCTGGGCTCAAATAATTATCCATCTGCACTCTAAATTATTTGGATGAATGAACTGACTCAATAGGCTGCCTACTTGATCTTATAGCCTGGACAAATGGCATTCTTCATCTATTTATTTTTTCCTGTGCAGATTAATATTAGACTGGTTTCTTTTGAATAGTTGAGAATCTCTGAATAAAACTGTTAGTGGCAGACCTGACTTTGTTAATGCAGGTTATGATAGCATGAGACACTTAGAGGTTATTCAATAGTTAACAAAAGACAGTCATTTATTCAGCATCTACTATGTGCCAGGTACTGTGTTAAGCTCTAGGAATACAATGAAAGGCAAAAACAAATAGCTCCTGCTCTCTAAGAGCTCTCAGTCTAATGGAGGAGATATGAAAACAACTATGTACAGAGAAGTTAAATACAAGATATACTGGGGTCAGTCTCAATAGTGAAGGCACTGTCATTTGAGAATTATCCTAGATAAATTCAGAGAGGCTTGTCCCCAGGTTGGTTTCAGGATATTTATTTTCTTAGACACAGCAGTTCTCAAAGATGCTTATAGAACAGTTGCGAGATGCATTGGGATAGGGAATACCAAAAATGAAATCATACATCCTGAAAATATTGAAGAAATTATCTCACATTTTAGTCACTATTCCTTTTTCAAAAAAATTTTAGAATTTATTTTTAGTTTTCAATGTTCACTTCTACAAGATTATTATATCTTAGTTCCCAGTTGCATGTAAGAACAATTTTTAACATTCATTTTTAAAAGTATGAGTTCCAAATTCTCTCCCTTCCTCCCTCCTCACTCACTCTCATTGAGAAGGCAAGCAATTTGATATAGACCATACATGTGAAATCATGCAAAAAATCTTCCACAATAGTCATGTTGTAAAAGACTAACTATATTTCCCTCCATCCTATCCTGCCTCCCCCATTTTTTCTATTCTCTCTTTTGACCCTGTCGATTCTCAAAAGTGCTTGATTCTGATTACTCCCTCCCCCAATCTGCCTTCCCTTTTATCATCCACTCTCTCTTATGCCCTTCCCCCACTACTTTCCTATAGGGTAAGATAGATTTCTATACCCAATTGAGTGTGTATGTTGTTCCATCCTTAAGACAAATCTGACGAGAGTAAGTTCACTCATTCCTTTTTACCTGCCCCCTCTTCCCCTACACTATTAAAGCTTTTTCTTGCCTCTTTTATATGAGATAATTTACCCTGCTCTACCTCTCACTTTCTCCTTCTCCCAGTACATTCCTCTTTCACCCCTTAATTTTATTTTTCAGATACCATCCCTTCATATTTAACTCACCCTGTGCCCTCTATCAAGATGTGTGTGTGTATGTAATGTGTGTATGTGTGTATACATGCACACATACATACACACATACATATTCCCTCCAACTACCCTAATACTGAAAAATGTCTCATGGTTTACAAATATCATCTTTCCATATAGGAATGTAAACAGTTCAACTTTAATAAGTCCCTTGTGATTTCTCTTTCCTGTTTACCTTTTCATGCTTCTTTTGATTCTTGTATTTGAAAGTCAAATTTTCTATTCAGCTCTGGTCTTTTCATCAAGAATACTTGAAAGTCCTTTGTTTCATTGAATATCCATCTTCCCCCTCACTGATTATATTCAGTTTTGCTGGGTAGGTGATTTTTGGTTTTAATCCTAGCTCCTTTGACCTTTGGAATAGCATATTCCAAGCCCTCCAATCTCTTAATAAACTGCTAAATCTTGTGTTAACCTGATTGTGTTTTCACAATACTTGAATTGTTTCTTTCTGATTGCTTACAATATTTTCTCCTTGACCTGAGAACTTTGGAATTTGGCTATAAAATTCTTAGGAGTTTTCCTTTTGGGATCTCTTTCAGGAGGCAATCAGTGGAATCTTTCAGTTTCTTTTTCCCTTCTCGTTCCACAACATCAATTCAGTTTTCCTTGATAATTTCTTGAAAGATGATGTCCAGGCTCCTTTTTTGATCATGACTTTCAAGCAGTCCAATAATTTTTAAATTCTCTCTCCTGAATCTAATTTCCAGGTCAGTTGTTTTTCCAATGAGATATTTCACATTGTCTTCTATCTTTTCATTATTCTGGTTTTGTTTTATAATTTCTTTATTTCTCACAGAGTCATTAATTTCCATTTCCTCTATTCTTAAGGAATTATTTTCTTTAGTGAGCTTTTGCAACTCCTTTTCCATTTGGCCAATTCTGCTTTTTAAGGCATTCTTCTCTTTGTTGACTTTTTGAACCTCCTCTGCCATTTGAGTTAGTGTATTTTTTAAGGTGCTTTTTTCTTCAGTATTTTGGGGGTCTCCTTTAACAAGTTGTTAATTCATTTTTCATGATTTTCTTGTGTCACTTGTATTTATATTCTCAGTTTTTGTTCTACTTCTCTTACTTGATTTTTAAAATCATTTTTGAGTTCTTCCATGGCCTTTGACCAATTCATATTTTTCTTGGAGGCTTTTGATGGAGGTGTTTTGACTTTGTTATCTTCTTTTGGTTGTATGTTGTGATCTTCTTTGTCACCGTAGTAAGATTCTATAGTCTGAGTTTTTTCCTGCTGCTTGCTCATTTTCCCAGCCCATTACTTGACTTTTTAACTCTTTGCTAAGGTTTGTTTCCAGTGTGCAGTGTGTATTGTCCCAAGCTTCAGGGGTTTTGCGCAGTTGTTTTCAGAGATGATTCTAGGGATCTGTAAATTTTCAGTTCTTCTGAGGTGCTATGAACAAAGGAAAGATATTTATTTCTCTCCTGGCCTGTGCTCTGAGTCTCCACAAGCATTCTTTTATGCCTTGGAACAGTGAGGAGGATTCCCTCTCTATTGCCACCACAAATTCCTTCACACCATCACTCTCCTTGCCCCAGGACTGCCACCCAAGACTGTGACCCAGATCTAAGTATGGGCAAAGTAAGAGAATCCTGCCTCAGCTCCAGCAAAGAGATCTCTGAAATCCCGCTCTGGTTAGCTGCTTAATTCATCCATTGTCTGTGGGCTGAGAACTCTGGAAGCAGCCTTCCCTGCCACCATCTCTGCTGCTGATGCCACTTCCCTGGGGCTAGGGCTGGATTGTTTCCACCAGACCTTTCTTATTGATCTTCTAAGTTGTCTTTTGAATTTGTGAGATGAAAAGTTTGGAAACTTCCATAGCTCCAGTGATTTAGTCCTCTGAGGCCTGCTCAAGGGTTGGCCCAGCCTATACTGGCACATTTTGTGCTGGAGTGTACTTCTTTCTCATACTAGTACAAGAAGCCTTTGCTGTTAACCTTATGGTTAACAGGACCTTCTGGGTCATCTTGGGCTGGAAATTTGTTTCACTATGTCATTTTGTGAGTTCTGATGCTCTAGTGTTGGTTTATAGTCATTTTTAAAGGTATTTAGGGGAGAGATCAAGGGAGTTCTTGTTTTTACTCTGCCACTTTGACTTTGCAATCCTTCCTCCCTTTCCTATCAGCAAAGCAATTTTCACTGTGTGATACTACCCTAGGTTACCACACTTTTCCCACTTTCATAGATTGGGTTCTCTGGGGGGTGACTATACAACATTATTATTTCTAAAATTATATCTTGTGAGCCCCCATCAGTGTGTTTACCTTAATTAGCTAGATGATATAATAGTTCAAAGTAATGGCATTATTGATATTGTAGGAGTAGTAGTAGTAAAACATTTTCTCCATATTTCTGAAGCTTACTTTCCCCAAAATATACACAGCATTTATGGAAAGAGTGGATTCATATAGAATTCACAAATGAAGAGGCACATGTATAGGGAATCAGGTGGTCAGGGTCTATACAAGGTATATACATTCATCCTTCTGATGATGCAAAGCTGCAGAGCTTTTACTGTTATATATTTCTGTTATTTGCCTATTTAACTTGTATCTTAGACCCTTGCACTACTGTCTACACAATCCTCTGGTTGTTATTTGTCTCTCAGCCTCTACCAGATGCTACTCTAGGACTTTGCCAAATGCTGTTCCACAAGTTGCTGCCAGATGCTATTTTATTGCTTGGCTATAATCCGTACCAACCCCAGCTTTGGTTTCAGCTGACATTCTGTCTTAAAGTACTGTTATGCACTTTCAGAAAGAATCAGAACCCACCCTAGGTTTAGCAGAAGTCTCTGCTTTGTGATCTAATATTTCCTGAGCAGGATCTTGGTTCTGGGTACTGGAATCTAATTTAACCTGACTTGATTCAACTCCACAACTGGACTCTTTTCCATCAGTTGCTGCCATGTGATTTTGCTACAAGATGATATTGTCTATAGAATGGAGGAGAGAGAAATGCCTTTCCCTCTCCCTTCCCTCTGGCATACTTCCCAAGAAGCATAAGGGAAAAATGTTAGAAGCTATCTTAAAAGTTGGGTTATTCCTCTATAGCTAACTCTCTTCTCAACTTGATTCCATAGCTCAATTGCTAGGTAGATTGACTTGCCCACATTTAAACTCTGTGGCCCTCACCTTCACGCATATCTGTCAGTAGGCAGAAAAAGGGGTAAAAACATTTTTGTTAACATTTTATATGCAAATGAAACAATCAAGATCTGAAGAGGCATGTTTTTATAAGTCATCTATACTACCTGCTTCTCATATTTTGTAATTTCATGAAGTGGATGGAAAAGACTCAACTTTTCAAGATTCCCTTGATCAAACCCCCTCCTACAAGTGTAAATAATATTATGAATATGAGATTTGAACTTTGCAATTTTTTCATGTACACTTCTAGAGCTAAAAGTAATTTTAGAAACCACTTAGGTCAAGTCCTTTACTTTATAGATGAAGAAACTGAGGTCAAGAAAAGTTATTGCTTAACTAAGATTACATGAGGAAGAAGTGGCAGCATTCAAACCCATATCATGAGGCTTCAAATCCAATAGTCTGTAATTCCACATTGATACTTCCCCCCTCTTTTTTTCTAGTGAATGCACAATTTTCCAGGAATTAGACAAAAAGGTTGAATATTCTCAAAGAGCAGTCAGACTTTTTCTTGGCAGTTGGAGGGAGGACAAGCAGGGAAAGAGAAGAAAAGGTGAGGATAGGGAATAACCTATACTTTGTTGTGCTGTGGGGCAGAAGCAAGGTAGCCTAATCTGGCCTGACTGAGTAGTGACCTGGACTTATGAAGTTGGACACAGGACTATTCTGGTGAGATCTGTTGAGGCCAAGTCACTTAACCTCTGTCTACTTCAGTTTTCTCAACTGTAAAATGAGGATAAAATAAGAGGATCAAATGAAATAATATTTGCAAAATCTGTTGCACACTGTCTGGCACATAATAGATGCTTAATAGAAGTCTTTTTATTTTCCTTCCCCTTCCCTTCCTTTCCCTTCCTGTCTCTCCCCTTTCCTTTCCTTCCAATATTCATAGGATATTCTGTTAGAAGTGAACACAGGGCCGTGGGACCATATAATTTTAGAGATGAGAAAATGGAGGCTAAGAAAGGGTGTTATTCCAGGCTAAATAATTTGTTACTGGAAGAATTAAGACCACAAACCAGGTCTTGGGAGTCCCAGTTTAGCGCTCTTTCCACTGGATAATGCTCTAACAGTCTCCCTGATCCATCATTAAGCCACATCCAACTTACACTCAATAGGCAGAATGCCAACCCCAGAAGCAGACAGGGAGGCTTTATTTCTCTTTCAGCAATCTTTCTAATCTCAGTAATGATAATGAGCAGTTCAAATATCAGTAATCATCAAATGGTCTAACCTGAATATTTGACTTGACCAACCATAGCTATAAATTCCGTGAGTTAAATTATAGGATGCAGAAGAATCTTTCTTATGGATTCGAAACTCACTAGGTTCTCATCTCATTAAGTTGCTCCCATGCCCTTGGACTGCGTAGCTGAGAGGAAAAAGAAGTTTGAAATGAGTCCCAAAGGAACTCTTTATCTTGGGCTTCTGGGAATGCTTTTCATCACCTTTAATGGTCTAATATCAGCTCCAGCCCCAGCAATAGGTAATCTCAGCATTACTGTATTTACATTAATTAGTTAATATCCATAAAGTGCTTTGAGGATGCAAAACCCTGGATGAATGCAAAGGAATGTGACCAATAATAAGAGGAATGACAGCATGGATCTTTGAGGCTGTCTTCCTCAATTCACGTCACGTTTCAGGTGGCAGGTTCAGACAGGAATCATCTTAGGAAAGATTTCTTCAGAGAATAAATATTCCTTGCTCTCATAATGGAAACCAATGCACCTTATTTCTGTTTCACCTGACATTTGCAAATTCTCTTGGATGAGCTGAGAGAATGGTTAGAGTGAGGATGTATAAAATGATCTTCCTAATCTCATTTGCTCACTCATGTAATGTTTCACTATTCAAAAAGCTAACCCTGGATTTCAGGTTGTAGTCTTGGCATTCCAATTAGACTGTAAGTTTCTTGATGGCAGAGATCAGGTCTTCTACAATGTCACAGCTGGAAAGTATAATCTGTTTATTTAAAGAAAATGAAATTGCATTTATATCTTTTGTTTTTATGTCACTTGCATTTCTCTTTGTAATTCTATTCCCATCCCTCTAGACAGCCATACTTTATAACAAAGAAAAAGAAGTACAAGCAATCAAGTCCAATATTGTATGCATTTTTGTATCTCTGATGTATGTATATGTGTGAGATTCAACTATGTAGACAGGATAGTTAAACCCATGAGATCCAATGAGGTTGCCAAGAGAAAGACGGTGTAGAGGGGGAAGAGAAGAGAGCTTAGGGCAGAACCTGGAGGAAGACTGGGGTTGACTTCCAACCTCATTATTCAGGTGAAATATCTCTCTCCAAAATTATGAATGATTTCTATTTTTTAAGAAATAGGTTTTTATTGATGTCTTTTTTTAACATCATCATAATTTTCCTCAATAGTTTTCACCCTAAGATCATAGAAGATTATTTAATTCTACATAGCAAAAAGTATTTTTAAAAAGAATAAGATAAAAAACCAGCTTAATTGATTAACATATTGAAAACATTTGAAAGTATGTGCGGTGTGTACTGCTTGTGGATCACCCACCTCTGTTCTTCCTTCATTTTCAAAGAAGACCATGACATCAGAGAAATGACATGACTTGCACTTGACTTTGTTTTGAGTGAGGGAGAGCTGTACAAGGTCACCATTCTCACTTTTCCCTCCTTAGCCATCTGAATCCAGTGACCAGATATTCATCAGATTGACTGGAGAAGGCCCAGGATGCAATGGGTTAAATGAGCAAAAGAAAAAAATAAGTAAATAAAAATGGGAGGGAAAGAGCAATAGTTACTATTTATAATCCCTCTGAAGCCAGAAGGGTTCCTGCCATAAGAACCATTAAGTAGAGTTTGGACAGGAACCTATTGTTGTGCAATGTATGGGCTTCAGAGTGCACTGGGTTTAAGGTTTTGGGAAAGAAAGAAAGATAGAAAGGAAGAAAAAAAAAGAAAGAAAAGAAGGAAGGAAGGAAGAAAGGAAGGAAGAAAGAAAAAAAGAAAGATAGAAAGAAATGGATGGAGGTGGTGGTGGAATATCTTCTTGTATTTCTTCTTTTAGAACAAACTTATTCTTTTAAATCTTGCAACATTCTCTTTTTTGTGATTTTTCTTTTTGTTTGTATTGTTGTAGTCATTGTGTATATTGTTTGGCTCTAATTACTTCACTTTGTACCAGTTTATGTAGATTTTTCATGTTTCTTGTATTCATCACATTTGTCATATAATGTTTTATTACATTCATATACCACCATTAGTTTAACTATTGCCCAATCGATGAGCTCTGTTTTGTTTTCTTTGCAGTTACAAAAAGTGCGGTTACATATATTTTCGTATATGTGGGGACTTTCCTCTTATTCCTCGTTGGGTTATAAGCCTAGAATAGTAACTGAATCTTTGGATCAAATATGGGCATTTTGTTCACTTTATTTGCATAATTCTAAATTGCTTTCCAAAGTGATTGTATCATTTCACAGTCTGCCAACACTGTATGAGTATGCTTATCTTCCTAGAACCCCTCCAGCATTGACTATTGCCATGTTTTGTCATCTCTGCCAATTTGCAGGGTATGAGGTGAAGCCTCAGTTTTTTTATTTGGATTTCTTTTATTGGTAGATTTGGAACATTCCTTTATATGGTTATTAATAGTTCTCAATTCTTCTTTGGAGAGCTGTTTTATTCATCTGCTTTGATCACTGTTTATTGGGGAATGACTTTGGTTCAGTGATCTCATAATTGTTGAACCTAATGGTCTTTCTCAATCCTTATTCTTCTTGATTTCTCTGCAGTCTTTGATACTGTCAGTCACCCTCTTCTTGTTAATCACTTCTCTTTAGGTTTCTGTGGTACCACACTATCCTGATTCTCTACCTGATTGCCATTTCTCAGTCTCTTTTGCTGGATATTCATCCAAATCATGCCTGTTAATTGTGGGGGTCCTGAAAGGTTCTATCATGGCCCTTCTTTTCTTCTCTCAATACCATTTTGCTTGATTATCTCTAAGCTCTCATGGATTTAATTATCATCTTGATGTTGATGACCCTTAGATATACTTAACTAGTCAATTTCTCTTCTACTCTCTAGAATCACATTTCTAGCTGCTTATTAGATATCTCAAGCTAGATGTCTCATAGACATCTTAAACTCAACATGTCTAAAACTGAACTCCATCTTTTCCTCAAAATTTTCCCCATATTGGTAACTTTCCCATGACTATGAAGGGCATCAACATCCTCACAGTCATCCAGGCTTCTAGCCTATATGGCATCCCTCAACTCCACTCTCTCTTACCCCTTCATGTCCAATCTGTTGCCAACTTCTGTCATTTTACTTTCGGATTTCTAGTATATTCCTTCTCTCCAATGGCACTGCCATCTGGTCCCTGGTGACTTTATTCCTGAACTATTGTTATCGCCTTCCCATTAACCACGCTACCTTTAATCTCTCCCTACTTGGGGTCATCCTCCACTCAACTATCAAGTTGATATTCAGATCTGACCATGTCACATACCCCACCCCATTCCACCATTCAGTAAACTCCATTGGTTTCCTTTTACCTGCAAGATCAAAATGAAAATCCTCTGACTTTTCAAGCTCTTCATCATCTACCCTTCTTGCCATTCCATTTCCAGTCTTCTTATACTTTATTCCTCTTCATGTACTGTGTGATCCAGTGATACTGGCCTCCTTACTGTTCTTTGAATAGAACATTTCATCTCTAGACTCTGGACATTTTCCCTGGCTGTACCCCATACCTGGAATGCTCTCTCACCACATCTTCACCTCCTTGGTGGATTCTTTGGTATCTTTCAAGTCCTAGCTAATATTCCACTTTTTATAAGAAGCCTTTCACAATTCCCCTTAATATTAGTCTCTTCTCTTTCATTATCTCCCAATTTACCCTGTATATATGTATCTTGTTTATATGTGGTTATTTGCATGTTAGTCTTTGAGCTCTGTGAGAACAGGGACCATCTTTTGCCTTTCTTTGTATCTCCAGCACTTAGCATAGTGCTTGGCACATAGTAGGTCGTGATAAATGCTTATTCACTTAACTTCAAGCTCAAGCTCTCTATTTGTAGGAATGTTCTTGACTACTTAGTCAATAATAGCTTAGACTAGATGGTCTGTGATGCCCCTTCCAGCTTATAGATGCATTGATTCAAATCCTATCTAATAGCATATCCTTTATCTTTCTGGTTTTAGTACAAAAAAACTTATGTTCTTTTACTTTTTGATGAACAAACTCTTCAACTTTTCACTTAAAACCCTTCACAATCTAATTCCAATCTAGTTTCCCGAGTTTACTTCATGTTTTGTTCCTTTATGCATTTGATGTTCTAGCTAAACCTACTCTAACTCTCAGTCCATCTGTTCTCATCTCTGGGATACTTTAGCTCTTCTTCTCTATCTCTTGCAATTCTTCTCTCCCTTTAAAAAGGATCAGCTTAACAATCACCTCATATAAGAGGCCTTACTGATCCCCCAGAAGTTAATACTCTCCCACGTAGCAAAATTAATTTGTACTTTTGCATATATTTTATATTTACTAATCTGTTGTTTGCCTGCAGTGGACTATAAGCTCCCTTAGGTCAGGGACTATTTCATTTTGTCCCTATACCCAAAGCACTTAGCACACTGCCTAGCACTTAATAATGCTTGCTGAATTGAATTGAATGGAACTTGCCTGCCACTGGTAACTTCCTATCCCAGAAGACTCTTGGATATGTGCCTGGCAGCCTGTGGCATATTCTTCATTATTATAGGGGTGGAGGAAACAGAGTCTAGGCCCCAGTCTTTGCTTTTGACCCCTCAGACATCATAAAATGTATATCACTAACAAACAACATGGGAATATGTACACCCTCCCCAGGAGAAGGTACCAGTCTTTTCCCTGGTCCCCACTCCTGCCTCATGGTCCATTACCACATGTCATTACCAGGGTGGTAAGGAAAGGATACATTTCCTTTGACAACTTGTTTATGAAGCAAAGTGTATGCCCAATTATTTGAATTTGTTGTGAAAAGCAAGAACTCAAGGATCAAGTTGCTCTCTACACTGGCAAAGAGGTTCAGTTTCAATAGCACTATTGTGGATTATTGATTGAGGGTCCACAGTATGCCATGCAGACCATACACATGATACCATTCTGGTCCCTGAGATAGTGGCATCCTAAAGCAGCAAGACACCTGTCACATGCATAGTACTCTGTATCTCATTCCCCATCCCCAAGCTCTGCCAAAATGCTATCTCATCAGAGTTGAGGGGATCCAGCAACCACCTGTGAATTGTTCACTGACACTTGCAAAAGCTGTTTCTCCTGCATGCATATGTCACTCAATAGGGTATTTCCCATACTTCAAGGCTCAACTCAAGTACCACCATCTATCTGACCTCCCTAGCCCACCAAAATCTCTCCCGACTTTTTCAGCCCCCTCTTCTGTGTCATCATTAGCTAGCCTATGTACCCTTTGAAAGGGTATGTAGTGAATAATAAATAGTCTTCCCAGGTCTTGGGCCTTAAGGGCCAAGTAAACCGCATGGTACAGTTAAAAATCCAAGCTCCTGGTTATGGTTATATAACAGAGAATGGGAGTGAATATTTAAGTAGTATCATAGTAGAGTACTATTTGTTTTATTTTATTTTAACTAATGAGCATTTGCTTTTTTCTCCTTACCTATAATGCAGTTGGGAAAAAAAGAAAACCTTTGTAATATGTCAGTTCACTAGCATTTATTAAGCATTATGTGCTAGGCAGTGGCAACTGGATGACTCAGTAGTTAGAGCATTAGGCTTAGAGTCAGAAAGACTGAGTTCAGATCTCGCCTCAGACACTTATGAGCTGTTTGACTCTGGTCAAATTGCATAACATCCATTTGCCTTGGAGGGAGCTAGGTAGCTCAATGGATAAAGCGCTAGGCCCAGAGTTAGGAAAACCTGAGTTCCAATCTGGCTTCAGATACTCACAAGCTGGGTGATACTGGACAAATCATCTAACCTCTGTTGGCCAATGGAGAAGGAAATGGCAAACCATTCTATTATCCTTGCCTAGAAAATTGCAGTCAGAGTCATGAAGAGTCAGGCACAATTGAATGTCCAACTCCAACCCTGTGGCAGGCACTGTGGAAGGTGTGTAGGCAGGGAAAATTATGGCACAGCATAAAATGGAGCTACTAGGGACTCAGATTCAGGATACGTGGGTTGTGGTCCCTTTCTTCCTCTTAACTTCGTCTTTCTTATCTGTACAATGACAAAGTTGGACTAGATGACCTCTATGGATCTTTTTCATCCTAATTATTCCATAGTTCTGTGACCTTTTTCTGGGATAGATTGGAGAATCCCAACAGAATCAAGTGACTCTTCTTTGCCTTCCATTTCCCATTTTGATCTCTGGAAATCTTCTCTATTGTTGTATAGTGAAATTGTTGTTGAACAGAATAAAAGGAATTGAATTTAAATCCTGGCTCTTGAAACCAAGTAGATGTCCATAGATTGGAGAATGGCTAAATAAATAAATAGTGTATATCCGTGAATGGATATATGATAAATGTGATGAATAGAGAAGGATACTATAAACTGATATGAAATAAACTATACAGAATCAGGAAAATAATATATGCCATGGCTACAACAATGTAAATAGAAGGAACAGCAATAATGACCAATCAAAACTCAATATTGTACAATTAGAATGATCCAGGCTAGCTTCAAAGAAGTATGTGCATACATACACACACGCATACACATATGTGTGTGTGTATGTGTGTGTGTATCTTCTAAAGAAAGTACTTCCCTCTCTGTAAAAGTGGGAAATTAGGGGTATGCAACACTGTCAGATTCTTTTGATGTGTGAGTTAATTTTGCTGAATTTCTTCCCCCCTTTTTATCTTTGTTATATGGGATTGCTATTTCAGAGGGGAAGGGAAGGGGAGGGAAAGGGTAGAGAGAGAGGAAAGGTATATATTAGGTATAATAGGTGATGTAAAAAAAAATTACTAATGAAAATGGCTTGAAAATTTTAAAACAACAAAATATCAAACCACAGGGGGAAAGGAGGTGGTTCTCATTTTCCCTGACTCTTGGCAGAAATGGACTTTTTCTAAAAACAATAAAAAAGATGGGTGGAGTTTCCTCCAAAGCTATTCACAAAACTCAGCGCTCCCCAAGCTGGAAATATTTGTTGCTGTGCCCTTGGGGCCTAACTCTAAAGAAAAGGACCTTCCCATTCTTAACTAGTGGACTTTTCATACTAAAAGAAAGACTGTTCAAACAACCTTAATAGAACAAATGTCAAATTCAAGGGGCTTAAAGATGAGAGATCTTTTTGCCACTCTCTTTACTTTGCAGTTGGGCAAAGTGAGGTGACTTCTGAGCTCATAAAGATAGTAAGTAACTGAGCTGGGATTCAGCCCTCTGAGTTCTGACATCAAATCAAGAAATCTTTATACTGTATACTACCTTGCTTTGTTTAGCATTAGAAGAAAGTCAAATGAGCTGGAGATAATTAACAGCAAATTAAACGGATGCTTTGAAATTCTCTTATCCCCCTTTCCCCACCCCAGCTTGACAAAGATACTAGAATGGTTTGTCATTTCCTTCTCCTGCTCATTTTATAGATGAGGAAACTGAGTTAAGTAACTTGCTCAGGGTCACACAGCTAGCAAATATCTGAGGACAGACAAACTCAGGTCTTTCTGACTCTAGGCCCAGTGCTCTGTCCACTGTGCCACCTAGCTGCCTAGTGCTTCTCCTCCTTTGCCCTCCATTTCCATTTTGACCTCTTCTATTATGGCACAGTGGAATTATGTTGGATAGAATCAGAGGACTTGAATTTGACCCCAGGTTCTACCACTAACTATCTGTGTGACTTTGGGTAAATTATTTTGCCTTGGGTAAGTTATTATACGGTTTCCTTACCTGTAGGCTGAGAGGATTGGAGTAACGACTATTTAGGTCCTTTCCCACTTTAAATATATGATGCTATTGTCTTCCTCTTAAATTCCTTCTATCTTCCAGGTCATTATTCCTTCTTTCCAATAAATTCAATGCTCATGTTTGTCTTCTCTAGCCCAGACCCTGCCTCTCTTTTCCAGCTTCCCTGTTTCACAACCCATTTCTCCATTCTACCTTAGCCAAGCACAAGAGTAGTGATATCTTAAGTCATCCTGCTCCAAAACTGAATTTATTCCAAGTGCCAGAATTCCTGGTTATGGATCTGCAATGGGGATGGCTCCACTTTATAGGGACTTGTGTCAGGATAATCAAAGACAAATTACTCCAAGGAGTTTTGGTATACTTGTAAATGACTGGACAATTGATTGTTAGTCCTATTTAGATGTCAGATCCCAGGGAACCAACACTGACTATTCATATTAGCAATAACTGCTACTCACATGCTCCCCCGTTAGATTGTAAGCTTCTTGCAGGCAGAGCCTATCTTTTGCTTGTATGCTCCATATCTCCAGCACTTGGCACAGTGCCTGGCATACAGTAAGTGCCTAATAAATGCTTATTGACTCAATATTTCCATAGTACTCTAAGATACACAAAGTGCTCAGTCTTCAGGATGACCCATTGAGGTGAATCCTGTCTTTTATGAAAAAAAATTTAAAGCAAAACTTTTCCTTTTTCTTTTTTAAATCCCAGGAAGGATGTGAGGATTGGCTTGTGCCAGATCACAAAGCTCAGAGTTGGCAAGAGGCTTTAGAAGTCATTCTTTAGTTTTTATATGTTTGCCCCCCTCTCTTAAGAATTTAGGTCACACCTCAACCTCCCTCTGGTGTGAGGGTCCATAACTTGGGCAGTGAGAGATTGGACCAGTTAGACAGCCTTTTGCCTAGAATAAATATGGGCCTCAAGGCTGAAAATTTTATTTGGGTCTCAAAAGGGGGAAGTGCCTTGTTTTAGATTGAACAGCTCCTCATGTTCTAAGATGTCTTAACGCAACCTCTTCGACCTCAAAGTTTGTGCCTCTGAATTATTAAAATTGCCCAAAATGATCTGGGCCAAAAGGGACACCCTTAATTAATCAATCAATCAACGAACTTTTATTAAGTAAAACTCTGTGCTAGATATGTGCCAGTGATTTACCTCCTTCAGTAAGGAGGTAAACTTCAAGCTCAGAGGAAACTTTAGTCAAACCAGGCTGGGAGAGATGCATTTGCAGATGGTCATTCCCTTATGCAGTAACTATGACTTACATTGTCAAATGAGAGCAAGGGGATCCAAGCCTTCGTCTTTGGCTTAGGGATCATGCTCACTTCCTAAGTTCAGTGCTGTGATACCACTGCCATAGAATAGCCTTTCTTCACATTGATTTGGATTTCAAAGACCATTCTTTGTCATTAAAGAAAGAAAGTTTATTTAATTGATTGGGTGTAAAATATAAGCCCTTTCTAGATAGAGGTCTACTTTTAAATAGTTGTTTTATAAATGCTTGCCCCCTGTAGTGAGAAGGAATAAAGAGTTGGGAATCTTAGAGATGACTAGGGCAAAAAGAAAAGAGTAGGCACCATGTTAGTTCTTAGGTTAGCTTTATCCATATGTAAAGAATACTGTTGTTGGGACTCTAAGATAAACTGAGGATGGGGAATGGGGTCATCAGATGTCAGGAATTGTGTGGGCGGGATGAAGAAGGAGAACTCAATATCTCGTGGGGAAAGTGGTGGCTGCAACTGGAGTGGAAAACAGCTGGAGGCACCTTCCCATTTAGAGTTAGGTTAAGTGCCTGGTGGCATCTGTCAGTCAGTCAGTCAGTGAATAAATGTTTATGATCATAGAAATGGAAATGGAAGGGACCTCAGAGGTCATCTAATCCAATGTCCATCATTTTTCAGATGAAGAAACTGAAGCCTATCAGTCTCCTTGATATCTCAATCCTTGAAGCAATCAGTCTCCTTGATATCTCAATCCTAAAGAATGCTTTTGAACTACAAAGATAATTACTTCGTTTTTGAAGATCTGGGCGGGGGGTGAGGGAAACTTGGTTATTTTTTAAAGAGAGGAATCTTTTATTTGAATTATTCATTTTTAATAAACAGACATAGGAAGGGATCCAGGAGACTGGACTCAATTGTTAGAAAGGGGATCAGGTGAATGTCCAGACTTGTAACTACTTTTAAACAGACATCCTAGAGACTTCAGGGATTTGGGGAGGACTGATTAGAGAAAGCTCTGGTTGAGATCTCTGTTCAGAATTCACACAGGGTAACGTCCAAGGGGGTCCATGTAGACTGGATCCTCTATGGATCTTAGCAGTCACCTCAAGTTCTTGGGGGTGGGGAGGGAATGAGAACAAGACAGGTTTTAATTACCTTTAAGCTAAAATCATGGGGACATGGCTGGAGGGCTCAGTAACTGGCTAGGCAACAGACATTATCCTGTGTGGGTACATGTTAATGTCATCAGTTCGGAGTTTCTAGTTGAGAAGGTGAATGGGCCCTGCCTATAGCCTCAGGGTAATGACCCTTGTCTTGCCAGAGGCTGGGCCCCTTTCACATAGGACACAGTCCAGCTGCCCTGGCCTCCCAATTCATTCCCTTCCCTGTGTCCTCCCGTTGACTCTACTAAGTCTATGTTCCTGAGGGGCCTGTGGAGGTAGGGAGAGAGGGAGAGGAGGCCCCTGGGGGGTCATGACCCCTTCCCTGCCGCTGCCCTAACAACCTATCATGCTACTCATGGGACCACAGAACTCACTTCCTTATTTTTCAAAAAAAAAATCATTGTTTTTTGAAGAAGTTTGATCGAACATTAAGGAAGACAGATGATCATTTTCCTTCTCTCATATATCAGTGGGGTATAGTTTGGAGCACCCTTGCCCCCATATCCAATCTGTTGTCAAGTCTTGTCTAACCTACCTTCTCAAGATTTCCTGCAATTATCTTCTCTCCACCCCTCACTCTAATTATTGCAATAATTATTTCTCTCCAATCATCTCTGAGCTTCAGTGCCTTCTCTTTCCATTTTTCTAAGTAGCTGCCAAACTTATTTCCCTAGATGTGGCCTTCCTCTCCTCTACTCAATATCCTTTAGTGCAGAGGTGCTAAATTCTATGTCAGCAGGTCATAAAGGAGCAGCAAAACTCCCAAATATGTTGGAATTAGATTAAAATGTAGTTAGGAAATGTTTAACAAAAAAATACAAATGCAATACACCATAGGTAATGTTAATTTGTGGTTTTCCAAGTCAATATGCCCAGCAGAAATGTTTCCATTTGAATTTGACTTCTCTGCTTTAATGCCTTTAGGATAAAATACAAATTTCTCTGTTCAGCATATATAAACCTTTCATAGTTCCAAATCATCTTTTAAAATTTATTTCACATCACTTCTCATATGCTCCACTCAAAATAACCTATAAGCTTTACAAAAATACATGAGAAAATACTAACAAAAAGACCACAAAACATTCCATCTGCCACCTCCATGACTTTAAACAGACTGACCTCCATGCCTAGAATTTATTCCTGAGAAACCTCTGCTGCTTAGAATCCTTAACTACCTTTAAGGCTCAGTTCAAGGGTCACTTCCTAATTAGGGTCTTTCCTCTCTCTCAAAATTACTTTGCCTTCACTTTGTATATATTGTGTATATAGTTATCTGTGTATGTGCTGTTTTCCTCCAGTGGAATATAAGCTCCTTGGGGGGATGGAGCCAAGATGGCAGAGTAAAAAGACACATATACTCTAGTCCTTCCCCCATAGCCCACAAAAATGCCTGTAGAAAAAGACTCTCAATGAGAGCAGCAGAAGCCACAGAACAACAGAGAAAAAGAGGTTTCTAGCCAAAGGTAACCTGGGAGGCTGACAGGAAAGGTCTATCTCATGGGATGCTGAGCAGAGTTGAGCCCATCCCTGGCCACATGGCACTGGGAGGAATAGGACTTGAACAGACTTCTGGGTAGAGTTCCCAGTAGGTAGAGTTCCAGATACCTCAACCCATAAGAGACAAAGAAAGCTCCAAAGGTTAGTGTGGGAAGGCTTTCCCAGCTAGAGGAGGGGGGAACAGGGTTCCTCCAGCAATAGCCCCAGGCCACAGCAGAGGCAGTGGAAGAAGACTGCAGGCAGCTACAGTGGCCAGGAAGCAACCTAGGTCCACTGCCCAAGCAGCTCAGCTTAAAACCTCTGGTGGTAGAGGGCAGCTGATCTAAACCTCATCCCTGAGTGATGGCCCTGCCCCTACCCAAAGCCCCAGGAAATTGAGCAACTGAGTTGAATCTCAGCCTTGAACATGGTACTGGGGAGAGGAGGGACAATAGGACCATCCTCTTGACAAAGGATTCTGAAGTCAAGTAACTGGTTGGTAAAATGCCCAAAAAAGGGAAAAAATAAGACCATAGAAGGTTATTTTCTTGGTGAATAGGTGTCTCCTCCCATCCTTTTGAATGAGGAAGAACAAGGCATACTGTCCCAGGAAGTCAAGGCTCCTGCCTCCAGTGCCTCCAAAGGGAACTGAAATTGGGCTCAGGCAATAGAAGAGCTTGAAAAGAGAGTTAGCAGCTTACTAAAGGAGAACCAAAAAAATGCTGAGGAAAATAACACCTTTAAAAAGAGGCTAACTCAATTGGAAATAGAGGTCCAAAAAGCCAATGAGGAGAAGGAGGCTTTAAAAAGCAGAATTAGCCAAATGGAGGAGAAGGCTCAAAAGCTCACTGAACAAAAATAGTTCTTTGAAAGGGAGAATTGAGTTCAGGGAAATGAATGACTATGAGATAAACCAAGAGTTAAAAACCAAAACCAAACATTTGAAGAAATAGAAGATAATGTGAAACATCTCACTGGAAAAATAACTGACCTGGAAAACAGATCCAGGAGAGAAAATTTAAAAGTTTTGGGACTACCTGAAAGCCATGATCTAAAAAAGAGCCTAGACCTTATCTTTCATGAAATTATCAGAGAAAACTGTCTTGATATGCTAGAACTAGAGGGCAAAATAAATATTGAAAGAATCCACCGATCACCTCCTGAAAGAGATCCGAAAAGAGATTTTGAAAAGGAACATTGTGGCCAAATTTCAGAGTTCCCAGGTCAAGGAGAAAATACTGCAAGCAGCTGGAATGAAATAATTTGAGTATTGTGGAAATACAATGAGGATAACATAGGATTTGGCAGCTTCAACATTAAGGGACTGAAGGGCTTGGAATAAGATATTCCAGAAGTCAAAGGAACTGGGATTAAAACCTAGAATCACCTACCCAGCAAAACTGAGTATAATACTTTAAGAGAATAAATGGTCATTCAATGATATAGAAGACTTTCAAGTGTTCATGATGAGAAGACCAGAGCTGCAGAGAAAATCTGACTTTCAAACACAAGAATCAAGAGAAGCATGAAAAAGTAAACAGGAAAGAGAAACCATAAAGGACTTTCTAAAGCTGAACTGTTTACATTCCTACATGGAAAGAAAATATTTATAACTCTTAAGACTTTTTTCAGTATTTGGGTAGGTAGAGAAATTGTATACACACAAGCACACATATATAGATGGAGAGTATAAGCTGTGTTGAATCAGAAGAGTTGATATTCACAAAAGATAAAATAAAAATTAAAGGGTGAGGGAGGAAAATACTAGGAGGAGAAAGGGATAAATGGAATGGGGCAGGCTATAACTCATAAAAGAAATAAGAAAAATCTATCAATGGAGGAGAAAAGGGATAAGGGGAAAGGGGAAAAGTGAAGCTACTCTCTCCACATGTGGCTTAAGGAGGGAATAACATGCTCAGCAAATTTGGTGTGAAAAATCTATCTTACACTACAGAAAAGTAGGGGAGGAGGGGATAAATGGGGTGAGTGTAATGATAGAAGGGAGAGCAAATGGGAGAAGGGAGTAACTAGAAATAAACACTTTTGGGAATGGACAAGGTCAAATGAGGGAATAAAAAATAAAGGGGAATAGAGTAGGATAGAGGACAATATAGTTAGTATTACACAACATGATTATTGTGGAAGTCTTTTACAAAGTGACACATATTTAGTCTGTATTGAGTTGCTTCCCTTCTCAGTGGGGCTGGGGAGGGAGTGGGGGAGGGAGAGAAGTTGGAATTCAAAGTATTAGAAATGAATGTTGAGAATTATTATTGCATATAACTAGAAAATAAGAAACACAAGTAATAGGTATAGAAATTTATCTTGCCCTACAAGAAAAGAGAAGATGAGGATAAGGGAAGGGTGAGCTGTGATACAAGGGAGGGTACATTGAGGGAAGGGATAATCAGAATGCAAGGTTTTAGGGGGTGGGAGGAGGGGAGAGATGGGGAGAAAAATTGGACATCTTACAAAGTGATGTAAAAGCAGTTAGTATTAAAACAATTGACTGAATTAATTACTGAGACTAAATCAGAGACATCTTTAGTTGGGGGAAAAAAATTTTAGTCTAAGTTTCCTAGAGGCAGGTAAACTCAGCTAAAATTTGGCATTGATGGAAAAGTTAAGGTTTTAATGGCAAATTTGATTTTATGATTGTTATTTAATCAGGAACAAGAACATATATAGAAAGGCATGTAAGCCACTTAAGATTTGCCTCAAAAGATGTTCTTCAACCAATGTGAAATTATAGTCATATCTGAAATCTGATTATTGGAACTTGCTATTTTAAGATGTTATGGGACTATTACCTGACTGTTCTTCTATGTCTAACTCCAGGTATGGATAGCAAGAAAGGTAGTCTGAGCCTGCAATCCATGATGACAGTAAGCCTGTGAGATGCTGGTATGAACTGCAAAAGGTGATGTCATGGGAAGGGTGGGAGAGCGGCTTCTCAGCCTGAGCTGAGGTAGAATTCTCCTGACTCAATTTCCCCACTGATACCTGGCAGACTTTAAGCCTGACTGAATGTAAATTGAAAATTTAGTCTTGACTGAAATTGACATGAAGTTGTCACTCTTAGTGGCAATTTCCTATAGTCAGAAGGTTTGTAAGCTTAATACCAGATCTATTAAATTATGGATTATTGGTAGGGGAAAATCTGAGGTTAAGTCTAAAATTAATCTATTAGGCTTACAACTTTAGACCAACAACAATAAGTTAGGGTCTTTTAATTCTTAGTAATATTATGGAGACAATTAGGTCAAACGCTTCTGAAGTTAGTATGCATAGTTATTATTTGTGTCTCAGTTGGTTAATGTTAAAAAAAATCATTTGTGGTCTATATTGTAACTGCTTTAAAAGAAGTATCATCTAACCAAAAGTTGAAATTGTTTTATGTGATATGAACTGTGTTAAAATTGAAAAAATAAAAAAAAAAGAATGTAAGCTTCTTGAGGCAGGAGATGTTTTAATTTTTGTCTTAAACTTGAGTCCCTAGCACAGTGTCATGTTTCAGTGTTGCTTATTGCAGGAATATTGATTTGACAGATGTCAAGAATGGACTGGAGAACACAGAAACAAGAAGGCCAATTAGGAGACTATTGCACTTGCCATGAGTGAAATGATAAAGGCCTGAAAGAGGATGGTGGCTATGTGAATGGAGAGAAGGGTACTGATGTGAGTGATGTGTAGAAGAAGAAGGAAGAAGAGTTGGAAACTAGGCTGTTAAGTGTCAGAGAAAAGAAAGAAGAGTAAAGGATGGCTCTAGTTATGAACTTGACCAGGGGTGGGGAACACGCAGCCTTGAGGCCACATGTGACCTTCTAAGTCCTTGGGTGCAACCTTTTGACTAAGTCTAAGTTTTACAGAACAAACTCTTTTTATTAAGGAGATTTGTTCTGTGAAGTTTGGATTTAGTCATAGGACAGTATCTCAGGTCTTAGAGGGCTACATATGACCATAAAGCTACAGGTTCCTCACTCCTGAACTTGGCTGTCTGGAAGTTTCCTTAACAGCAGTAGGGTTGGTTGTTCTTCATTCTCAAAGAGGATCAAAATGACATTGCTCTGCTAGAGTCAAATTTCAGTGTGTCCAACTGGGGCCGATCAGACCAATGCAAGCTCAGAATGTTCTACCACAGATTGGGTACAAATAGTTAGTGTGTCCATTTGGGGTCAATTCTCCAAATTTGTGCATTCTGTATTTCCTTTGAGCTATTTCAATTTTGCTTTGTTCATAGAGTACAGAACCTTCTCTGACGTGGGCACACCATGCTGAGCGGTCCTTTGCCAAAGTCTGTCATGTCACACAATCAATTCCAAAGTTCTTAAGAGAGCCCTTGAGAGTATCCTTACATTGCTTCTTCTAACCACCATATGAGTGGCTGCCCTGTGTGAGCTCCATTCCATCCCTTCTGTTCTTCTGCAGGATTGCACCCCCTTCATTTATACTTTTTATCTCATCTCCAATCTACTGGGTCCATCCTCACTTCCTAATAACAGACCTTGTTCTTCCCATCTTTAAAAAATGCTATACAAATACTTATTCTCTTCCTTTCTCCCTCTCCCCATTTGCCTTCCTTCCCTCCCTCCAATGATAACAGAAAACAAAAAATATAAACAAAATAGTTTCTCTGGAGGGGCAAGAGAAATCATCTTGTCAGCAAGGATTAGGGAGCAGGAGAGCAGCTGAGAGTGGGCAGGGGTATTGGTAAGCTAAGAGGGAGGCAGGCAAGAGAGAGATCAGGGAAGACATGAAGGAGGGAAACAAGTAGAACAGTGTTTTCATCCATTTGTACTGTTGGTCATCTTTCCTCCTATCCCTGAACAGCCCCCATGGGTGAAGTGAGGGGACTGAGAGCAGCAGGTAGTTTTGCAGATACCTTCCTAAATTCAAGCTGTTCAGCTATTCTTAGGTTCCCACAGTTTTCAAAGCCCTTCATTGACATGTGTTCATGTACAACCTCCTTTGATTTTTACAGTCCTGTAAAGTAGGAGGAATATATTATTCCTAATTAACCAGTGGATCACATGGCTAGTAAGTGACAGAAACAAGGCGTTTTAACTTTTCAGTTAATAGTAACGTAGAGAGCTTATCCATTACAGACTTTGAACATTACATATGAGAAAACTGAGAGGAAATTTACCAAAGTTCATATAGCTAGTTTGTGGCATAAATGGTGCAAGAACTCAAATCTCTTGATGTATGTAAGGTGAATTTTAGTGTAAGTAAGGTGGGTTTTTAGTGGTGTAAAGTGAATTTTGTTATTTCTTAGAGTTCAGTTTCCTAGGATCTATAGCCATAACAATCTCTTGTTCCCAGGTATTAGATATGAGTTCCCACAATTCTGGCTCAAAACATTCCACCATGCTTGCGCAGCATTATATAATTATAAATAATATAGACATCCACTACAGCTGCACAGTGAGATATAGAGATTAGGTGATGTAAACTTGTGAGACTGTTGCTGGCAATATCCCTTCTTTGTCTGCTGCCCTATAAAGCAGATGGTCACTGGTCAGTGAATGAGGAAACTTAGGGGGAACCTTAGGGTTGAATGCACAAATACTGTGTGTACCTTGACTGGCCCCCAT
The DNA here is from genome assembly GCA_023548195.1 of Bettongia penicillata ogilbyi. Lineage (NCBI taxonomy): Eukaryota > Metazoa > Chordata > Mammalia > Diprotodontia > Potoroidae > Bettongia > Bettongia penicillata. Next base: position 60,580 of record JAJHZJ010000326.1, read on the forward strand.
CAAGACTTAAAGAAATTTAGGGGATGCACATGTTGTATACGTTTTAATTGACCCCATTGAGATTTAGGGGGTAGTTGCCCCTCCACCTTTCTCAATGGCCCCTATGAGAGTATTGATTAGGGAATGCTGTAGGAGTGGTTCTCCCATTATTGACAATCTTCTACAAAAATCAGACTAGAATAAAGTAAGATTGTTAACCCCTTCTTAGTCTTTTTCCTGTCTGACCAGATCAAGAGTGAACTTGTGCTAGCAGCCCTCCTGTGTGCTGTGCTTATCTGTCTTACACTTGATTTCTAGGGCAATTCTTATATCACATCTGGGCTAGAACTCAAACTTGGAAAAGGAAGCCATGGGTAGGATTCTTCCCAGTTTGTTGGAATACTACTCCATCCTCTGGTGGCTACCTCCCCAGGAGTAGCCTTGCAATGTCCCTGGGGTCTCTTCCACCTGGAGTCCTTGTGTCTTGAGATAAGCAAATTCTTCTTTAAGTCCCCTAGTACTCCAATTAAATTCGTCCCTAGGGACCAAAATTGCTGATTATGATACTCTAGACCCTAGAGGCCTCCAACTGAAATAGTTTTCAGGCTAGAGCACGTTGTATGTTAAATGGCATCACCTATTGGCAAAGTGTGGCATTTCATCCCAGCTATATTAGACTATTCCAATGACTCTGACAAGAGAGAAAAATACATGTATGAAATTTTTCTTCCTTCTCAATATGAGAAGGGAGGCAAAGTTCTCTCAGTCTGGGGGTGAAGGTTGTTGTTGATTATTGGATAAAGGAGAAGAAGAAGAGGAAGATTCTAGAACAAAAAAAGGAAAGGGGAATTATTAGGTAGGTGCTATAATTTTCCAGCAGATACAATACGAACAGCATACTAAAATATTTAGTATGCCAAAAGGTCAGTCACTCTCATAATACTTTCCTTACCAAGATTATAGCTAGGAGATTTTTTTCTTCTTCAAAGGAAATCTCTAATTATTCCTTTTCCAGAAATTCCTTTTTTTCTGTTATATTGCCAGATCCAATCCAATTCAACATTTATTATGTTCCCATTTTGTGCAAGGCACCGTACCAGGTTCTAGGGCTCAAAGATAGGCTCAGCACAGACTACTCTTTAGGGGCCTATGATCTAATGAAGAAAAAAGAGGAGATTTTATATTAAATGACTATGCTCCTAGGAAGATATGATAAATGAAAAAGGGAGGATTAGGCAAAACGCTCAAAAATTTAAAGAAAACAATGACACTTTAAGTACTTTATTAAGTACTTACTATGTTTAAGATATTGTCCTAGGTAAAAGGAATAGAAAAACAAAATGCAAAATGATAAAATGGTATGAGTGATATTTTTGACTCCTGCATCAACTGGATTTAAGTGAGACAGAGTTGCTTGAAGTTGTTGGTCTCACTCTGTCTTCCAGAGTCATCAGAACCCAGGAGTAAACCAAAACTCAAGACTTATTAGTGGTTCAGGATGTAATGGATCACTTATGTCTCATAATAAACCTTTCTTTGTTCTTTGTATATGGAAATATTCATGTCTGATGATGTTTGTCAAATTCATAATTTTAAAAGAATAAAGAAATAAATGTAAAATAAAAACAAATATACCAATAGAACTTAAAAAAATAACCCTTCAAAACCCTCCAAAGGACTGATGAAGAATCATGTTACCCACTTTCTGAAGGAGGGGTGATAGACTCAAGGTACAGAAGTAGCCATACATTTTAGGATGTGGCAGATGTAATCTGTGGATTTATTTTGCTTGAATGAGCTTATTTTTTTTTTTTTGCAAGTATTATGTTGTTTTTTTTTTATTAGGAAAGAGGTAAAAGGAGAGCTAGTGATAAGGATGCCCTTTCTCCTGAAAAAAAAAAGGAGAAAGAGAAGAGGAGCTTGAGACATTTTTTAAAAGTGCACCAAAGAGAATGGAGGCACCTCGAAGGAATCATAATCTCCAAGTTTCCTTTAAGCACAATTTTGTAGGAAAAAGAAAGGTAATAAATCACCAAAGGTACTTGCTCAAATTCCCCCTTTATACATAAGTCCTGCCTCTGATATGTGTTAACCAGTTTTTCTTTGGGTAGTGATTAATAGGGAAGGAAACTGTTGTCACTCCAGTATTTCAGATCACTCCAAGATTTATGATGATGATCATTGTAATTGAGAAAAGAAAGGAATTCATCTCATTAATGACTTTAGGATTGTTCAGGTAGAGAGGGAAGCTTGCCCGCTATGAACATTGAGAACTTCTTCCCTGGTTATGAGTTTATCAGAATCTCTGGCATGGCACTGGCTGGGCACTAAGACCTGGGGATTTGTACTTCTTACCAGTTTGGGAAGAAAGGAAACATGTGAGATCAGTCTTCAGATGGGAATGCATAAAGGTTATGATGAAAGATTTTAGAAATACAGAGGGGAGAAGAAGATGTGAAAGGAAGGAAGGGTAGAGAGAAAGTCCCATGGCAGCAATTCAACTGTGGCTGCCACATCTGCAGTTCCCTTATTTAAAACCAAGGTAGATAATTTCTAAATGGACAAGTGTGTGACCATTAAAAAAATGTCTGGTACAGCAGTAAAAGTTCTGAGAGAAAAAAAATTAAAAACCAATTGTGAGGAACAGGTGTCCCGGTTCCACACCTGGTCTATTTCTACTTCTCTGTATTTTTAAATGAGTTAACAAGTACATTTACTGGATTTAATATTATTTCTCATAAACACCTGTGGTTGACCCTATCTTTACATTGCCTGCTATACCTTTTCCCACTGAATGGGAGAACCCTGGGAGCACTTGGGAAGCATAACTATAACCCATTTCATAACCAAAGACAAAATTATTAGGAATGAGGGTCATAGCTTATAAATCTGCATCATAGATTATAGTCTAAGAATATCCAGATGTTACACAAAGAACAAAGGTGCCAAAGTTTGTTTATGGCCTAAATGTCTGATTTAACTTAATTCCCCTGAGTCGGTTTACTGATCCCAAAGCATGTTCAAGGAGAATGGAACAGGGTTAACATTTTTTCAGGACATTTTGTTCAATATTTCATATATTAGGCTATCTTGAATCTATGAAATTGGCCAAGAGCCAATTGCTTGAGGGATAAAATAGGCTGTAATATACACCCTTAACAGATGCAGGAAAAAGTTGATGAGGGATAGATTTTGTGGGAAAATAATTCTGTTTTGGACGCATTTAGTTTATAATACCTGTGGGAAATTCAGTCTGAAATGTCTGTTAGGCAAATGGTAACATGGGATGGAAATTTAGGAATGACAGTAGGACTAGAGAAAGGAAAGCTCTATTTCAGTTGGGGAGGTGAGGGAAGATGTCATGAAACTTAGTTGGTCTTTGAAGGAAGGTTTGTTGTTCAGTTTCAATGATTTTTGACTCTTTGTGACTCTGCGGTTTCTTGGCAAAGATACTGTGGTGGTTTACTTTTTTCTTCCCCAGTTGACTTTACAATGAGGAAACAGGCAAACAGGGTTAAGTGACTTGTCCAGGGTCACACAAATAGTAAGTGTCTGAGGCCAGATTTGAACTCAGGAAGAGAAGTTTTCTTTACTCCAGGCCCTGCACTCTATCCTTTGTACCACCTAGCTGCCCAAGTAGGAAGGTAGATACTTCAAAAGACAGAGATCTGTAATGAGGAGAGGAACTTATAGAAACCCAGGTATGAGGAGGCATAAAAAGGAGACAGGAAAGACCAAAGTAAGAATGTGGAATGGAGAGTTGTTTGATTTGACTGGAACAGAGAGTACATGAAAGAGAATGTAAATAAAGTAAGAATGGTAAATTGTAAACAGATTTTAGAGTATCTTCATTACCCAGATCTTGAGTTTATACTTTAAACAAAAGTACCTTCTGTGTACAGGAAACTGCGTCTAGGTGTGAGGGCATATAACAAATGTAAATTAGACCTTGTCCTTACTTTTAAGGAACTTATGAGGACATGATACACATGCAGGTAATTATGCAAAATAGAATATGATGAGAAGTATATAATGCTATCCAGGTCCATGGAGGGCAGAGCCATTTCTGACTCTGACAAGAGTTTATGATGGTGGTAATATTGATCTGAGGTCTTGATACCAGAATAGAAATTCAGTAAACAGAGATAATAAGTAGACAGAATAAAATGTGCAAAAATACACTGGCAGGAGACATGTTTTCAGTAAAACAAAGGGTATTTGTTGGTATTATCTTCATCTATAAGAGCTTATGGACCAGTAGTGAATTCCTTTCCATGGCCAGTGAAACACATATGAGACTACAAAGGTTAAGAGGAGAAGCAATAATCCATATGTTGAATTTCAGAGCTAGAAGGAATCTTAAAGATCAGTTAGGCCATATCCATAATTTTACAGATAGAGTCCTACAAGGCCAAGCAAAGTAGAATCTTTTGCTGTTTTTGTTTTATTAAAAGTGCCTCTTAATAATGTGATTAAGGAGAATCTTTTCCCCGGGCCTGGAAAGATTTGTAGAAAGGTTCACACCTTTTGTTAACGATAATTGTTCTCAAGGGATGTGATGCCCTCTGACTCTAAAAGGTATATAAAGACTCTGAGGTACAGTTTTATTTTGGGGCCTACTGACTGGAAGTGTTTGTTTGGCCAGACGAAGAGACTTGGGAAGATGCTAAGGAGCCCCTTGGCTTTGAAAGCCCAGATGTCGGTGCTTCCCTCTCTGGTAGCTATGGTGAGACACTTGGACCTGTCTGTTGAATTCAGGCAGATGAAGCCATATCTGTTGATCTTTGATTTCTCTGTATTTTCTTTGAAGTTCAGGGCGCTGACTGCCCTGAACTAGGTGAATGATATATGTGCTTGGCTAAAGGAATGACACATGTGTTTGATTAAAGTGATTGTTAACCTCTCAAAAGTTGCCATTCCTTTTATGAATACAGATCTAAGAATCTGTGATAGCAGGCCCCGCTGTGTATGTTGAGGGGGGTGCTTACTGTTGCAAGTCCAGTAATGTAATATTATTTTCCCAAATTCACAAAGACAAGACTTAAACCCAAATCTTCCACCTCCAAATCCAATTTATGCTATGCTGATCATCTCAAACACCCAGGCCATGTTCCAGTGAGTTAATCCCAATCTTTATACTAACAATGAATGACATTTGCCAATAGATAATACCATCTGTGATAGGACTAATGTTAACTGGTGTTTTCCACAATATAGGTCAGGTCCATGTCCCGCCCCTTCTCTCCCATGGATTAGGCTCATGTCTCTTCCTCTCCTCTTGTGAGGAATTAAGTTTTCCTAAAAGGACAAAGTGATCTTTGGAACTGATTGGTCCTGGTTTTCCTAATGGAGCTTCTTAGTCATCCAAAGGCATGAGAAGTTCCACCCAGGTGGGGTTGGGGCCTCTCAGACTTGATAGATGCCTGAGACCTGACCCTGAGTCTCTGCTTGCCAAAGCTTTTCCATGCAGGGGAGAGAGACTGCTTCTTACAGTTCTGAAGCTAAGTGCCAGTGTATCTTTGCTGCATGTCCTTGTTGTGTTAGAGCGAAATAAACCTGCCTTCTGTTAACTGTTCAGTAACCTATAAGTTCCTGATTCTATCCCCAAATTACACCTGACCCAAGAGGGTGCTAGCTAGGCCAGGCTTTAATACCATTTAACATACAAAGCACTAGATCAACCAAACAATTTAATTGAGAGGTTTAGGGGTCTGAAGACCCATAGCCAGTAATTCTGGCATCTGGAGTACAGGGAAACTCATAAAAAGAGACCTTATATCTCAGTACACAGGGCTAAGATAGGGAGAAATCCCAGGCACACTACAGGGATGTTGCTGGGGAAGCTACCCCTAATGGAACTAGCAATGGGCCAGGTCAGGAGGGAGCTCACCTAGGATGAAGCTGCTGGGGGAAGGAGCAAGCCATCTGGTAGCTTCTTATGTTAACTAATTATTCATGCTAACTAAATATTAAGCTCAATTGCTTCATCTGAATGAATATGAACCCTGTCAGTACCCTGTAGATTTTGATGCCTTGGGGCGAAGCCCCAGTCTCCTTGATCTCCTCACAGTTCAAGGGGAGAGCTGGGTTTCTTTAAATGACTTGATCAATCTTGTGATTTGAAGTTTTTGTATATCCAATTTATTAAGGACAAGGAATTTCAATATCAGCTTTGGTAGAATTTGTATTGAGAGATGATCTGTGGATATCATTTATTCCTTCTCTTCTGGTCCTCCCATTAACATAGATTTATGATGATGACTGTGGTAGATACCTAGGGTCTGAGCCTCTTGAATAATGTTGCTGCCCACAGTCCTATTATTACTTGAATACACTCAGTCTCTTTCAGAGAAGATTTAAAAGGCACACTGCCATAGGGCATAAGTGGATTTGGGATGATATTTAGGACGACAGTTAATGTCAAGGAAGCAAATCCTATTAGGATGCTAAATGATGATTGCCCCTACCATGGAAGCAGGTATGCTGTGGGTCAGAGCACCAGGGCTTCCTTTCCTGCTTGCCTCTCTGCTCACAGAGCCTCCCATCTGGTAGTCACTCATATCTAATCCAGGCAAAGCAGAGAAATGGGCAAATGAGAACCGGAGAATAGGGCAGGAGGTTGGAGGAGGGTTGTTGGTTTAGCCAGGCAATAAATCCTTATTAAGCACCTGCAGAGTGCATAGCAGTGTCCTAGGTACATAGTGACAATTAAGCATATTCAGAGAACTGAGACAAAAGACTCTCTAATCCAAAGGTTTTTAACCCAGGCTTCATGGGTCCCAAAGGAGTCCATAGATAGATTTCAGGGAATCTGAGGAACTTTGGGAAAAAATTGCACTCATTTTAATAGTTTCCTTTGTAATCCTATGTATTTCATCTTGTGCATTAAGGCAGCTAGGTAGTGCAGGGGATAGAGCACCAGTGTAGGAGTCAGGAGGACCTGAGTTCAAATCTCACCTCAGACACTTGACACTCACTAGCTGTGTAACCTTGGGCAAGTCACTTAACCCCAATTGCCTCATCCTGGGTCATCTCTAGTCATCCTGATACATTCAGGATTCAGATGGCTCTGGAGGAGAAGTGAGGCTGGTGATGTGCACAGCCCTCTATCACTCAAAACAAAGTCAAGTACAAGTCATGTCATTATTTCTCTGATGGCATGGTCTTCTTTGGCAATGAAGGACGAACACATCTTGTGCATTAAAAAAAATTATTCTGAGAAGGGATCCATAGATTTCACCAGAATGACAAGGGAGTTCATCACAGACACAGACACAGACGCAAACGCAGACACACACACACACACACACACACACAAACAGAGAGAGAGAGAGAGAGAGAGAGAGAGGGAGAGAGAGAGAGAGAGAGAGAGAGAGAGAGAGAGAGAGAGAGATGAAGAGGGAGAGGGAGAGAGCTAATTACTGATTAGTCCATCTCTTACTTTTAGAGGTGAGGAAACTGAATCCCAGGATGGGAACGTGACTCATGTATGGTGACAGAGTGATAGATAAAAACTCCCAGTTCCCAGTTTTTTATCTCTTTTTTCTTCCTTCCTTCCTTTCTTTTTAACTTTTTTATTTAATGTTTTGAATTTCAAATTCTATCCCTCCTTCCCTCCTCTCTGAGATGGAAACAATCATATGATTATACAGGTTTTACATGTGCAATTATGTATAATATTTCCATATTAATCATTTTGTATAAGAAGACTTGAATAAAAGAAAAAAAGAAAGTGAAAATATCATACTACAGTCTATATTCAAACAATATCAGTTATTTCTCTAGAGACAAGTAGCATGCTTCATCATTGGTCCTTTGGGATTGTTTTGGATCATTGTATTGCTGAGAATAGCTAAGTCATTTACAATTCTTTATGGAACAATAATGCTGTTACTATGTACACTGTTCTGGTTTTATTCATTTCACTATGCATCAGTTCATGTAAGTCTTTCTTATAGTACAATAGTATTCCAAAGTCAAGTGCAAGTCATGTCATCATTTCTCTAATGTCATGGTCTTCTTCAAAAATGGAGGGCGAACACAGACACAGACACAGATGCCATTACATTCATATACCACAACTTGTTCAGCAATTCCCCAGTTGATGGGCATCCCTTCAATGTCCAGTTCTTATCACCACAAAAAGAGCTGTTATAAAAATTTTTGTACAAATTTTGTTTTTTTGTTGGATGTCTTTGGGATGTAGACCTACAAGTAATATTGCTGGATCAAGGGGTATGCATGGTTTTATAGTCCTTTGGGTGTAGTTCCAAATTGTTTTCCAAAATGGTTGGATCAATTCACAACTCTACCAACAGTGTGTTAGTGTATCAGTTTTCTCACATCCCCCCAACATCTAATATTTTCCTTTTTTGTCATATTAGACAATCTGATAGGTGTGAGATACTACCTCAGAGTTGTTTTAATGTGCAATTCTCTAATCAAGAGTGAAGACTTTTATATCTAACTGTAGATAGCTTTGAGTTTTTTGTCTTAAAACTTCCTGTTCATAGCATTTGACCATTTATCAATTGGGGAATGTTTTATATTCTTATAAGTTTGATTCAGTTCTCTATATATTTTAGAAATGTGGCCTTTATCAGAGACATTTGTTGCAAAAATTTTCCCCCAGTTTTCTACTTTTCTATTATAATAGTTTCGTTTATGTAAAACCTTTTTAATTTTAGATAATCAAAATTACCTATTTTAGATTTTATAATGCTTTCTATATCTTCTTTGGTCCTAAATTATTCCCTTATCTATAAATCTATAAATTCCTTTATCTATAAACTATTCTATACTCTCTTAATTTTCTTATGGTATCACCCTTTATGTATAAGTCATTCACCAATTTTTATCTTATCTTAGTATACGGTGTGAGATATTATTCTGTACCTTGTTTCTACTATACTGTTCTAGTTTTCCCAACAGTTTTTGTCAAATAATGAGTTTTTGTTTGAAAACCCTGGATTTGGGGGCTCATCATATACAGTATTACCCTGACCATTTACTACAATGTAATTTGTACCTAGCATATTCCACTGATCTACCACTAATCCTGACTGTGGTTCCACAATATTTAACTTGTTTCTTTCTGGTTGATGGCAGTAGTTTCTACTTGAACTGATAATTCTGAAGCTTAGCTAAAATATTCCTTGGCATTTTCAATTTGGGATCTGCTTTAGGAGGTCAGTGGATTCGTCAGATGACTAATTTATCCTCTGGTTCCAGGACGTCAGGGCAGTTTTCCTTAATGGTTTCTTGAAAGATTCTGTCCAAACTCTTTTCTTGATCATGACTTTCAGGTAGTAGACCAATAATTCTTAGATTATCTCTCCTGGATCTATTTTCCAGGTCAGTGTTTTTTTCAATGAGTTATTTTACATTTTCTTCGTTTTTTAAATTTTGTTTGACTGATTCTTGATGTCTCATACAGTCATTAGCTTCCACTTGCCCAATTCTAATTTTTTAAGGAATTGTTTTCTTCTGTGGACTTTCCCCCCCATTTTACCAATTGTGTATTTTTTGGAGGGGAGAAGGTAAAGTAATTGGGATTAAGTGACTTGCCCAAAAGTCAAGTGTCTGAGTCTAGATTTGAACTCAGGTCCTTCTGACTCCAGGGCCAATGTTCTATTCACTGTGCCACTTAGATGCCCCTGCTGATTTGTTTTTTTTTTTATAGGAATTGTTCTCTACAGTCAATTTTGTCTTCCCCTTCCATGCTGTTCTCTCTTGCATACCTCTCATTTTGTTTCCCAACTTTTCTTCTACATCTCTTATGGCCTTTTAAAATCCTTCTTGAGCTCTTGCAAGAAGACTTTTTGAGCTTGAGACCAGTTCACAGTCCCCTTTGAGGTTTCAGATGTGGGTATATTGATAATGTTGTCCTCTTCTGAATTTTTGTTTTGATCTACCCTGTCACCATAATAATTCTCTATGGTCAGTATTTTCTTTTGTTCCTTTTTGCTCATGATGTTTGCTTTTTTCCTGACTTTTAAAGTTTATCTCTCCTCTGTGGCACAGGAAGCACTGTTCCAAGAATCTTGCACTGGAGGTCAGGATCCTAGTCACTGGCTTTGTGTGCTGTGGCCTCAGATACTGGCATTTGGTGGCTGTAGAGATCTGGTAGCTTACCTGGTGCTGAACTGGAGCTGGTGGTGGTGGCTGGTGTGTGATGAGGCCAGGTGAGGTTTCTGTGCATTTCCCTGGTGCTACTCTGAAGCTTGCCAGGTGGGGATCGGGGTGGGGAGGGGAACTCTGGCTGTTGGAGAATACCTTCTTACAGGGGCTGTGCTAGAGCATGGGTAGGTTCAGCTACTGGTGGATGCCTGTCCACTGGCTTATATGGTGGTTCTCTGAGCTAGAGTCTTCTTGTTGTCCTGGCTGTGCCAAGGCATACAAGGGTGGGGAGATTATGGGGGTGGGGTGTCTTGGTATTGGCACTTGCTTGGCACTCCACCACCCTGGGGCCCAGGATCTCCTTCTGGTTTGCTGAGGTGGGGTTGCTACTGGATTGCTGGGATGCCCCCTATCCTGTATTACTCCACTTCCACTACAGTGAGAGGGACCTTTCCTGTTAATCCCGCAAGTCTCCCAGGCTAAAAGACTACTGTGCTCTGTCTTTCTGCTGGCACTGGTGTTCCAGAATTTTTCCTGGGGTGATATTTTCTGAGTTTTTTGAGGTCAATAAGGGAGGGTAAGAGTGACCCACTGCTTATTCTGCCATTTTGGCTCCTGAAAGCCCTCCTCACTTCTAATTTTTAAGGAATTATTTTCTTCAGTAAGCTTTTGTACTTCCTTTCCCATTTGGTCAACTTTTTTTTAGGGAGTTATTTTCCTTGGAAATTTTTGTATATATTTTCCTCTGTTATTGACACTTTTTAATGCTTCTCTTGAATTACTCTCATTTCTTTTCCCCAATTTTTCTTCTCCTCTAATTTGCTTTTAGAAATCCTTTTAAAGCTCTTTCAGGAATTCTTTTCAGACCTGAGAACAAATTACATTTTTCTTTGAGGCTTCACATGTAGCCATTTTGACACTTTGTCCTCTTCTAAATTTATACCTTGATCCTCCCTGTCCACAGAGTAGCTTTCTATAATCAAATTCTTTTTGTTTCTTGCTCATTTTTTCACATTTATTTTTTTTTTTGGTGATTTAGTGTTTTTAAATAAGAGTTGGGCTCTTTTCTTGCCGTTTCCCAAGCTTGTTGTACTGGGGCTCAAGGTCTTACTCACTGGGCTTGAGGGCTTAGTTGTTTGCTTTCACTAGAGGGTAGGCTACCCTTCTGGCTTGTACTGGGAGGTGGGCCCCCTCTGTTGGCCTCCTCTGGGTGTGGGCTTAAATTCTGGCCCACCCTATGGGTGGGGTCTTTCTGCTGGGTTGCTATTGCAACCTCTAGAGTCTTTCTGGTGGCTGACCCAGAAGGATGGATCTTATTGCTGGTCTGCCTCAGAAATGGGTCCTACTGCTGGGTTCCTATGGAAACAGGGTGTGTATGCTGGCAGGCAGGTGGCATGGGGGAGGGTGAGTCTTGCTGTTGGCTAGTCCTGGGGTGGTCAGCAATGAGGTCAAGACTTTTCTGGTGGCTTGTGCTGGGTATGAATTCATTGGAGTGGGGCCTTGCTATGCTGTGCAGACTGCTCTTTTGCCTAGGAGACTGCTAGTTTACAGGAGGGTGGATCCTTACTGGTGGATTACCCCAGGCTCAGAGCCTTACTACAGATCCCTTGCTATGAGGCTGGCTGTTTGGCTGTTACTGCTTCTGTTGCTCTTGAACCCCTCTCACCACAATGAGACAGACCTTTCCTGCCATACTGATGAGCTTCTTCCCTGTTCCTAGATCAATTCTAAGGTGGTTTTCTGGTTGTTTGGAGGGGAATTTGGCAGGGCTTCAGAGGATTCCTTCCTCACTCCACCATCTTGGTACCAGATTACAAAATCTCTAAAATTGAATCATTTCCCCAGAATCTCTTCTGCAATGTTTTCCTTGACTAAGGAAAACTGATGATTTTCCCCAATTCGATTTTGTTTAAACAGGAACTTGCAATGATGAAGACTCCCCAACATCACCTAAAATGAAAATGCTTCCCTAACTAGGTAGCCTAATAAAGGGAATATGTTACCTATTCAGATAATAATAATGCAAGGTAGAATATAAGAGAGAACATAATGCCATGCCAGAATTATAAAATGTCTCTGACTGGGAGGAATCTGACAAAGTTTAGCAATCTATTGATAACAATGAATTTTCCAAGTTGAGTAGAATTTCAGTAAGCACAGTTGTTAGAAAGGTCTTACAGCTAGAAAGAATGAGACTGAGAGGAGAGATTTTCCCTAGTAATGGACACATTACTTCATCGTATCATAGATTTGTAACTGAGAGACTGTCTAGTCCAAAAATTCCCTTATTTGGCCGACTGCCCCCTTAAAAAATATTCAGCTCTCCCCTGGAAATCTTTAACCCTTTAACAGGTTTTTTTTTTTTTTTTTTTCAAAATTTGCATCATTTCAAAAAATATAAATTAAAAAAACACATCTTAAATTTAATAATTTATTATAAATTTGTAGGTTGTTTCCTGCATTGGAGTTTTGATGATGTAATATTGCATCATTGTAACCATACAGTATTATATTGTAAACAAGTAATTATACGTACATATTCCTGCCAATGCATTCTGGACTCCCTGACAATTTGTGATACTCTTGCCTGCCAACAATTACTTGTTAAGACTTGTTGGTGAACTTGACCACTGATTGGTTATATAACTTGCATTTTGTGTGTTTATTTGAAAAACAATGTAATCACTATGACTTTAACTCTGTTACACAACAGATGAAACATGTATGAATGGTTTTTCAAAATTTTCTTCTCTTTTTTCCTTATGCTTTCACTTCTCCCTTATTTTTATTCATCATTCCTCAATTGCACCCAAGGCTACTATCATCCCTTTGAATCATTCCAGGGCTCCCAAGGGGACAGGTATTTCTCACTTTTGGAAACTCTGTGTCGTTTTCTTTATCAGTTAAGGATATCAGAGAAATTGAATGAGTTCCTGCAAATCACATAAGTGACCTGGCAGATCTAGGATTCAAAACTAGGTCCTCTTCCTTAACATTCTAATACTAAGGCAGGGATTCTTAGTTTCTTATGTGTCATATACCCTTTTGGAGATCAGATCTATTCTCAAAAAAATGCTTTTAAATACATAAGGTAAAATACATAAGATTACAAAGGGAACCAATGATATTGAAATGCAATTATCAAAATATGTATTTTTTTAAATGTATGGAAGGTAGAGCCAAGATGGCAGCGTATAGACTGGGGCCTAACTGAACTTCCCCAACATACTCCTCCAAATAACTTTAAATTAATGTCCCAAATAAAATTTTGAAGTAGTAGAACTAATAAAAAGTTAGAGAGAGACATTTTTCCAGACTAAGACAATTTAAAAGCTCCGCAGGAGAAGTCTGTACTATTGGGATGGGCACAAGATCAGAGCACAAGAGGAACACTGAGTGGTCTTGGAGCCAGCTGAAATATCAGCAGCTTTGGACACTTTCAGTCCAGAGACAGTAAAGGGGTCAGACAACTGGTTAGAAAGAGATCACAGGGACCCTTTGCTGGAACTCAGTGCAGCTGGCACTCTCTGGCTCATAAGAATTCTGGGTCATGGTTCCATGGAGGAATATTTGTGATTTTTCTCAAGGGAGCAGGAGCCCTGGTCAGAGTTCCAGGGCCAAGAGGAATTTTAACATTTGTGAATGTAGGGGAGCAGTCACTTGTGTAAAGACTGGGTCCCAGACTAGGCAAGCAATGACCATGCCTCTCCCAGGATAACACCATCTTGGAAGCACAGAAAACTTGCAGACACCCTGAAAACAGCAGCAGGAAAAAAGCCTATTTTGGCACAATGTCTCCTCATCTTCATGTAAGCAGAACCCAACTTGAACATAAAGTTCAAAATGAAGAAACTGGCTGTGAAAATGAGCAAGCAACAACAACAAAAAAACTTGAACATAAATAGCTACTATAGTGGCAGAGAAGACGAAGACATAAACTAAGAAGAAGGAAATAATGTGAAAACAGCTACAAGCAAAACCTCAAAGAAAAATGCTAGTTGGGTCCAAGGCCAGCAAGAATTCCTGGAAGGGCAAATGAAAGAAATGAATGGTAGAGGAAAAATTAGGAGAAGAACGAGAGTGATGTAAGAAAATTATAAAAAGAGAAAGAAATATTTTACCAGTCATATCTATGGATAAGGGGAAAAAAACTATGACCAAACAAGAGATAGAGAGCATTACAGAAGGAAAAAGGATAATTTTTATTATATTAAATTAAAAAGGTTTTGCACAAGCTAAACCAATGCAGCCAAGATTAAAAGGAATGCAAAAAACTGGGAAAATTTTTCACAGTAACTTTCTCTAATAAAGTCCTTGCTTCTCAAATATATAGGGAACTGAGTCAAGTTTACAAAAGTAAAAGTCATTTCCCAATTGATAAATTGTCAAGGAATATAGGCAGGCAGTTTTTAGAAAAAAATCAAAGCTGTCTATAGTCATACGAAAAAATGCCCTAAGTCACAGCTGATTAGAGAAAGGCAAATTAAAGAACTCTGAGGTTCCACTTCACATTTATCAGAAAAGACAAATGTTGGAAGGGATAGGGAAAATAAGTACATTAATGAACTATTGGTGGAGTAGTGAACTGGTCCAATCATTTTGGATAACAATCTAGAACTATGCAAAAAAAGGCTATAAAATTACCCTTTGATGTAGCAATATCACTGATGAATGCACTGTTGATGAATATACCCCAAAGATATCAAAGAAAAAAAAATGGATTGATGTATACAGAAAAACTTACAGCAGTTCTTTTTTTGCAGTGGCAAAGAATCGGACATTGAGGGAATGCTCTTCAGTTGGGAAATGACTGAACAACTCATGGTATAAGATTGTGATGGAGTACTTTTGTGCTCTAGTGGGGTGTTTTCAGAAAAAACAACACCCAAAACATGACAAGATCTCTATGAACTGATACAGAATAAAGTGAGAAGGACTGGGACATCAGTGTGCACAGCAACAGTAATGTTCTAATGATTAAAAATTAGGAAAGACTTGGCTACTCTGATCAATACAGTAATCCAAGATAATTCCAAAAGATTCATGAAAACATACCATCTACCTCCAGAGAGAGAACTGATGAACTCTGAGTGGAAACTGAAGTCAGTGTTTTGCTCTCATTAAATTTTTTGCTTTTATTTTGCAATATGACTAATATGAAAATATGTTTTGCAGGATTTCACATGTATAATTGACATATTGTTTGTCTTCTCAGTGGGCGGGGAGGTGTGGGAGGGAGAGAGAGAATCTGGAACTTAAAATTTAAAAAGAAAAAAGTTTAAAAAATAAGTTAATTAATAAATGAAAAATAAATTTAAAACAGTCATGGGCCAAAGGTTAAGAACCATTGCCCTAAAGTTCCTTCTAATGAACTAATATGATCTAGAGGTTCACTCACTATGGTCTAGAAGTCAACAGAATTCTTGGACTCAAATAAAAATGACAAATGATGAAAAGTTGGTTTTTCTTTGGTTATCCTTTAATCTTAGTAAAGCTTCCAAGTTTGTTAAACAATAACCTCTATTGTGCTGGCATACAGGCATGGCGGGTGGAGGTAGGGAGGAGGAGGAAGATTCCTGCAGAGGAAAATAGAGCATGTGCCTGGGGCTGAAAACTTGCCCCTTTTATATTTTTCCAAGGTGGAAGGGAACAACAGTAGTCTCAGACCCTGGTTGCTTTCCTTAATGTTCTGGTCTTTTTTTAGGGAAGTTTTCTTCTCCTGCTTCTCGGTTCCCCTGTGGTCCTTTCCCCGCATAATGCAATTAGATTATTAAATCTTATGGCAGTCTTTGTAGGCATTGTATCCCTTTGATGCTGGAACTAGGGCCAGAGAACTAAGCCAAGTATATTTCTTACAAGCCCGCTTGCCTTACAGAATTGTAATATGAGGATGCTATCTTCACAAGATTTAGAAAAAGATGGCAATTCTGAATCTTATTATTTTAAGGGACCTTGTAGATCATCCTCATTTTATATAGGAAGAAATGAAGTTGGAGAGAAGTGAGAAGTCAAAGGAACAGAACCCCTGTATGACCTATGAGCCTAACAGAGAGAAGAGTGATCACATGTGTCACCTGGGGACACCCACTACTCACAGGATAAGTTCCCAAGAGACATTTGCTCCAGATTCAGGCTGCTGTGTAGAATTGCATTTCACTAAGACAATAGTACATGAGTTCATGTTGATGAATTTACCCACTAAGTCAGTCAGAAAGTAGTTAGTTAAAAGCAAAGATGTTTAATGAAATAGCAAAGTGAAAAAACATCTGACTCTGATTTCAAGACCTCTTCCTCTCCCATGAATTACCATCTCTGTGCAGAGGATTCCCATCTATAGATTACTTCCAGACCTAGCCTCTCTCTCTCACCAGCTGCCTATTGGAAGTTTCAAACTGGTTGTCTCACAGGCATGTTAAACTCAACATGGCCAAAAGAGAACTCATTATCTTTCCCCTCAAATTCCTCCCCTTCTAATCTTCTTTATTTCTGCCAAGGTCATACATTCTCAACTGCAGTGATATCTTCTATCCCTCATCCCACATATCTATCAGTTTCCAAATCTTGTGATTTCTACCTTGACAACAGCTCTTACATCTTTTTCCCTCACACACACACACACACACACACACACACACACACACTCACACATACACTATCCTAGTTCATGTTTTCATCATCTCTCTCCAGGACATAAAATTAGGCTCCCTGATGCAAGTCTCTCCCTATGTGTTATCCTCCATACAGCTACCAAAGTGATTTTGCTAAAGGGAAGATCTGACTACTTCACCCCCCCCTTCAGTAAATTCCAGTAGCAACCTATTACCTCTAGGATAAAATAGAAACGACACCATTTGACCTCCAAAGCTCTTTACAAACTGGCTACAACTTACCTTTCCAGCCTTATTATATATTACTTCCCCTAGTGATCTAGTCAAACTGGTTTGTTTTTTTTTTTTTACTGTAATGCACTCCATCTGTGTGCTTTTATACTTACTGTTTTCCTTTCCTAGGATGCATTCTCTCCTTGTACCTCTTAGAATCCCTAGTTTCCTTTAACATTTAACATCAAACATCAACTTCTATACAAAGCCTTTCTTTACCTCTTCAGGGATTGGTGCCTCCAATCCTCCCTTCCCCAACATACAAATTACTTTTAAACCTACCCCACGCCCTGCCTTTTCTTTTCTCTAATAATCTGCTTTAATGCAGGGACTATTTTAATATTTTAATAGATCATGTCATTTTATGTAGCATATAGTAAGAGCTTAATAAATGCTTATTGATTGAATAAAACATTTCCCCATAAATCTGGAGCACATTTTTCCACAAACACACAGACATACACACTGTCATTGGAAATGGTGGATTGACCAGAGTGTACATTTGGAAATGCACATAAGTAGGAAACAAATGTGTCCAGGGCAAATAGGAGAAGATGCAGCTCATGCTCTAAGTGATGGAGGAGGCTATTTCTTCTGGTAATGTCAATAGAGTATTCTGTCTGGGACTTCTAACTGGGCTTCTTTAAATAAATAGCTTTTACTCCATGTTATTCTCCCAGATGCTGTTTTGCTGGACACTATTCTCCTGAATATGTAGTCTCTGCTAGATACTGCCAGGCATAGCCCTCACTGAGAATGTGTTGATGGATTTTCTTTCTAATTCTAGTTTTTGACTTTAGCTAAAATCCAGGGCTACAGAACTTTCCTTTCCTCATGAATTCTGAACCTTTTAATCATCTGAGGATGCCAGAATACTTCTGAAACGTTTTATACTCCCTGTTGACTCAATGGTTAGCATACTCCTACGCATTCTCATTCTCCTCATTCCGGTGACAGAACCCCTGATTGCTGAAGAGCAATGTCTCCCCAATCTCAACTGTTTCCTTCCCCTCCACTGCCCCCAAAATGTCCTACTCCAGATCTTCCACCCCCTTCCACTAGGCCCTATGGGGGTCCTTATGCCAAATTATCAAAATTACTTTTTCTTTGACACTCTTTCTTGTTTTTTCCATCTTCTGGTACTCACTGGAGACCTGAATGACACTACCTTTCCAGGCTTGTTACATTTTCTCTTATATCTCTTGACTAACTGGTTGAGGTAGTAAGCTAGAATACTTTTTACTCTCCATTGCCCCTTCTAGATTTTCTCTCTTCTTCCATCACTTAGGGAACATTCCTCCTTTGAGATTCATGCAGTCCAAGTTTATTTCTTAGTCCAGTTGTTGGTGGCTCCCTTCTCCCCCTCAAGACTTTCTTTCTCTATTCTCAATGAGTTCAGTTCCTGGCCCCAAATCTCTCCATCCAACTCAACTCTTGCCCTTGTCCTAAAATATTCTGATGTTCCATCATGCCATAACAACCTTGTTCACAAAGCTATTCAACTCCCATAACCTACATCCTACAGAGTATGGTCATATCCTTCATCTTGCCAGTACCTACAAGTCTTCCAGTTCTAGACTGAACAACTCCAAAATTTCATTATCTGATTATAATACTTTATCATTCCATCTCCTTCTATGCCTTGCCAATTCCAACACTATTATTCATAGCCTATTCCAATTCTTCCACCTTTTAGTATTTATTCCCACCACCATTCCTGCTATATTGTCTCCTCTCCCAAACTTGTCAAACCAGTTCAACTCTACTCTGGCATCCTTTGTCTCCCTATTACACCTTGCCAACCCCCAGCACATATCATCTATTTCCTTCTCTCCTACTCATCTGCTGCTGAATGGAGACAGAGAAAGTCATGACACCATATTGAGTAGGTTAACTAGGTGCCATTTAATCTCACCTGGTCCTTCACTAGAGTAAGACAATCCTTACACTTCTCTGCTAATTGATTCTCTATCTCGTTCAACACAGCAGCTATTTTCTTGTTAAACTTAACCCTACCCTTACCTTATCAGCTGAGACTCTTGCCTCTTATTACACACACACACACACACACACACACACACACACACACACGCACATAAAAAAAACAAAATGAGGTCATTGCCTGAGAGCTGCTTCTTTCTCCCCTTCTTATCTCATATCCTTCTAACATTATTAGCCAACATCTCCTTCATTCCCATTTCTGATAAAGACGTGACCCTTCTCCCTGCAAAAGCCAACCCTTCGACATGGAGCCTTGATCCTATTAGCTCTCACCTAGGCTATTACATTAGTCTCCTAGTTGTTTGCCCTACCTCAAGTCTCCCCATTCCAATTCCCCTTATTTGGAGCTGCCAAAGTGATTTCACCAAAGTATAGATGTGCCATTGTCACCACTCTACTCAATAAACTTCAGTGTCTCCCTATGACTTCTATGCTCAAATATCACCAAACAGCCAATATACATTTAGAAAAATGCCTTCTAAGTGCCAGCCATTGTGCTAATCTCTGGGGATACAAAGAAAAGGAAAAGATAGTCTCTGCTCTCAAGGAGCTCAAAATCTAATGGAGGGGACCACATGTAAGCAAATACAAACAAGCTACATACAGGAGAACAGTCACAGAGGGAAAGCACTAGAATTAATGGGGTTTGGAAAAGGCTTCTTGTAGAAGGTAGTATTTTAGTTGAGACTTGAAGGAAGCCAGGAAAACCAGGTGGCAGAGATGAGGAAGGAGAGGCTGACTGAGGGAGAGCCAGCAAAAATGCCCAGAGTTGGGAGGTATCTTGCTCAAAGAATATCAATATTAATGCCACTGGTTCATAGATTAGCTGGATGGGTTGAGCTTTGCGGGGAGATGAGGTGGGGATAGTGAAAAGGCTTTGTAAGAAGGCTGGAGAGGAAGAGTGGGGAGGGGCTATACTATAAAGGACTTTGAATACCAAACAGAGAATTTTATATTTGTTCCTGGAGGCAATAGGGATCCTCTGGAGTTTACTGATGGGGTATGTATATATGTGTGTATGTATGTGAGACATGGAGACCTGTGATTTAGAAAGATCATTTCCCTTTGACAGCTGAGTGGAGCCTGGATTGGAGTGGGGAGAGACTTGTGGTAGGCAGACCAACCAAAAGGCTATTATAATAGTTCAAGCATGAGGTAATGACAGTCTGCAGCAGGTGGTAGTAATTTTAGAGGAGAGAAGGGGGTGTATAAGAGAGATATTAAGGTGAAATTTATGAGCCTTAGCAATAGATTAGATATGGATAGTGAAAGAGAATGAGGAGAGGAAAATGACATCTAGGTTGTGAAGCTGGGTGATTGGGAAAATAGTGGTGCCTTTGACAGTAAGAAGGAAGTTTGGAAGAGCGTAGAGTTTGGAGGGAGAGATTCTGAGTTCAGTTTTGGATATTTTGCGTTTGAGATATCTACAGGACCTCCAGCTTGGGATATCCAATAGGCAGTTGGAAATGTGAGACTGGAAGTTGGCAGGGAGTTTAGGACTGGATAAGTAGATTTGAGAATCATGAGCACAGAGATGATAAACTCTTTTATCACTTTAAAGCTCTTCGCAATCTGGCCTCTCTCTAGTCTTCTTTCACATTATTTCCCCCTGTGTACTCTGCCATCCAGCTAAACTGACCTATTTTCTGTTCCTCACCCATAATGCTTTATCTTCCTTCTCCATGCCTTTATAGAGGCTGCACCTCATACCAGAATTATTCTCCTTTTTATCTCGACTCTCAGGATCCTTGGCTCACTTCAATACTAAATTCAATTGGCACCTTCTACAGACCTTTCCTGGTTCCCAGCTGCTAGTGCCTTCCCCTTTTGAATACACTAAAGCCTTTGACTCTGTGGATTACAACAAAATATGGCAAGTCCTCAAGGAATGAGAGTAAAAGATAGTCTTACTTGTCTCCTAAGGAACCTGTATGTGAGTCAAGAAGCAACTGTTAGACCCCAACATGGAATGATTTAAGATTGGGAAAGGAGGATGACAAGGCTGTAAATTGTCACCTTATTTATTTAACTTATATGCAGGCTACAACATGCAAAACACCAGGCTGGATGAATCAAAAGTTAGAATCATTGTTTCTGGGAGAAATATCAACAACCTCAGATATGCAGATATTACCACTCTGAGGGTAGAAAATGAAGACTTAAGAAGCCTCGATGAGGGTGATAGAAGAGAGTGTAAAAGCTGGTTTGAAGCTTAACATTAAAGAAAAACCACTAAGATCCTGCAACTGGTTCCATCACTTCCAGCCCAACAGAGGGGGAAGAAATGGAAGCAATGTCAGATTTTATATTCAAAGACCACTGTAGTTTGTGACTGAAACCATAAAATTATGACACTTGCTCCTTGGAAGAAAAGTTATGGCAAATCTGGATAGCATTCTAAAATGTGAAGGTATAAACTTGACAGCAAAGGTCCATGTAGTCAAAACTATGTTTTTTTTTCCAGTAGCAATGTTTGGCTGTGAAAGTTGGATTATAAGGAAAGCTGAGTGCTGTAGAATCAACATTTTCAAATTGTGGTTCTGGAGAAGACTTCTGAGAGTCCTTTGGACAGCGAGGAGATAAAATCAGTCAATATTTAAATTAATTCAGACAATTTACTGGAAGGTCAAATACTGAAGCTGAAGACACTTAAATGCTTTGGCCACATATTGGGAAGGAAGGACTCATTGGAAAAGATCCTGATGTGAAAGACTGAAAACAAAAGGAGAAGGGAACAGCAGAGGATGAGATGGATAGATAGTATCATGGAAACAATGAAGAGGAACTTGGACAGACTTTGCTAGGTAGTGGAAGATAGCAGGGCCTGGTGTACATGGTCCATGGGGTCACAAAAAATTGCATATGACTGAATTGAACAAAAACAAAATGTTCTCCTTCTACCAGCACCATGTCTTCTCTTTTCCTCTCCTCCTTTGAGGTTCTATTAACCCATATCTACCAACCAATCAAAATTCTGGTATCTGTTGTCTACTTACTCCCTGGATACCCCCTTTCTTCCTTCAATGAGTACATTCTTTAACCTAGCTCATAGTGTCTCTCCTAATTAATTCCATCTCATACCAGAGGACTTCAGCATATAGATAGATAGAGATACATAGATACAGATATGTAGATCAATATTTCTTCTAATATCTTAATTGAAAAGTTCAACTTGTACATTTCCAATGATCTATTCTTCTTCCTTAATAGCCACACACTAAAACTGCCATGCCATTGATCTCACTATCACCCACAAAATGTTCCACATTCAATTTCATGAAGTCCAAAATTCCTTTATCTGATCATAATCTGTCATTATTCCATTTTTCCCTTGCAACCTCAAACCCTGCTCTTGGTCACCATGACCTCCACTCCTCAGTTCTTTCTCAAGTCATCACCCTTACATTAGCTTTGTTCTTTACCGTTCTCCACTTTGACCCTTTGTAAACCAGTTAAAACTCTGTACAGTCCTATTCTCTTATAACCCTTGCATGTTATCCTATCATTGATCCTGCCCTTCAAATCCTAGCCTCGGATTTCTCCCACTGTCTGCTGCCTTTGTTCCTGCACATATGCTGCTGATTAAAGCTGTAGGAAATTATGAAACTGCTAATGGGGTCTACTACAAATTTATTTTGTACAACTTCAACTGGATCCTCACTGTGGTGAGACAGCAATCCTTTTATGTCTTCCTAATTAACTCATTATCTTACTTACCTCAGGAACTTTTCCTCTTCCTACCTTCCCCATTATTATGAAGGGTACCACTATCTTCCTAGTTACTAGGCTCACAAAACAGGTTGCATCCTTGACTCCTCACTCTCACTCCCCATATCTAATCTATTGTGAAGTCCTGTCAATTCTGACTTCACAAGATCTTTCACATATGTCCCCTTTTCTTCTCTGATACTACCACTATCCTGGTCTAGGCCTTCATCACCTTGTGTCTGGACTTTTGCAATAGCCTCCTGGTTGGTCTCCCTGCTTCAAGTCTCTTCTCACTCCAGTCCTACCATTCAGTCATTAAAGTGATCTTCCTAAAATGTAGTTCTGACTATCTCACTCCCTTAATAAACTCCAGTTTCCACTATCACCTTGAGGATCAAATACAAAATCCTACTGGGCGTTCAAAGTTCTTTATAATCTGCCCCATCTCCATTTCTCCAGTTTTCTTACATCTTAAGCACCCCTGCCCCACCACATGGTCTTCCAGGAACACTGATCTCTTTGCTATTTCTCCAAAAAGACACTCTATGTCTTGACTTTGGGTGCTTTAACTGACTGTACTTGTGTCTGGAATGTTCTCCTTTCTCATCTCCACTCTTAGCTTCCCTGACTTCCTTTAAGACCCAGCTAAAATTCTGTCTTCTACAGGAAGCATTTTCTGATCTTTAATTCTACTGCATTCATTCTTTTGGTTATTTTCAGTTTATCTTCTACATGATTTGTTTGTACATTGTTGTTTAGATGTTGCCTCCCCCATTAGACTGTGAGCTCCCTGAGAGCAGAAACTGCCTTTGCCCTTTCTTTGTACCCTCAGGATGAAGCATAGTGCTTGCCATATATAGCAGGCTTTTAATAAATGTTCGTTGATGGACCAACTGATTCCTGAGCTAGCACTCTATCCACAGCTAGAGGATAGCTAAAGTTCCTGGTACCTTGGTGCCACAGTAGATAAAGGACTGAATCTGGAGTCAGAAAGACCTGAGTTCAAATCCAGCTTCAGAATGTATGTGTCTTTGTCCTGATTGTGTGATCTTAGGCAAGTCACATTACTTCTGCCTGCCTCAGTTTCCTCATCTAATAATAATTGCACCTACTTCCTAGGGCTGTTGTGAAAATCAAATGATTTATAAAGCATTTTGAAAACTCTAAAGTAATATATAAAAGCTAGCTATTATTATTATACAAAATATATTGGATTCCGCTTTTAAATCATTATGCTATTCTCTTGCATTTTATAGGTAAGTTCATCCCACTTATGTTCACAGTTATGACTGTCAATGGTGTATTTTGCTTCATCAAAGCCTCTTATTCTTTTTCTTCCATTTGATCTTTTCTCCCTTCTTTATACAGAGGAAGAAAGTGATGAAAGATGAATCTGGTCAACCCTAGTGATACGTAATGGAAAGAATCTCCTTCCTAATCAACGCCCACTCATCCAGATCCTGATGACTAATTTTTGCCATTTCTTTCTATCCTTTTATCTTCCCTTCATGATCCAGCCTTTGAAGTTTCTTTTGCTTCTCTCCCTGACTTCCTACTCTCCCTCTTAAACCCCTTGCCTCTATTTTCTCCTATTGAGCTTAATGTATTTCTGCACCAAAGTCTGTGTGGATTCAACCTTCCTTTGTGAGGAAAGTGAGATTCATGTGCTGCATATTTTCACCACCATTTCCTTCATGTTTATATATTCTTTTTTTCATCACCCCACTTTTGAGAAATAATAAGTTCCTTTCTTCCTCATTCCATCCCTAGGGTATTTGGTTGTTTTAATGTTTATTTATTTATTTTTACTTTACAATATTCATTTCCGCAAAATTTTGAGTTCCAAATTTTTTCCCCATCTCTCCCCTCCCTCTACCCCATAACGCCTTGCATTCTGATTACCCCTTCCCTCAATATGTCCTCCCTTCTATCACATACCTCCCTTCTCTTAATCCCCATCTTCGCTCTTTTCTTGTAGAGCAAAATAGATTTCTATACCCCATTACTTGTATTTCTTATTTCCCAGTTATATGCAAAAACAATTCTCAATATTCATTTCTAATACTTTGAATTCCAACTTCTCTCCCTTCCTCCCTCCTCACCTATCCCCACTGAGAAGGCAGGCAATTCAATATAGGCTGTATAAGTGTAGTTTTGCAAAAAACTTCCATAATAGTCATGTTCTGTAAGACTATATTTCCCTCCATCCTATCCTGCCCCTCATTTATTCTATCCTCTGTTTTTACCTTGTCCCTCCCCAAAAGTGTTTACTTCTGTTTACTTCCTTCTCCCATTTGCCCTCCTTTCTATCATCCCCCTCACCCCACTTGTCCTGTTCTCCCCTACTCTTCTGCAGTTCAAGGTATGCTTTCATACCAAACTGAGTGAGCATGTCATTCCCTCAAGTCAAATGTGAAAAGAGTAAGCTTCCCCTTTTCCCTCTCACATCCTCCTTTTTCTTTTTCACTGAAGAAACTTTTTCTTGCCTCCTTGATGTATGATAATTTACCCCATTCCATTTCTCCCTTTCTCCTCCCAATATATTCCTCTATCACCCCTCAATTTTATTTTATTTTTTTAGATATCATCTCTTCTTATTCAATTTTTCTATTCGGTATCTGCAATAGAATTTCCTCTCCAGAGCTTCCCCCAGCTTCACTGCCAGTGTTCCTCCTCACTCCTGGGTGGAGCTCAGGACTGAGAATCAGATCAGTGGCTCAATTCCTCCAGGGGCTTTAGGCAGAGGTCTCCCAGGACTGCCACTCAGGGCTAAGATTAGATCAGGACTTCAGTTCCCCCTGGGGCTCTAGGTGGAGGGCTTAGAAAATGGCAGCTGCCCAAGCCCTCCCACTGACCTTTGAAGCTGTCTGTGGCATTTGTGGGTTGAGGAATCTGGGAACTGCTTCTAGTGGCACCCTGAATCCTGTTCTGGGTCCTGTCCCTCCTGCTTCATGCTGGTCTGCACTTGTTGCACTGGTCTGGTCTGTGCTCGTCATGCTGGTCTCCCTAGTGTATTTGTGACCCTTTTACTTTTCTTCTCTTAAGGCTGTTGTCCTTCATTCTTGAAGATGTCCAAAATGACATCATGGAGTCAAAATATAGTGTATCCAATTGTAGCTGATCAGACCAATATCAGTTTGGAATATTCCACCACAGGTTGGACACAAAAGTCCATATAAATGTTTGAGGTAAAGATATCTCTAAATTTTCGTATCTCCCCCTCACCTCGCCTCCTTTTTTTTTTTAGAGCAACTGCAATTCTGCTTTTCTCTACAGCACAGCACCTTCTTTGATGACAGCATGGACAATGCTTTGCCAGCATCTCCCATGTCATGCAATCAGTTTCAGAGTTCTTCAGAGAGACCTTGAGAGTGTCCTTATATCACTTCTTCTAACCGTGACGTGAGCACCTTCTTTACATTAGTTCTCCATAAAATAGTATTTTAGGCAAGTGTATGTTTGACATTTGAGCAATGTGGCCACCCCATCAGAACTGTACTCTCTGCAGTAGAGTTGGAATGCTTGATAGTATAGCTTGAGAAAGGATCTCAGTGTCTAGTACTTCATCCTGCCAGGTCATCTTCAAAATCTTCCTAAGACAATTCAAATGGAAACAATTCAATTTCCAGAAAGTCAGAATAACTCCACAGCCCCTGTCTTCTTACTTTTGTTATTCAATTCCCCTTGTGAGTCTTGAGGATAACAGGGCTCTGATGAGACACTTGTTTCTTCTCTCCCATTAGAATACAATCACTTCAGTATCATATTGTCCCTTCAATGGTTCAAATGTATTTGCCTTTCTTGGTTTCTTTGACTCTTATATTTGTATCTTAAAGTTTCTGCTCAGTTATTGTCCTCAGAATTGTTGAAATTCTCTATTTCATTATTGGTTTATTTTTTGCCATCTATAGGATTATACTCAGTTTTCCATGCCCAATTATTCTTGAATCTAAGCTTTTTCTTTTTTGCCTTTTGGAATATTATGTTCTAAGTTCTGCTCTTGGCAGTGGCAGATGACAAATCTTGTGTCACCCTGGTACTTGAGCTTTTTCTTTCTTGCTGCTTGGAGTAACATTTTTTTTCCCTAGCTTTGACTGAGATAGGGGTGGGGAACCAGTGGCCTTTAGGTCCTCAAGTGCAGCCCTTTGATTGAATCCAAACATCACAGAACAAATTGTATACTTTTTTTTGTGTGTATATGCATGTGTATGTATATATGTGTATATATGTTACATATATATATATGTATACACATTCATATATGTACATTGTCTCCCTGAATAGAATGTAAGTTCCTTAGAAGCAGGGGTTGTTTCTATCTAGTACAAGTAAGCCTTAAAAGAAAACACTTGCTGAGTGAATAACACATTAAAGAAAATAGAACAGGGGTGGGGAAGCTGAGAACTTGAGGCCACATGTGGTCTTCTAGGTCCTCAATTCAGCTATTTGACTGAGTGCAAGTTTTATAGAACAAATCCTTTGATTAAGGAGATTTGTTCTGTGAAGTCTGGATTCTTGAGGACCAAGAGGGCCACATGTTACCTTGAAGTTGCAGGTTCCTCACTCTTGACCTAGAAGGTCTTGATTTTTCTTATATTAATAGGAATTTTCATTTTGGATTTCCTTTTAGGAGAGGATTGTTAGATTCTTTCTGTTTTCATTTTATTCTATAGATCTAGGCAATTTTCTTTTTTTTTTAAATTTTTCGAAACATGGCTTTTTGTTATTGTTATGACTTTCAGGGAATTTGACAATTCTTAAACTATGTTTCCTTAATCTACTTTCCATGTTACTATTTTTTATCAAAAATAGCTAATATTTTTTTCTAATTTTTCAAGCTTTTGACTTTTCTTGGCTAATATTTCTTGTCTCATAGTCATTGATTTCTGTTCTAATTTTCAGAGAAGCTATTTCTTAAGTATTCTACCTTCTTCTCAAAGCTGTTATTTTTCTAATTCTTTCCTAGAGAACTGTAATTTCATTTGTAATTAAAAAAAATCTTTTGCCTCATTTCTTCCAATCCTTGTGACCAAGTCACTTTTTTTTTTAACTTGGAAGATCTAATTGTTAATGTTATTATTTTCTTCTTTGCTTGTCTTGTATCTCTCAATCTATACTATTTCCATGTGGTGTTTGATATTTTCTTTTATTTACTCATGTCTCCAACCTCAGTTCCTCCTTTGTACCTTGGTCAGTTTCCATGCCCACTTTTACATTTGGATGAGGTGGTTAGCTCCTCCTTACCTCTTTACTTTGATTTTCTGGGATCCTGATGTTGACTTTTACTTCTCTTCATTTGTCTATACCCAGAGCCCTGACAGGGTTCAACACTTAGGCCCTCTGAAACTTCTTAGCTTAGGGTGCAATGAAATTCAGGTGTTTCTTTAGCATCCTGTTCTGAGTTCCATTGATTCTAAGATGCACATTGTTGGTCAGAGAACTGTGAATTTTCGAACCACCTTGGCTTCCTCATCTCAACAATCCAGCCTTCCTTTCCTTGCATGCACTGTGCTATAGGATTAGGTATCCTTGGAACATCTGTGGTCCATAATGCAGACTTTTTGGGCAAGATCCCTTTCTCAGTTCCTGCAAGCTTCAGGCAATTTTTTTAAAGTAGTCCTGACCTGGATAATGATGTTTGTGAGTTTCTCTTTGGAATTCTTGGTTATTATTTGATCTAGTGCTCTTTTTAGATCACTACTTTAATATATGTGTGATAGCTGGGTTCTCCCATGACTATTCTTGCAGTCCTAATCCTGTTATTTTACAGAAAAGAAACCAGGGCTCAGGGAGGTTCGGTGACTTGCCTAGGACACATAGGTAATTAATAAAAAAGTTCAGATATGAGTCAAAGTCCTCTGATTTCAAATACAGTCCTTTATCTACTTTAACACTTCTCCAATGGTAGCTTCACAGAAGCTTTCTGATTCTAGTTACATAAGCCTGTGAATATTGGATGACTCAGTCACCACTACACTATGACTCATATTGTAATTTCTTTCCAGAAAAAAGTCAATGTAATTCATTTCCAAAAGTTTACTCTCCAAATACTTAGCGAGAGATGGTAGCCCTTTCTTGTGAATGTAATGGGTGTACATCTCATACTTCTTATAGATATCTACTGTGATTTAGGGCCTATAAAAGCTGTCTTATTAGCTAATTACTAAGATGTGAGTAAGACTTAATATTAAGTCATATTAACTTGTGCCTTCTCTTGAATCAGAGCAGTTAGGTGGCAGAGTAGATAGAGTGCAGGCCTGAAGTCGGGAAGACTCATCTTACTCAGTTCAAATCTAGCCTTGAACACTTACTAGCTATGCAACCTCAAGTATGTCACTTAACTCTGTTTACCTCAGTTTCCTCATCTGTAAAAATGAGCTGGAGAAGGAAATAGCAAAATACTCCTGTATCTTTGTCAAAAAAATCCTAAAAGTGGTCACGAAGATATGACTGAAATGACTGAATAAAAAATCTCTTAAATCAAATGTAAAAAGTCAACTTGTAAATGTCTCCCAATTGTTCCCTATGTGTGATCTAAGTCCTTCATAATACTTCTCCAACTTCTGCCATTGTCTCCAAAGTAATGTGCCCTCCATGGCACAATGTCAAATCCTTGAAAGTCACTCCTTTGTTCCTTCTCATAGCCCTTCATCATACATCTACTTTTGGTTGCAGTCATTCAAGCACAACCAAAACAAAAGAATATTGGTTCAAGTCTACATATATGAGTGGCATATCCTCTGATGAAAGCCCTAAGCTCTTAGATACAATTCTATTTGATTAACCCAACTCCTTAGGCATCACAGATGGCTTTCACTTCTATAAGGATAACTCCAACTTCATTGGTACATGGCCTATAGGAAAAATCATAAGCACCCATCTCAGGCTTCCCTTTTGTTGTTCAGTGGTTTCAATTATGTCTGACTCTTTGTGACCCCATCTGGAGTTGTCTTGTCAAAGGTTCTTGAGTGGTTTGCTGTTTTGTTCTCTAATTCATTTCACAGATGAGGAAACTGAGGCAAGCAGGGTGACTTGCCCAGGGTAGTACAACTAAGTAAGTATCTGAGGACAGATATGAATTCAGGAACATGAGTCTTCTTGGCTCCAAGGATGGCATTCTATCAATTGTATCATCCAGCTGCCATTCCAGGGGGCATGCTACCTGCTAAATAAAGTGAGTTAACATTTGTAAAGCACTAAGTACGGTGCCTGCCACATAATAGGAACTATATAAATATTATAAATCATCATTATCATCATCATCATCACCATCATAGTGAGTTAATATTTGTAAAGCACTTAGTACAGTACCTGACACATAATAGGCACTATATAAATATTATAAATCATCATCATCATCATTATACTCCCAGATCTTTTACTAGAAAACAATAGAAGTTATTGGTTACTGATAAAAACAGAAAACTTCCTCCCTCCCCAGAGAAAGGCAATTTAAAAAGTTTAATGACCCTTGTCTCCCAGCTACAAACAAGCTCCGTAGTAAAGCAACTATTCAATTCAATTAGATGAGCATTTATTCAATTAGATGAGCATTTATTAAGTCACTATGATAATGAAGACATCCCACTGTGTTAAGTGCAGAGGAGAGAGAGGAAGAGTAACAAATACTTGTCCTCAAGAACATTACACTTGAATATCGAGGATAGACCCTGGACACAGATGATAAGAGGCAAACAAGGGCTAAAGAGAGCTCAAGACAATATGCAGTCTTGAGGATGGAAGGATCACTGTCAGCTGGAAGGAAACTTCACAGAGAAAGTGGCACCTAATGTGGGCTTTGGAGAAAGGGAAGAATTTTAAAAGACAGAGGAAGAGGGAATATTTTCCATACATTGAAAGATGATAATTTGGAATGCCTAGAGGTGGGAAAGAACAAAATAATAACAAACAACAGCTACTAGTCAAATTTGGCTCAGCTATAGAGGGTGTGAAGAGGAATGTGGAAAGGTAAGAGGAATAAGCATTTACATAGTGACCTACTATGTGCCTGGCACTGTGTTAAGGGCTTGTGTTGATAATGAATTTTTTTTTGTTTTAATATAATTAAATACCTCTGATTGAATAATGTGATTAAAGAAGATCTTCCCCTTCCATTAATGGCCTCGGATATTTGTAGGAAGGCCCACACCTTTTAATTTTCTAATGAGGCACTGATTCTCAAGGGTTGCAATGCCCTCTAGCTCTGAAAAATGTGTAAGTACTCTGAGGTGAGGTTGGACTTTGGGGCTTAGTTTTGGAAGAAGGTTTGTGTGCCAGATGAGACTTTGGACAGCCAGTAAGCATCCCCCTGGCTTTGAAAACCCAGATGTCGGTGCTTCTCTCCCTGGTTACTATGTATATATGTAATGGTTCACTGTTGGATCTGTCTGTTTATCTTTGATGTATGTATCACTTATGTCAGACAGTTGGAAACTGTGTCTGTTGATTTTGGTTTCTCTGTATTTTCTCTGAAATTTGGGGTGCTGACTTTTCCCTCTGAACTAAGTGAATGATACATGTGCTTGATTAAAGTGATTGTTGACCCCTCGAAAGTTGCTTTCCTTTTAGAAAAGCAGATCTAAGAACCTGTGCTGCAGGCCCTCCTGTGTATGCTGGGATGCTTACTGTTACAAGGCTTTACAAATAACTCATTAAATCCTCACAACTTCCCTGAGAGGCAGGTGCTGTTATCATCCTCATTTTACAGTTGAAGAAACTGAGGCAAACATAGAGTAAGTGACTTAACTCGTGTCTGAGGCCATATTTGAACTTAGGTCTTCCTGCCTATCAGACATAGGGCCTTATCCTCTGCAACACCTAACTGTCTCTAGTAAAGTGAAATGCCTAAGGCTGTGATAGGCTGTGGTCATATTATGATAAGCTTTAAATGCCAGGCAAGACATTCAACCTTTAGGCAATAGAGAGCCCCAGTTGAGCTAGTGACAAATTCCCAAATTTGCAAGTAGCTCTGTGAGAGTTATTTCCTATGCTTTCCTCCCTCTCTTCCCCCACCTCCGCAATACAGTTTTATTTATGATGCATCAAAACTAGCCATTTTTTTTCATACTCCTAGAAGTGATTTCTATTTCTCATCAAAGAGGAAACAAACACAAAAGTCACCAACCTGGAAAAATGAGAATAGACCCTATAGAAAAAATTAAAAATATCCTTTCTTTGTATCCAGAAATGACACTGTTCACTCACCCACTATCAGGCAGAAAAATCCTTGGATATTTATGTTCACAGAAAGAATGAATTTGCCCCATTCCTCCATACTCCCTCTTCACTGTGTGACCAGAGGTAGGCATTTGTCAGACAGTTGACTGGCCCTTCTATCTAGGAGTCATGGAAAAGACCACATTAAGTGTCCAAAACTGAGATTGAATGCATGACCCTAGCCTCATTAGCAACAGTGCTGACCTCAGCAGGAATAATATATGGATTAATAAGGCACGAGCTTCCATTATATGTTACTCCTTTCCAACAAAATCAGAGGTGAAGTAAGCATATACATTAATATCACTTCCATCTGATACGTCAAGTAGAACACACACACAATATGTGCATACATAAATATTCATGTATTTGTGTATTGCAAATGAGGGAATTTGTTTTGTTTGACTGCATATCTGTTAGGAGGGGTTTGCTTTTCTTTTCTCTTTATTTTTCAATGGAATGGGAGGAGAAAAAATAGATTTCTTTTTATGGAAAACAATTTTAAAAAAATAGAGAGGTGGAAGTGCTACAGATGTGGAAAGATGAATGTATTTTCAGATGAAATCACCATGTTATTAGTTTTACCTAAATGTTTCACTTTGTTACCAAAGACTTCTCAGAGAGTAGGTATAAACCATGAATGTTTGTAATATAAGAACAAAAACATCGATAAAGCTTAAAAACAATTAGTGAGGCACTGAATAAAATAGGAGGATCAAGCTCTAATATCATATGGTTCTTCAAGACAGGAACAATAGGATTTCTACAATGGAAAGAATTTGTGGCTATGGAGTGAGAGAACCTGGGTTCAAGTCCCACCACCGATGAATACTAGCTGTGTGACCTTGGGTAAGTAACTTAGCCTCCCTGGGCCTCAATTTCCTCATTTTAGAAATGTGTAAGATGAATTAGAATTCTCTTTCAACTCTTGATATATGATCCTATGGATCTGTTAGACAGGTTTTGCTCTCTGGGAAAGGGCAGCTAGGTGGTGCAGTAGATAGAGTTTTGGGCTTGGAGTCAGAAAACTCATCCTCCTGAGTTCAAATCCAGCCTCAGACTCTTACTAGCTGTGTGACCCTGAGCAACTCATTTCACTCTACCCGCCCCAGTTTCCTTATCAATAAAAGGAATGGTGAACCAAAGAAAACTCCAAATGGGGTCACGAAATGTTGTTCACAACTAAAACAACAATAAAGAGTCACTCTCTGGGTGAGCCTTGTGGTTCGGGATTTGTTACTCTGTGATCCGTCTCATTCTGATTAGAGGCAACGAGATCTTTCAAGGCAAGCAACGGTGAGTCAAAGAGAACCTCACGTGAGTCTCATTAGTTTTAGGTTACGGGTAGCTCATACCCAGCTGTTAGGAAAGACGATGTGCGTTTGATGTGAGGAGTTAGCCTCATCAATATTTCTTTTTGGTTTGTCATGAAATGAAAACAACAAAACATTCAGGCAGCTCTAGGAACTCTTGTAGAGGACAGAACTCTCCTGTCAGTCAGTAGTGCCTGCTGAGATGAGCACTCAGACACTTTTAATCAACATGCCCTTGGACTCTGCTTCAGATGTGAGAATCACAGGTGGCAAGTTCACGAAAGAGAAAAATTCTAGGAGGAGTCTGGTAATTTGCTCCATTCCATTTTCACAGCCTTCTGACCCAAGGCTTCAAACCTGATGGGTAATTATGGCAGATATGTTTTGAGATACCCCTTCCCCCCACATTAACTTTATCTACTACCTGAAATTCCACAATACATGCATGATTTCTTTGATTCTTTCAAGCTTTGATGATTTCCAGGAATATTGTTTCAAATTTAATATCCCTGAGAGCACTAACATGGAGATTAAGTTAAATGGGAATTAAAACCATAATATATGAGAGCTGGAATGGACTTTGGAGGCTAGATAGTCCAACTTATTTTGTAGTGGGTGAAACTGAGGGCCACAGTGGTAAAGAGACTTTTACAAGGTCACCCTGTTAATAAATGGCAGAGTCACAACTAGTTGAGAATTTGGTAAGAGTGCTTAAGGGAAGAGGATTCAGAAGAAGTACCTGCTATCAAAGTGGAGAGAAAGGAGATGAGATTGTGAAAGGAAAGAGACAAAGATAAATCACTCCCACTTTAGAACACTTTGGAGGGGCATCCTTAGTCTAGGAAAGCTCAACATTTAAGATGAAAACAGTTCGAATAAAAGTCACCATAAGTGAGACTAAAAAGGTGAATTTACTCCTAATGACACCAAACGTAATTCATAGATTACTTAATATGAGTCAAATATGAGTTTTTTGCATGTCAAATTTCAGTGTGAACTCAGTCTTTGACCATTGTCACCATCCTATCCTCATGACATAAATGAATAATATAGATCATGAACTTGAAGATAAAAAATTTTCATGTGTAAGTTAAAAATACCATAATATGTGTTAGTAGTTCTTAAAATTATTAATTTTGGTAAACATAATATAATGTTTGTTTCAAAAAATAAACCATGCAACTTTTTGAAAATTGAAATAACTCTAGAATATAGTTAATTGCTTTAAATGTCAAATAATTATATTTAAGTTTATCTTAAGTGTTTATTTTTATTTTTTCTAAGTTGAATAATGTTCCTCTGAGATGGATAAATACATAAATTACTGTGAAGAGGAAATCTACTGGACTACATAAACCTAATACAAAGAAAGAGAACAGAGATAGTTAAAGAAGAAAAATAGGGAAACATTTGAAGTAAAGAAAACACCAATCCAGAAAACATGATCCACTATATTTATATTAAAAATATTGTTTTCAGGGAAACAAAAGACCTTTGTGGTTACTTTGCATAAATGTTTCATCTTTGGATAGCATGAAAGCCAATAAACTGTTGTGGTTGCTATTGATTCTTCATGTTATCTCCAATACCTGACCAAGCTTGAAACTCTCCACAGAGTCTGCTTCAGCTATCTTCACGACTGTTGGAATAAACTGTTCTCATCTGCTATTCTGCCAGGGGAAATCTTCACATGTCTTGGTTGACATCTCCCTAATTCACCAATAGGTTTGAGACCTGTTGGTTACCCACATCCTGGTTTATTTAACGCATCTGCTGAGACAGTTTTACCAGGGTGTGGCTACTGAGCAAGCTCCAAGAAGTCACAGATGAATGTTGGGTAACTGGTGGATACCAAAAGTGGAAGAGCAGCCCCGTAAAGGGCTTAGCAAACCCTTTTACCAGATGTGCTAGTCCTCTTGAATACCCCA
The DNA here is from genome assembly GCA_023548195.1 of Bettongia penicillata ogilbyi. Lineage (NCBI taxonomy): Eukaryota > Metazoa > Chordata > Mammalia > Diprotodontia > Potoroidae > Bettongia > Bettongia penicillata. Next base: position 95,725 of record JAJHZJ010000326.1, read on the forward strand.
AATCCCTCAATAAGCTGTAATGTTATCTTGAAAGCACATATACAGAATATGCAGAATCTCTTTTTTTCTTAAGAATATTAACTGTTTTTAATGAATGAAAAACACTTATTTGTTGCTTACTATAGTCAAAGTCCTGTGCCTAATGCTGGGGATACAAAGAGAAAAAAACTCAAGACAATTCCTGTTCTAAGGGTGCTCACATTCTAATAAGCAAAAAAACAATTTCTTAAAAAAGAACTGTGACATCAAAAGAATTGCTTATATCTTCTAAGGCTACTTACAGAACTTCAAAGGATAAAGAGTATTATTGAGTGGAAGAAATGCTTACGCTACCTGCATGTACTGATGTCATCAAAACAGTACTTGATGAATAATATGCCAAGCAGCTTAAAACGCTCTCTCTGGCAGGTAAGATAGCAAGAAGGAGAATTGTCCACATATCTGAATATTTTTTGTGATCAATTAAGAAACTAAAAATTTCCTATTATGCGTTGAATTGGATGGAGAAACATGTTATTAAAGATGTTAATTTGATTCCATAGGTATATGTTATTGAAATTAATATTAGAGAAGATCTACTTGCTAATCTACTCGTAACAATGCTGTGTAAAGAGAAAATTGAGATATAATTGTTTTTCTTAAATGAAAATTAAATAAGATGGGGGATTTGTTTTGGATTCTCCCCTGATAATTCTCAGCGTCAGGATGAAACATAGATCTATGAGCCCTGGAGAAAAGTGTGGTCTTTTATGTAGTTTGGACCCATTGCATGCTTCATAGATAATCACTTATATTAAGAAAGATGAATCGGGAGCTATGCATACTATTTCACTTTTGCAAGTATATCAGGCCTTAAGGATTGACCATTTTGTGCTGTATTGGGTGATTACAACCCTCTCTGGAGCAGTGAAATGGCACAGTAAAGTCAGGAAGATTCCTTTTCTTTAGTTCAAATCTGCTGTTGTGTGACCCTGAGCAGGTTACTCAACACTGTTTACTTCAGTCTCCTCATCTGTAAAATGAACTGGAGAATGGCAAACCACTCCAGTATCTCTGCCAAGAAAACCCCAAATTAGGAACACTAAGAGTCAGCCATGAATGTACAACAAATAGTCCTCTCTACCTTTCTCTTCCTGATTACAGTAATACAACAGGTATCAGTACTTAAATATTTAACAAGTAAATGTTGTCAAATAGAAATTCATCTGACTTGTACAGAAGCACACCAGAAAATAGACTCATTGCAATCTAAAACAAAACTATCCCAGATGAAACCCTTATGTGTAATGCCCTTTTTAGGTCTACTTCCCCAACATGCATGAATGACTTGCTTTCTCAAGAACATATAGTTGGGACTGTTCTCAGATTCTAGGGGTAACCATGAGGGTTTTAACACTGCTATTCATGAGCCTTGATTGATGTGCTTCCCATGTTCAAACCAGTCAATCTCCATTTGTTGCAGTTTGACCATTTCAGACATATCTGACTCTTTGCGACCCCTTTTGGGGGTTTCTTGGCAAAGATACTGGAGTGGTTTGCCTTTTCCAGTTCATTTTACAAATGAGGAAATTGAGACAAACAGGATTAAGTGACTTGCCCAGGGTTACACAGTAAAAGTCTAAGGACAGATTTGAACACAGAAGGATAAGCCTACCTGACTCCAGGCCTGGTGCTCTATCCACTTTACTACTTAGCTGCCCCAAACTCCATTGGCATTGGAGATTTATCAAAAATTTAGCAAAAACATATTATATAAAACATATACAAAACAAAACAAAATTGGGAATGAACTCTCCCCTTGTACACACAAAGTCCCTGAGGAGATTGTGCTCAAATGAAAAGTATAGTAATTGTTGGGCATGTACGTAGGGAACATGTGGGAGGTTCTTTCGTCTCTTAAGAGAGTTCTAATAAATAAAATTGACCATAGGTATAGTTCCTGGCTAGGCAGGCATCTCGCTAGTCAAGATCAAATCTAACTCTTTTTTCTATGAGAAAGTCTCATTCCCTGAAGTTGTTGCTGTCCTTGGATGGCATTTTTTCCTGGTTTTTTTTTTCCCAACTGCATATAAATAATTCCTCAATTGTTGGTGACTGCTTCTGTTTCTGACACCTCATGGCACCTCTGGACCTCATGAACTCACCAGGTCACCTAGGCACTCCCATCTCGGAATATTCATTCACTTCAGAACTGAACTGGACAAAAACAAAGGAAGAGGAGAGACCATGTGCTGATAGCCACCTTGCCTAGGTGGGAGTCAGGACTAACATCTTCCTCTCACTCTACTCTAGGGATCATGGAACAGAAGCCTGGTTTCTTCATACCAACAAAAAAGGGAGGCTTAAGCCTCTTATATATTCACTCTGGTTCAACAACTTTTAATTCATTGCTTCTGATTCTTTGCCAATTTTATCTTTTTATCATCACATAATTCCAGCCCTGGAGTCATCATGACTGGAAACTGGCTCCCCAAGTTCTCATGTAGTTGCTTGGATTGAAAGCAGGCAGCGAATATCTGTGTATACTTCAAGAACTGGACAAGCCCTGATTGGTCAATTCTCCAGTTACATTATTATAGTTATTTGCATATGTATCTTGTCTGCACAATGAGAATCTCTTTAAGGGCAGAGATTTCATCTTACTCATCTCTGTATTCCCCACAGCATGAAGCACAGTGCCTGGTACACAGCAGGAGTCCAGTAAATTGCTGAATGAATGAGCCTTCTTTTTGCTAAGCTAAATAATTGCAGTTTCTTTACTTCTTAGATGATCATTTTCTTTCCTTTGGTCACCTTTGTCACTCTCCTCTTAACCTTGTCCAAGTAGCTCAAAGTATCTTCTGATACTGCTTATGTTAAGCAAAAAAAGATAGAGAATAACAAACAATTCTTTAAAAATCCTATTTTTGTCTTTCTGTTTTCTTAGGTGTTTATGTTAAAAGGACATTGTGAGATGTAAGAAAAGACTCTCAGGGAACAAATTTCCTGGGGTCGACTTTGCTCTGTCGTTTTCAAGATCTATAGCCACAGCTTTCAACTGAATACAAAGAGAATTCAGGGGGTTAATATGGTTAAGTCATCGTGACAATAATTACCACTGGGCAACGATTTTAGGTGTAGCTACTCTAGCTCAGATAATAATTTGAGCCATATAAATCCTTAGCTCTTGGTGGGAAGTTACAAGCAGACAGAAATAGAAGGAGGAAGGGAAAGATAAAAACAGTCCCTTTATTTCCCACTCTTTACTAGTGGTTCCCTTGACAAGATATTCTGCCATCATTTGTGGTCACTGCTATAGGAAAAATAAATGAATTCATGGATCTAGTAGCCTCCCGGGACAGTAGCTTTTGGTAGTGTTAGGAAAACACATAGAATCAGAAAATGTTAGCCCTGAGGTAGTAGACTTTAGAAATAATTTCAAGATTATTAGCTCTTTGAAATCAGATATCAGGTCTAATTTGTTTGATCTCTTAGAGAAAAAAAAACTAAGTAAATGTTGATTTTAATTACCTTAGTCTAAAGATGAAGAAATGAAGACAGCAAGGTGAAATGAATGGCCCAGAATCACACTGCTAGTGACATGAGTAGGGGGCTGAGACCTCCAGGTCGCCTGACTTGACCATCCAGGAAACTTTTTACTGTATTGTGCTGTCATTCTCTTCTAGTAGGCAAATCGACAATATGTCTTTTGGTGGATGGCATTACCTTCGATAGATGATATAGAATTGTAGTCTTTGCCTTAGAGTTGGTAGTTGAAGAGTAGGGAAAGGAACACCACAACTTGGGAGAATGCTCACATTTGGCCTGATACTCAAAGCCTTCTGTAGTTCAAGCCCAATCTATCTTTTCTGCGTTGTGTCACACTATTCCCCTAATGCTTTAGACAACTGGAGGCTTCCTTGCCCTCCTCCCCATTTAGATTGTGAACTCCTTGAAGGCAAAGACTGTTTTTGTGTCTTTTTTTGGACTCCTTATGCCCCCCACCCCTTTACTATCCTCCTCTACCCCTGCTGAACTTAACACAGTGCCAATGTTGTTGTGAGTTGTGTCTGACTCTGCATGACCCCATTTGGAATTTTCCTTGCAAAGATATTGGAGTGGTTTGCCATTTTCTTCTCTAGCTCATTTTACAGATGAGAAAACTGAGGCAGAGTTAAGTGACTTGCCCAAGGACACACAGCTAGTAAGTGTCTGAGACCAGATTTGAACTCAGGAAGATGTGGTTTCCTGACTCCAGGTCTGAAATTCTATTCACTGTGCCACTTAGCTGCCTGGCACATAATAGGTGCTTAATAAATGCTTATTGACTTGGGTTGATTAAACTCACCTTGTATTTTCATATCATCCTGTATTTGATTACCTTGTTCCCTTGACCTTTAATCAGTAACCCTGACCTACTTTTATCTGTCCAAGTCCTACCACTCTTTGAATACTTGAATACTCCAATTGCCTCATGCTGGGTCATCTCCAGTCATCCTGATGAATATCTGGTCATTGGATTCAGATGGCTCTGGAGGAGAAGTGAGGCTGGTGACCTGCACAGCCTTCCCTCACTCAAAACAAAGTCAAGTGCAAGTCATGTCATCATTTCTCTGATGGCATGGTTTTTTTCGGCAAAGAAGGATGAACACACACAATTAGGTGGAAATATATTCTCATCAGTAATGGTGCAGATAACAACTCATCCATACAATTCATTCAGACTTTCTCATCTATATTCTCTAAAATTTCTGGAGTTATCTAATGTAGCCACTTTCTACATCTTTTAATATCTCAGGAATCTTAATGTAGCACTAAGATTATCCATCTATTATCTCTTATTCTCACTCTTTGATCAGTCCGTTTTCTTTTCTATTCATAGATATCCTTGAAAACTGACATGAATCATCACATAGAAGTGAAACCACTAGAGGAAATTGGTGAATAAAACCAGATGCCTACCAGTCCCAGGCATTGATATCTTCAGACCCTGAAGTTCTGATAGTATTGGTGCTTATACAATGAAGGTCTCCAAATCAGAATGATATATTTGTCCCCATTCCCCAGCTTGGTAGGCCTTCAATCAAGCAATAAATATTCAGGGAGCTCCCACTCTGTGTTAGGCATTGTGCTAAGCGCTGGGGATACAAAAAGAGGCAAAAGACAGTCCCTGACCTTGAGGAGCTCACTGTCTAATGAAGGCGACAACAAACACATATGTACAGACAAGTTACATATTTATATATATGGTATTTGAATATATCACATATGATAAATGGGAAATAATTAACATAGGGAAGGCATTAGAATTAAGAGGGTTTTTGAAAAAGATGGAATTTATCTGGGACTTCAAGGAAGCCAGGGGAAGCAGGCAGAACTGAGCATTCCAAACATAGAGGGGTAGCCAGAGAAAACATCCAGAGCCAAGAGAGGGAGAGTCTTATTTGAGAAACAGCCAGGAGGCCACTGGGTCAAATAGTGAGTGTTAAGGAGTAAGGTGGAAGAGGAAAGGAAAGGTAGGAAGGGGTATGAAAGGTTTTGAATATTAAACAGAGGATTTTGTATTTAATGCTGGAGGCAATAGGGAGCCACTGGGTTTTATTGGGTAGGCACCCACTCTAGCTCTTTCAATCCAAATACAGCTGCTTTGTCCAACCCCCTGGCTTCTTGAGATCACACTCTATGGAATATTTCTATTGATCTTGGGTACTTTGGCAAGATTCCTGCATTCCCTGGAAGGCTTACAGAAAAAGATATCAACACACATTTACTTACCTTGGCTTCACCCTCGACCCAGTGTTACTTAGCCAAAATTATCTCTGATCTTGACAAAGGACAATTCTCTCTCTCTCTCTCTCTCTCTCTCTCTCTCTCTCTCTGTCTCTCTGTCTCTGTCTCTGTCTCTCTCTCTCTCTCTCTCTTTCCCTCACCCTCTTTCTCTGTCTCTCTCCCTCTTTCTTGCTCTCAATAAATTCTGTAATTAATCTGATATCAGTGTTAAGCCATTGATATTTATATTGGGAGGCAAACTGGCAGAGTGGATAAGGAGCTAGTTTTGTGAACTTGGAATTGTCACTTAACTTCAGGCAGCAATCTAAACCCATATATTTCAGAACAAATGCTCATCTGCTTTGGTAGAGGAGGTCCCCTACAGTGATGAAATCATGGGTTCTGTCCAAAAATAACATTTATTCTATCATTTTCAGATAATATAGGCCTAAATGTGAAATACATAGGGGGGAAAAAGAAATCCATCCTTGTGCTCACCAGTAGCTAGTGTACCCCTACGGAGACAGAGTGTACAAGTAACAGGGAAATCTGTTTCTCCCTAGATGGACAGAGGAGGGTCAGAAGGAAGTTGTTAGTCTCAAACAAATGCAGAAGAACAAGAAATATTAAACATATGCTTTGCTGAAGACAATGACACACAATTTAAGTTCAAGAAAGGGCTACTGAACAAAGGATTAAAAATCAATTAAAAATTAAATAACTTAATCCTAAAGAATTGGTAGGTCAAAGAATAAATCAGAAACAATAGATATTTTCATTAAAGAAAATGACCAACAGTGGGACAGCATGTGAAAATTTTGGATGCTACCAAATGTATCCTTAGGGGAAAATTTATATCTCTAACCCAGGAGTTTTGAACTTTTTTTGTCCATTTTATGGACCCCTTTGCCAGTAAAGTGAAGCATGTTGACGCCACCTTAGTTTTTTTAAATTTCTAATTGAAGAAAATGCTAGATTTTTTTAGAGATTAGTAAAAAAGAAAAATATATTTTCCTATCAAAATTTACAGATCCCCAGGACCCAAGATTAAGAACTCCTATTCTAAACACTTCAATCAGTAAAAAAGAAAAGCAATAGAGCAACGCAAAAACTAGAAAACCAACAATTTTAAACCATAAAAATCAAAGAAGAGATTACTAAAATTATTTGAATTAGTGAATAAAATTAGGAGTCATTGAAATAATAAAATGCATAAAATTTCTAATTTGATTTTTAAAAAGAAAGAGGAAAATTAAATTACCAGTATTAAAATTTTTTTCAAAAATAATTCACAACAAATTAAGAAGAAATGAGGGAATCATTAGAGACTTTTGCCCAACTTTATGCCAATAAAACTAATAAATGAAATGGAACAGAATGTAACAGAATGAGAAATAGAGAATTTAAACAACGCAGTCTTAGAAAAAGAAAGTGAAGAAGCCATAAACAAACTTGTTGTAACCAGGTGAATGTACAAGTGAATTCTATCAAATATTCAAAGAAAATTGATTCCCATACTATAGAAACCATTTATAAAAATAGTAAGAGAGGGGATCTTATTGAATTGTTTTTATGATAAAAATATGATATTGACATCTAAACTAGGGAGAGGCAACCACAGGAAGAAAATTTTAGACCAATATCCCTAAGAACATTGACACACACAACTTAAATAAAATATTAAAAGGCTTAATCTTAAAAAAGATTATAAAGTGACCCGACCTGCAGGCCAAGCAAGCATGGGTGACCGAAACCGGAAAGCGCCGGGGGAGCAAGGCTCGAGGGAGGTCTAAGAGACCTGGGGACAGGATCACGCAGAGGAAGGAGACCGAGGCATTGTTGGTGGCAGGCAGTCTCAGTTTATTTAGCTCAGGGTACAGCTTATATAGTAATTGAAACAGGGAAGAGGAATAGAAAGGAATGGGGAGGGTCCAGGGCGAGGGTAGTATCTAATTATGCAATCTTTACAATGAGGCTATTTCCTGGGACTGGGGGCCAAGCCCTTTTGTGGCTGCAACATCTATTGACAAAGACCTCTTGTGATGTTTGCTTTTTGCAAAGCAGGGCATGTTGACCTCAAGGGTGAGGGGCCCAGCACTTAAGTGCTGGCTCCTAACATGTCCCCCTTTTTTGTTTAGAAATGCAGGTGAAAGGCCTGTCTTAGGCTATGTGGCCTGACTCCATGCCTGGTACCGAAAGTGGGCAGGGCCCCTGTCTTAGGCTATGTGGGTGGCTCCCACCTCCAGTATTTCTGGTAGGTGGACCCACAATAATCCCGTCATGGGGTACCTCTGCAGCCAATGGCATGATTATCCAGGTCATGGGGCCACAATATTCCCGTCATTGGCACAGTCACAGCAAAAGCACATTATTGATCATAGCAGGGTACAGGGACGCTTTTGAAAAGTTTGATGGTATAATTAGCAGTAACCCTAATATAGTCCCAGGAGGAAGAAGGACCCCAATAAGTGTCACCCGTGGTTTCACAGTCCCAGCTACGGCAGTAATAATCAGTTATGCCTCCACATTTGGTGTTCAAGGCACGGCTTCTATGAGGGCCGGGGCAAACATAAAAGGGGAGTGTTCTCAACATACTTCTTCGGGATTGTGTACCACACCCACCCCATGGATCAGGGCCCTGCTTTCCGGAGGGGGCCTCCTGTTGATCAGAATATCCCTCCAAGTCCCAATTGGCCGGAGCCCCTATGGCTAGTTTACAAAGATCTGCCGAATGCAAATCTTTGAGTGATTTGAAATGAAGCTTTTGAAATTTCTTGGGAGGGGTGTTTTGTGCAATTTGGGCATCATCTGCATGGTCATCATCATTCTTATTCTCATCCTTACTGGAAGACCCGTCCTGGGAATGAGAATCCGCAGGGGGTTCCTCAGCGGAGGATGAGGGGGAGTGCTGTGTATGCCAGATTGTCCCCACAAACAAAAACTTGCCCTAGTGGGGGGTACAGGGGGTCAGAGGTATTCGTCCAGGAAGAGCAATTTGGGGGCAGGGAGGACCCAACATCGAGGGTAATAGAGTTATGGGGGGTAATTCCGGCGTAGCAAGGGGAGGGGAGAGCAAAGGGAATGCCGGGCTGAACCTTGAAGTATTTAAAACCAAACCCATTCCAATTCCCAGGGATACCCTTCTATAGACAAGGTGGGAAACCTGCGACTAGTCCTGAAAAGTTAGTGTCTCTGAAAAAGAGTCCCATTATTATCATGGTATAGTCCATCATCTTTAAACATGTGAGAAATATTGCCTTGGATGATAAATTTGGTTATTGTCTCACTCCATGACATCACCCTTAACCATGGTGGATTCCTGACGAACGCCCATCTCTGTTGTTCCTTCGGTGCTGGGTCGATGGACGCAGTGTTCTTGAGTGTCATGATAAGTACGAGAAAAATGAAAGGAGTCATCGTGACCTAGTTGATTAAGCTTCTCCAGAAGTTTTTTCATCTGTCACCGATAGCACCTCCTCACTTCCTGTGACCGCTTCACCTTGGCGGTTGTCCTCTATCACTTTATTCTTTTCACTGGAACCCAAACTTCTTTATTATCATCTGTTAAAACACAAACATACCCTTTTCCCCATGTTAACACTGTATGAGGACCAAATCAATTTTTATTCTCATCGTGCCTCATTACTGGCTGCTTTCAGGGCACTTATTATTGCTGATTCATTCTTTGCAGACTCCTTATTAGGAAATGTTAAGAATTTCATAGCAGCCAATAAGCCATCATTATAGAATTTTAAATAATTTAGAGTATAAACAGCCAAACAGCCAATTGTAATTTATCATCAATTTAGAGTATAAACAGCCAATTGCAAATTTGTCATCAACTCCTGGTCCAACTACTCCTTTTTGTTTGTGCAAGTAGGTGTCCAGGGAGCGATTCGCTCGTTCCACTATAGCTTGACCAGTGGGATTATGGGGGATTCCAGTGACACGTAAAATGGAAAATTCCACCATGAACTGTTCAATGGCTTTACTGACGTAAGCTGGACCATTGTTTGGTTTAATGCTTTTTGGTACTCCATGATTTAGAATGTGACCGAGTGTGTGTGATATAAAATATTGTTGTTTTGGCCCTTATTGCTAGTTGAACTTCCACAGTAATCTGTTTAATACTATCTGCCCTATCAGGAGTATAGGCTGACTCTAATCTAGGTATCAATAGTGCTGTATACTTTCTGTCTGTGATGATATTGCAAGGTTCTTTCACATATAATAATGCTTGCAATACTGCATATAATTCATTTTGTTGTGTAGAAGTAAATGTTGTTTTAAATTTATGCATCTCCTTTTTAGATGGAATATACATAGATGCCCTAAAATTTTTTGTTACATCTGTAAAAACATTAACTCCCTCTACCGGTGAGGAAGAGCATTTGTCGGCCAAGACCATGGCCACGTGGCAAATTGCCACCCAGAAGGAATTGGGAACCCGTGTTGGAAATTCTGATTAATCAATATCTGCCATTCCACAAACTCTTGTATGCAGTTCTCTATTTGTTGACTTGTATACATAGTATATATTGTGTGAGGTTTCTGTCCTATTAACATCCTTACTCTCTTCACTGCCTTATGTATGACTTGGGCTACCAGCACAGCATAAGGCACACAAGCTCTGTTCTTTATCTGAGCCAAATGTACCCACTCAATAATCCCTTGTTTTTGATGTAAAACTCCAGTGGGTATTTTTTCAGTGAATAAAATTGTTACTTTCAAGTCCTGTGATTCTAATATCCTGCTAATAGTACACCCCATAATCTTTTTCTGCACTAATTTCAAACATGTCCATTCTCTGCATGAGTTTAATTGAGAAGGACCTTTCAATAAATCATATAATGGTTTCATTTGATCAGTTGTAACTCCCAACTGTGGCCTACACCACTGAATTACTCCTATCAATTTCTGAAAGTCATATAAAGTTGTAACCTTTGTAGAATCTATGATAGGTGACTTCAAACTTAAGCCTTACCACCTTACATCATTGTTTCACAGGCTAGTTTCTCCTTCTCTGATTACATTTACTCTGAAAAAGAAAACTTTTTAGAAATTAAGTTGTTAATAAGTTCAAATACTAAATTTAACTTTTGCTTAAGCCAAGGAATGACTACAAGTTCAGATTAAAAGAGCAAGATCTTTCCTGCTTCATAAACCATTACATATTAATTTATCAATACATTGTCTTGAAAATGAAAATTTAAAACTGTTTAAAATTTGTCCTGTTGTTAACAGTCACTAGACTTTTACAAAAAATTTAGTTGAAAACCTTCAAAATAATAGTTCTCTTCTTACTTTGAAACAAAAATAAACCCTTAAAATTAAAATCCATTAAAGCTTAGTTGGTATGAAAATGTCCTTAGGATATGAATGCCGGAAGTATTACAACAAACCAAATTCTTAATTATCACAGAATATTAGATGCATCCCACAAAATGCTCTTTAGTCAAAAAGGTGCAATATATACTCTCACATTGATAACAGTAAGAGACTGATTACAGAAAAACACTACTGCTTATAAAATTCTTTTAAACAATGGGGACATCATCTTAGGTGAGTCTTAGGTGAGTTTACTTAGATTGGGGCTCACGTGTTTTGTTGGTCACTTACTATTTATTGATCATAAAATTTGCTATAGAAAGAGAAAGCAGGGACATGTGACATAGCAAATAGGACAGAATAAAACATCCTTGACTTTGAATTCAGATACAAATTCTCCAATTATATAGTATCTGTTTCATAGCCAGACTCAGGAGTAGTCAGGTGGAAAACATTCCCTTTGAGTAGCTTGTGGTATTCCTCTGATACTGATTTAATGCAACCAACTATACTCAAATTCAAACTCAAAAACAAAAATATTTGTGGTCTCACGTCTTTCACCTTTAATAACAATTCCTTCATCAGCTGAGAGCCAGATAGTCATTCCTATTCTCATGGAGCTATAAGTAAGCAATAATGATTTACTAGGACTCATATGCATAAGGGAATTCCATTAAGATCTTTCCTTTTCAAGTTTAAAACTTGTTCAAATGTAAAAGCCAATTGCAAAAAATCCTCTCTATATATTACAACTTCTAATCAAGTCCTATTCATTGTTTATAATTTGCATAAGCCAATCAAAGTTTCTTTCTCAGGACTGATGACTACCTACTGGGATGGTTTCCTAAAGGCCTTCACAATTTTACAAAATAAAGGGGATCAGTACCGCACCCATGCTGGCCAACCCTCAAGCATACAGGAGGTCTGTTCTGAATGGGCACATCAAAATAGTTTTCATTCAATTCCTTTCTTTCTACATACAGTAATCAATTAACAGTTTTAGGTTTAGCATTAAAACAGTAACTCCAAATAACTTAACAATCTTACAACTTCTAAAGTGATAGCCAAATTGTTTGAGCTGAAACTTCTGTAATAGGCAAAGGTGAAAATACCTGGTTTTCTAAGTGACAATTACAAAAATCAAAACATTCTAAGACAAGGTTAGCAAGACTGGTAAATTTAAAATAACAGAACTGGTTTTACAATTTTCCCAACATCTTTTGGTTTCAACAATATTCACATTTAGAAATTACTTTCTCTAACACTTTCTGAATTGCAGGGGTTACTCAATTTTTACAATACAAGACTATAACACTTTAGAAACACAACAGTAACACCAAGAGTGAAACTTAGGTGTCACTAATTACATTTCCAAACCATCACATATAAATATTATTAATAGAAGATTGGGCTTACTAAATGTAAGGGCTGGTTGGCTTGTGATCTCATACTGCTGTGACCCAACCCCTACCCTCTGGGAAGGGTAAATTAAATTTCCTACTATTCTTTAGCATTCTCTTCCTTTGATCTAATCTGGAATGATAAGAGTTACAATTCACTGTAGACCCAGCTGAATGATAGTTGGGACTGCAGGGCAAAAATCTTAATGGTTCCATCCTTTACTCAAGTAAATTTTACTTCTGTGTCCACTCCTTAAGAACTTCTTTGAATGAGAGAGTTTTTGAATTCCTCAGCTGAAGGGAGGGAGACTTCTGGACAACTGCCCAGTGGCGCCAAGTCTGTTCCATTCTGCTGGAGAGTTTCAAAAGCTTTATCTCTGCTGAGGTGTCCCTTTAAGATCTATGCATATTTCCAATTTGCCTAGTGCCAAATAATATAACAAATCCTGATCTGTTTTAAACATCCAATTAGGAGTGACACGTTTCACTTAAAATGTGAACAGAATAACTACCTTTTGGTTACTTCTCATTATACAAAATACTTTTCTTTTAGGTGAGGCATGAGATAATGAAAATGCTGATCAGCCTGCACCAGATCTCTGTCTCTCTCCACCCTCACAATTTGGCCAGAATTGGAGGGTGAATCGAGAGAGAGTTTAACCAAAAACTTTCAAATAATACCCAAAACTTTTATGCTTTCCTTAAACTTCATATCCATGTTGTTTTCCTAATGGGCTTTGATTAAAGCCCCCTTTAAAACTGCACAGACACTACGTCCCTGCATTTCCCATCCAAGACTACACCTTGCAATCACATAAACTAAATAATATAAGATTAGTTCCTCTCTTTCTCTCTCCCATACCTCTCCCCGATGCTGCAGCCATCAGAGAGAAGGGAGGAGGGGGAGGAAAAGAGATAACTTTCCAAGGTCCAGCCACCATGGAGCTGACCGTAATAACTCACAAACACACGCACACAGAACATGTAAAGACAGAACACATATACAGACAATAAAAGAATCCAAAATACTGAGAAAAAATTGTCAGAAATCCTCTGTACACATTATAACTCTGGCTTAATTTCTATCTCTGTGTAACTAAGCCTTGCATAAGATTCCCTGTCTAGACTTTCTCCCATACAAGACTGCTCTTTTAGACTTATTCCTGCAACTTTTTACTACACCACAGATATGTGCTGAGTGCCAGAAAAATCATAGAAGTCTTTCTTCTTAACCCTTATTCCTCTCTCTCCAAGGAGTCGTTTCAAATTCTGAACGAAAAGTTGCTCCTTAGAGAGTTGTGATCCCATGGTTGCGATAGACATGAACACTTACACTTACCTTAACGGGGTCCGGACGAACTGGGACGTCTATCGCGGCAACAAACCAGCATTCGGGGTCGCCCCACGTTTGGGCGCCAATTGACCCGACCTGCAGGCCAAGCAAGCATGGGTGACCGAAACCGGAAAGCGCCGGGGGAGCAAGGCTCGAGGGAGGTCTAAGAGACCTGGGGACAGGATCACGCAGAGGAAGGAGACCGAGGCATTGTTGGTGGCAGGCAGTCTCAGTTTATTTAGCTCAGGGTACAGCTTATATAGTAATTGAAACAGGGAAGAGGAATAGAAAGGAATGGGGAGGGTCCAGGGCGAGGGTAGTATCTAATTATGCAATCTTTACAATGAGGCTATTTCCTGGGACTGGGGGCCAAGCCCTTTTGTGGCTGCAACATCTATTGACAAAGACCTCTTGTGATGTTTGCTTTTTGCAAAGCAGGGCATGTTGACCTCAAGGGTGAGGGGCCCAGCACTTAAGTGCTGGCTCCTAACAATAAAGTATGACTAGGTTGAAGATGCATGCATACATACTTATATACTTACATGTACGTAAAGAATTCAGGTTTTGTTCAATATTAGAAAAACTATGAACATAATTGACCATCTTAATGAGAACAAAAATCATGTGCTTATATCAACAGATGCAGAAAAAAGGTCTTTCATGGAAATACAATATCCATTTCTGTTGAAAAAAATTCCAACAGCAACAAGCACTAGAAAATATCAGACTAGATCTTTCATGAACATGGTAAATAATATGTACATAAAATGAAAAGCTAGTATTATACATAATGAAGATAAATTTGAGACATTTCCATTAAAATTAGGGTAAAGCAAGGATATCTATTGTCACTACAACTATTTGATATAGAGTAGAAATTCTAGCTATAGCAATAAAACAAGAAAAACAAATGGAGGGAATAAGAGTAGGCAAGAGGAAACAAATGATCACTTTTGTGTAATATCTGATTATTTATTTAGAGAACCCTAGAAAATAAAGATTAATTTAAATAATTAATAACTTCTGTAAGGTTGCAGACTATTAAAATAAATTCATATGTCTGTGTATTACCAATAAAACTCAGCAGGAAATGACAAATTTCATGTAAAATAACTATGGACTATATAAAATGCTTGGGGTTATACCAATCAAGATACACACAGAAACTATATGAATACGGCTACAAAACTATGACAAAAACAAAACAAAAAAGACTTAATTGGAGAAAAATTAATTTCTCACAAACACGATGAATCAATAAAATACAGGAGATTACTTTTTCAGTACTATATGAATCAGACTTCCAAAGAATTACTTTATAGAGCTAGAAAAAAATTGTAGAGTAACAAAAGACAATGCAGGGAGTCTCAAACTATACTACAGAGCAGAAACCATCGAAGTGACTTGGCACTGGTTTAAAAAAGTAGAGAAATTGATCAGTGAAACAGGTTCAGTGCACAGCATTCAGTAGCCTAGTATTTTATAAATATCCCAGCTACTGAATTTAGGACTTGCTATTCAACAAAAACTGCAGACAAGATTGCAAAACAGTATGATAGAAATTAGATTTAGACAAACACCTCACAACATATGCGAAGAGAAGCGCTAAATGGACAATGAGACTTAGATATAAAGGGTCACATCATAAACAAATTAGAAGAACCAAGGATGCAATTATCTTTTGGGCTTATGGATAAGGGCAGAAAAAATAAAGATCATAAAAAATAAAATGGATAATTTTGATTACAAAATTTTTTTAGGTTTTTCATAAAGAAATGTAAATGCAGATAAGAGTTAGAAGGAATACAGTTAACTGGGGAAAAATATATTTGCAACAAGTTCTCTGATAAAAGTCCCATTTAGTTTCCAAGATATATTAAGGAACCGATTCAAGTTTATAAAAATAGAGTCATTCCTCAGGTGATAAATGGTCAGACCAATTAACTTTCCAGAATGTAGTCTGGATTATATGTCTATAATCCCAAACCAGAGAAAACACATTATTTTGTATTTTGGCACTATCCTTGGTACTTAGTGCCTTTATTTCCAGGGGTAGGGGTCCCTATTTCATTCCTTGGACCTTGTCATCCCCCACCATTTCATAATAGTTCCTTCACCAGTCACTGGAAGTCCTTTTAAACTGTTTTCAACGAAACAGTTGAAAACTTAGGATTTTTAAAAATCTTCCTACATGAATCAAAACCTCCTGTTTTTATAGTGAATTCTAGTCCCATTTTGGTCCTCTTCAAAAATGAAGGACAACAACCAACAAACCAGCCAAGTCTCATGAACATTTTAGTTTCATTCTAGTGAGACCAATCCACCAGTCAGGTCCCTTGTATTCCCAGCAACCAACATGCTCTCAAGTGCAAAGGAAGGCTGCCCGCCATGGAAAAGGAAGAAATACGCTGGCAGGCTCAGAGTTCACAGCCATGTAGCCCTAGTTTCTCTACCTGGTGGGGAATCATGAATTCTTTCCACAGATTCTTAGAATCTTAGAGTAGGAAAGAAATTTACCACTCTATAATCTAACTCATAATTCTTCAATTCCCACTATAATGTACCCCCACCAAATAGTCATCCAACTTCTGTATGAAGATCTCCAGTGGAGGTACACATTACCTTCCCACTCAAGGTTCCCCATTCTACTTGAGCACTCTTTTCTTTAGTTCTCTTTTTTGGTGATCCCATCAGCTATCATGGATTAAATTAACCTCTATACAAATGACTTACAAATCTATTAACTAGCCCTAATTTTCTCTTGAGTTCTGCATCATCAGTCTCCTATTGAACACTTTAAACTTGATGTTTTGTACACATCTCAAACTCAACATGATCAAAACAGAGCTCATAATCTTTCCTATAGAGTATACTTTTCTTCTAAACTTCCTTATTACTATCAAAAGCCCCACTCTCCTTCTAGTCACCCAGGTTTACAATCTTGGAATCATTTTTAATTTCTCAATCTTCCTCATTTCCTAATATACAATAAATTTCTAAATCTCTCTTAATTCTCACTCTGCAACATTATAGGATCATAGCTTTAGAGATGGAAGGAACCATTTTTAACCCTCTAGTCCAGAGATATCAATCTCCCAACCCAATCTCCATGCACAAAATAAAGACAAATCCAACACAATACAGACAATATCAATTTGCAGTTTCCTAAGTGAATAGTGGGCCACGGGGATCCATTGCCTCTTGGATTTGATAGCACTGATCTAGCCCAAACCTCTTATTTTGGGAAACTGAGTCCCAGAAATGCTAAGCAACCCATGATCATGCAAGTAGTAACTGACAGAGTCAAGATTTAAACTCCTGTCATTTGAATCAAAGTTCAGGATTCTTTCCACTGTACCATATTATCTTCTCATGTTCGTTCATTTTGCTCTATTCACAAGGCAACTTTCTATTTTGCCTAAACTATTGTAATATGTTGTGATAATTATAATTGTAATTGTAAAATATTCTAATAATTTAACTTGCTTCAAGTCTCTCCCTGTTCCAGTCTATCCAACACTTAGCTAACAAAGTGATTTTCCTAAAGCACAGTACTGGCCATGTCACCCAAGCTAAAAAATAGAGTAGTTCAACAAAATAGATTAGAAAGAGTCAGAAATAATTGAATTCCATAGTCGTGTTCAAAATATCCAAAAACATAAATTACCAGAAAAGAATTTATGTTTGATAAGAACTGCTGGGAAAATTGGAAAGTATTCTGGTAAGAAGTTAGGCAAAGATGAACACAGTAAACAATATTCTATAATAAATTCAAAATGAATGTAAAAAAGAGGCAATTTGATGGCATAGTGAATAGAGCACTGAACTTTAAGTCAGAAAGACTCATCTTTATGAGTTCAAATCTAGCCTCAGACTCTTACCTGCTTGACCCTGGCAAGTCATTCAACCCTGTTTGTTCCTTATCTATAAAATGAACTGGAAATGGAAATGGCAAACCACTCTAGTATCATTTCCAAGAAAACCCTGAAACAGGACGCAAAGAGTCAGATGTGACTGAAAAACAACAAAAGTAGATCATTTTGATTGCATGAAAATGTAAAGCTTTTGTAAAAATAAAATTATTACAACCAGGATAATAAGAGAAGTGGTAGATAAAACACTTTTTGTATTAGATATTTCTGATAAGGATTTATATCCAAGATGTAGAAATATATAATACCAAAAAATCATTCCCCAAAATATAAAATGATCAAAGGATATGAACAAAGTTTTTGAAACAATTGCAAACTATTTACAAATAACATTACCTTTACCTTTACACATGAAATGTATAAATGAAATGAATGTTCCAAATCATTAACAATAAAAGAAATGTATATCATAGCAATTCTGAGATTTCACCTCATAGAGAAATTAGGCTATGTTTAGTTGTGTGTTCACATAAAAGGTATGAATAGTGTGGTTATAGGGGTGGTGGAAAGAAAGACACAATAATACACTGTTGGTAGAACTCTGAATTGATTCAATCATTCTGGAAAATAATTTGAAATTGTATAGAGGAAAGTCAATAAGATATCCATGTACTTTAACCCAGAAATTCTACTGTTATATACACCAAGGGGGTAGGTAGCACTAAGTCTGGAGTCAGGAAGACCTGACTTCAAATCTGATCTCAGATACTAGCTATATAACCTGGGGCAAATCACTTAATGCTGTTTGCCCCAATTTCCTCATCTGTAAAATGAGTGGGAGAAGGAAATGGCAAACTATTCCCATATCTTTGCCAAGAAAACCCCAAATGGAG
This sequence comes from Bettongia penicillata ogilbyi, assembly GCA_023548195.1. Lineage (NCBI taxonomy): Eukaryota > Metazoa > Chordata > Mammalia > Diprotodontia > Potoroidae > Bettongia > Bettongia penicillata. The sequence continues at coordinate 114,299 of JAJHZJ010000326.1, forward strand.
GTTTTTACAAAGAGTAGGATATGATGGAAATGACTAAACAATAACACCAGTAATATACACAAACACAAAGGACCAAAGTTTGCCAAAATGGTTACAGCAGTGTGTGTGTATGTGTGTGTGTGTGTGCGTGTGTGTGTCTAGCTATCTATGGTTACAAAGAACTGGAAACAAAGTTGATTCCTATCAAATGGCTAACCAAATTGTGGTACTTTCATGTAATGGAATATTATGAAGCTGTTAAGAGTCAGTTTACATGAAGACAGAGAAACATAGGAAGATTTCTATGTACTGATGCAAAGTAGAGTAAGTAGAAATGAAAAATTACATGTACAACTACAGACATATAAATCAAAAAACAAGAAGAGCAGCAATAAAATTTTCAAAATTGTAAGCTGTGAAATTATTTTTTTAAAAAAATACAACTAAGTTTGACCACAGAGAAGACATATGAGAAGATACCTTTCCCATCATGCTTGCAGAAATAGAATTCTGAGTGTGGCATACTGATATAACACCAATCTTTTGGATACATTTGTTTTACAGAACTGTTTCCCTCTTTATTCCTCTCCTAAAAATTTCTTTATTATAAAAGTTGGATCTCTGGGAATGGGTGGAGAGGACAGATAGGTAATATAATAATTATGAAATATTAAAATAATAATAAAAATAAATAAAATAAAAGATAGCAAACAATTTATTTTTTTAAAAAAAGAGATATGAGGGTTTTACTGGTATGTAAGCTTCTTATGAGTCAGTAAAGTGATATGATATAAGGATTCTATTGGCATGTAAGCTCAATACGAGTAAGTAGTGTGATATAGCAGCCAAAATAAAAAGTTAATGTGATCATGGACTAGTCTGAGAGGCAAAGCTCCCAGGAATAAGGAGGTGATACTTCCTCCTCTGTTCCCTGCCCTCTTCAGTCCTCTTCTGGAATATTGTGTTTAATTCTAGACATCCTAGTTTAAGAAAAACACCAATAAATGAAGCAGCATCCAGAGGAGAACCAGAATGGCAAAGGACCTTAAGTCCATGTTATATGAATACCAGTTGAAAGTACTGGAAGTGTTTAGGTTGGAGAAGCTTCAGGAGGAACATGACTGCAGTTTTTAAGTATTTGACAGGTCATCACATGGTGCAGGGATTACATTTGTTTTGTTTGGCATCTGAGAGAAGACCCAGCTGCAATGAGTGGAAGAGGCAAATGTCAGGGAAAATTTCCTAACAATTCAGTCTTTGTAAGAATGAAATGGCTTGCCTTGGGAGGTAATGGGTTCCCTCTCATAGAATTACAGATTTAGAGCTGGGAGGGACCTTATAAGGGATGGAACCCAACTCCCCTCATTCTATAGATGAAGGACCTGAAGAGCAGAGAACATTAAATTGTCTAAGTTTACATAGGCAATGTCTAAAGTGGGACCTGAATCGAGGTATCCAGACTCCTAGTCAGGAGCTTTCTTTACTGCTCCCTGCTGCCTCATATCTTTCTTGGAGGTATTCAAGCAGAAGATGAATGACAAATTGTCAGTTATGATGTAATAATGATTCTTTTGGGTTATGGGTTTGACTCGATGGTTGCTGAGGTTCCTTCCTGTTCTAAGTTTGGTGATTCTATGAGGGCAAACAGAATATGAAAGATCTCAAGTACATACCATATGAAGATGATTTGAAGGACCTGGGAATTAGCCTGATGCTTAATTTGGAGACGACTCAGAGCATGAAGGGAAGGGGAAATGACTGATAGATGTATTTCAATATTTGAAAGAGTATCATGTGTAAATTCTTTTTGGCCCCAAAGGGCAGAATCAGGAGCAAGGGGGAGAGGTATCAAAAAGTAATTTAGGTTTGCTATTGTGAAAAACTTTCTAACAATTAGGAAAGTCCCATTCCAAGAGAGGCATGACTGCCTTGAAAGGTGGTAGATGTGCTCTAGTTGGAGGGTTTCAAGCAGAGGTTTGATGATACCTCGTACATGTTGTAGTGGGGATTCTTTCTCAGGCTTGGTATTTTATGTACCTGTGGTGATATTGCCTTCCAGATCCAAAATTCAGTGCCTCAGTGATTCTGTGATCTGCAGAGGGCTTTGAGTGATGGGAAAGATTTGTTTTGGGAGGTGCTGCTCCATATGTTTTCTCTTCCCACCTCACTCAACCTGGGAGGAAGTCCATGAAGAGGTGAAGCATATAAAATTACAAATTGTAGGGAGGTTGGAAAACTGGATTGGAATCCTGGCTCTATGACCTTAATTCCGGTAGTAGTTCTCTTGGAACCCTTAATATTTCTGTTTGTTGATTGTTTTTGAAGTGGGCTAGTGACATCACAGGGTGAAGCTTTGACTTTGTGTGAAATAGATTTAAGTGAGGCAGAGTTACATGCTCTCTTCCAGAGTCATCAAAAGCCTCTGGCAAGACAAATGTTGACGGAACTGGAAATGGTGCAGAGGTCCAGTGGATGACTGTGGATGACAATGCCTGACGATGCTCTAAGCATTCCACAGTGTCTGCTTCAGCCACCTTGATGGCTGTTAGAATAAATTTTTCTCATCTACCCATTCTTCTTGGAAAAGTATTCACATGCTTGGGGTAGATAATCCTCCTAACTCACCAATAGGTTTGAGGATTGTTTGTTGTCCTTAACCTGGTTTAGCCTATCTATGGAGACTGTTTAATGGATGTATGGCTTCTGTGCATGCTACAGATCTTGGAGCCACAGGTGAGAGCTGGGTGACAGGTGGACACCAAAGGTGGAAGAGCAGCCCCAAAAAGAACTTGCAAGCCCTCACACCAGAGGTGCTGCAAGTCCTCCATGAATAACCCACACATCCTCTATTAGTCTACTACCACTGACAAGTTTCTGAATCTCAGGATATCAGTTTACTCATCTGGAAAATGGAGGATAATAATAAAATGTGATCTACCTCACTGGGATACTGGGAAGAAAGCATTTTGTAAAGCATAAGCTACTTTATAATGATGAACTGCCTAAACTATCTTTCATATGTTCATTCCCAGTCATAGACTCTCAAAGGCAACATAGAGATCATCTAATTTACTTTCCAGTAAAACTATAATCTTATTTTAGGAACCCCCTCTATAACATCCCTGTCGTCATTGCTTTGGACACTTACAGACAACACTTGACACAATTACATCATGCTATATTCTATTCTATTCTGCATCTTCGAAGGAGGGGCTGGGAAGGAAATAAGTGTTTATTAAGTACATAATAGATGCCAGGAACCGTATTAAGTACTTTACAAATATTTTTTCATTTGAGCTTTTCAGCATCCCTGAGAGTCAGAGGTAGATGCAATCATGATACCAATTTTACAGTTGAGGGAAACTGAGGCAGAAGGAGGTTTGTTGTTTTTTTTTAACTATCATGTCCAAGTTTATACAACTAGAAAGTTTCTGAGCCTAGATTTTAACTGAAGTCTTCCTGAGGCCAGAACTAACCCTGTATCTGCTGCACAGCCTAGATTTCTCAATGAGTAGAGCCATAACTAAAGATTCTGGAACCTGGGACAAATTTATCTGAGGGTAGTGGAAAGAGATAAGGATCCTAGAACACCCCAATGTTAGTATTATATACAATAAGACAGAGCCTACTACTATTCTGAGAAGTTCATCTCACTCTTGTATAGCTCTAATTCATCCTGTCTGTCTCCAGATCTATATGTGGCCATTGGATCCAGATGGCTGCAGAGGAAGAAGTGAGAATGGTGATTTGCATGACTCTTCCTCACTTAAATCCAATTCATTTGCCTGTCATGGCATCACCTTCCTGGATGTCGTGATCCTCTTCAAGAGTAAAGAACAAACAACAGCGGCAGCAGCCGGAAGTATTGTCCAACATCAAATTGAAATTTGCCTCTTTGTAATTTCCTCTCATTCATTACTCCCAGTACTGCCTTCTGGGACTTAATGGAATAAGTCTAATTCTACACAATTGTCCTTCAAATAACTGAACACAGGTTTGTGCCCATCCCAGCCTTCTTTCCTACGGGCCGAAAAATCTGGTCTCCAGGTCAGATGACACGCAGGTAAGCCATCCCAGTCAGCTGGCATAGGATAGGTAGGTTCAGTAATGGTAATGGGGGTTGAGGGATGTCTGTGTGTGTGTGTGTGTGTGTGTGTGTGTGTGTGTGTGTGTGTGAGACCTAGAGCTGTGGGTAGGAGAGAGGAGGTAGTGATTGCTTACTTCCTCCACCTCTTCTCAGAGCACTGACCTTGAAAAGGGTGAACTTTCTCCCATTATTACTGACAAAAGAAGGAAGCTCTCTCACCTTGACAGGGTAGGGTGTGGGGGTTAGAAAGGAAGAAACATTTATTAAGTGTCTATTAAGTGTCAGGCAGCTTGATAAATGCTTTACAAATATTTTCTCATTTGATCCTCATGACAGCTCTAGGAGGTAGGTTAAGTGAGGTTAAATGACTTGCCCTAGATGACAGTCAGTAAGTGTCTAAGGCTGTATTTGAACTCGTGTTTTCCTGACTCCAGGTCAAGCGCTCTCTCCGTTGTATCACTCAGCTTCCTCTACCTCCTCTCATGGCCCTGGAGCAAAGCTCTGTGGTCTCTCTCTAGTTATGACTCTGTTTGAAATAGCTCTGTCAAATAATGTTCTTTCTTATACTCCTTCACATACTGTGTTCTCATTTCATTTATTCAGCTCTTGAAAAGGAAAAAAACAAAATACTCCAAACAATTCATCCTATGATTATAACAACCTAGGTGGTCACTGCAAGAAATTCTGTGCCCTATCCTCTGTATGGTTCTCCTGATTGTGACTGAGGGCAGAAAAGTTACTAAGTGGTTGTACCATGCAGCAGATCAAACTCAACTAAGTAACTAAATAAAGATGTAATTGTAATGATGATTAAATTGATGCACCTCATTAATTTCATGTGAGAGGTGGAGAAATACATTGCAGCACTTTCCCAAAATTCATTATTTGTCTGGCCCCAAGACATCCCCTTGGTGATGTCTGATTGGGTCTAATTTAAGTATGCAAATTTAATGGTTCAGTAAGTAAAATTGTCTTTATTGTTTGGAATGGTTTGTGGTAATTTATGATCTCGTCTGGTTTGTTTGATGGTTCTCTATGATAGAGTAGATGACTGCAATGAAAAGTATATTCCTCTAAAGGATACAAGAGAAAAGGGGAAAGAAATTCTACTCTACCCCAGAAATATCAAATTCCAAAGACAAGATGGCAGACAATTTAAATTCAATGTATTCAAATCTATCCCATTTAATTTATTATAAACATTGGATACAAAGTATGATAGAGCAACCATTTTTAATCTTAAGTATATTTTCCTTTAGGTAGTAGAATGGGAAATAAGATGTTAGCTCAGTGATTATGTAGGGGAGGAAATGTACCTGCTTAGATGGGACCACCATTACCAGGACATTTTCAATAAAACTTTAGTGACACCACTCCCTGGATTTGTTGACCAACGTGATAATGTGACAATAAGAGCTAAGTACCATGATTAAGTTAGAGAATTCTGAGAAGAAAGGAAGTGAAAGAATAGTTAAAGAACTATATGGATCTACTTAAACTGTATTATAAAGCATCAATCCTCAAAACTACTTAGTACTGGCTAAGAAATAGAGTGATGGATCAATGGAATAGGTTAGATATGCACGAAACAATACTCAATGACTATAGTAATCTACTTTTTGACAAACCCAAAGACTCCAGCTTCTGGGATAAGAATTCACTATTTAACAAAAACTACTGGGAAAACTGGAAAACAGTATGGCAGAAACTAGGCTTAGACCAACATTTTATACCCTATGCTAAGATAAAGACAAAATGGGTATACAATTTAGGTATAATGGCTGATACTATAAGTAAACCAGGAGAGCAAGAAATAGTTTGCCTGTTAGATTTATGAATAAAGGAAGAATTTATGACCAAACAAGAGATACAGAATATTATGGATGCAAAATTGATGATTTTGATTACATTAAATTGAAAAAGTTTTGCACAAAGGCAATACAACCAAAATTAGAAGGGAAGCAAAAAGCTGGGAAATAAATTTTACAACCAGTGTCTCTGATAAAGGTCTAATTTCTAAAATACATAGAAAACTGAGTCAAATTTACAAGAAACCAAGTCATTCTCCAACTGATAAATGATCAAAGAGTATGGACAGGAAGTTTTCAGATGAAGAATTAAAGGTATCTATATTTATATGAAAAAATGCTCTAAATCACTATCGATTAGAGAAATGCAATTCAAAACAACTCCTCACTATCACATCACACCTATCAGATTGGCTAACATGACAAAACAGGAAGATGATAAATGGTTGGAAAAGGTATGGGAAAATTAGAACCCTAATGCATAGTTTGTAGAGTTGTGAACTGATCCAACCATTCTTGAGAGCATTTTGGAACTACGGCTAAAGGGCTATGAAACTGTGCATACCCCTTTAACCCAGCAATACCACTTCTAGGTCTGTATCCTATGGAGATCAGAAAAATGGGAAAAAGACCCATAGTACAAAAATATTTATAGCAGCTCTTTTTGTGGTGCAAGAAATGGAAATTCAGGTGGTGTCAATCAACTAGGGAATGGCTGAAGAAGTTGTGATTTATAAATGCAATGACATGCTATTGTGCTATAAGAAATGATCAGATGGTGAAGTTAGAGTGGAAGGGTGGCAGCCTCAGCAGCTGCCTGGACACGTAGGACTATCCACACAAATAGGTACTATGAGAATAATGGGAAGAGGCAACTGCGCTTGTTGTCACATTTCCTGTAAGGAGCTTTGGGTATAGTTTTAAAACATGGGGGTTGACAAGAATATGATTAATGGTCATTCTATGAAAATATTATTAAAGTTGTTCCCAAACAACTGGGTCGGAGGCAGTAAAGGTCCTCACACTAATTTGCTGCATCCCCAAAGGCCCCTATTCTTCTTAGTTGCTCTCCTATTCCACCTGGTCATTTGAAGTCACCCAAATCTTTGTATCCAGAACTGAGGGTCTATTGAGATGAGTCTTCCTGGGGCAAGGGCCAAAGTTTTTCAATGCCCAGGCTATAGGACTGTAGGGGCACTGAAGACAATACCCAAGTCCCTGAGTCTTAGAAAAGGTAGAAGGGGAAGGGTGCCAAGATAAGGCTAATAAGTACTGGCAGCCAGCACCCTATTATACTAGGGTACCTTCGGAGGTACATAGGGTACCCTAATTTCAACCAAGAAAAGGTGTACTTTTTTTAGGTGGAGTTGTCTTGAAGATTCCCTGTTTGAGTCTTAGTTGTGGATAGATAATCAGAGGGACTTTTTTATTATTTTTTTTATTATTTATTATTTATGTGGGCATAAATATTATGAGTTCTTGGGGGTCAGTGCAATACACATAGTACTTTTCCATTCTTCCTCAGTATTAACTGAATCTCCTACATATTACCACAATTTAGTGAGCAGAGATCTGAGAGAGGCCCTACTTCCCAAGGGCATTGATGGCCACTCTTACAGTGATTATTGACGTAATCTTGACTAGACCAGTTAAGCCTTGGGGGCAAATGCCATGATGGTTGGCTCATATGAGAGACAAGCATTTGGAGATTGACTCTATCAAATATAAGGCTCTACTACTATTTCATTAAGTTTTAGAAAATTCACTGGATGGGGAAAACCTACATGATTCCAAATACAGTGCTATCATAAACTACTGACACCCTTCCACACTCTAAAAGGGAAGTTCAGAGGCTTATTGGACTCTTTCAATTCTTGAGAACACATGTTCTCATCTGCTTATTTTTATGGCTCAATTTGCTAAATTACTGGAAAACCTGTCTGCTGAGTGAGGCCAAGAATAGACTGTAGCCTTGGAAGTTGTAAAGCACGTTGTTTAGCAATCTCTTGGTCTTTATTACTGTGTGGAACCTATGTTTCTGTAAGTATCTGTTCTCAAGGGTTAGGCTAAATAAAGAATTTGGACAAGTCTCAAGCAGTATCAGGAATAAATAACTGCAAAGCCCTAGCCTCCCTAAAGGGGGGTTACTGTACAACTTTACCACTTCCAAAAAATTGTTCATTACCCATTATTACACCGTAATACTACTTGGACAAATGACACGGGTTCATACTACTATTCTTTGTCCAGGGTTGCCCATCATTAGTTGGGTCCTATATGCTGGAACTTTGAACAAGATAGGTAGGAAATACAAATTGACAATCTGTCAATTTGAAGTGGCACATTCAAAATGGTACTTATCTATGGCCCACATGTGGTAATTTACTTTACAAACAGATTGAGACCTCCATTCCTAGCCCAAATGCTTTGCCTTTTTCACTAACCCATTGGGTCCCCACTTATGAGAATTTATCTCTTGAGGAACACCATTTTGCTTGGTTCATTGATGGCTCTGCCTGTTATGTGGGAGATACACATAACTGGACCTTTGTGGTCATTAATCCTACAATAGGGCACACTGATGGATGAGGATCCTTCTATTGTAGGACAAACTGTGAGTTGCATGACTCACATGCAAAAGAGCCCTGAGGAATGAGGTGAGGAAAATCTTATGTATCCTGACTTCTAGATGGTGGGGTAATGATTCTGACTGAGTGGTCTGAGGTCTGGAGAGAACAGAAATAAAACATAATATCAATAATACAGCAGTTGGCATTTTTATAGTGCTTTAAGTTCTACAAAATATTGTACATATATTACCTCATTTAATGCTTGCAGAAACTCCAAGAGGTAGGTGCCATTATTATCCCAATTTTACAGATGAAGAAACTGAGGCAGACAGAGGTTAAGTGGCTTGCATAGGATCATACACCTAAGTTTAGTGTCAGAGGCAGGATTTTAACTCAGATCTTCCTGATGCCAAGTCCAGCATTTTATCTACCACACCACCTAGCTGACCCTTTGGGTTTAAGATCAATGGCAAAATTTTGTTGATACTGCATACTGTTTTCTATAAGTCCTGCATACTGTTTTCTATAGGTCCTGATAGTGCCTATTAGAAGCTATATACACCCTCTGATAAACTAAATTATTAGGCTGATGCTCTAATGAATAATGGAATGGAATGGAAAAGATTGAAGACTAAGTCCACCATTAATATGGACATAGGATGCATGATGTTGTGATTCCTTTAACTAAGATTGATACGACTATTTCATTGTGCCAATTAATGTCAGACTTTAAAAGGTCAGTATGATATGACTCCACATAATTCTCAACCTCCTTCTTATTGGTAGAATTATTATATTGACTCTTTCCCCATCTTGATGAAAGAAGTTTAACTTTACTATAATTGAGATTTAAGATATGGCATTTTAGTGCAAGTTAAGTCCGCTATCATCACAGCCACCATCAAAGCCCAAACAGAATGCACATTTCTTAATTTTGAGTCTCCTTGTACCATGGTCTTTGATCCCAGCAGTTGTTTTTTCTTAAACATAAAGAAGGTCTGGGATTGAGTCTACTGCCATCACATTCATAGTTTTCCATCTTCCATATCATTCTCAGGTATTTGGTATTATCAAACATTGGAAAAGATTTTATAAACAACAGCTGCTTCTTTGCATCCCTGGTTTTGGGTATTTCTCCTCCCAAAAATTTGTGTCTTTGATAAATCAGTGATATACCATAAAGTAAGGGAGCTGCTTTGTGTAACAGATTCTTTGAGTCAGCCTTTAGGAAGACAACTGATAAGGACGAACATCTTTGTATACACAACTCAGGAGAAATGGTTCAGTTCTTTCTGAATTGGAAGATTTTCATTCCCCCAGGGATGGTCCAGAAAACTTTTTCCTTGAAAATTTTTGGGGGACTGTGGGGTAGAATTTCCCCTCATTTAAAAGCATTTTATTTTTTCCAATTATCTATAAAGATAGTTTTCCACATTCACTTTTATAAGATTTTGAGTTCCAAATTTTTTTCCTCCCTCGCCTCTTCCCCCCACAAGATGGCAAGCACTTGTACAATCATATTAAATATATTTCCACTTTATTCATGCTGTGAAAGAAAAATGAGAACAAAAGAAAAAACCAAGAGAAAGAAAAAGCAACAACAGCAAAAGAGAAAATAACATGCTTTTATTTCTCTGGATGTAAATAGCATTTCCCATCCTGCATCTTTTCCATCATTGCATCCTTATGTTGCTGAGAAGAGTTAAGTCTATCAAATCTGGTCATCACACAATATTGCTGTTACTTGGTACGATGTTTTCCTGGTTCTGCTCATTTCACTCAGTGTCAGTTCATATAAATCTCTTCAGGTTTTTCTGAAAGCTGCCTGTTCATAATTTCTTATAGCACAATATACAATCATGTGCCACAACTTGTTCAGCCGTTTCCCAATTGGTGGACATTGAGGGGTACAATGTTTAATGATTTGGGATGTGAGAAATTATATTTTTATGATAATAGAAAACAGAAATTCACCTGCCAAAAACAGGATAATTTACCTGACTTGGTGGATATATAGAGTCTCTGGATTAATAATAACAGAATTTATATGGCATTTATATGTTTACAAAGTGTTTAATGATGTTTTCTCCTTTGATTCTCACAATTCTCTACTTATTATTTTTATCCTTAATTTACAGATGAGGAAATGGAGAAAGGTTAATTGACTTGTCAAGGGTCACATAACTAGTAAATGACTGAAACTGGATTTGAACACAGGTCTTTTTGACTCCAAGTCAATAACTCTATGTGCATTGTCACCTGGGGAGTTTTTATCCAACTCCCACAAAAGAAAAGGATCCCTAGGAAAGGACTCTAAAAGAGTAAAATTTTGCTTCCAACAAAGACTTCCAGGTTTCAGCTGGTGGTATGGAGCTAGATTTGCACTAAGATGAGTTTTCCTGACTCCAGCGTCAGCATTCTACCCAGCATACTTATATTGTCAATCAGTCAAAAAACATTTATTATGTGTCTCCTCTGTGCCAGGCATTGTGCTAAGTGTTAGGGATACAAAAAAAAGTCAAAGATAATTCTTCTCCTTAAGGAGCTCCTGATCTAATGGAGAGACAAGTTCACAAATATGTACAACAAGTTACGTATGAGATAAAGAGGAAATAATTAAGAGAGGCAAAGTCATAAGAATTAAGGATTGGGAAAAGTCAAGAAAATGTTGTAGAAGATGGAATTTTAGTTGGGCTTAAAGGAAGTCAAGGAAGTCTGTGGGAGGAGATGCATTCCAGGGATGGAGGGTACCAGAGAAATTCCCTGAGCTGAAAGACAGAGTGTCTAGAATATCCAGGAGGCTAGAGGCACTGGATCAAAGACTGTGTGGCATACTGGAAAAGCAGGAGTGGAGCTAGGCTATGAAGGGCCTTGAGTACCAAGCAGAGGATTTTGGTTTTGATCCTGTAGGCAATAGGGAACCAATGGAGTTTACTGAGTAGCGTTTGTGTGTGTGTGTGTGTGTGTGTGTGTGTGATGAGAGAGAGAGAGAGAGAGAGAGAGAGAGAGAGAGAGAGAGAGAGAGAGAGAGAGAGAGAGAGAGAGAGAGAGAGAGAGAGAGAGAGAGAGAGAGAGAGAGAGAACTTTCTTTTGGAGGCAATCAAGGTTAAGTGACTTGCTGAGAGTTGCACAGCTAGTAAGCTTCTGAGGTAGCATTTGAACTTAGGTCCTCCTGACTCTAGGGTTAGTGCTCTGTATTCACTGTGTCTCCTAGCTGCCTCACCCCCTTTCACACACACACACTTACCCACACATACCATCCGCCCATTAAATTGTGCTAACAGTATCAAAATTCTGTGACAGATGGAGTATGTGTCTGTATATATTCATAGTTATTTGCGCTTTGTTTCTCTCCTTACAATTTGAGCTGCTTGTGGGACACTTTTCTCTGTAGCACAGTTCCCTGGCATGTAGTAAGTTCTTAATAAATACTTACTGATTAATCTCAAGCCTGATCCACTGGACTGGCCTGAGCTACGCCTGTCCTAGAGCTGTCCTCTTGTTTTCCCTTTCTTGCACTATCTCTTGCAGCATCTCCAAAATGTTGTGATGCTCTTACCTTTCCATTCTGGGATAGTCAGAGTTAGGAAGACACAAAATTTCTAGGACCATAGAAAAGGAGCAAAAGAGGGACATGAATAATGTATTTTTTTGAGGCAGTTGGGGTTAAGGGACTTCAGGGTCACATAGCTAATGTCTGAGGCTGCATTTGATCTCAAATCCTCCAGACTCCAGGGTTGATCCTCTGTCCACCATTATGACTGATGACTTGAAAGCCCAGCAACTGTGTATAGGAGAATTCTCAGAACTTCCTTCATCGCATCCCACTTCATACACTGCCAAACTGTCATGAACTCCAGAGATATTTTTCCTTCCTGCTGTGTTAGGGGACAGAGAGCAATATAACTAAATATGTATTGTTAATTTCAAAAATCTTAGTTTAATATTTTGTGATAAGTGAGTCAAAAGTCAGGTTCTAAGTTTAGTTCAGTTTAATTTTGATACCTGTCTTGTCGTGGCAGAAAAAGATACCTCACAAAGATATGGAGATTTAAATAGAAGATGCATATCATCTGTGGTACTTACGAAGTTGTGATACTTACTTTTTCCATGAATTACATAGCAGTTTTGATGGAAATTTTGCTCTAAATTTCCACATTCTCTAATATCAATCAATTGGGCTTGCATTCTAATTGAAAGGTGTTGCATTTTTAGATTTTTTTAACAAATTGGTCTAAAAAATGGAGGTGCAGAGGACAGAGTTATTATAGGTGATACAATTACATTATTTTCAGCAACCCAGAGAAGAGAGGTGAAGTATCCAGGAGGACAGAACAATATCAAATGCAGCAGAAAGGTCAAGAGGAGGAGAATGTTAGCAGTGACCAGGGCAGTAAGGAAAGCCTCTATTGAATTTGGTGCAATTATAGCAACAATGGGAGTTAACTGGCAATTTTTTAAAAAAAGAATCAAAATCAGAGAGACTAAGAGGGCATTGGGAAGAAGACCCTGGTTGGTATTTGATTGGACTGTGCTCAGTGAAAGTGACATGGTAACTGTTTAATTAAGAGTCAGGCAAGAACTATTTCTGTTCCAATAAGACTTGAATATTAGACTCAATTTTCTTTTGCTAGTTGTAATAACTTAATGGATTCTATATTAATCATTCTTTTTTCCTTATTTCTTAATATTCTCTTTTTCTGTATTGGAATAAACTACCTGTCCTTGGGTATGCATGGTAATTTAAAAAACTTAATCCATTCTTTTTATATTAATTTTTTTCAATTATCAAGGCTTTAGTTTCTTCTTCCTCTCAGTTTTCTTCTTCCCCATGGAAAAAAAAAATTGAAAAAAAAAACCCCACATAACCAGTAAGCATTGTAAATTAAAACAAATCCCCGGGGTGGAGGAGCCAAGATGGCGGAGTAGAAAGACTCACGTATGCTAGCTCCGAACCCACAGCCCATAAATTTGCTGTAAAAAGAACTCCCCACAAATTCTGGAGCAATGCAAGCTGCACAGAAACGCAGTGGAGGAGATTTCTGTTCCAGAGAGCCCTGGAAAGCTGTCCCCAGGGGTCCGTCCTGCACCAGACAGCAGAGCCCACCCTGGCCCAGCCCTGGGTGAATGGCCCTGAGAGGAGCAGATCCGAGCAGGCTTCAGGGACAAAATCTCTGGTGGCCACAAAGGTCCCTCCACCCACAGGCTCTACAGGTCAGTGAGAGAGACTTCTGGGCTGGCTGAGAGGGGAGCAGGGTGTCTCCATGACTCGGCCCCCTCGGGAGGCAGCTACAGAGACAGCGACAGCAGGAGACTCAGGCTCCTGGAGCAGACAGGAGCTCAGGGCCATTACTGAAGGTCTCTGCATAAACCCCCTGAGGGAACTGAGCCTGGGAGGTGGCCCTGCCCCTACCTGAGCACCAGAATTTAAGCTCACATTGAAGAGCAGCTGTGCCTGCTGCGGAAAGCCCTGAGGCTGGGAAGCAGCATTTGAATCTCAGACCTCAAGCACTAGCTGGGCTGATCTAGGCGGGGCTGGACAGGAATCTCAGAAGTCAAGTAACTGGCTGGGAAAATGCCCAGAAAAGGGAAGAAAAATAAGAGCATAAGAAGGGTACTTTCTTGGGGAACAGATGTTCCTGCCTTTCATTTCTGATGAGGAGGAACAATGCTTACCATCAGGGAAAGATGTGGAAGTCGGGGCCTCTGTATCCCAGACATCCCAGGTGGATGTCTGGTGGGCCCAGGCCATGGAAGAGCTCAAAAAGGATTTGTAAAATCAAGTTAGACAGGTGGAGGAAAAACTGGGAAGAGAAATGAGAGAGATGAAAGAAAAGCATGAAAAAAGGATCAATACCTTGGTAAAGGAGGCCCCAAAAAATGCTGAAGAAAATAACACCTTGAAAAATAGGCTCACTCAATTGGAAAAAGAGGTTCAAAAAGCCAATGAGGAGAAGAATGCTTTCAAAAGCAGAATTAGCCAAATGGAAAAAGAGGTTCAAAAGCTCACTGAAGAAAATAGTTCTCTCAAAATGAGAATGGAACAGATGGAGGCTAATGACTTTCTGAGAAACCAAGAAATCACAAAACAAAACCAAAAGAATGAAAAAATGGAAGAGAATGTGAAATATCTCATTGGAAAAACAACTGACCTGGAAAATAGATCCAGGAGACACAATTTAATAATTATGGGACTACCTGAAAGCCATGATCAAAAAAAGAGGCTAGACATCATCTTCCATGAAATTATCAAGGAAAACTGCCCTGACATTCTAGAACCAGAGGGCAAAATAAGTATTGAAGGAATCCATCGATCACCACCTGAAAGAGATCCAAAAAGAGAAACTCCTAGGAACATTGTGGCCAAATTCCAGAACTCCCAGCTCAAGGAGAAAATCTTGCAAGCAGCTAGAAAGAAACAATTCCAGTATTGTGGAAATACAATCAGGATAACACAAGATCTAGCAGCTCCTACATTAAGGGGTCGAAGGGTATGGAATAGGATATTCCAGAAGTCAAAGGAACTAGGACTCAAACCAAGAATCACCTACCCAGCAAAACTGAGTATAATACTTCAGGGGAAAATATGGTCTTTCAATGAAATAGAGGACTTTCAAGCGTTCTTGATGAAAAGACCAGAGCTGAAAAGAAAATTTGACTTTCAAACACAAGAATGAGAAGAAGCATGAAAAAGTAAACAGCAAAGAGAAGTCATAAGGGACTTACCAAAGGTGAACTGTTTACATTCCTACATGGAAAGACAATATTTGTAACTCCTAAAACTTTTCAATATCTGGGTAGTTGGTGGGACCACACACACACACATACACACACACACATGTACACACGTGCATGCACACACACATACACACATGCAAGCACATACAGAGACAGAGAGCACAGAGTGAATTGAATAGGATGGGACCATATCTTAAAAGAAATTAAGGTAAATGGTGAGAGAGAAATGTTGTGGGAGGAGAGAGGGTGAAATGGAATGGGGTAATTATATCTCATTCAAGAGGCAAGCAGGAGACTTTTTAGTGGAGGGAAAAAGAGGAGAACTGAGAAAAAAACCATGAAGTTTACTCTCATCACATTCGACTAAAGGAAGGAATAAAATGCACACTCATTTTGGTATGAAAACCTATCTTACAATACAGGAAAGTGGGGGAGAAGTTGATAAGCAGGGTGTGGGGGGGTTGATGGAAGGGAGGGCAATGGGAGGAGGGAGCAATTTGAAGTCAACACTCAGGGCGGGACAGGATCAAAAGACAGAATAGAAACAATGGGGGGCAGGATAGGATGGAGGGAAATATAGTTAGTCTTACACAACACGACTATTATCGAAGTCATTTGCAAAAATACACAGATAGGGCCTATATTGAATTGCCTGCCTTCCCAAAGGGAATGGGTGGGGAGGGAGGGATGGGGAGAATTTGGAACTCAAAGTTTTAGGAACAGCTATTTAGTATTGTTCTTGCTACTAGGAAACAGGAAATACAGTTAATGGGGAATAGAAAGTCATCTGGCCCTACAGGACAAAAGAGAAGATGGGGACAAGAGAAGGGAGGGATGATAGAAGAGAGGGCAGATTGGTGATAGGGAAAATTAGATTGCTTGGGGTATTGGGGGTGGGGGGAGGGGATAAATGGGGAGAAAATTTGGAACCCAAAATTTTGTGAAAATGAATGTAAAAAGTTAAATAAATAAATTTATATTAACAAAAAAACCAAATCCCCCTATTAGCCATATTCAAAAATGCATGTCTCATTCTGTATATTCATCCATAATCTTTCTGTTAGGAAGTGGGTGGCATTCTTCAGCTTCAGGCCTCTAGAGTCATTGTTGATAATTCCATGATCTGAGCTAGTTCTTCGTGAATAGTTCATTTTTACAATGTTAATGGCATAATATAAATTGTTCTCACTTCACTCTGAGTAAGTCTATACAAGTTTTCCAAGAGTTCTTTGAAACTGTGTTTCTTCATTTCTTATAGTATAACATTATTCCATTATATACCTATATTATAATTTGTTAAGTAATTTCCTGTATTTATGGGCACTCTCTTAGTTTCCGGTTATTTACTATCACAAAAAAGCTGCTATAAATATTTTTGTAGTATGATTCTTTTCTCTTTCTTTTATTGTTTTTAGAGAATAAATTTATCAGTGTTATTACAGGATCAAATGATATGCATAGTTTAGTAACCTTTTGGATAAAGTTCCAAATTAATTTCCAGAATGATTTACCAATTCACAGCTCTGCCAATAGTGCACCAATGTGCCTTATTTTCCACAGTCCCTGTAATATTTGTCATTTCCCTTTTAAAAACCTGAGACAGAATTTCTGGATAATTCATAGTAATAATTCGATTAACAAATAATCAATATGTTGATGGTCAGTGGTCTCTCATGATAATCAATGACAAAACTATGGAGATCCCTGAATGATTAATTATCTTTGAAAAAGGAGGTGCCTCGATAGGTGAAAATCAACCCTCAATGATGAACAAATAATGAGGAGTGGACATATTAATGAGAAAGAGGGCTAAAAGTTTTTAGCTGCTCCTGCTGAGAATGTAATTTTGATCACAAAACTGAGCTGCCTCAAATAATTTGGACAAAGAAATTTATTTCTACCCAGACTTCCCTAGTTGGCTTTTTCCTTCATAAGCTTGGTCACCCTAAATTCTAATGGAGTGTCCCGAGGATAGAGGCTCATTTCCTTGGGGCTAAAACTTGCCTATACTGGATTCTGTTTACACTTTAAAACAGAAGTAAGGTCTTCTAGTTACCCAAGATCAAGGAGCACGTACCCCAAAGACGTAGGTAATTTTATCTGTCAGCAATGTCTCTCAGAGACTTACTGAATGACCTGGAAAGGTTGGTCCCTGAATGAGGAAACCAAAAGGAAAAAACCTCCATCCCAATTTAATAATTGGTTATAATATAATAGAAAAATAATGATTTCTCTCATCCTTTTTTGGGTCAATTTTGCCAATTTGATAGGTGTGAAATAGAACCTCTGTATTTCTTTAATTAGTAGCCATTTAGAGAATTTTTTAATATGACTATAGATAGTTTGGCTCTTTTCCCTTGAGAAATTCCTGTTCATATCCTTCAGCTATCTATCAGTTAGGGAATGGTTCTTATAAATTTGAATCAGTCCCTTATATGTATTTTGGATAGGAGACTTTTATCAAAGAAATTTACTGTAAATATTTTTTTCCCTGGTAAGTATTTTTCCCCTTATCTTAGCTAATAGGATTTATTTCTTCAAAATCTTTTTAATTTCATATAGCCATAATTGTCCGCTTTGTCTTCTGTGATCCTCTCCAGTTGTGTTTGATCATAAACTCTTCCCTTATTCATATATCTGAATGATAACTTCTTTCTTACTCCTCTGTTTTATGTTCTTTTATGTCTAGATCACATATCTATTTGCTGCTTATGATATATGTATGATTTATGGTATGGAGTGTTGGTCTAAACCTAATTTCTGTCAGACTGCTATCTAGTTTTTATAGCAGTTTTAATCAAATAAAGGGTACTTCTGCCAATAGCTGGAATATTTGGATTTGGCAAATACTGGGCTGTCAGGTTTATTTGCTTTTATATGTTGTATATCTAATTTGCTCCACCAATCAGCCTTTCTAGGTTTTAGTCACTACCATATTGTTTTGATGATTATTGCTTTGTAGAATAGTTTGAGATATAGTATTGCTAGTTCTCCTTCTTGTCTACTTTATTTTCATTATTTCCTTTGAGATTTTTACTCCTCCTCCAGGTAGATATTTTATTATTTTTTCAAAAATTATTGGTGGTTTTATTGATATTGTGCCAAATATGTAAATTAATTTAGGTAATGTAATTTTTATTATGTTGTCTTGGCTTACCCATAAGCAATTAATATTTCTCCTTATCTATCTTTATTTCCTTAAACAGTGTTTTGTAGCTGTCTTCATATAGTTCCTTTCGGTAATTTGGAAACTATAATACCAAATACTTTATATATTATACAGCTATTTTAAATGTATTTTTTTTCTTTCTCTCTCTTCTGGCTGATTCTAGATGGTAATACAAAGAAACAATGATTTGTCTGTATTTGTTCTATATCTTGCTACTTGAAGTTATTCATTGTTTAAATCAATTTTTTATTTGACTGGGGTTTTCTAAGTATACCATCAGATCGTCTGAAACAAAGTGACAATTTTGATTTCTCTTTGTCTACATTGATGTCTTTTTCTTGTCTTCTATAACAAACAACAGCTAGCTTTAGCCCTGATCTTATTGGAAAGGTCTCTAATTTATACCTGTTACATATCATGCTGACTCTTGGTTTTAGAAATATATTCTTTGCCATGTAAGGGAAGGGGTTTGCTAATATTTTCTTTTTACAACAGAAATGGATATTGTATTTTGTCAAAAGCTTTTTCTGTGTCTACTGATATAATCATATGATTTTTTTCTTATAATTAACAGGCTCAATCATGTTTATGATTTTTGAATTATTAAAGTAACTCTGCATTCCTGGTATAAGTCCAACCTAGAAACAATTGATATGCTGCTGTATCCTCTTTGCTACTATTTTATTTAATTTTTACATTAATATTCATTAGGAATATTATTCTATAGATTTCTTTGTCATTTTTACACTTCTTGGACTATTGTGGATCACAAACTGAGCATAACTCCCTCCATCTTGGTCAACGGAGCACAACTCTCTCCATCCTGGGTTAAGCATTAGCTCCTTAATTAAAGGAGCTCCTTGTGACACTTCTCACTCTGTAAGTAGGCTTAGCTGCCTGAATGGAGACTCAGATAGCTCAGCTCCTCCTCTCCTGTCTGTCTCCCCCTACCCTTCCTTCTCCTTTCCAAAGTAAGGTAAATTTGGATGGCCAAAAATGCCCAGTTGACTTAGGTTTTACTGGCTAGTCTCCCTTCCCTTCCCTTCCCTTCCCTTCCTTTCCCTTCCCTTCCCTTCCCTTCCCTTCCCTTCCCTTCCCTTCCCTTCCCTTCCCTTCCCTTCCCTTCCCTCTCCTATTCAATGAATGGCTGTTACCTCTCCCTAAGTGAGCACCTGCCTAGACCTTGGCCCCTTTAGACCAAGGTCTTTCAGTGCATCCTGGGTCATCTCCAGTCATCTGGAGGAATATCACATCACTGAATCCAGATGACTCTGGAGGAGAAGTGAGGCTGGTGACCTGTACAGTCATCCCTCATTCAAAACTAAGTCAAGTGCAAGTCATGTCATCAATTCTCTGATGGCATGGTCTTCTTCAGTAACAAAGGACAAACACAACACAACCCACTCTAAAGACTCCTCCACAAGAATATTCTCTGTGATAACAGTTGTTCTAGGAGGCTTCAAAGGTTCCATTATTTTTGTATTCAGCTTGGTCATTCAGGTCAAGGTATTATATCTAATCAATCAGCTCCTGCGACATCCCCTCTCATTTTCTTTTTTCTCGAGGTCTTCACCCTTCTTTGTCCTTTTGTTCCTTCCAATGTAATAAATCCTGACACATTTTTATACTCTTGGGTCGAGTTATTCTTGTATCACCCATAGCATATTTGTATCATAGAAGAAGTTTGGCAGGATACTGCATTTTCCTATGTTTTAAAATATTTTTATAATATTAGTATTAATTTTTCTTTAAGTGTTTTATAAAATATGCTTGTAAATCCATCTGGTCTTGGTATTTTTTTTCCTTGAGGACTTCATACATGACTTGGTCAAGTTCTTTTATTATGACATTAAGTTGTTTCAATTGTGGGGAATTTTTTGTCAATAGATATTTTACATTTTTATAAATATTCATTTATTTTATTTGTCTATATTACTGGAATACAGTTGGATGAAATTGCTTTCATAACAGTCTTTATTTTTTCTTTCTTTTTGTGAATTTTCCTTTTTCATTTTTTGATGTTGAAAATTTTATTTTCCTCTTTTTTTAAAAATCAAATTAGATAATGGCTTTTTTATTTCAGAAAACTGCCTTGTTTTATTTGTTGCTTCAGTGACTTAAAAAACAACTTTTCTTACCCTTTCTTTGTAGGAAATACTAGACTCTTGACATAATAAATATAATTTTAATTAACTACCAAGATGGAGGTAAAGAGCCAAAATATGTAAAAATTAGATAGCCTTTTTCCCTTTTTGAGAAGTTAAGCTTACTCTGGAACTGAGCCCTGGGGAAACCTTAACGGCAATTAAAGGACAAAAATTAGTACAGGTCACTAGTTTCTGCGACTTCAGTCAATTGATGCCTAATAAACCACTGTGCCAGAAAACAAAAATGTTTGAAGGTGGGGTTTATTATTCACTCACTGACTGTTTCTTGCTCTGGAGCACAGAGCCAGTTGTATCAGGCAATAGAAGATCCACAGGGCAGGGTGTCAAGTCAGCCAGGAAGGTAGAACTTAGTTAGAGGCTGGGAAGAGGAAGGAGGCCAGTGATGGGAGAATGTCGAGCTCTTATATCTAATGGAGCTTTGTGGTTACGTTGGAGACAATCCTATGATAAGTTATGGGCTTTCCACTCTGTGATTCATTATCATACACCTCTTGGAATCATTTCCCAGAACTGGCCTAGAATGTGCGGCAGAAGCAAAGGAGGGAGACTTTATTAGAACTGGACATCTAGTTATTGTGGCAATGGCTAGAGAAGGGAGGCAGGTAATTCTTGTTCTGGGATGACAGATGTCTGAATCCAGGGAGCAAAGCAGATTATGTTCTCATTTATAGGATTTTTAGGAACCTCAAGATTTCATAATGTGGGAATAGAGCTCAGTGAAGGTTCAGAACATGCAAAAGGGTGAAATTCCTAAGTCTTTTTGATCTATTCAAAGGACTTAAAATCTCCAGATTCATTTCAGGAAGGCTTAAGGTCTGGATTTGGATCCCCTTAAGCTTCTTCATCCCCAAATTCCCTTTACATCCTCTTTATCCTTGGACCCCCTCAAAAAAGTGAAAACCAGAATAAACCAAGTGGTTTATTCACTTTCCTTTCATATATTTCCCTAGGGCCAGTTACAAAGTAGGGTCTGATAAGATGCAAAGGTAGGAGAAAGCAGTTGAGAAAGGAGAGAGAGTTCAGCTCAGGCAAAGGAAAGGAATGCTTAATTAAAAGTAAAGTATGGAAAATAAAAACTTGTTTTTCTATATTTAAAGAGACAGTGGACCCAATACAGAAAAAAATAAAAATAAAAGCACTTGTCCTTAAAAGAAAAATATAGCCAACAAATGTACCATGGAGTTTTTAGGTGAGGTTTTTTCATCAGTAAGTGGGGCTATCTTTTGCAGAGTGAGATGACAACTTCCTTCTTGTTGTTTGAAAGGGCTTCCAGTATTTTTGAGCCTATAGATATTAATTATATACCATTTATAGCCCCAGACACTACTGAACCTGATAAAGCTAGTAGCTCCTCCCCATTTCCAGGGAACTTGGACTTGGCAAAGTGTGCACTGATTTTACATTCAGTTCTAAATAGTTGCTGCCAAAGAAATGCCAAGGCTCTTCAAAGGCAGGAAAAAGCATAGATGAAAAGGGTTATGTTCCTTTACTAAGCCAAAGAGGGATGCCATCCCATTTCACTCCTCTCTATTCCTCTCCTAGGCTGTTCTAGTTAATTGAATTTATCAGGTTTCATACCACTTTCCGGATTAAAACTCCCCTGCCAGCCTCTTGCAGCTATCAGTAAGGCCCTATAAATAAGTTCGGCACCCTCTCAATTATCCATGACAGATTATTTAAATATCTGCAGCAATTTTTTCCTCTCCCAGGCTAGCTTTCCTGATCCCTTCTTTCTTTCTAACTGGCCCACCTCTCCTAGTTGCCAGTTTATATGTGGAGGAAATGTTTGTGCAAATTTTTGTGTTTATTAGCCTGAGAAAATATGTAATATGGAAGATAAATCTACTACTCTCAAGATCACAAAATATGCTTCGAAGTCAAATATAAATGAAAGATATTTTGGACTGCCTCTACTATTCATCATTTTATTAGCATGAAAAAACAGATTTGATTGTTCACTCAAGTTACTGATTTGCTCCTGTTTTCTGGCATACTTTCCTATATGGGGTAAATTTGAATTTGTTACTTACCTCCCTAGGAAGATCAGAAACTAGTCAATAATATGGGATCAAGCAGACAGAATTAGAAGACATTTAGAGGTCATCTAATTCAATCCCCTTATTTTACAGATTAAAAAATTGAAGGCAGGTCCTCTAATCTCATATTCAGTGATTTTTTTAAATGATTATTTTGCTGCCCTGCAGCAGATTAGAAAACTTAGATGGCTTGTCCATGATCACCAGGCTAGTAAACATTAGAAATAGGATTTGAATCTTATTTGCCTCTTAAATTAGACAATTTTTAATGGGCAGTTATGTAGTGCAGTGGATGGAGTGCTGGGCCTGAAGTCAGGGAGACTCATCTTCCTGAGTTTAAATCTTGCCTCAGTCACTTACTAGCTGCAGGACCCTAGCAAGTCAGTTAACCCCATTTTCCTCAGTTTCAGCAGAACAACAATAAATTGTTTCTTAATTTTTTCCTTTTCACTTATTTGTCCCTTCAACAAACTCCACCCCCACGTTGAGAAAATAATATTTTAAAAAACAAAGCTATTTAAACTTACATTCATAGTCCTGCCAAATTCCTTCCTTGGCTGCCTAACTGAAAATGCATTTTAAGATCACTTCCTTGATGGAGGTAAGTCAAAGTCAGCCCCCATTTTCCTGACTCAAGGTCTAGCATTTTAGCCACTATGTCAGTCTGGTAGATAAGTGTTAAAGAGTTATCTGAGATGGAGAAACATTTGTAGAATGACTACCATACTATTAAAGAAAATAACTTTGAAAGGCTTAAGAACTTTGATCAAAACAATGACAAATCATAACTCCAGAAGACTGATGTTGGAGCAGGATTGGAGCAGGCTTTTCTAAAAGCATAGTGTCATACATTTTCAGACACTATCAAAGTAGGGAATTATTTGTTTGACTATACTTATTTGTTACAAGTATTTTCCCCCTAAGTGTGTAAGTGTGCTTGGGAAGGGGGAAGGGGGAATCTCTAGGACAGATGAGGCAGAATAATAGTGATATCAAAAAAAAAGAAGAAAGAAAGAGTATTTAAAGCATATTTTAAAAATATACCAAAGAGGAGGCAAGATGGCTAAGTAAAAAGACACACTTACACTAGCTCTTCCCCCACAGCCCATAAAACATCTGTAAAGAAAGACTCTCAACAAATTCTAGAGCAGCAGAAGCCACAGAACAATGGAGTGGAGGAGATTTCCTGTCCAGGGTGACCTGAAAGGCCAATTGGAAAGGTCTGTTGCACTGGACTCAGAGCAGAGCCCAGCTCAGCCTTGGCCATGCATGGCACAGTGCCAGGAGGACAACCCGAGCAGGTTTGAGGGGTAGAATTCCCAGCAGCAGTAGCAGTGGTTTGCAGAACCCTCAACCCACATGCACCAAAGGTCAGTGAGAGGGTTTTTTCAGCTGGCCAAGAAGGGAGTAGGGTCTTCCCATAGCTCTGGCCCCAGGCGTTGGTGCAGAGGCCACAGGGAGAAGCAGCTCCCACAGCAGCCTGCATCCATTGTTGGATCGTAAAACCCCTGGGGGAACTGAGCAGCTAATCCATACCTCAGCACTCTATGGAGGCCCTACCCCCACCTAAAGCCCCTGGGGAAATTGAGCAGTTTATCTGAATCTCAGCCCCCAGTGCTGTCTTGGTGGAACTGGAGGCTGGGTGGTTGTAGAGAGGAAATTCTACTACTCACAGATTCTGGGCACAAAAGTTTCTGGTTGCTCTCAGACCAGTGTACATGCTTGATTGTACCACCTTGGAGGAACTGGGATCTTACAGATCCCCAGAGTATACCCTACTTTGACAAAGGACCCAAAAGTCAAGTAACTGGTTGGGAAAATGCCCAAAAAAGGGAAAACAAATAAGACTATAGAAGGTTACTTTCTTGGTGAACAGATATCTTCTCCCAGCCTTTCAGATGAGGAAGAACAATGCTCACCATTAGGGAAAGACATTAAAGTCAAGGTTTCTGTATCCCAAATATCCAAAATAAATATTTAATAGTCTTAGGCCATGGAAGACCTCAAAAAGGATTTTGAAAATCAAGTAAGAGAAGTGGAGGAAAAATTGGGAACAGAAATGAGAGAGGTGCAAGAAAATCATGAAAAGTGAGCCAACAGCTTGTTAAAGGAGACCCAAAAAAAAGCTGAAGAAACTTCAGTCTATTTTAAAAGACTATATAGACTTTAAAATCAACTAATTCAATTCGCAAAAGAGGTTCCAAAAGCCAATGAGGAGAATACTTTAAAAAGCAGAATTAGCTAAATGAAAAAGGAGGTTCAAAAGCTCACTGAAGAAAATAGCTCTTTAAAAATTAGAAGGAACAGAAGGAGGTTAATGACTTTAAGAGAAACCAAGAAATCACAAAACAAAACCAAGAGAATAAAAAAATGGAAGATAATGTGAAGTATCTCATTGGAAAAAATAACTTACCTGGAAAATAGATCCAGGAGAGATAATTTGAAAATTATGGGACTAACTGAAAGCCATGACCAAAAAAAAGCCTAGACATAGTCTCTCATGAAATTGTCCAGGAAAACTGCCCTGATATTATAGAACCATTTGTTACAAGTATTTGTAACAAAGTACAAGCAGTATAAATATTGAAAGAATCCACTGATCACCTCTTGAAAGAGATCCAAAAAGAGAAACTCCTAGGAACATTGCAGCCAAATTCTAGAGTTACCAGGTCCAGGAGAAAATATTGCAAGCAGTTAGAAAGAAACAATTCCAGTATTGTGGAAATACAATCAGGATAACACAAGATCTAGCAGCTTCTACATTAAGGGATTGAAGGGCATGGAATATGATATTCCAGAAGTCAAAGAAACTAGGACTAAAACCAAGAATCAGCTACCCAGCAAAACTGAGTATAATACTTCAGGGGAAAATATGGTCTTTCAATGAAACAGAGGACTTTCAATCAAGCATTCTTGAAAAGAACAGAGCTGAAAAGAAAATTTGACTTTCAAACACAAAAATCAAGAGAAGCATGAAAAGATAAACAGGAAAGAGAAATCATAAGGGACTTACTAAAATTGAACTGTTAACATTCCTACATGGAAAGACAATATTTATAACTCTTGAAACTTTTTTCAGTATCTGGGTAGTTGGTGGGATTTTACACACACACATATATGGAGAGAGAGAGAGAGAGAGAGAGAGAGAGAGAGAGAGAGAGAGAGAGAGAGAGAGAGAGACAGAGAGACAGAGAGACAGAGACAGAGACAGAGAGCACAGAGTGAGTAGAATAGGAAGGAATTATATCTAAAAAAATAAAATTGAGGGGTGAGAGAGGAATATATTGGGAGGAGAAAGGGGAAAATTGAATGGGACAAATTATCTCTCATAAAAGAGGCAAGAAAACGACTTTTCAATGGAAGGGAAAAGGGGGGAGGTGAGAGGGAAAATGTGAAGCTTATTCTTATCACATTTGACTCAAGGAAGAAATAAAATGCGCAGTCATTTTGGTTTGAAAACTTATCTTACAACACAGGAAAGTGGGGGAGAAGGGGATAAGCAGGGTAGGGAAGGTGATGGAAGGGAGGGCCATGAGAGGAGGGAGCAATTAGAAGTCAACACTCTTGGGGAGGGACAAGGTCAAAAGAGAGAATAGAAGAAATGGGGGGCAGGATAGGATGGAGGGAAATATAGTCAGTCTTACACAACATGATTATTATGGAAGTCACTTGCAAAACTACACATATATAGCTTATATTGAATTGCTTGCCTTCCCAATGGGGATGGGTGGGGAGGAAGGAAGGAAGAGAAGTTGGAACTCAAAGTTTTAGGAACAACTATTGAGTATTGTTCTTGCATACAACTGGGAAATAAGAAATGCAAGTAATGGGGCATAGAAATTTATCTTGCCCCACAGGACAAAAGAGAAGATGAGATTAAGGGAAGGGAGGGATGGATGTTAAAAGGGAGGGCAGATTGGTGGTAGGGGTAATTAGAATGCTCAATGTTTTGGGGTGGGGGAGGGAAGAGATGAGGAGAAAATCTGGAACTCAAAATTTTGTGGAAATGAATGTTGAAAACTTAAATAAATAAATTTAAAAATATGCCAAAGATTTAAAAAATGACAATTTTATATTAGTCTATTTATTCACTGTTATCCCAATCAAATTACTAAAAACCCATTACTGAGTTAGAAAAAATAATAAAAAAGTTCATTTGGAAGAACAAAAGTTCAGAAATTTCCAAGAAACTAGGGAAAAAAAGATGTAAAGGAAGGAGATTCAGTAGACCTTAAACTATAAGGTGAGAGAATTGTTGAAGTATAAAATGGATAATTTTGATGATTTTAAATAAAAATTTCTTGTATAAATGAAATCTGTGTAACCAAGAATAGAAGGAATGTAGAAAATTGGGGGGAAACTTTCACAGGCAATCACTCAGATAGGATGTGATTGTGTTGGAAAGAGTTGGATGGAAGATGCTACCCACTTCCAAAGAGATAAGAATATGCATAGTACAGTCTTACATATGTGTGTGCATGTATAAACTTAATTATATACTTTTTTGGGGTGGGGGGCAGGGAGAGAGAGGGAGAAAAAAAGAAAAAGTAAAAAATTCACAGCAGAGAATAAAGGAAAGCCCTAGAAGGAAGCAAAGAAAAGCTAGACAGCTTTGGAAATAATTGTAATAATTATATAAGTTTTCTTGACATGGGAATTTATTTTTTATGTTGAGTTCTTAAAATATGTTCTGCTATGTACATGAAGTTTTCTTCCTTTTCTAATTTTTGTATTTAAGTTTAAAATGAATAAAAAATTAATATATGTATGTATGTATATATCATATATCAAAGAAAGAAGGAAGGTCAGAAGGAGACAGACAATCTCGGAATTGCTGTGTTGGTGCTACTGTGTTAATATATTAAAAAGAAACCTTTATATAATATATAAAGTTTTATATAATAAAGATTAATGGTTTCCTATATAATCAATTTTACTCTTCATTGTATATGGAAATATTTATGTTTTTGAATATTTGTCAGGTTCATTAGGAAAAAAAGCTAAAACATTATCTGAGATTCAGAGAAAACCTCATTTTATTCATCTATAAAAATGAGAGGATTAGATGATTTTTAGGGCCCACTTCCAGCTCTTTATCTAAGATCCTATTGGTTGATTGGTTTTTACCCTTTGTCTTCGAAGAGCACTAAAATGACATCACCATGATAAAGTGATATTTCAGTGTGTCTGACTGTGGCTAATCAGACCAATACGAGCTTGGAATGCTCTACCACAGGTTGGGCACAGATAATGCGTATCAATCTGTGGGGTGGATGCTCCAAATTTGCACATCCTACATTTAATTTGTGCTGTTTCAATTCTGCTTTGTTCATAGAGCACAGCAGCCTTTCTGAGGTGGGCATGAGTGGTCTTGTACCAGTGTCTCCCATGTTGCACAGTCAAATCCAAAGTTCTTGAGAGAGACCTTGAGAGTGCTCTTATATTGCTTCTTCGACCACCATGTGATTGCTTGCACCATGTGAGTTCTCCATAAAATAGTCTTTTGGGGAAGTGTATATTTTGCATTCAAACAATGTGACTAGCCCATCAGGATTGCACTCTCTGAAGCATAGTTTGAATACTTAGCAGTTCAGCTTGAGCAAGGACTTGAGTATCTGGTACCTTATCCTGCCAGGTGATTCTCACAATCTTCCTAAAACAGTTCAAATGGAAGTGATTCAGTTTCCTGGCATGGCACTGGTAGACTGTCCATGTTTCACAGGCATACAACAATGAGGTCAGCACAACAGCTCTGTAGACCTTCAGTGTGGTAGTCAATCTAATACCTCTTCTCTCCCAAACTTTTCTTTGGAACCTCCCAAACACTGAGCTAGCTCTGGCAATGCGTACATCAACCTCATTGTTAATGTGTACACCCCTGGAAAGTACATTAGCAAGGTAAGTAAATTTATCCACAGCATTCAAAACTTCTTCATTTGTTGTAATTGAAGGTTCCATGTGTGGGTGGTGTGGTGGTGGCTGATGGAGCACCTATGTTTTCTTTGCATTAATTACTAGGCCAAAATTAGAACAGGCAGCAGAGAAGATCCATACTTTGTTGCATCTCAGCTCATGCACCAGCACTTCCTCCACTTCGGTCTTGCCTTGTAGCCTTTTCAAACTGAAGAACTTAGCATCAGTACACTAGTTGACCTTGATGCCATGTTCATCCTGGTTGAAAGCATTTGACAACATGGCTGAAAGCATTATGCCAAAAAGCATGGGAGCAAGCGCACATCCCTGTTCTACTCCATTGGTGACTGGGAAGGCACAAGAGCATTGTCCACTATCCAAAACCTGAGCAAACAAGTCATCATGAGATTGACATACAATAATGATAAACTTCTGAGGGCAGCCAAAGTTTGACATGATTTTCCATAAGCCCTCATGACTAACAGTGTCAAAAGGCCTTAGTCAGATCTACAAATGTGTACAGACCTCTGTTCTGCTCCTAGCATTTCTCCTGGAGTTACTGGGCAGCAAACACCATATCAACTGATCCTCAGCCCTTTCTGAAGCCACACTGGCTCTCAGGTATATGCCCATCTTCCAAGTGAAGGACCAGCGTATTAAGGAGGACTCTAGTAAGAGGTGGCAAGATCCTATTACTGACATGTCAAAGGTCCTCTAAATAATGTCACAGTCAAGATCTGAACCTACCTCTCTCTGAGAGGAGGTTAAGCTCCCTATCGTGCTACCTCTTGGGATAAATAGGGACAGTAAAATGACATAGCAATCATTTATTCTAGCTCCAATTCAGTTCAATGGAAGTAGCACAGCACAGTGGAGAGCTCACTGTGTTTTGAGATGAGGACTTGAGTTAAAACCTTAGCTTTGCCATTTGATTCCTGTGTGACCCTGGGCAAGTCACCCAACCTTCTCATCTGTAAAATGTGATTTAATACAGATAATCTCTAAGTTCCCTTCTAGCACTAAATCTACCATTGCAATTATGTGTTAAGCAGCCGTTTTATAGGCCAATATGATTGATGAAGTACAGGATACAGTGAGGAGTGAGACAGAATCCAGGCATTTCAGGAACATGGTGTCTCCTAAGTGAAGAGAAAAAGACAAGTACTCCAAGAACTAGAATGAAAAGTAGAATGGAAATGACATGTAATAATAGTTTGGATTGTATAAGGACTTGAGATTCACAAAGCACATTTCTCACCACTACTCTCATAAGTAAATATTATTAGAGTATTGAAACTGAAGTTTAGAAATTGGGGGATTTGAACTGGGATCAGCACAGTAGTGATAGAAAAGAAATGACAGATGCCAGAAGCATGGGGGAAACCAAATCTATACCATTCAATGTAGAGTAAACATGAGGGAGAAGGAAAGAAGGAGGGTAGGAGTTCCCAAAGATGTTGAGAATAACAGTAACATCACTTATGCATTGTTGGTGGAGCTGTAATTTGGCTCAGCCTCTCTGGAAAACAATTTGAGAGTGAGAAAAAAGTTTTCATGCTCTTTGACCATCTAGTACACTGCTGGGCATATACCTTCAAGCCGGTCAAAACCAGAAAGAAATGACTCAATTTATCAATCGACAGGCATTTATCAACTGCTTACTATATTATAGCACTGAGCTAGGCACTAGAGAGAAAAAGATAAAGAAATATTCTTCTCTGCTCTCAAGGAACTTATGTATTATCAGGGGAGATGATATTTGCTATACATGTTTGTGCGTATTATAAATATGTGTATTTATAGTATATTTGTTACTCATATTTGTAGGGGAATGGAGTCTCATGCCTAGAGGGAGTCAGGTGCCTCAGTGCATATAGGGCTGGGCCTGAAGTCAAGAATCCTTAGTTCAAATCCAGCCTCATACGTATGACTAACTTTTGTCTATTAAAAAGAAAATTCTTTGTTCAGATTTTTGTTCTGATTAAGGAAGCAAAACGGGACAGAGAATTAAAAGGAGTTTATTAAAATACATCAAGGTAGCAACACATTGATAGGCTGATCACTGGAGATCAGCAAAAGTTTCAAGATGGAGTCAGCTTTTATTGATAACTCTCATAATGAGATAAAGAAAATTCTGGTAGGTCTATGATAGCAAAAGGGGATAGGCCATTACATGTCAGCCCTTCCCCTGATACTCAAGGGTTACAAGTATGCTGGATGCTGCAGACTGGGTGACATCTCCCCCAACAGAGTCTCCCCCAACAAGGATACAGCAGCAAGACTGGTAACTTGGGGATCTTTGAGTCAGCATAACTTTAATTATGTTTCAGTTTCCTCATCTGCAAAACGGGGAAAACAATAGTACTTATTTCACATGGTTTTTGTGAAGATGAAATGAGTGCTTTATAAAATGCTTTGTACAGTGTCTGCCACAAAGTAGGTACTTAATAAATTCTTCCTTCCTTCCTTCCTTCCTTCCTTCCTTCCTTCCTTCCTTCCTTCCTTCCTTCCTTCCTTCCTTCCTTCCTTCCTTCCTTCCTTCCTTCTTTTCTCTCTTCCTTCTTTCTTCCTTTGTTTTCCACCTGGGAAACTTGCTTCTGGGAGAATTATGACAACATATAAGGGAAGGGATAGACTTGGAGAGATAGACTTTGTAACATGTGTAGACATGTTTTAATTGGCTTTGGTTGGCTAACCATGTGTTGAAGAGGAACTCTTTGATTGACTACAAAGGCATTCAAAATGTCCTGTCAGTTTGTCTTTGTTTTTGCCTCTGTGATCATCACGGAACTCAGGAACTCAGGAAAGGAGTAGAGCTTATGACCTTTTAAATGTCAAAGCTCCAGAGGGCTCCCTGACATCCTCTTATTCCAGAAGCCTGGTGTGCAACCACTGAAACATCTAGTCTTTGAGGAAGAATGCCTGACTTTTGAAGATTCCCCTTCTAATGGAAGTTGAAATGGACTCACCATAGATGCTATGCTACCTTTGAATAGGAGTTTAGTGGGACCAAGGCTGTGTAGAAACTGAAGTAAATTGATACTGTTCTCCCCACACTGGCCAATTCACAGAGACCTGGGTGGTGTAAAGCAGAGAATGATGTTGGGGAAAATGTTTGTTCTGGGTATATCGCTGAAGGAAACATCAGTATTTGTGAATAATGGCAAAGCATCATAGGAAATGTAGCTCTCTCTCCCCTTCCCTCATCCCTCCTTTAAACAATTTGGAGATGGAGGAAAAATCACCAAATTTAAAACAACAGTGAAAATTAAGAGGCCCAGGAACATGGCAGAATGATGACAAAAGGTGAAGCAAAGCCCACAAGCAGCCAGAAAATTCCTTGACTGAAGTAGATTACTTAGCAGCAACATGAATGGGAGGCAAGCCACAAGCATTGGTTAATGTCATAGGTTGTGAAATAGATGTATGTGTGAATAGAGTGTTCACTCCAGGTTCCAATTTCTCTTCCTTTCCTCTACTGCCTTTTGGGTAGAATTGAAATTATTCATTCCCCTTCCTCCCTTCCCTAACCTCTGTCTCCACCAAGTTAGTTTATAAGCCTCATTCTCTTTTCATAAGTGATTTTGTTCTATTGTCTTTAGCAGAGAAGCCATCGCTTATGATCAGAATATGCTGTGAGGATAACCCTAGCAGGAGTGAGGAACCTGTGGCCTCAAAGCCACATGTGGCCTGCTAGGTCCCTGGGTGCTGCCTTCTGTCCGAGTCCAAGTTTTACAGAACAAATCCTTTTATTAAAGGGATTTGTCCTGTGAAGTTTAGATTCAATCAGAGTGCTACACTTGGAAGACTTGGAGGGCCACATGTGACCTTGAGACCTCAGGTTCCTCACTCCTTCCTGAGGGGTTTTCTTCATCTCACAATAAGATAGTTGGAAGTTCTTGCTCCCAACTTGCCATGCTATATGCCACGCTGCGAATTTATCAAACTATAATTTAGTTTTAAGAACGATTTTTTAAGTCTCTCAACCAGCAATATCTTGAAATCTGAATTCAGGCGATCACTTTAGTTTCCCCTTTTAGAAGAATGATCTGATCATAAGACACAGAGTGGGCTACAGGAATGGTGAGGTCCCCTTTCACTTTATTAGACTTTGGTGATAGGAAGGGGGGTAGGTCCTTCTCCAAGTCTGTCCCAATAGGTGGAGGTGGAGATCTTCTGGATCTATCCCTTTCCATTCGCAGAGACAAGTGAGGTGAACATATAAACCATATGAAAAATAAAAATACAAGGTAATTTGGGATTCAGACAGATCAGGAAAAGTCCTGTGCAAAGGTGGTGCTTGAGCCAAGTTTTGAAGAAAACTGGGAATTGTAAGAAGTAAAGAAGGATTGCGTTCAAGATAGTGAGAAATGGACTGTCACGTGTGAGAAACAGAAGGAAGACCAGTTTGGCTGGAGCACAGAGTTATTTGAAGGAGAGTAGTTAGTCTGGACAGGCAGATTGGAGCCATGTTGTTTGAATCCCAAACAACATGAGAAGCTTGTATTTGACTCTAAGATGTAATAAGGAGATACTAGAATTTATTAAGTAGGGAAATGTGTCAGAAATACAGCAGACTCCCTGACCTGCTAAAGAGAAGTCCCTGGAAAGTTCCAAAGCACCTCACAGGAAATGGAATTACTCTGTCAGAGTAGGCACAGCAATAAAGGCCCTAACCTTATTTTTGAATATTATCTAGCCTCCAATTCCCTAGGAGTCTTCCTGCCTCTCACTCCAAGTTCCTAACTCCCTGCGCTCAATGCCGGACTCTGCTGGACTCAAATAAAAACCTTGCTCCTTAATCTATTCTTCAGGTCAATTGTTTTTCCATTGAGATAATTAATATTTTCTTCATTTTTTTTCTTCTTTATAGTCTGGAGGAAAAGAGAGTCTATTTCTTCTGGGACCTCATCAGGTACCCAGTTCTACCTGGGATGGGAGGAGGGAGAAGGGGAACTGTTTTCAATCATTCTCCCTGACTGCTTCTTTGTGTATTTCCCCTCCATAACTGATTTGCTTTACTATCTTCTGTGCTCCATGTGTCTTTCTATGGGATTTTTGATATTCAAAAATCTTCCCAAGTCTGTACTGATAAAAAGTGATACAGTCAGATCTATGATTTAGAGAAACCACTTTGGCAGCTGTGTACAGCAAGTCTTCACAAAATCACAGAGTTTGACAGTTGGAAGGGACATCAGTGGTCTTCTCATCCTAATGAATGCAAAAGGAATCTCTAGTATCATATACATAACAAGTTAAACTGCTTGACCTCTGAGGACCTCCAAGTCCACCATTGCCTGAAGCAGCCCATTTCACTTCTGGATAGCTTTAATAGCTAGGAAGATTTCCTGATAATCAAGCCTAAATTCACCTCTTGGCAATTTCTATCCATTGTTTCTCCTTTGGCTGTCTGGGGCCACTCAGAACAAGTCCAATCTCTCCTCTATGGGACAAGTACTTGAAAGCTGCTCTCATGTTGGCTTTGAATCGTATCTTCTCTGGGCTTAGCCTTCTGAGTTCTTGCAACTGATACTCTTCAGTCCTTAAGGTCCTTCACTGTCCTAGTGGTCCTTTTCTGGACATTCTCTATATTGCTTCTGTCCTCCAATTAAGGTACCCAGAACCAAACACAGTACTCCTAATGAAGTCTGTGGAGGGCGAAGTACCATGGGAGTACATCTCCTCATTTTTGGAAGGGTTGACCTTCTTAGTGCGGTCCAAGATGCCATTAGCTTTTTTGGCTGTCATATCACAGGACTCACAAAGAGCTTATAGTACACTAAAACCACCAGACTTTTTCCCCAAAAAACAACTTAGCTGTTCATCCATTCTTCCTCAGGTTTGTGAAGTTGATTTTTTGGTTTATTGCACAAATGCAAGACTACATTTATCTCTACTAAATTTCTTTTTAAAATAATTTTTCAAATAATTTACTCTTGATACTTTTAAAATTTTAAGTTCCAGATTGCCTCCCTCCCACCCCTACTCCACCCACTGAGAAGGAAAACAATATATCAATTATACATATGAAGCTATGCAACACATATTTCTTTATTAGTCATTTTGCAAAAAAAAAAAGCAAAAAGAAAATAATGAAAGCAAAAACAATTTTACTTTAATTTGAACTCAGAGTTCATCAGTTCTCTCTCAGGAGGTGGATAGCATTTTTTTCATCATGAGTTCTTTGAAATTATCTTGGATCATTCTATTGATCAGAGTAGCCAAGTCTTTCACAGTCGATTATCATTACGATACTGCTGCTGTTGTGCCCAATGATGCCCCAGTTCTTCCTACTTTATGCATCAATTCATGGAGGTCTTGCCATCTTTTTTTCTGAAACCCCTCCCCCCTTGTCATTTCTGATAGGTGTTGAAGTGATACCACAGAGTTATTTTAATTTGCCTTTCTCTAATCAATAGCGATTTGAAACATTTTTTAATGTAACTATAGTTAGTTTCAATTTGTTCTTCTGAAAATAGCTTATTCAAATCTTTGACCATTTATCAACTAGGGAATGTCTCTTTTTTTTAATTTGACGTAATTCCCTATATGTTGGAGAAATGAGGCCCTCATCAGAGAAACTAGCTGTAAATTTTTTAAAAATATTATTTTCATTGCCTATGGTGCCTTTTAGCAAAATGTAGTTTCCCTGCTTATCTCTTTCAATTAGGTCTAATTTTGCTTTCATTTTATCTGAGATCATGATTGCCACTCCTGCCCTTTTCACTTCAGCTGAAGCATAATAGATTCTGCTCTAGCCTTTCATTTGAACTCTGTGTGTGTGTCTTTCTGCTCCAAATGTATTTCTTATACACAACACGTTATTGGATTCTGGTTTATAATTTGCTTTTGCTATCTACTTCCAACCTGTGGGTTAGTTCATCCCATTCACATTTACAGTTATAATCATTAACTGTGCATTTTCCTCCATCCAGTTTTCCTCTGTTTATCCTTTGCTCTCTCTTTTTATCATGTCCTTCCTCAAAAGTCTGTCTTATAACCCTTGCCTCCCCTAAAATCTGCCTTCCCTCTTATCATCCTCCTCCCCCATATCTCTTATCCCCATCCCTTCCTATTTTCTTATTGGGTAAAATATATTTCTATATTCAATTGACTATGCATGCATATCTCTATCTTTATCTATCTACCTATCTATCTATTCGTCCCTCTTTGAACAAATTCCAATGAGAATAAGTTTGAATTATTCCCCTTTTCCTCTCCACTATAAAAGTTCTTCCTTGCACACCTCCTTTATGTGAGAAAATTTGCTCCATTCTAACCTTGTCCCAGTATACCCCTCTTTCTCACCTCTACATTTTTTTTTGAGATTATACCATCATAAGTGACTCATATCTGTGCCCTCTGTCTATATCTTCTAACTGACCTAATATTGATAAAGTTCTTAGGAGCTGTAATTATCATCTTTCTATACAGGAATGTAAACAGTTTAACTCCTTTGAGTCCCTTAGAATTATTCTTTCATGTTTGCCTTTTTATCCTTCTCTTGAGTCTTCTCTTTGAATATCAAATATTCTATTCAGCTCTGGCTTAGGAATTCTCTGTTTCATTAAAATATTAATTCTCCCTGCCCCCAAAGTATTATACTCTGTTTTACAGGGTAAGTTTTTCTTGATTGTAATCTTAGTTCCTTTGCCTTCCAGAATATAATATTCCAAGCCCTCTGCTCCTTTAATGTAGAAGCTGTTAAATCTTGTGTGATCCTCATTGTGGCTCCATGATACCTAAATTGTTTCTTTCTGGCTGCTTGCAATATTTTCTCTTTGACCTGGGAGCTCTGTAATTGGCTATAATATTCCTGGGAGTTTTCATGTTCAGATGTCTTTCAAGAGGTGATCAATGGATTCCTTCAATGTCTATTTTACCCTCTGTACCCAAGATATGAGGGCAGTCTTTTTTATAATTTTTAAAATTTAATGTCTTTTTATTTTTATCATGGCTTTCAGGTAGCCCAAACAATTCTTAAATTATTGTTCCTCAATCTACTTTTCAGGTCAATTGTTTTTCTATTGAGATAATTAATATTTTCTTCATTTTTTCTTCTTTTGACTTTGTTTTATTGTTTGTGGGAAGTTTCATGGAATCATTAGCTTCTGCTTGCCCAGTTTTAGTTTTGAAAGAGTTACTTCCTTTAGTGAGTTTTTGTCCCTTCTTTTCCATTTGACCTATTTTGCTCTACAGTAAATTTTTGTGCCTCTTTTACCAACCTTTTAGTTCTCTTTTCATAATTTTCTTCCATCACTCTCATTTCTTTTCCTAATTTTTCCTCCACCATACATCTTTTTAATTCTTCCAGGAATTAATAATTCAATAATAATAGCTTATAGTATTTTCACATTGCTGTAGTCTTCTAAGTTTGTGTCTTGGTCTTCTATATCACTGTAGGAGTTTTTATGGTCAAGTTCTTTTTTTTTTGGTTTGCTGATTTTCCCAGCCCATTTCTTCACTTTGAACTTTCTGTTAAAGTTAGGCTTTGCTCAACTGGGAATGAGGAGGCATTGTACCAGGCTTCAGGCTTTTTCTTGCTGCTGTTTTGAAAGCTAGTTCTGTGGGTCTGCAAGTTTTTGGTACTTCCAATGTGATGTTAAAGTATGATCACTGCTCACTTGGTCTCTGTTCTTGTCTTTATCCAAGAAGAATCCATACTTTCCTGTAGTCACAAGTGTTAAAGTACTTCTTGACCCTGGAACTGTGACCTGATCCCCTAGCCTCCTGCAACCACAAGTACTAGTACTTCTCTTGGCCTTGGGGCTATGACTAGGGCCACTGATTCCTTGTAACCAATCACAGGCGCTCCTTTCCATCCTAGAACTGTGATCTAAACCGACTTATGGTCAATAGAGTTGCCAGTCAGGGCCACCTTCAATATCAGCAAAGTGTCCCCTGTAATTGCTTTCTGACCAGTTGTCTGACCTCCCTCCCCTTTCCATCTCTGGGCCAAAAGATTCCAAAATTGCTGCTATTGCAGCTCACCTCCAAGGCCCACTACTGGTACTCCTGCTGTGCTCTGGGCCTGTGATCACCTTGTTTTTAGACTTTTCCTGTGGACCTCCTAAGTTGTCTTAGGTGGGAAAAATGTCTCCTTTTGACCTTTGTTGGTCCTGCCACTCCAAAATTTTCTTTGAGGCATTGTTTTAAAGTTGTATAGGGGGGAATATTGAGAAAGTTCAGCTGGGTCCTGGACTGTACTCTGCCATCTTGGTTCCACAATCATTAACCTGTCTCTTGTGAATTTCATCTTACTAGATTTAGCCCAATATGCTAGCTGGTCAAGATTCTTTGTAATCTATCCCTCCTAGCTTTGTGTCATCTGCAAATTTGCTAAGTGTGTCATCTATGCCTTTATTCAAGTCCTTGATAAAAGTATTATACAGCACAGGAACAAACACAGATCCTAGCAAAGTAGCATAATAGCATAGTGCTTGACCCCAACATAGATCCAACTTACCTGTCCAGATTGATTATTCCCCTTCAAGTACTGATCCAGCCAAACTGGTCTTTCTTCTGCCAGGATTTCTTTTTATTTTTAGTAGATTTTAATAAAAGATTTTATTGGTATGATTTTATCAATATCTTCTGTTTCTCACACAACAGTCCATTTCCTATTACCTTCAATGCAATCTTTCTTCCCTTCTTACAATTCCCAGTTTCCTTCAAAACATGGTTCAAGCACCTCCTTGCACAAAACCTTTCCTGATTCTTCTTAACCCCAGTGTTTTATTTATTAGATCCCTGGGGAGCATTCTGCTGAACACCAGTTCCCCATTGACAATGATCATTGTTATCATCTACTCAATTACTCTTTGATTCTGGTCAATTCTGAATCCCTTCATAGTATCATTTAGTTGATATTCTTCCATCTTCTTTACAAGAGATTCTGCTAAAATCTAAGTAAACTGTATACACAACATCCTCTTCTTCTACTAATTTAATACTTCTGACATGAAATAAAGGTAGTTTGGAATAAGCTGTTCTTGATGAAGACATTCTGGCTTTTTTCAGTCATTGTTCTTCTTTTCTCGATGTTCTCCAGTAACCTCTTCTGTGATCTATTCTAGAATTTCCCCAAGATTCAAATTCAAGATCACTGGTTTGTAGGTTATGGTTTCTTTCTTCTTCCCTTTCTTGAACATTGGGAAACATTAATCCTTTTCCAATCTTGTGATACTGCTCCCATTTTCTATGATTTTCCAAATGTCACCGATAATAGAAGCACCCTAACAATTTTAATTTCTTCTTGTTTGGAATAGGGAAAAAGATCCAGTATTTGTCTGGATAATTGAAGTCCCTCATTTCTATTGAATCATGCCTCTGTGCCAGGATTTTTTATTTTTAGTAGATTTTAATAATAGATTTTATTGATATCTTTTATTTTTACATAACCTACCTTTCCTCTCACCCCAAATTACTTCTCTTTTCCTTCCCTGAGACCAATTCCATATAACAAAGCATTTTTTTAAAAAAAGGATAGAAGAAAAAAAATTGGTAAAACTTCTCAATACCTAAAAAAAGCTTGTATTATGATTAATCTTCCATCACCTCTGGAAAAAGTGGGTGGGGGGTGAGTATTTTTTCTGATCTCTTCCATGAGGTCAAGGTTGTTCTTGATCCTGTTCTAACAGTTTGAGTTGTTTTATAGGTTGTTATCCTGTCCATAAAGAAATGGACTGATCTACATGGGGGAAAAGGAGAAGCTTATAACAAGGGTGTATATTGGGAAATGACTGAGATGTTTAAGAAAAAGGCATCAATTAAAATGTGTAAAAGAAAGTAAAGGAGTCAGAAGCTGATTAGGGAGAAGGTGAAGATAACAAATTCCTTTGGGAATAAAGGCATTGAACTAACAGGAGGAGGTGTCAGTAAGCATTCATAAATTTGAGCTTGAAGTTGGAATAACTTCCCAGCTTATGTCAATAAGTTTCAAGGAGGCTCTCAGTTTCCAGATGGCAAATGATTTATAAAGTCCTTCACTACAAATGCAGTCTACTCCCTATTATCTGCACTTAAGATATAAGGAGCTTTGGCATGAAAGATCCACAAAGGCATATATGGTCAAAAATCATTTCTGGTCAACAGATTTACCTTCTTCAATCTGTTTTTCCTAGATTGATACTAAAATTATTAAAAACAAAAACAACCCAAACAATATGACTATGTCAATGGATGCCATTTTACTGTAAATATTGATTCATTCTAAATACTAGTAGAATACTAATTTCAAATCCTACAAAGCCTCTATATAGAAGGGCCTTTCTTAATAGAATCATATATGTATATATACATATATATGTATATACATACACACATATATATCTGTATATGTGTATAAATATATATAAAGTTAGCATTATCAATCAATTACTAAGCATTTCTTAAGGGCTTACCTAGGCATATTAAGATAAAATGAAAAGAATTTGTCTTCTCAGGAAGTTTATAAGCTATTAGTAGAGATAGTTCACACGTGTATAATTATATACAGAATTAATATAAAATAAACAAAAGGTAGTTAGGGAGGACTGAGCCTTGTTTTCATTTTTGTATTGTCATTAACACAACAGTTGGCACATTCTAGCTATATGATCATGGGCAAATAATTTAACTTCTCAGTGATCAAAAATTACAAGATAACACACATAGGGATAATTGAGTATAGGTTCTTTTTGAACCCCAAAGTGAAACTGGTGGCAGGAACCACATGCAGTAATAAAACAGAAGTGGGAAGAGTGATTCCCTCAGCCAACTGTCAGAGACAATATTCATGAAATAAT
Organism: Bettongia penicillata ogilbyi; assembly: GCA_023548195.1. Lineage (NCBI taxonomy): Eukaryota > Metazoa > Chordata > Mammalia > Diprotodontia > Potoroidae > Bettongia > Bettongia penicillata. Next base: position 154,553 of record JAJHZJ010000326.1, read on the forward strand.
GATTATTTTTTTATTTCTCTCACTTTATTGTATGAGATGTAATTTCTGTTCCATAATCTTCCAGAGGCCAATAATTGTCAATCAAAATGAAAAATTCACAATTTCAGTCTGTTCTAGCATGACAGGAAAGTCCATATGGTCTTTAAATGAAGGGAGCAGAATTTATGTACTGGCTCTATAAAAGCTACTTTCCTGATCGCAGCCATAGCTTGGGGGAGTAGAGAGACTGGATGAGAACTTTGCTGATCCTTAAACTGCCATTAAACTAAGTAACCCAAAGTCACTCAGAATTCAGCAGAGCCAAGATTTGAATTTGGATTCCAGGTCAACTGGAATCCCATACTAACCCAGTCAGGGGCCCAAAGTGTAACCTGCACTATTGGCACTTTTCTGGTCGGAAAGGAGCAGCTCTTGGCATCCTGATCCCTTGGGACTCTGACCTTTGCCCACGTGGTCTGGGGCTTTGTGTAACCTATTAGTTAAAAATCCCCTACCCAGGCCTTTGGTGCAGTGGTGCCCCAGGGTCTGGTTTAAGTGGGTAGTGGCATAGGAAGCCCTTAGGGAAGAGAAGTTGGGGGCCAGCCCTTGGGGAAGGAGGGAGGAGGGGCCCCGTGCAGTGAAAACTGAACCGGCTGTGAAAACCTCCTTTGAACCCAGTAATAAAAGCAGGCCTTCTGGTTTTCCTTTTTAAGGGCGTGTGTTTCTTCTGTGGTATTAGAGAGTTATATTTTGTTTGGTTTTTCCTGGAAACCGGTAAGCAAGAGATGCCCCTGGCTTGCCTTAAAGACCCAGGTATGTTTATAATGACCTCAGGGCTTGGAACAAGCAGCTAGAGAACATAATTTTGCCTCCTCTTCTCCTTTCTAGGCCCTCCTGTTCCTCTCCTCCCCTTCCCTCTAACATGTTTAAAAAAAAAAGCACTAATGTAGCATTCTGTCACTTTGCTGGTGCTCAGAGAAACCTTAGACAACAACATGGAAGCCCTCCTGCTCCTCCTTAGCTTGGGGTCTGGAATTTCCCCAGGTAAACTGCTGAGGATTAAGTTTTCCTAGAGAACAACTGCTAGAAATGAGAACAGAACAGGCATATCCTGTCACACACACACGCACACACATGCACATGCACGCACACGCATGCACGCACACATGCACACACACATGCACACACACGCACACACGCACGCACACACGCACGCACACGCACACGCTCATGTAGGGCTTACACACTCAGAAAACACTCCCTTCTCTCAGGAGCACACGTACACACTTCACTGGAATCCAGTCCTGTGGTATCTGGTTGCTTTTGTGGTGCAGTGACGTTTTCAGCCTTACACCAAACCTCGTTCCTTTGTCTTTGCTCCCCTCTGATTCCCGCCCCCCTTCATCTCCAAGCCCTTTTGAGAAGGACTTCTTTTGATTAATATTAACACTGTGTCTGAACCTCTTTCCCAACCATTTTAAAGGGCAATTTCTCTTTTCGGCAGAGACTTTGATCAGCTGGTAAAATACAAGGGGGAAGAATCAGTTCTGAAGGTGAAGAGAGCAGGTGTTGGTCCTTCAGCTAGGATTGTTTGGATATTTATAGACAGAGACATAGACACGCTCACATTTTTACACATTATGTCTCTCCTTCCTCTCTCTCTGTCTCTGTCTGTCTCTGTCTGTCTCTGTCTCTGTCTCTGTCTCTCTCTCTCTCTCTCTCTCTCTCTCTCTCTCTCTCTCTCTCTCTCTCTCCCTCTCCCTCTCTCTCTCTCCCCCTCTCCCTCCCTCCCTCCCTTCCTCCCTCTCTCTCTCTCTGTCTCTCTCTCTCCCTCCCTCCCTCCCTCTCTCCCTCTCCCTCTCCCTTTCCTTCTCTCTCTCTCCCCCTCTTTCTCTCTCTGCCCCTTTTTCTCTCACCCCTCTCCTTTCCTACCCTCCTGCTGTTCAGACTCCCAGCTCTGTGTTTTGGTCACGTAATTTGAGGGGAAATTGCTAGCACTACTGAAATTCTCCAAATTACCTGTAAAACAATGCTATAATAAGGAAGGCAATGGCCTTCTTCCTCTCCTTTTGCTTCCTCCCTTCTCCTTTCTCCTCTCTCCCTCTCTTGACATTTTCCATCTTACAGGTTCTTTTTTTTGCCTTCCTACCTCTGGTTGCCAGGGAAACAAGCAACGGGGCCCTCAGCCAGGAAGCTGTTAACTTCCTTTTGAGGCTGTGTGAATGTAAACATCCCTTTCAGTCACAGAAATCGGGCAAGGAGTTAAAAACCAAAAGTGGAGGCTGAGATGGAAAGAAGGGGGTGGGGAAGCACTGCTACATAACAACAAATAAACATCCCTTCACATACTTGTCAGCAACTTGAAGGAAAGAAAAGACATTTGTAAAAGGCTCAGTGGAACTGGTCCTCAGGGCCTCCAATTGTGAGAGTTGTATTTCCTCCCTCCATACAGAACAATTAGCCAACAGGAGCTCCACCCTCCTCCACACACACATATTCTATTGCAGGCTTGGCTCCTTATTTCCTTGGTAAAACAGGAAATCTCTTTTCACAGCCAGCTCTCTGCCCTTCAAGGGCCTCTAAGGCTCAGTCAGCAAGGTCCCAGTGGCCTCTACCTGGGGCGAGGACTCAGCTCCTTGAACTGAACTATTGTGACAAAAACTAGTTTGATTGGTTTAAGCACTGAATCCCTGGGGCTATTTTACTGAATTCATGGAACTAAACAATTGGAGTGTTATATATGGAATTTCAGAAGTGAATGAACACTGGATTTGGGGAGTTAAAGTTAGGCTTTGAATGACAACTCCAGTAACTAATGACTATGAGACCTTGAACAAGTCACTTAATGGGAGATGAGGTAGGGAAGGTAGGGAACAGATAACTAGGGCTGTAAAATAAGATCAGGAATTCTTAACCTTTTTTATGTTAAAGTTTTAAAGGTTTTAAACCTTAACCTTTTTTGAATTTTCTTAAAAATAATGTTTTTAATGCATTTTAATAGCATGTATTTATATAGCACTGGCTATGTGCCAGTCAACATGCTAAGCACATTACAGACATTATTTTATTTGATCCTTAAAACATATAAGGTTATAAAGGCAATTAATGATATTGAAATATTTAGGTAAATAATTTGATAATAAAAACAAATTTGTAATATAGTAATATATCGATTAGGTCTTATTACTGTACAGTAATTTCAAAGTAATGATGAATATAAATGATATTTGGAGGTATTTGAAACAACTGTATTGATAAGGAAACAGCTATGCTTTTAATTGAAGACAAAATCGTAGATATTGTTAGTACCTCTATGGTTTGTTAACTACGTTCATAATTGAAGGAAATATTAAATTTCAGTGACAGAGTAGAGAGAGTACCTAGAGTCAGGAAGACTAATGTTCTTGAGTTCAAATCTGACCTCAGACATTTACTAGCTGTGTGACCTTGAGTCTAGTGACCCACATCCAGAGAAAGTTTATTCTTTTTCTTTATTCTTCCATTACATTCCATTATTTTTCCGCACAAATTAAGCAAGAATTGAGCTTATGAAAATAGCTAAACTTAAAAATAATAAAAAAATTATTTAACTAGAAACTAGGGGAACACCCACATATACAACACAATGAATTCACCTCTTCCATGAAGCGTTGTTTGAGCGATGCTTTACGATGATGAATCTGTAAGTACTTCCTCCACTGATAAATGTTTAGATCCTTTCACAGTGCATAAAGGACTGACCACTATCTTCCCAGTTGCCTAGACTTGGTGTTATCTCAACACCTTCTACCACCACCAGCCCCATATCCAGTCTATTGTCAAATGTTGTCCATTCTATATCGCAAGATATCTCCTTCTCTCTTCTGACGCTGTCATCGCTATGGGGCAGGTCTATGCCATCTCATGCCTGGGCTACTGCACTAGCCTTCTCATGGATTTCTCTGCCTTCTCTCTCTCACTATTCTAGTTCATCCTTCACTCAGCTGCCAGAGTGATTTTCCTAAAGCTCTTATCTACTACATCATCCCACTACACAGTAAACTCCAATGGCTTCCTATTACATCCAGTATCAAATATAAAAATCCCTGGTCTTTAAAACCTTTCACAACCTGGTTCTTTCCTACTGTTAGAGTCTTAAACCTTCTTCTCTTCCATGTACTCTATGATCCAGCTTCTTGCTGTTCCTCAAACATCTACTGATTATACATTGTCACTGACTATCTTCCATGCCTGGAATTCTCTCTCCTCACTCTCATCTTGTGGCTTCCCTGGGCTTTTTCAGATCCCAGCTAAAATTCCACCTTCTACAAGAAAACTTTTAAGATTATATATGGAAAATATGTATATATATATATGCCCATACATACATATATACATATATATTTATATGTATATATCTGCTATGCACAAATTAGTTGTTGTCCTTTGTTTTTGAAGAGCACCAAAATGACATCACTACGATAAAGTCAAGTTTCAATGTGTCCGACTGTGGCTGATCAGACCAATACAAGCTTGGAATGCTCTGCCACAGGTTGGGCACAGATAATCCTTGTGAATATTTGGGGTAGACACTCCAAATCTGCACATCCTTTGTTTCCTTTGTGTTGCTTCAACTCTGCTTTGTTCGTAGAGCACAGCACCCTTTCTGATGTGGGCATGACATGCTGTGCTGTCCTGTGCCAGTGTCTCCCATGTTTCACAATCAAATCCAAAGTTCTTGAGAGTGTCCTTGTATCGCTTCTTCTGTCACCATGTGATTGCTTGCCCCATGCAAGTTCTCCATAAAATAGTCTTTTTGGCAAGCGTACACTTTGCATTTGAACAACATGGCCAGTCCATTGGAGTTGCGCTCTCTGAAGCATAGCTTGAATGCTTGGCAGTTTAGTTCGAGCAAGGACCTCACTGTCTGGTACTTTATCCTGCCAGGTGATCTTCAGAATCTTCTTGAGACAGTTCAGATGGAAGTGATTCAGTTTCCTGGTATGGCACTGGTAGACTGTCCTTGTTTCACAGGCATACAGCAATGAGGTCAGCACAATGACTCTGAAGACCTTCAGTTTGGTAGTCAGTCTAATACTTCTCTCATCAAACACTGAGCCAGCTCTGGCAATGCATGTGTCAATCTTGTTGTCAATGTGTACATCCCTGGAAAGTATACTACCAAGGTAAGTAAATTTATCCACAGCATTCAAAACTTCTTCATTTGTTGTAATCGATGGTTCTATGTACGGATGATGTGGTAGTGGCTGATGGAGTACCTGTGTTTTCTTGGTGTTCATTATTAGGCCAAAATTAGCACAGGCCACAGAGAACTGATCCATACTTGGTTGCATATACACATGTATGTGTATCTATATCTATCTTATTTGCACTTATCAGCTTACTTATTGTCTCTCCCCCTTTAAAATATAAGCTCCTTGAGGGCAAAGATTGCATTTGTCTTTTTTTTGTATACCCAGAGCTTCTCACAGTCATTGGCACATAGCAAACACTTAAATCCTTTTTTACTGACATACTAGCTGTATGATCATGGGTATGTTTTTTTTTAATATCTCAGTGCTTCAGGTATGTCTCTAGGACAATCAGCTACAAAAGAATTCATGACCCCCTAAAGTGGGTTTCCTTATTAGGAACTTCCCACATGGATGAAATCACAGATCCTGAGCAACAACAACACAGATGTCATCCATACAAAATATGATCAACACACTGGAAGTTTCTTTTTTGTTATTTTAGTGTCTGAGGAGTACCAGTGTATAACTCATATTACCCATGACTTTTATCACAGTAGAGTGGAGAGTATTGGCTCTGGAGTCAGAGAACCTGGGTTTAAATCCTTGCTCTGCCATGTAATACCTGTATAAGCTTGGGTAAACCACTTAATTACTCTTGACCTCAGTTTCCTCAACTATAAATTGTAGGGGTTGGACTGTTTAAGTTTGATCTGTTATATCTTTTAAGTCTATGATATATTATATCTAAACCTCACTAAAAAAAATACAGCTCACCTTTTTCAGTTGAGTGACCTCAGTAATTATTTTGTAGCCTGGGCACAGAATCCAACAATGCTTCCACACCTTCCCTGTCCTTCTTTCTAGCTGATTTGCTTACATTGTTCTGCACTAATGCTGGCAAGCCCGGGCTGGTAGTGGTGAAGAGGCATGCAGTTTCCTACTGTTGTGACCCATTGCCCATAACCACCTTGCAACAATTCAAGTTTAGGATCCTAAAGACCCTGATGCTGGTTGTGGTGAGGAAAGATACACTCCTCTTTCCTATTATTTACCGCTGTAGCTCCTGAACTCCCATGGAGCGCTCCTTTTTTTCCATAAATCATTCATGATGCCTTTGATTCTGAAACAAAAATATTTTCGAAATAATAAAGTAAAAACAAGAATAATTATAACACTTATTCAACAGGAGGCAAGAATGGGACTTTAGTGGAGGCAGAGAATAATACTACATTAAAAAAATTGTGTTTTTTTTGAACATGAAATTATTGACTTATTTGAGAAAAACTTTTATTTTGCAAAAAATAGTTCTTCAAGCATTTGTGATTTCATTAGGATGAATATTCCCTCTATCGATGCAGAGTACAACTTCTCTTTGACTTTATAGATATTCTTTGAGAATTTATGTGGACAATTTGCTTTCCAAGTGTTGTGAGACTGGTTCTTGGACAACAGAAAGCATACTAATCATCACTGGGCTTGTACATGAAGCATTTCTAAGCTTTCTAGAAGCCTTCAGAGACTGGACTTTTTAGAGTCGAGCTTCCGAGAAGTCAAGGTCACCACCATGACACAATGAAGCATTCATTGTGTTCATGGAGGACTTCTGCCATACAAAGATGGAGTGCATCTGTCCACCTTTAGCCTATGGTGTTTCACTCTAGCCTCAGTATCCCACCTAATACTTGATATCTCTATTAGGACTAAAGCCCCGATTGGTGAGAGTTTTCCCTATATGTAGGATTCATGTTCCATATCTGTACTTGACTTCTCTACAAACTCTGCTCATATCCCACTCCCAGTTTTCTGTCTCTAGTTGTGAACCATAATTAAATCAACACCATAAATGACCCATAGCTTCATATGCCATATTTATAACTTCTTAAACCAAAACATCGTTCTCTGTGTACTACACACACACACACATATATGTAGTGATATATATGTATACCTATACATGTAGGTATACATACACATATACATGTATGTGTGTATAGTCTTTCTTCTTTGAGGGAAGGTACTATCTTGTTTTTGCTTTTGCATCTCTAGTACTTTAGAACAATGTTTGGCAAATAATAAATGCTTACTACATGATTTTCATCCATTTGTTCATCTTGTTGTGAAAGAAAAAAATAATCCATTCTTACATCTTAACTAAATGTGTGAGAGCCACATAATTTATAAAATAAGCAAACACTTGTATGGAAAGAAATTTTGACAAAGTTACTAAATCAGCAAAAATAGACAACTCCCTCTCCCTGCAGGTCTCAATTAACATTTATCAGAATTGTGAAACAAATATTGAAATTCCAAAGCAATACAAAACAAAAGTATATAGTTTTAGTTAGGGTTTTTAGAACTACTAACCCAAGAAATCATTGTTGATATCAGCACACACCCTAGTATTGGTCTTCCTGAAATGAACAACTCCTTGAACACCTTCTTTCAGTCTGATGCAAAACAAAGGGGACATCTCTCCATTTGTCTGAGAGAAGACATTCTCAATTCTTATTTTAGTCACCATAAACTCCCTTTTAAAGATCTAGCTACCTGTTCTGCCTTCTTTGGTGAAATAAGGGAGTCAGTCAGCATAAGTAGAGTAGCAAGGTAACCCGAGGAAAACAGGAGACCACATGGAACTGGCAAGTCATCCAGCTACATCAACCATCATCTCCCCTCACACTCCAGTGAAGATAGCTTAGGACTCTGAATCCAAGAACTTTGGAAATAGCAGTGCCTGGAAGGCCACCTCTCCTGTTTCCAGCGCAAATTTCACAGTTGGAACAGAAGGGAGGCATCATTTTAGAAATGGGATCCTCCTTCCTTAACATCATCAATACTAGATACTGGCCAACTGCCATTGACTGGTATATAAACCCATGAGCCCTGGGAGTGTCATTGCCCTCCAGATTATTGGTCATAATTTTATCTCAACCCCTGAAGTCATAATTCTAGTAAGCAATTCTTGTAAAGAAGCATTCTAGTAACTGCTTCTACTGGTGCTGCAATCACAGCAGCTAAAGACTCAGAAAATAAAGTTTTCACCACCAGTCCTTGGCCTGTCAAATAGTTCAACATTAGAGACTGATATGATTTTATTATTGAAAATGACATTTAAAAAGCAGCATTACCATCTGTTTTGCTACCACACATTAAGGATCACAGCTCCTTTCCATCTGCCTTTAAGAATGAATTCTTCTATATGCATTGTCTCCCCCGTTAGAATGGGAGCTCTTTGAGAACAGGTATGATCTTACTTTTCTAAGTAAGCACAGTGTTCAGCACAGTGCTTTGAAAATAGTAAGGACTTAATAAAAACTGAGTTTTCTTTCATTCATTAACTACACTCCCAATTTTCTTTAAGCGTTTCATTTAGGAATGATTGATAATGTCTTCATTGAAGAGAGGCAGAATTCAGACAAGGAAACTGTTACAATAATAATTCTTAATTTTTATAGCACAATTGAGATCTCAGTGCTGTATGCTTCTGCATTCTCCCTTTTGTGCTGAGCAGAAACTAAATCAAATAAATCTGTGTTCATTTACAGATCTCATGTGTACATGCTCTTCTCATCCATTAGGCTGCATACTATAGCAGCAAGAAACGTTACTCTAGTTAGTTCAGTATAGATATATAGTCTCAAGAGATAAAGGAGGTTACCTTTGTACATTGTTTCATTTCTACAAAACCTGGTCAGCAAAATCTAGCTAAAATCAGGAAGTCACACCTAATTCAGGTTAGCTGTAAATGCTTAATGTATAGACTTTTTGTTCCTGGGGTTGTAGATTTTGTGTGGCAGTATCTATTCTTATGCTGGAATGCAAATTCTCTCCTGGGATAGGGTAAGAGGTATCTATACTGTCATCCTGCTCCTCCATCACAAACAGCCTCCAAATGGAGAGAAATCCTTTTTTTTAAAACACTTTATTTCATGGATGCAGGTTTGAAAACTTTGACATTTAATAGCAGTATCTTCTTTAGCAATATTTGATATATGACCCCTTCTATCATAGTTCCAAAATTGTCTTCCTTTGAGGGACTTTAATGTCTGCGTTGTAGAGAATTGCACAATCCATCAGAGAACCTTGTTAGGGCCTCCAGAAACTATGGAAAGCCTGAATATATACATCATCAGTATCCTTTGATAAATCAACATAACATCATCAGTCCAATGAAAATTTTCATACAGGAGAGGTAGGGATGGAGATGCAGGGGGGTTATGAGGGGACTTCCTATGAATACTTCACTTAAGTTAAGGTCAATCTTTTGTCTTACAGTATATCTCATATTCAAAAGAGTGAGAAATAATCCATCTGGTCATTTTTATATTAGTTTTAGTACATATTGTGGCCAGTTTACTTTTCTGGAGACAGTTATATCTCTGATGCTCCTAAAGTGGAAAATGGTAAGGACAACTGAAGCACTATTAAACTTGGAGAACTTTACATATCTCAATCATTGCCTAACTTATGAAATTAGTCCTTCAGAATCATAGAATTTCAGAGTTGGAGATGACTTCAATGGTCATCTGGTACAAAATATTCATGAAAGGAATCCATACTATAACCTACTTGACAATTGGACGTGTAACTTTTTTGTGAAGGCCTCCACAGAGAGGGAACTTACAGCCCAATGAGGTAGGTCATTCTATATTTGGATGCTATAATTATTAGTGAACTTTTCCTGACACTAAGTTTAAAATTGCTTCTTTGAAACCTGTTTCCAGTACTTGAGCTCCTATCTATAGAGTCAAAATAAATAAGTTTAATCCCTTCCTACCTCTTCCAGAGTAACACCCCTTATTATAAGAATTATAAAATAAATACATACTAAAAAGTAACTTCTTGAAATGAGAGAGGATCTCTGCCTTCTTTGATGAACATTGTACTTAATACCTGAGGAAAGGAGTCATAGGACATCAGATAATACAGATCAGGAAGGGAGCAGAATCTGACTCTTAACACAAAATGACAATTAAGTCAGGCTGGAAAAATAAGTAAACAAAAAACAGATACTGGTGTTAAAAATGTTATTATGGAATCTTAAATGAAAACCTGGTATAATTAACCAGCATATTTTTTTTAAAAAAATTTGATGTTATACATAGTGTTCTACATTCATGGTACCTCCTAACTCTACAAAAAAGGAGAGAAGACATGCTCTCACATCTTTGGGACCAAGTTTGCTCATTATAATTTTACATCTCTCAGTTTCAATTGTTTTAGTATTGTTCTTTTCCTTTGTATCATGACCATGGTGTATATTATTTTCTTGGTTCTGCTTACTTTGCTTTGCATCAAGTCATAAAACTCTTCCCAAGTTTTTTGTCCTCATTATGTTCACCATTTCTTGTTACTCATTCATTGTAGTTATATCCAACTCTTTGAGATCCCATTTGGGGTTTTCTTGGCAAAGATACTGGAGCAGTTTGCCATTTCCTTCTCAAGCTCATTTCACAGATGAGGAAACTGAGGCAAACAGGTGATTTTGCCCAGGGTCACATAGCTACTATGTATCTGAGGTCACATTTGAACTCAGGTCTTCTTGATTGCAGGCCTAACTGCTGCTCCATCAAGCTACCCCCTATTTCCTATAGCTCAATAATATTCCATTGGGTTCATGTATATTGTAGAATAAGCCTGACTCAAGTCAATCCCATAGTAGTTTAGGTTTGATACTAGAAAGAAATGAAACACTTACAGAAGTCCTAAAAGTTAATAAAAGGAAATTTATTTAGCCATAAAAGGGTAGAGAATATTCACTAAAGACACTACATTGATTCAACTGTTCCCTGATTTCTGTGTTACCATGGTGATCTGCTGGTCAAGTTTCAGGAAGCCATTACAGTTCTTGGTGGATTTTTATATTCAGATAATCAGGAAAACACTTCAATTGCCATGGTCCTCCAAGTCAATTAAGTCTTAAGAACAGTTTCAATAACTTTCAAGGAAAAGCTAGCCTAATCAGAACAGGATGAGGCCTTAGGATATTGTTCCCACTGTGTTGTATCCCAATTTGTTTGGCCATCACTTGGTGATGGCCAGGTAGTGTGTTTTTAGTTCTTTTGCTACCACAAAAAGTGCTGCTACAGATATTTTTATGTATATGAAGGCCTTTCTTTTATTACTGATTTCTAAAAATAGAATAAGTCCAAATATCTTATTCCTTGTATTCAATAGATTGTAAAGTTTTGTTTTCTTAAATAGTTTTTGATTCTTATTTTACTATATTTTTAAAAAAGTTATTTATTTTTGATTTTCAACGTTCATTTCCACAAAATTTTGAATTTCAAATTTTCTCCTCATCTTCTCCTTTCCTCCCCACCAGGACAGCATGCATTCTGATTACCTTTTTCTCCAATCTGCTATCCCTTCAATCACCCTCCACCCTTCTCTTATCCCCTTCCCTTCTATTTTCCTTTAGGACAAGATAGATTCCTGTACCCTATGGCCAATACATCATATTTTCTGGTTGCACTTAAAAACAATTTTTAACATTCATTTTTAAAGCTTTGAGTTCTACATTCTTTCCCTTCTTCCCTCCCTACCCACCCTCATTGAGAAGGCAAGCAATTTGATATAGGATATACATGTGTAGTCATGCAAAACACTTCCATAACAGTCATGTTGTGAAAGACCAACTGTCTTTCCCTCTATCCTATCCATTTATTCTATCTTCTCCTTTGACCTGTTTCGCTATCAAAGTATTTGCTTCCAATTATCCCTTCCCCCAATCTGCTGTTCCTTCTATTATCCCCCCTCTCTTATCCCCTTCCCCCCTGCTTTCCTGTAGGGTAAGATAAACTACCATACAATGAGTGTTTTACCGTGTTGTTTAATCCACTCACATTTAAAATTAGTAGAGTTAGCCTAACATATTTCTTATTTATGTCTCTAGTATTTCTTTAAAAAATATTCCTCAGTCTCTTTTAGTATAATACATTGTCTCTCAGTTAAGTATTATTCAAACTACAGTCAATTCTCAACTTCCGTGTGGTGAAAGTTCTTAGAAAATCGTGTGAAAGTAAAAAACATGAAAGCTGATATGTTGAATTTATGGCCTATGAGACCACCAAAAACTGCAATGTTTCACTAGAGATCCTGAAAATACACTTTTCTCCATACAATTCTTTATAACATAATATTAATTCTGATAATGTGCACTTTTTCTAACACAGTAATCATGAAATATCCCATAAAATGCAGAGGATAGGAGAGACAATACAGGACTGGGTGGGGAGGGGCAGAGGATAAGATGTCAGAAGAATCCCATGGTAAAAAAGGGAAAAGGGCAACACCTGCCATCCGTAATCCTCCTTTTACTCTGTGGCAAGTGTCTGAGGCCAGATATGAACTCAGGAAGATGAATACCGTATTTTATCCACTACACCACCTAACTGGGGATAGAAATCTGAAAAGCTGAGATCATGTCCTAGATCAAATCACTCTTATCCTGCTAAAAGTTAATAACTCCATGACATGAGCCTTGGCTCATGATCTCTGACATCCTTGAAGAACACTGTACTTAGGAAAGGAGTCATAAGACCTCAGATAATGCAGATCAGTTCCCATTCCTTCCAGAAGGAGGAAGAATCTGGCTCTTTACCCAAAATGACAATTAATGCAGACTGGAAAAATATGTAAAACAAAAAATTATACTGGAGTTAAAACAGTTATTGTGGAGGTTCAAATGGAAGCCTGGAAGAAAAGAATAACTGCACAATATGTATTAACAAAAGAAAACACAAGTTGGATGCAAGGTCAACTAGAATTCTTGGGAGAAATAAAACAAAAGGTTTAAAATCATTATATAAATTGAATGAAAGTGCCAGATCAGATCTTAACCTGTCTGTGTGTGTGTGTGTGTGTGTGTGTGTGATGAACTTTTTTGGCAGTTTGGCAAAACCTATAGATTTCTTAGAATAATGTTTTTAAATGCATAAAATATATAGGATTAAAATGAAACTAATTAAAAGGGACTAAATATGTATTTTTTTTGCCATCCAGATTAATGGATGTCTTGAAATCTATCCATAGATGACTTAGGGATCTGTGGAACCCAGGTTAAGAGGAAAGAACTGGAAAAGAAATGAAAACTTTGGAAGAAAGACTTAGACTTTGAAGAAAGACTTAGAAGGAGAATTAACAGCTTAGTATATGAGGTACAAAACTTTGCCCAAGTAACAATCTGAGTTCAAGTATGGCTTCAGACACTTACTAGCTGTATGGCCCTGGGTAAGTCACTTAACCTTCTTTCAGATTCCTCATCTTTAAAATGAGCTGGAAAAGGAAATGGCAAACCACTCCAGATCTGCCAAGAAAACCCAAAATGGAGTCACAAAGAGTTAGATACAACTCAACAACGACAGAATAGTAGTTAATAACTCTATGAGACAAGAAGAAATATTTGTAAGCATCATTAGCTCCTATCAGAAGCAATTGACATGGAACACAGGTCAAGGGGAAGTAACCTAAAAAACACTGAACTGCCTAAAAACCATCACAAAACTAAAGAGACTGAATAACATATTTCAAGAAATCAAGGATGAAAATTGGCCAAATCTATTAGAACCAGAGGGCAAAGTGAAAGTAGAAAGTAGAATCCACTATTCATCTCCCCAAAACCTGAACCAGAAATACCCCTCTCCAGAATGTCATAAATAAAATCTAGATCTTCTAAATTACAGAGAAAATATTTCAAGCAGACAGAAAGGGTTGAACATTAAGGACCCACAGAATCACACAAAATCTGGTAGCAAGCAGGGAACTTGAAATGTAATTACCTTTCAGTTAAGGAAGTCATTTAAGATCAAAGGAAAGAAAGCATCAAAGAAGATAACATGAACAATTTTGATTACATGAAATTAAAGTTCTTGTACAATGCAGTTAAAATGTGAAATAAAAGAGCTAACTGGAGAAAACCTCTCTGTAACAAGTTTCTCTGATAAATGTCTCATTACTAAGACAGAAAAAGAATTTATTTCAATTTATAAGGGCAAGAGCCATTCCCAAATTGATAAGTAGTCAGAGGATAGGAATAGATAGTTTTCAAAAGAAGAAATCCAAGCTACCAAGAAACTTATTTTAAAATGCTCCCAATCATTGGTAATTAGAGAAATGCAAACCAAAGCAACTCTGAGGTTCCACTTCATGCTCATTAGCTTAGCAAAGATGACAAAAAGGAAAATGACAAATTTTGGAGGGATTGGAGGAAAATAGGTACAATAGGAACAGTTGGTAAAACTGTTAATTGTTCCAGTCATTCTGTGAAGTGATTTGAAACTATGTTCAAAAAATCACTCCTTTATGCATATATACCCTTCAATCCGGTTTTATCACTGCTATGCTGATGCCACAAAAAGATCCAAGCGGAAAACTATGTAAGGGTGGGGTGATTGAATAAATTGATCAAATCACTAACCCCATTAAATTAAGTGATAAGGTATTACATTAATAAATATCCCTTTCTAAAACCTACTTAAAGCTGGCTAAATAAATTTATTCTTAGTTAAAAATCATCTAGGGATAGGGAGTAAATTGATGGGGGCTTGTTCAGTCAATTTAATTGTGTCCAACTTCTTATCCTACATAACTACTTACAAGACAAAGAACTTTAAGTTATGGTGCTTTTCCTCAAGACCTTAGATGTGCTAATAATGCTACTTGATGTAATACAGATTAGAAGAGACATTATTACTGGAATAGTACATAATGGTCAACCAAAAAATTGCCTTCTATCTAAGGACCAGGCATTTAAATTTCTTAACTCCTATGAAAAAAGAGCATATCCCCTCAGCTGGAATCTCTAAAAAAGCAAAGATTTGATATTTCCCCAACTGAAATCCCAGGGGAGCACTCTGGCTGATGAGCTGGAGAGCACTGAGTGACTAGTGGTAAAGACTAACTTTTGTTATCAACTCAGATCCTAGAACAGCTTTCATGAAAAAGCATGTGTTCATCCTTCATTGCCAAAGAAGACCATGTCATCAGAGAAATGATGACATGACTTGTACTTGTCTTTGTTTTTGAGTGAGGGAGGGCTGTGCAGGTCACCAGCCTCACTTCTCCTC
The DNA here is from genome assembly GCA_023548195.1 of Bettongia penicillata ogilbyi. Classification (NCBI taxonomy): domain Eukaryota; kingdom Metazoa; phylum Chordata; class Mammalia; order Diprotodontia; family Potoroidae; genus Bettongia; species Bettongia penicillata. The sequence continues at coordinate 169,833 of JAJHZJ010000326.1, forward strand.
CAGAGCCATCTGAATCCAGTGACCAGATATTCATCAGAATGACTGGAGATGACCCAGGATGAGGCAATTGGAGTTAAGTGACTTGCCCAAAGTCACACAACGAGTGAGTGTCAAGTGTCTGAGGTTCCTGGCATGTAGGTGAGACTATTTTGCTCCATAGAAAGGAAATGAAACCGTTGTTGAAACTTAAGTGCAACAGAAGAGTAAGGCTTAAAATATTAACTTAGTTTCTTGGTGGCCTAAGGCATAAAAACTCAATGTATGAGAAACTGGGGCTTCTCAGTCAACATATCTATCTGAACATGACTCTGTATGGAGATAAGAGAAGTTGTATTCAACTGAACCAATGCCATAGCTTTGCTGAATATCTTTCCTATACTTTTTTAATTTTTAAAATTTAATTAAAATTTTTTTAGTGAACAAAATTTCATTTTCTTTCCTTCCTACCTCTCTCCAAATAAAAAGAAAAAAAGAAAAAACATAACTCTTGTAATAAGTAGTTATATGAAGAAAAAAATTCCAGATTAGCCATATCCAAGGTATATATGTCATATCCTGAATCTTGAGCCCATTAATTCTCTGTCAGAAGGGAGTTAGCTTGATTCATCATTAATCCTCTGCAATCCTAGTTGGTGACTGATTAGAATTGATTAGAATTCTTAAGCTGCTTGGCCTTTGAGTTTTAGTATATGTATTTTGGTATCATATTTAGGGATACAACTTTTGGAGAGTTAGGGGTAGGGTTCATCTGGATTTGTGATTTCATCGGTTTATTAAATTCCTGGTGTGGAAACTCCATCCACTGATGCCTATCACTCCGTACCTTAAAATTTTATTTTATCTATTATTATCTTAAAAATTTTTGAATATATGTGATTTCATTGTGCTGTAAGATGAAGAATATGAGAAATATAGAGAACCATTGAATTGAGGCCAAATAAAGTAAGCAGAGCCAAGAAAAAACATACATCATGAATCACCACAAAAGAATAAAAAATGAATATTGTAAAAATATGAAGAGCAAGCTTGGTTCCAAAGAGGATATATAAGATGACCTTCCCTGCACCAATCCCTTGGCAGAGGTGGGAGGTGGGGATGATCTATGTGTGTGGAATGGTGGACAAAATGCTACATATTTGCTAAACAAATTGGGGTTTTTGTGTTGTTTATTCAAGTGAAATTTTTTTCTATTTTATTTTTTCCAATCGCATGCAGAAACAATTTTCACATTTGGATTTCTTTTTAAATTTTGAGTTCCAAACTCTATCCCTCATTTCCCTCTACCACCTTGGAGAAGGCAAGCAATTTGATGATATAGAGTATACAAGTACAATTATGCAAAACAAATTTTTATATTAGCCATGTTGCAAAGGAAAACAGACCAAAACAAAACAAGAAAAATAAAGTGTTTAAAAAGCATGCTTCAATCTGTATTCAGACTCTATCGATTCTTTCTCTGGAGATGGATGCATTTTTCATCATAAGTCCTTTGGAACTGTCTTGTATTGTATTGATCATTGTATTTCTGAGAATAGCTAAGTCATTCACAGTTGATCATTGTACAATATTGATGTTACTGTGTACAATGTTCTCCTGGTTCTGCTTACTTCACTTTATATCATTTCATGTAAGTCTTTACAGGTTTTTCTGAGAGTATCATGCTCATCATTTCTTATGTATTCCATTACAATAGTATTCCATCACAATCATATACAACACCTTGTTCAACCATTCTGCAATTGATGGGCATCCTCTTAGTTTCCAATTCTTTGCCACCACAAAAAGAGCTGCTATAAATAGTTTTGTATATATGAGTCCTCCCTCTCTTTTTAAATCTCTCTGGGATACAGATATAGGAGTGGTATTGTTCAGCCAAAGCATGTGCATAGTTACTTATAATTTTATAAAATTACCTGAAGTACAGGGACATTTTAACCTGCTCATATTTACATGACAGGTATAAATCAGAGTCCGGGGTTTTCATGCTGAGGATGGCCTTCCATCTGAGACATCCTAACACTTCTCTTTAAACTACAACTCCCCAAATTCAGGGACTTCTTTTCCATTGTAGTCTCCCTATTATCTAAGAAAAAATGGAATAATATGGAAAGAGTATTATACTTAGAATATGGAGACCTCAGTTCAATCTAGCTCTGCTATCTGTGTGACCATGGGAAAGTCCCTTCTCTGACCTTCAGTTTTCTCATCTCTAAAAATGAGAGGGTTAGATGAGATGATATTGAAAGCTCAGTAGTCAGTAATCTAACTTTTACCGAGTGAATCAGAAAAATTTCTAGGCTGCCAAGTCATTAGATACAATACAAAGGGCATTCCGTTATGACTTGCAATGGGGTGAAAAGCTTAGATTTCTCCCAGAGGACCCCAGGCATATCCTTCTTGCTTAGTTAATGGGGCTAGGACAGTTCAGTACACAAAGGTTGCTCAGTCTTTAGTACTAACTGACTGGTGTAGCCCCACCAGAGAGCAAACAGCTTACAGGTTACCTAGGGGACAAGTTCTACCCTGGTACAGATGGCCTCCAGTGCCTTGTTATTCCTTTTAATTCCACCTTTCCCCTGATGTTTGCTGTTTCATTTAAAGGGCTGCTGTCACCATCATGCACAGAGAATTCTAACAAACTTTTCTATACCTGTGTCTCAGGCAGCCCCTTGTCTTGTAGAAGTTTCACCTCCACCAGGAAAATGTGGATGAGATCGTCTTAGGGAGATACCCTTAAAATTCTCTTAACTGCTGTGCTTCCCATGAACAATCAGCCAATAGATTTGGTTAGCTCTCAGCAAAGGCATTTATTTATCAAGACAGCCTAGGAAGAATGAGAGCTACAAAACATTTCCCTCTAAACACTTGGGGCACACTTTCCCACTGACACACTCAGCAACTATAGGAAGAAAAGTTACAAACTTAATGTACAATGAAAGCATTGCCTGAATGTGTACCAAGGCAACTCACAACTAAGCTAGTAAAGAGATGTGAATTTCTCTTTGTAGAGTCCTCATGGGGCTCCTCCCTTGTCTCAACATCTTTGCTGTGCTTCTTGCTTGACTGTCTTTCTAGGACCTTCTCTTCTTGATGGTGTAACTCTCTCAATGACTAGTTAGCTCCCTCTTGAATAGGCTCCCTTCTCTGCTACCAGTTTTCTTGTTCCTGGAAGACACTTCCTCTCTTAAGTAACTACCTGCCTGTATCCATATCTGTGTGGAATGTATTTCAGCTCCAGTACTGGGTTCAATGTTTCCTACTGGTTCAGTAACTCCCCTTTAAAAGTTACGTGATTGGTGGCAGGAGAGGAAAAAGAAAAACCTTTTCTCCCCCATGTCTCCTCCACGAGCAGCTCCTGGTATATAATCCCCCAAAGTGTGAAATTAATACAAGATTTAGGCATTTAAAGCCTCTACAAAGGGATTTTCAGTTTTTGCTTTTCTAATTTGGTTGTTCTCTTTAATTCCATGATCATCGGGTGTTAATATCTTGTTAACCACATTACCATCTCATTACCTCTGTTTTCCACTCCTTGCTTTCTGAGACTTCAACAGCTAGTGGGTTTAGAGGAACAATTCCTTCTTCTTTTACCCCAAGATCACATGACCTCTGATCATATTCCCTCAGGCTGGGTGTGAGTAAATGAGGGAGATGTTGTGGTTTGGAGGTGAATTTTTCTTGTCGAGTTTAGTACCTATTTTTCATTTGATTCCCAAACCATTAGAACCTCAAACTCTAAATCCCTTTGAAAGTGTTAATTCTGTGCATCCTCCCCCCCTTTTTTTTTTTGACTCAGTGTCTTCTCAGGACATCTATATTGCCTCTGTTTTTGTTAACACTAAAATCTACAATTTCGGCAAATGGCATCATTTCAGAAATGAAATGACATATCTTTTTTAGTTCCAAGAATTTTCTCACAAGCTTCCAATTTCTGTTTGCTCTCTCTGTTGCTATATCCACTCTTTTTCCGTGACCTGAAATGTTATGTGCGTCCTGGGCTAAACTGATCACTCCTCCTCTGCCTTAGTTCAACACCATTGCATGAGCACAATCTTGGGGGTGGAGGATGGAGGAAGAGTAGAATCTTCTGCATGGCCCTTGGACATAGTGGAAAGGAGATATGGCTGCCTGGAATACTCATTGTTCCCAGGTATATGTTTGGGGTATATTGATGGAGAAGGGTCATACCTTCAACTCAATTTTCCAGGGTAAGAAGAAAAGAAAGAAAATGTTTTGCAGCTTCTTAACTAGAATACTGACCATTCTTGGATGGAGGTGGTAATGGTAGGGCTACCTTTTATTCTTTCTCTATTTTTGATGTGTATATTCAGAACCAGGATAGCATAAAGAAAAATCAATATACTAGGCGTTCAAGAACTAACTGGAATTCTGAGATTTGTAGTTCAGAGGGATAGGCATTGTCTCTCAGCCTTGAGAATATTTTGCACTAATACAATCTTTTAACCAGAAGCAAGACTTGAGTCATACCCAGGAGATTTGAAAAAAGTCTTAAAGAAAACAGACTGGGAGCTGATTCCATGTGGTAGCAACAGTGGCAGTGGGAATGTCATATTTTGCCTGGGATTTATATAAATGACTCAGAGGAAAGTGGTGGCACAAAGGCAATGGACAAAGGGAATGAAAGATTTGAGAATTGAGCTTCAGTAGAGGAGACACTGAGGTGGGTCATTGAGACCTTTGAAGGAACTTTATGACTAGGGATCTTGGAAGAAAGGATTAAGACAGGTTCTTTTTGTAATTGTCTGAGAGAAGTTATAGAAGATCTATTCTTTCCTCTCTTTTCCTCACATGTGCCTGTCCAGAAACAAGTACTGTTATATACTTTTCTCATTTCTTTCATCTAAATATTTTTTTGTAACTTGATTCTGTTTCAAGTAAAAAGCAACCTTGGATCTCTATAGTTCATAGATAGAAAGGGGGAATAAGGCAGAAATTTGTTCAAAATATATAAAGATTAAATTAGGGCAGAGTGGCGTATGTCAGTCCAAAAGATTAGAAACTGTCCTAAATGGGGGCTCTGAGCTTCTGTAAATGGACACATAACTTTCCTTTTGACATAAATTCCATAAACTACTTGGTTAAACAGGGCTACTTGGGTCAGAGCTAATTGCAGCAAAAGGGTGTAAAGGGTGTAAATTTCCAAAGGAGAAAGATACAGAGATGAGAAAGTGGTGACAAAAAAAATCATAGTACAAACTGCCTTCCTATGGCAGAGATAGGACAGGTTAGGAAAGGATTCCTCTCTATATCCTTCTGGAAGGGAATGGAGCAACAGAAAAGCCAATTCTATCCTGCCCTGTGAAACCCATCAGCATCCTACCAGTATGCCCTTAGCTAAAGCTCATGTTTTTCATCTGGTTCCTTGGACTTTGTCTCCCCTCCATTCTGAACTGTCACCTACCCAGTCATAATAAGGTTGGCATTATATCCAAGAATATGAGGAACAGAACATTTATGACCCCAGACCACTAGTACCTGCCTTTTAGATGTACTGTAGCCATAGTGTGGGCTCCTTGAGTATATCGCTTCACTTTTGATGTATCATAAATGTTAAAAAGAATAAGAAAAACATTCCTACCCTAATGTGATGAGTCAGGCTGTAGCTCCTAACTGAGACATCTCCTGCAATATTTCCCCCCTTCTAGACTAATAGCTGACAATGTTATGCCTTCCACATTAATGATAAGAGTACAGAAAGAAGAAGGCAGCTTGCCTGCCAATGTATTTCGCTGACATTACACTCCTCTCTGTACCCACCAACATACCCTAAGGCAACTGAACTAGTAATAGGTTCCTCTAACTGCCTCCTGCATCAAATCTGACACCAGGCACTTTCTTCTTTCTTCCCACTGTTTGGCTTAAAACTCTGTCATTGTCATTGATTTTGACTAAAAGGGGAGGGGGAGCTAGAGGTGTTGAGATTCTCTGCCAGTGAGGCAGAGAGCTGTGTAGTAAAGCATTTGGAGTTGGAGGGCTTTGGGGGAATTAGCACATGTAAACTTGAACACATGCATTTGACTGCCTTTCTGAGTTTCTTTTTGGGAGATGAGGAAATAATAGGGGAGATGATGATAGCTCACATTTATGTACTTTGAAGCTCCAAAGCACTTTCTTCACAACAATTCAATGAGATAGGTAGAACAACTTGTTTAGAGTTGAAGAAACTGTGGTACATCTAACAAATAAAGCAAGTGTCTAATGATTAGTGTTTAGAAATAATATCTATTTGGTGCATTGATCGATTGTTTAGAAGATAGTTTCCAGATAAAGAGATCCTTCTTTATCCTCTAATCTTCCTAGTTTTGATACAAGGAATCTAGAACTTATTGTATTCTTGTGGAGATACTTTAAGAAAGTTCTAGAAATCTCTTTTTATGACAGTATTTGCATTAAAGTTACAAATTAATAACAGGATATAGCAAACAGATAGGAAAACCATATCAAACTTAAATCATAATAGTAAGTATCGTACAGCTTCAAGAATTGTCAGGATGAAATGAAGGTATTACAAACACAAAGATTCCAACAACAGTAGTTTGTGGGAATGGATGATTTTTTTCTCATGGAAAAATTGTTAGTATCTTCAGATTTTTTTAACATCTTGCATTTCCTTTGGGCTATTTTGTTGTTTTGTTTTTTTTTTTAAATTTATTTATTTATTTAGCTTTTTACATACATTTTCACAAATTTTTGGGTTCCAAATTTTCTCCCCTTTTCTCCCCTCCCCCCACCCCAATACCCCAAGCAATCTAATTTTCCCTATCTCCAATCTGTCCTCTCTTCTGTCATCCCTCCCTTCCCTTGTCTCTATCTTCTCTTTTCTCCTGTAGGGCCAGATGACTTTCTATTCCTCATTAACTGTATGTCTTCTTTCCTAGTTGCAACAACAATACTAAACAATTGTTCCAAAAACTTTGAGTTCCAACTTCTCCCCATCCCTCCCTCCCCACCCATTCCCTTTGGTACGGCAGGCAATTCATTATAGGCCATATCTGTGTAGTTTTGCCAATGACCTCCCTGATAGTCGTGTTGTGTAAGACTAACTGAATTGCCATCCCTCCTAACCTGCCCCTCATTGTTTCTCTTCTGTCCTTTGATCCTGTCCCTCCCCAAGTGTTGACTTTCAATTACTCCCTCCTCCCTTTGCCCTCCCTTCCATCATCCCCCCCCCCAATATCTCCTTCTCCCCCGCTTTCTTATACTGTAAGATAGGTTTTCATACCAAAATGAGTGTGCATTTCACTCCTTCGTTTAGTCAAATGTGATGAGGGTAAACTTTTGTTTGTTTGTTTGTTTGTTTTTTTTTTTCCCTCAGCTCTCCTCTTTTTCCCTCCACTAAAAACATCTCCTACTTGCCTCTTAAATGACATATAGTTACCCCCTTCCATTTCCCCCTCTTTCCTCTCACTACATTTCTCTCTCACCATTTACCTTAATTTCTTTTAAGGTATGGTCCCATCCTATTCAGTTCAATCTGTGCTCTCTGTCTCTGCATGTGAATGCATGTGTGTATGTGTGTGCATGCGTGTACATGTGTATGTGTGGTCTCACCAACCACCCAGATATTGAAAAGTTTTAAGAGTTAGAAATATTGTCCTTCCCTGTATGAATGCAAACAGTTCATTTCTGGTAAGTCCCTTAATACTTCTCCTTGCTGTTTACTTTTGCATGCTTCCTCTCATTCTTGTGTTTGAAAGTCAAATTTTCTTTTCAGCTCTGGTCTTTTCATTAAGAATGATTGAAAGTCCTCTGTTTCATTGAAAGACCATATTTTCCCTTGAAGTATTATACTCAGTTTAGCTGGGTAGGTGATTCTTGGTTTCAGTCCTAGTTCCTTTGCCTTCTGGAATATCCTATTCCACGCCCTTCGATCCCTTAATGTAGAAGCTGCTAGATCTTGGGTTATCCTGATTGTATTTCCACAGTACTGGAATTGTTTCTTTCTAGCTGCTTGCAAGATTTTTTCCTTGAGCTGGGAGTTCTGGAATTTGGCCACAATGTTCCTAGGAGTTTCTCTTTTTGGATCTCTTTCAGGTGGTGATCGATGGATTCTTTCAATACTTATTTTGCCCTCTGGTCCTAGAATGTCAGGGCAGTTTTCCTTGATAATTTCATGCAAGACGATGTCTAGGCTCTTTTTTTGATCATGGCTTTCAGGTAGTCCCATAATTTTTAAGTTGTCTCTCCTTGATCTATTTTCCAGGTCAGTTGTTTTTCCCATGAGATATTTCACATTCTCTTCCATTTTATCGTTCTTTTGGTTTTGTTTGGTGATTTCTTGGTTTCTCATAAAGTCATTAGACTCCATCTGTTCCATTCTAATTTTGAGAGAACTATTAAATTCAGTGAGCTTTTGAGCCTCTTTTTCCATTTGGCTCATTCTGCTTTTGAATGCATTCTTCTCCTCATTGGCTTTTTGAACCTCTTTTGCCAATTGAGTGAGCCTATTTTTCAAGGTGTTAATTTCCTCAGCATTTTTTTGGGTCTCCTTTACCAAGATATTGACCTTTTTTTCATACTCTTCTTGCATCTTTGTCATTTCTCTTCCCAGTCTTTCCTCCACCTGTCTAACTTGCTTTTCAAAATCCTTTTTAAGCTCTTCCAAGGCCTGAGCCCACCCAACACCCCCCTGGGGTGTCTGGGGTACTGAGGCCCCGCCCTCCACATCTTTCCCTGATGGGAAAAATACGTTCTCGTCCTCCCCATCAGATCCGAAGGTCGGGATCATTTGCATTTGTTGGAAAAAACTCTCTAAAGTCTTATTTTTCTTCCCCTTTCTAGGCATTTTCCCAGCCAGTTACTTGACTTCTGAGATTCCTTTCCACCCCAGCCTGGATCCGCCCAGCTAGTGCTTGGCCTCTGAGATTCAAATGCGCTTTCCCGCGGCAAGCTTTAGTTCTAGCGCAGGGGTGGGGGCAGGGCCGTCTCCTAAACCCGGGCCCTCAGTGGCTTTCCGCAGAGACTTTCTAGAACGGAGCGGGTGGGGGCGGGGTGGGGGGCCCGCCTACTGTGCTCAGCTCCCTTGGGGGTTTTATTCAGAGGCGTTCAGCAGCAGAGCAGGGTGGGGGCAGGGCCGTCTCCCCTGCTCGGCTCCCTCAGGTTGGAAAGACCTTCAGTATTGAAGATCCCACCCGCTGCTGGGGGATTCCTGAGTCCCGGGCCGTTGCCGCCTCAGCCGCCCGCCCACGCCTCTGCCTCCGCCGCTTCCTGCCCCCGTCTCCGCTGCCGCCGCTTCCTCCCGAGGGGGCCCGAGTCACGGAGGTGCTCCGCTCCCCTCCCCTATCGCAGCTTTCTTTCTTACTGACCTCTAGCTTCTGTGGGCGGAGGGACTTTCCCGGCTGCCGGAGCTTCCCCCGGAGCTTTCCTCTCTGAAGTCTGCTCGGGTCAGCTTCTCTGGGTCGCGGCCAGGGGTGGGGGTGGGGTCCGCTTTCCGGAGTGCGAAGGACCCCGGGGACGGCTCTCCAGGGTTCAGTGGAATGGAAATCTCTTCCCCTATGTTTATGCACCCCCTGCAGAGATTCAGAATTTATGGGGATCTCCTTTTACCTCAATTCCATGGGTTGTGGGCTCGGAGCTCGTAAATGTGCGTCCTTCTACTCCGCCATCTTGGCTCCGCCCCCCTATTTTGTTTTTTATCGACAAACAGTAGAGGCCTCATAAATTGAATGACAATTATCTACAAGGCTTAGAAATCAATATTTTCCTTCCATTAACTCTAAAGATCAAGTAATTTATCCACCTGGTAAATACCAGAGCCGGGATTTGAATGCAGGTCTCCTCTAACTATAAGCCAACCACTCATTCCAAGACACTAGCATCAGGGTGATAGAAGACAGGAAACGGAGAGTAAGAGTTAAAAATGGAAAATGGGAAATGGAAACTAGGGAATGGGAGGTAATGGGAGATGAACAATAGAGAATAAAGGGTGATAGAAGATGAGGACTGGGGGATAGAAGATGCCTGTATGTTACCCGTTGTTCTTTTTAGTGGTGGTGACATAGCATGTTTCTAAGAAAGAGGAAATTCAAGCATATGACTTTATGCAAGATGATTTGTATGGGAAAGCAAAATGTTAAAGCCCTCCCCTATTCTTTGTTGCTAGGTTTCTCTTTAGTTGAGTTGGTATCTATTCCTCAATCCTTGAGAAATGGATACACTATCTTTGGCCATTCTGGAGTCTGAGCCTGACTTTGAATCTGGGGGCTGTTTATAATTATCATCGTATCTCTAGGTCTTGCCTTTTCCAAATAGAGCTTTCTGAGGGGCCCAAGCTGACCATCAGCTTCATGGATTGATTATCTTGGTACATACTTGTCCTCTACAGTTGAAGTTCTAGGCAAGAAAGGAGCTGCCTCTAGCAGTAGCAAATTCTCAGCCCTCCTCCCTACTGAACCAAGATTCTTTTTAGTTTGAAGCAAGATTATTATTGTACATTGTTAGAAGACAGTCCAGTGTCTTCAGACAGCCTTTTTGAAAAAAAAAGTTTATTTATTTTTAATTTTCAACATTCACTTTTATAAGATTTTGTGTTTTAAATTTCCCCCCTCCACTCCTCCTTCCCCAAGAGAGCATGAAGTCTGATATAGGCTATAGGCTATATGATATGTGATCATATTAAATGTATTTCCAGATTCATCATATTGTGAAAGAAGAATAAAAACAAAAGGGAAAAACCATGAAAAAGAAAAACCAAAACAACAAAAAGGGAAAAGAGTATGCTTTGGTCTGCATTCAGATTCCATAGTTCTTTCTCTGGATGTGGATAGCATTTTCCATCATGAGTCTTTTGGGATTGTCTTAAATCATTACATTGCTCAGAAGAGCTAAGTCTAACAACATCACATAATGTTGCTGTTACCGTAAACAGTGTTCTCCTGGTTCTGCTCATTTTACTTAGCATCAGTGCATACAAATCTTTCTCAGTTTTTCTGAAGTCTGCCTGCTCATTATTTCTTACAGAACAATAGTATTCCATTACATTCATATACCACAACATATTCAGTCATTCCCCAAATGATAGGCATCCCTTCAATGTCTAATTCTTGACCACCACAAAAAGAGCTGCTATAAATAGTTTTGTACATATAGGTCCTTTTCCCATTTTTATGATCTCTTTGAGAAAGAGACACAGTCATGGTATTGCTGGATCAAAGGGTACATACAGTTTTATAGCCCTTTGGACATAGTTCTGAATTGCTCCCCAGAATGGTTAGATCAAATCACCACTCCACCATCAATGCATTAGTGTTCCAAATTCCCCACATCTCCAATATTTATCATTTTCTTATTTTGTCATGTTAGCCAATCTTGTAGGTGCAATGTGGTACCTCAGAGTTGTTTAGATTTGCATTTCTTTAATCAATAGTGATTCAGAGCATTTTTTCATAAGACTATCGATACCTTTAATTTTTTCATCTGAAAACTGCCTGTTCATATCCTTTGACCATTTATCAATTGGGGAAATGACTTTATTCTTATAAATGACTCAGTTTTCTATATATTTTGGAAATGAGGCCTTTGATATAATTAAAATTATCCATTTTGCATTTCATAATTTTTTTTATCTCTTGTTTAGTTATAAATTCTTCCATTTTCCATAGATCTGATAAGTAAACTATTCCTTGCTCTCCTAATTTGCTTATCATTTTACCTTTTATGTCTAAATCATCAGGTAGTCTTCCTACCACCAGTGAGCAACCTCTTCATGGAGTCTACTTGGCTAATTTCCCATCACTTCTTTCATCTTGTCCATCATGGTATCTTACTAAGTGGTATCAAGACATGGTCTTTATAGGACTCCCTATCCTTCACTCTAGCTATTCCAAAAATAGACAAGTTCCCCAGTTTCTTAACTTGATGTGGAGTGCCTTTCCATTGGTCTTCTAACTTATCTATTCCCTGAACATCAATGTCTCTCAGTAAAACTGTCACCTGGATGACGTTCTTGACAGTGACCTGGAAATTGTATTGTTATTTGTTTCTTTTGAAGCTCTTCTGAATAGAAATAATGACTAGCTTATAGTCTTCTTTCAGCCTATCTCTAAGTTGAGAGATGTCTTGGTTGTGAGTATTTATATTTCCTCCATCTTCTGACACTCCTTAACATGTTGGCTCCCCGCCAATAGCAGCAAGTATGGTATTTGGGTCAGGCTGAACTCAGCTTGGTCCCAACCTTCTGGCTTGGGATTGGAATGAAATGTGATACCTATGAGTTACATTTAATAAAAGGGCCTTTACTGAACAATAGTATAGGAAGGCTATTTTTATTAATTCAGTTGGGTGCAACTTCCCTCATTCTGCTTTTGGCATGGTGATTATCCAATCAGAAGCCTATGTCAAGATGAGGAGCAAGCTATACTGTTTCTGTAATTTGTACTTAGGTGACCAAGAAGGTGTCAGAAGTTCAAGACAATCTCCTGAATCAATTAAGTCTCAAAGATGGTTTCATTATTTTTCAAAGAAAAAAGTCAGTTTATCCTGAATGAGGGCAGATAGTGCTCCTTATGACAACTCAAATTTTGGTAGCAATAAAAAGGTCTTCTAGAATACCGTCATTTAAATGGTCTTAGGACTCTCATTAAACAACCCTGACCTCAGGGAATGATGAACCTTACTATAGACAGTATTGGAGGATGAGTACAATTCAGGTAAAAGAAAAACTTAAAGAGAAATAAATACAGTAAAAAAAAAAGACAAGTAATCTACACACACACACACACACACACACATTCTTCTCCCTCGTCGCCCTTGAACACACCCATGGAAGAAGTGACTGAATATAGAGGGGAAGTAAGACAAGAAATCCCAGGCCCTCACCTTCCCTCTTTGAAAGGATCCAGTACTGGATCTTAATGATCTGGATCATATGATGGATGATGCCAAGTCTTTGAGGTTCACATTGGATCCTCCATTATAAAGCAGTGATGATGAGCAGGAGCAACACAGGAATATTAGGGTCTCAGCTCAGATGAGACTGCTTCCCACACATGACAGAGAAGACAGCAGCTAGCCAGTGGGACAGAGAGCAGGTCAGATAAATGAGTTTTAATGGGCTTTTAGCTCTTAGCTCTGGGGAAGTAGCATGTAGAAGAAAGTTATGGACTGGGATTCATTTTTCCTAGACTGTGAACTCCTTGAGACCAAGGATTCATTTTTGCCTTTCTTTGTACACTCATTGCTTAATACGCTGCCTGGCACATAGTAGGAACTTAATAAATATTAGTTTATTTAACTAGCTGAATAACAAGCTACTAGTTTGACCCACTCTGTTCTCTGGCCCTCTGACCGGCTCCATTCTGCTTCCATTCTACTCTCATCTTGCTCATACCTCTCAGCTTCCATATCTGCTCCAAAAATAGATTTTTGATTATTGCTTAGCTTTTACCTGCTTTTGGCTGCAGGAATAACATACTCCTCCCATATTCTTTGCCAGGCTTAGCAGGAGGATCAGGAAGATCTGAAAGACTTGGAGTCTTCTCTTTGCTTCTCCACTTGTGTCTCCCGCACCCCCAACCCCACCCCCACCCCTGCACAGAATTCCTCTCTGTGATAAAAAAGGCTGGAAACTAGAAATAAAAATCTGAGCACACCATCCCTCCAGTTCACTCTCTCAAAACCCAGAGATCCTCCAGTGTCTCCATGACAACATCTTTATGATCCTGGAGAGGGAGTGAGTTAATCATAATTCCAGTTATATTTTTTTAGTAAATTCATTCTGTAGCCATCCCCCCCTTGAAAATTATAAGACCCCTGAGGACAGGGATAGCTTTCCCTTCCATTGTTTTCATAGTGCCTAGGACAGAGTTCTTTGCACTTAGGGAAACTCAGATCCATGATCTTAATTTGGAATTCAGAGCAGAAGACTGAGGAAGAAATATGGAAATGGATAGCATCCTTTCTCAATTCAATTTAATGAATATTTATTAAGTGCCTACTATGTACAAGTTCTAGCCACTGTCCACTGGGAGAGTGTCCTTGAGTTCTACAGTAAATAATCATTGGGTAGTTGGCAACTGCAGCTGAGAATGGAGAGCAGATTGGCCAGTGTGTCTGCATGCTCTTCCCTTTGGATGGAAGCCCAGAGGCCAAAGATAGGCAGACAATTGCTGGAGGAGTCAACCCACCATCTTGCTATCTCTGTGTCCAAATCAACAAAAATATTTTATTGCTTTTTCCAGACCCAGCTGGGGCTGCAGCTAGACTTTTGTCCAGTGGCATGAAGCAGTCTACTTTGGGGTCTCTAGGGGTTAAAGCAATTCCTTAGTCTCATCACAGGAGGGAGAGACTGGTCCAGATATTAGCCAGCACCTTCCTCTGGGCCCTTCTAGAGAACTCTACAATCAAATTCTGGGTCACCAGATAACAAGAAAGACATCCTTATCCTTTTATCTTTTGTTCCATTTAAAAATAAATAGAGCTTCAGCAGAGAAGTGTTTTCTCGTTTCATTTGGTCCTGGTAACGTAGGGGCTACTTAATATTCCTGCCTACGTACTTTAGTTCAAGACTGTATCCAGGGGTGTACTGGAGTCAGCATATGAGAGCTGATTATTAAATTTTCAGTGTGAGGATTTACACTTCAGGAATCAGTAAATGCCACAAATCAGGGCTTGATTTATTATTTTGTGGATTGTCTAGACTTAAGAAAGTGATAGGGAAAATGTTAATAATGAGGGTTAGACTAAAAGTGTGTTCTGTGCCCACTTTTTTCCCCTGGAGAGCTCATTATTAAATATTTACCAGCATATTCCTGTCTGTGTTGACTTGCTCAGAGCCACATACATCTACATTTGGATTTGATCAGCCGCTCTAGGAAATCTGAGAAAGATCTGGTAAAGAGACATCTTTGGCAGCAGGCCTGGGATGTTAGTGGAGTGGGCTATAAAGTCAGAGGGAGCTGCCCAGTTTAGAGACCTCAGCAGGCAGATCTCAGATCTCTCTATCAGAGATTCAAAGAAATAATCCACCTTAGAATATGACTTGGTAACATGTTACTAACAGATAATAAACCAGACCAGCTAAGTGGTACAGTGGATAGAGCTCTGGACCTGGAATCAGAAAGACCTGAGTTCAAATCCAGCCTCAGACACTACTTGTGTCCCCCCTGGGTCTGTCACTTAACCTTGTTTGCCTCACTTTCCTCATCTATAAAATGAGCTAGAGAAGAAAATGGCAAACTAGTTCACTATCATTACCAAGCAAAGCCCAAATGGGGTCACAAAGAGTTGGACACAACTGAACAGCACCAGCGAGCTGGACCCTAGAAATCATGCAATAATTCATCCTCCACATTCTATATATGAGGAAACTGAGGTTCAGGGAAGTAAGGTGACAACCAAGCAAGTAAGTAATGGAACTATGATTCCAACTTAGATCATCTGATTCCAGATACAGCATTCTTTCCTCACCATGGCAGCCCAGGCAAAAAATGTAGATAAGGAAAGACCATGTAACATAGAAAATGGTAATGTACAAGGAAGATATTTTGAAATGAATTATGGGTGATTCGATTCAACTCAACGCAGAAAACATTTGTTAAATGCCTACTATGTGCCAGGCACTGTGCTAGGTAGTGGGAATATAAAAACACGTTTTAATTGGGAGATACAGCATGATGTTTTTTAACAAGTGACTATCTATACCTCTTAGAAAGTTGAGAAGAGGAGGATTAGAAAGTGAAAACCTGTTAGTTCTTTTCTGCCACTGTCCAGGGGAAAGGTTCACTGTCCAGAATAAAAGTTTTCCCATTTGAGTGAGTGATGGAGGAAAGTAATTCATCAGGCTTGATGAAAAATATTCCTCAGAACTTCCTAATTCCCTTTGCCCTGATTTCACAATCACTAGTCAATTTCCAATCTTAATGTGCTTCCTCAAGCACACTTTTTTTTTAAAACCTGAGAACTCTGAGCTGCCAATATAAATATTCCCTGACAGTTAGAGCCCTCACTGTAAATAAATAGATTGGTACCTGGTTTATGTAGCACTTTGAGGTTTGTAAAGAGCTTCACGTGTCTTATCTCGTTTGATCCCACCAACAACCCCGTGGTAAATGCAAATATTATTCTCATTTTTCAGATGAAGAAACTATGACTGAGACAGATTAAGGGACTTGCCCAGGATAGCTCCCTCATTATTCATATTTTTCAGAAACTTGTATATTTGGTTAATATAAATCATCTCCCAGGATTAGATCAAACTGGTTAACGGATGAAGTTGAGTCTCTGAACCTAGAAAGCTGAGGTTCACAACCTAGATTTGTGGTAAAGGTCATGGTAAAGGGCAAAGAACACAGGCTTTAATGGCAAAGGATTTGTGTTCAAACCCAGATCTGTGTGTTTAGACCTGCGTGATCTGAAGCAAGTCCCCTAATTTCCCTAGGTTTTAGCTTCTAAACCTGTACAATCAGAGGACTGCACTAGATGACCTTTGAGGTCCCTTTCAAGCTCTAAATCTAGGACTTATTTTTTGATTGTAAGATGCAGACATTTTACCCTAAATGTCTTTTTCCTGTCCTTGCTCTGCTGAGAAGCAAGGCTGTAATCTTGCTGGGGCTGTTACCATTGACCTCCGCAGACGGCAGTCATCAGGTCATCACTACTCTAAAACTTTGCCAGTATAGTTTTGTTCAGTGACTCTCTCAGGTGCTCAGGTCCAGTTTAAGCCTTTGCACAATCTTGGCATGGAAAACAGAAGGAACGATGATATTGTCTCTCTCTTTACACCCAGAGCATGAGAAAGGTCAAAGATTCCCAAAGGAGAGGTTAGACTTTGTGTACAGTAGAGAGAGAAAGAAAGGAGAAAGGGGAGGAGGAGAGCTAGCCTGGATAACAAAGATCTCATAGGAAAAGACAGCAGTAAAGAATTAGGTTCATTTCCTCTAGGTGAAGGACCCAGACCTTCTTTTTCCTGAATGCCCAGGAGAATTGGGATTTTCTTAGGGAAAAGATTTGAGAACAGGTCCCTAAGAAAATGTTTGAAATTAAGTTGCTTTGTTTCAGGATTTCTCCATTTCCTAAGTGTCACCAATGGTGATTCATTTCTTTGGCATTTCTTACTTGTCTCCCTCTTTGGTGTAAGCAACCGAGCAGCAGGCTCCCTGTTTGTTCTGTGTTTCTCTGATGTGGACAAACTGCTGGAAAGCAGAATCCTTGCCCAGATAAAATAGGAGTCCTGGAGGTTGCCTCCCCGCTGCCAGTGCATCTCTGGCATATTGACTAAGAAGATGTCCTTTAGGGGAATTACTGAATGGAAGATGGAGATTTCTGGGGATTAAATAAGAGACCTATAGTTAGAAATGATTTTACCTGTGACAAACTATAAAACTGTCTCTGGGGCGAGTGGCATAAAGCACAAAACAAATTCTTAGTTGAGACAGGGAGTAGAGGAGAATAGAATAAAAAGGAAGAAGGGAGAAAGGGAGGGAGGGAGAAAGGAAGAATATTTTTACAAATATATCTTTTGATCCTCACAATTACCCAACAAGGTAGGTACTATGATGATATTATTATCATTCACAGATGACAAAATTGAGGCAAACAGAGGTTAAGTGCCTTGCCCATGGTAGTATAGCTAATAGGTATCTGGAGTTGAACTTGAACTCAGGTCTTCATGACATAAGGACTCTATGCCCTCTGCCACCTAGAATTCACTTCAGCCTATTATTTGGTAAATTTCTATTTCAAATAACTGTAAGACATAGATATAAATGTACATACATGCACATATATATGAGTATTATCTAAAATATATATGTATAGTTTATTTCTAGACACGAGTACACACACACACACACACACAGCTCATGATTGCCATAAAGAGGAACTGAGATCTGAATCACTTTCTGGAGGGTTATAGGCGAGCCAAGCTAGCCCCACTGATAGCCCAGCTGAGGAGAGGGGTGAGGAGGGTACAGGATTGATGAGACTGGAGGATCTTTCTCTCTCTTTTAACATTCAAGAGGACTATCCAGCTAGATGTGTATCATATATGCCACCCCTCAAACATCTCTAATATAGGTATATTATTATTTTTAAAAGTTCAGGATGATGCTGCTTCTCTGATGACTCTCAGGGTGTGATAGCCCTTAGCTTGTACCCGCCAGACTGACTCCTCAGCAAATGCCAGTTACACAAAGACCGTTATGAATAGTGAGTAAGCCTTTTTATCAAGGAAGTCAGCAAGTAGAAATGGAAGAAGTTATAGAGATTAGAATATATACAAAGAATATTCAAGAGTGAATGAGCTCTTTAGTTGGGATTAAGATAAAGTGCAACTCAAACTAGGAGAGAAGGAATGATCTTACCTATTCAAAGTTGCTTTCAGAAGATTTTAGGCTCTCAAGCATTGGAAGTGAAGAGACATGATGGGGAGGGGGTAAAGGGGAGTAAGAAAAGTGGCCTCTCCATATATCTCTAGTTCAGCTTATGCTTTCTTGTCATTTCTTCTCAAAATCCTCTTTTGGCATTTCCTCCAGCAATCTCTCTTAAAGGATACTCAGCATCTTGCTCAGCATTCCCTCAGACAATCTTGAGTCATGTCTACCTCTGCTTATGCCCAGGAAGCTTATCTTTCGGAAAAATTTGGGGAGGGAGATGCTATGTAATTTTTCTTGCTAAAAAAATTTTTCTTTGTTCTTATCAAAGTGCCTTCAGCACTCTCTAAATTCAGCACCCTGGAGCAAATCAATCCTATCAAAACACTCCTCCCTGGTCACTGTTCTATTTTAGTATTATTTGCTCGTATCTTCATAGTTAATATAGTGCCTGGCACACAGTAAGCACTTAAGGTATACTTTTTTCATTCTCTCTCTTCCTTTGGTGAAAGTATCAAGGCTCTCTTCCTCCTGTGAAGGGTGGAGTAATGAGGTCACTTCTGTTCTTTGTTTCCAATTCTGTCATAATGTCTAAAAGTACACAGCAACCACAACACACATATTGACTTAGGTGAGCCTGAGACTTTTTTTCCCATTTAGTTGATTTTTATTTTGTTTTAAGATTTAACCTTCCAAGATTTCTTTTTTTTATTTTTTCTTAATTTTACAAATACCAACAAACATGAACGTTTCCATAGACAAAGAATAGTAAAAGAAGTTAATGTTTTGTACGCATGGGTCATTTTCCATCTTTCTTTGGAGGTATTGGCTAGTAATCAGGTTAAAGCAAAGGGCATGCAGTGACTTTTGAGGTTTAGTTCCAAAATGATTAGGCAATTCACTAGCAATGTGCTATTGTGACCACTCTCCTTCAACTCTTCCAAAAATTGTCACTTTCCTTTTTTTGTTATTTTTATCAATCAGATGGGTGTGAGGTGAAAATTGAGAATTGCTAACTTTGCATCTCTCTTCTTATTAATGATTTGATCATTTTTCACATGATTGTGGATAGTTTGGATTTATTCCCTTGAAAATTATTTTTTTGCATCCTTTGACAAATTTTCTCTGGAGTATGACTCTTGTCCTTACATATTTGAATCAGCTCCCCATATCTTAGATATTGGAGCATAGCAGAGAAAACTGTTGCAATTTTTTTCTCATTTGTGAGTCGATACCTTTTGAATCCCTAGGTGGCCACTGTGGATGCTCATGGTCTGATATATTACCTGAACTTTAGAAGAAGCGGTCACCTCCCCTCTGTATCCCAGGCAATAGAAGGAGTGGGGTCAGGAAATACATGTAAATATTGACAGAATCAAAGGCAGGAGAGGATCTAGGATGAATATTTTTATTATACTCTGCCAACTGAGTGGGTATTTGCCCCAGCAGAACTTAAGGGTAGATAAGTTATGGATGGAATTAGCCTCTCTTGCTGTGTATCCCAAATCATGAGATCTGTTTCCTATACTCTGCCATTTGAATGAGCATATATTCCAACTAGAGGTTAAAAGAAGATAGCTGCTTAGGAGGGATTAACAAGTTATTCATAGAGAGATGATTTATTGTTGAGTCATTTTTCAGTCGTGTCCAACTATTCATTTTTGAGATTTTCTTGGCAAAGATACTGGAGTAGTTTGCCATTTCCTTCTCCAGCTCATTTTACAGATGAAGAAACTGAGGCAAACGGAGTTAAGTGACTTGTCCAAGGTTACGCAGCTAGTAAGTATCTAAAGTCAGATTTGAATTCAGGAAGATTAGTCTTCCAGCCTCCAGGCCTGGCACTCTATCCACTGAGCCACCTAGCTGCCCCAAAGAGAGGTGGTAGAAAATGCCTTTTTGAGAACTAATGGGGAGACATGTTAAAGTGAGGTCATCCTTAGGCCACTAGGACCATTTGAGATTACACCAAGGCTTAAACATGGCTGGTATAGATGTCAACTGGGGGAGGCAGGGAATTGCTCTTTTCTCTATTGAAAATGTCATGGCTGGGAAAAAAATGGAGGGCTCTTTCCATCAGCCCTCTAAGAGCACCCTGGCCACTGATGCTTTTTCCCTTTGCTCTAACCTGATTACTAGACACATACCTCCAAAGAAAGATAGAAAATGACTCATATGTACTGTTTTTCTCTGTACTGGATTTTGGTCTAGGAATCCTCAGAGGAACTAGAACTATGGCAAGAGAATGTCCTATACCTATCTGAGAGGAAGTCCTCCACATTCATTTCCCTCTCACCAGGTAGCCCTTCTGTACTATTGTTTCATGGGAGTAACAGGAGATTACTGTGGTTGAGTAACATAAATGTGAGACTCCATTGGAGAGAAGAGTAACCTAGGAATCCTCTCCTTAAAGGTTCCCAGAAAAAAGATTCTTCACTTTCTAAAATTCCAGGCTTCCAGTCTAGGAGGGGGATTTATGGCTTATGATAAATCAGATTATAAATCA
Organism: Bettongia penicillata ogilbyi; assembly: GCA_023548195.1. Classification (NCBI taxonomy): domain Eukaryota; kingdom Metazoa; phylum Chordata; class Mammalia; order Diprotodontia; family Potoroidae; genus Bettongia; species Bettongia penicillata. The sequence goes on from JAJHZJ010000326.1 coordinate 190,665, forward strand.
CCTTCTGTAGTCTGTATTTCTCCCCCTTATAACCATGGATCAGTTTAGAAAATAGTTGCAGCCCTGGGGCGGGTACGCTTCTGGGGGAAGTCCATTGTTCTACTGCCAAATCCCTGCCCAAGGCAAGCTTCCAGCTGAGCTAGCACTGGATGCTCTATTGTTTTTTTCCTCAGACCTACTCTACCTCCAGACATCAGGCACACCCCAAATAAGCACATAAATCCAGGCTAGTGCAGTAGATTAGTTTAATAAACAAGAGATGAATTAGAGTAGAAAGAGGAAAGTTAACAGAATACTCATTGGGAAGAGAGAAGAGCTGTACTCACATTGAAAATACTGTAGCCAGAGATTTTCTGACTGCAGGGAGCAAGCGGAGGCTTCCTGCTTAAATGTGGGGAAAGGGCAGGTAATTAGAGGGACTTAGGCTGCCCCCTCAAACCAGATTCAGTCTACAGTACAGTGGCTACACTCTGTATGGAAGCAACCTCATAAAACAAGGTTCTCATAATCTGAGCCCAAGTTTTGGGGAGGAAACACCTTTGGAATCCATCTGATTCACTAAATTCTCTTATGTGCTTCCAAGAAGCTGTCCCATGTGTGGTGACCACGACACAATTACATAATCTCGGCAGACTGAGACAGACATCAGACCTGTTGATAAGTTAGGGGAAATGCTACCTCAAGCATCTGAATACTTCTCCTCCACCCCCAGGCCTTGGAATGGGCAGATGAGGATTTCATGAAATTTCATGAATTTCAATGGATTTCATGAAAGTCTGTGAAGGCTTTAGAGGCTGGTCAGACACAGAAGATACCAAGGTCGTCCACTGCATCCCAGGTCATCACAAGTTGTTCTGATTTTTGTCTTACCACTGGATGTTGATGACTCTAGAAGAGTGTGACTGATGCCTTTGTTTGATTCTGCCTCACTTTAATCCATGCACAATCAAGACACCACTGGTGATATCACTGGTCCATCTTTGAAAAAGAAGGATGAACATCTTTCCCACAGAACTTTACAAAGCTCTACAGTCACCAACACCAGAGCTTCCCAGTGTTTCTCCTCCAGACCTTCAGTGTTATGCATCCTGGAAATCTCTTGTGTCTTTCTCAAACAAGGCTAACCTTCTATACCCTGAGACTCTGTTGAGACAGCAGATGGACGCTACCCTGACAGATAGATGCCTCCAATACCTGAAGAGTCAATCTATACAACCATGATTGGAGGCTGTTCCACAAATTATCAGTTATACTGGAAACCCAATTACTTACAAAAATTCTCCAGGCTGGCAGGAGTCTTTGTACATACAAATGTTTACCTCACACTTGTACAGCAGGGAACTAAAAATCCATTAAAATCATTGTTTTTTAAGAGAGTAGACCATTCATTTTATATATATACTGATGTACGTACTTTTATCTCGCCCTATAATGGTGTTTGTATCCCTGGCACCTAGCATGGTGCCTGGTACTTAGTAATAAATGCTCATTGATTGATCCATCACACTAGCCTAAATTTTTCCATACTAACTCAAATACTCACATGCCCAGGGATGAGCTGGTTTACTAACTGGTTTTGTGGGTGAAAGAAATTATACTCAACACTCTATTAAGTTTAATCTGCATTAAACATTGTTTACATCAGTTTCTTAAGTCTGCACAATCAACAAAACAAGAACTCAAGCTCTAATATGTAGCATTTGCTGATTTCCAGGGTGTAAATACTCACACAGGAAATTTAAAAATTAGCTCTCTGAGTCAGTTCCAGCACCCCACTGGGGAGGCACCTAGTCAAGCTGGATGGACAATGAAGAAAGTTAGGTTTAAACACAAACAATATGGCAAATATTGGTCCAAGACTGCATCCTTAGGGGACAAAGAGGAAATAGAAGAAGAGTGATGTCTTTGTTGTAAGTGATGCCTAACACTGAAGACAGAAAAAGCTATTTTATGGAATTAAAAAAAAAATCTGGAGAGTTTGGAAGTGCACAAAAGGAGTTCCCCCTGTGGCAAAAACCAAAACAAAACAAAATACGAAGAATGATGCTTCGCTAGTGATGGTGAAGTGACACCCCTAAGGTCACATACACATATTCTAACCTGTCTTAGCTTCCTAAATTGCCATTCTACTTCTGGCCTCAGATTCTTCATGTAAAATGAAGGAATTGGATTAAATAACCTCTACCCTGTGATTCTTTGTTTATCCTAATAATCCTCTCTTTTCCCATGCCTGAGTCCAAAACTGTCTTTTACTGGTTCTCTGTTCTATTTCTTGTTGGTTGATCTCTGACCTATGCCCAATTCAGATCCGTGATGGACACCACCTCAGGTGGTACAAGGACAATCTTGGTAGATGGTATTTAGTCCTTCTTAGAGGAATACCACTGCTGTCTTTTCCTCCAAGGACTCTCTACATTGCAACAGATGGATGCATACACTTCTCTACAGAAACCTCTGCAAAGAAAGAGGCTAATGCTCAATTCCAAGGCAAGTCTTCACACCAAAGCAGCAGTCCTCACCTACGAACCCCCTTTTTTCTCTCCTAGAGATTTTTCTTGAATTGGGTGATTTTGTGACAACTGGGACACTCACCCCAGGTAGCGTATGTGAGGGAGAGTTAGCAGAAATGGAGTTACACTGAAGAGTGATAGGAATATAGCTGTTCCCCAAGCTATGATAAACTGCTAATGCTGTGTGTTCACCCTTCGTTGCTGAAGAAGACCATGACATCAGAGAAATGATGACATGACTTACACTTGACTTTGTTTTGAGTGAGGTATGGCTGAAACTGCTAATACTACAACCATCAAGTGACAGAGCCCTGTCTCTGTCCTATAGATGCTGATGAGCTCACTACATCACCATCAGGGGAGTCCTTTGGGTGAGTCCAAGGCAGCTCATTTAGAATCCATACAACCATTTGTATGGTTGTATCATAAATGAATCATATATAATGGTTACCTCTGGATGCCTTCTGGAGCTGCTTCCTGACAAAGTCTGTCCTAATGACTTGTTCTCTATTGAAAGATAAAGGAAGGAAAAAATAGTGTTCCAGATTCGCTTCTTTTCCTATAAAGCTCCCAAAGTGATTAATACATTAAAATAAAAATAAAAGTTACTTCATATCATCAACACATTCCTAATGATCTATACCTTATGTCTCCCTCTCTCTCTCTTTTTTTTTAGAATCACAGAATGTCAAATCTGGAAGGAACTTTAGGGATTATCTAGTTCCTTCCAAATTGCATAATCCCCTCTCATATTTTGCTGTTGTTCAGTCTTTTTTCAGTTGTGTCTGACTCTTTGTGACCCCATGTGGGTTTTCTTGGCAAAGATAGTGGAATGGTTTGTCATTTCCTTCTCCAACTCATTTTACAAACTAAGGCAGTCCAGTTACACAGTTAATAAGTGCCTAAGGTTGGGATTTGAACTCAGGAAGATGAATCTTGCTGACTATAGACTCAGTGCTCTATTCACTGTGCCACCCAGATGTCCTTTCCTATTTTACAGATAATCAAAATGAAGCCTGGAGAGATTTGCTCAAAATAGAAAAAAGCTAGTTAGTTCTATATAACCTAAGTCTCTTTACTCTTAGTTCAAACTTCTTCTTTTATATTGTATTGTCTTTTCTTTTAAAAGGTATCGGTCATTCTATAGCTGGCAAAAGGACTTTAGGGCTTCCTTTTCCCTTTGTTTGACCATGAGAATTTGTGCTTGACCTTAGGGTGCAAATCTAATTTATACTTTTCCTCTCTATTTCTGGTTGTGAAAAGATGTTTCAAGGGGCATTATTTTCCTTTGTTTTTCTTTAAAAAAAGGTAAGAACAGGAATAATACTGTATATAAGAAGGGCATATTCATGAAGAAATTGAGGAAAAGGAGGAGGGAAGCAGAACAGAGTATTTGGGTGAAGGTCAATAGAGGGAAAAAGAGAAATGCTTTTGTTATTGGAATATATTAGAGAGACCATCTGAACAGACAGGAAGTAAGTGAGGAGTTGGGAAACAAATTATGAATGTGACACAGAGCTCTGTATGACTTATTAATGATATAAAATTTTAATTATCCAGACATCTGCTGTCTCTCTGTCTCTGTCTCTCTCTCTCTTTCTGGCTCTGTCTCTGTCTTTCATAATTTCAGCCTTTAAAAGTCAGTGGAAGCAACAAAGGGAAATTCTATTCTGGATCTGATGTTCATTATCAGGGAAGAAATAGTTGTAGCAATGGGAACCCTGGGGGAAATGACCACTCACTCCTTAAGTTTCTAATAGAGAAGTAGAGGAAACTCAAACAGTCACAATACCCTCCAGATTTTGGGAAATGGTTGGATCAGTTCACAACTCTACCAACAGTGCATTAGTATACCAATTTTCCCACATCCCCTCAAACATTTGTCATTTTCCTTTTCTGTCATGTTAGCCAATATGGTAGATGTGAAGTGGCAATTCAGAGTTGTTTTAATTTACACTTCTCTAATCAATAGTAACTTACAGCATTTTTTCATATTATTATCTTTGATTTCTTCATCTGAAAACTGCCTGTTCATATCCTTTGGCCATTTATCAAGTGAGGAATGGCTTTCGTTCTCATAAATTTGACCCAGTTCTCTATGTATTTGAGAAAATTTCCCTCTAGTCTTCTGCTTTTCTTCTAATTTTGGTTGCATTGGTTTTGTTTGTGAAAACTCTTTAATTTAATATAACCAAAATTATCTATTTTACATCCTGTAATGCTTGCTATTTCTTGTTCAGTCACGAATTTTTCCCTTATCCATAGATATGACAAATAAACTCTTTCATGGTCTCCTAATTTGCTTATGATAACACCTTTTACATCTAATGTACTCATCTTGACCTTATCTTGGTATGAGATATGAAATGTTGGTCTATAGCTAGTTTCTGCCAAACACTTTCTAGTTTTCCCAGAAGTTTTTTTCATGTAGTGAGTTCTTGTCCCAAAAGCTTGGATCTTTAGGTTTATCAGATACTAGATTACTATGCGCATTTACTACTCTGTATTATATATCTGATCTATTTCACTCACCTAGCACTCTATTTCTTAGCCAGTGTCTGATGATTACTGCTTTATAAATACAGTTTGAGATCTGGCATGGCTTGAGTCAATAAGCATTTACTAAGCACTCACTGTGTTCCAGGCAGTTAGATAGCTCACAGAGTCAGAATAGACCTGAGTTCAAATGTGACTAGCTATGTGACCCTGGTGAAGACACTTAACTTCTGTTTGCCTAATCAGATTCAGTCCAATTCTCTAATCTTTCAAGATCTTTTTGAATCCTGATTTTGTCACCTATTGTGTTAGCTATACCTCCCAGTTATAATCTGCAAATTTGATGCACATGCCATCTATTTCTTTAGTCAAGTTAAAAAGCACAGGGCCAAGCACAGACCTTTGATCTGCTGCATTGGAGAACTCTTATTACATTATCACTGAACCATTAATAACTGCTCCAAGTCTGGCATGAATGAAGTATTTGTTGTTTATAAGGGTTTTTTATACATTATTACTGTTTTGCTGAATTGTTTCAGTTGTGTCTGACTCTTCATGACTCCATTTGGATTTTCTTGGCAGAGATACTGGAGTGCTTTGCCATTTCTTTCTCCAGCTCATTTTACAGATGAGGAAATTGAGGCAAATAGGATTAAGTGACGTTCCCAAGGTTATATGGCTAGTTAGTGTCTGAAACCAAATTAGAACTCAGCAAGACAAGTCCTCCCAGTAATCTATCCACTGTACCACTTAGTTACCCTTTATAAGTATTTATTGTGTATTGAGAACTCGGGGTAAAAAAGTAAGGTAGTTCTTTCTTAAGGCACTCACATTCTGATGATAGAACAACACATGTAGAAAGTGTCAATTGTAAGTCAAATGGAAAGGTCCCATGGTCTTTTGGGCTCAACCACAAAAAGAGATGTTAATGCCTTTTCTTTAGTGTCATTTCCACTGATAATATATCTGTTTCTGGTGTTGAACCACTTGACAGTTCCAAGGACTTCAGTGGTGAAAATTTTCTTTTCCTGACTTTTGCATTAATTGTGGTTGTATCACTGATAGAAATAATTGCCAGGTCACCTCTACATGAGTGCTATTGCCTTGGAATGATGGTTGCAGGGTCTGAAATAGAAGCATAACTGGTGGTTTGGAGAATGCTTTCACTTCTGGACCTCTTGGGCTTACCTGCCAGTCAGTGGCAATTGGCCAGCAATTAGTATTCATGGCAGCAAGGAAGGTAAGCCCACTGTGATGGACTACAGTGATTGCACCCCTCTGTTATGGCTGTGTGGCCCAGGTTGGAGGCAGAGAAGTTGGCCTAAGTGGGGTACTGCTATTTCCAAGGCTACTGGATTCAGAATTCTCAGCCACCTTTACTAGAGTATGAGGGAAAATAATGGTTAAGATTATGGTGATAGTTTCAATTGGTTAACACACACCACCTTTTATCTCTCCTTCAGGGTACCTTGCAACTTCAGGTAGGGTGGCTTGTCTGCCCTATAGGTAGAGAAAGGAGGAGGTTGTCAAGGGGTCTGCCCACCTTCTAGACTCTAGGGTTCATCACCTTAGTATTACTTTTGACTTTTCACTCTTTTCCAACAATTACCAACAATTGCCAAATCATCACTCACCTCTGACCCTGTTTTATCACTCTTGCAGCTACTCCCTTAGTTCAGGTCCTTATAATGCCTTGTGTAGATTGTTTCAGTGGCTTTTGGCTGGTTCTGTGCCTCAGGTGTCTCACTTCTCCCTACACACTAGTGCCGAAGTAATTTTCTTTAAATGAAAATCTGACCATTTGCCTGTACTTGGTCCACTCATTATCTTTGGGGTAGAACATGGGCTCCTCTATTTGATTTTTGCAGCCTTACCCAGCCTCGACCCAGGTTTCTAATTCCATTGGACATTCCTTCTACTCTTGTATTCTATGACCCAGACTAACTCATCTTTCCTCTGTTCATCACATATATACCTTTTCATGAGTCATCCAAAGTACTTGGAACACACTCTTCTTCCTCTATCTTGCAGCATCCCTCCCTTACTTTAAGATATAGTTCAGGTGCCATCTTCTTGATGACTGAAGATTGATATCTTTCCTCAGTCTTCTCTTTCCCACAAATACAAGTGTTCCTCCTCCAAAACTTTGCATTTTATTTACATATATTCATATTTATTCATTTTATATCTGTTCTGAATTTATATATTTACCTCATATCTCCTCCATGAGAATGTGAACACCTTTGAAGTAGGTATTGTTTCATTCTTTATGCTTGCACTCCAAGTGCCTAACACAGTGCCAAGTATATAGTAGGATAGATTGGCAAGCATAATAGTAGTTGATAGATTGTGAATTTTCTAGTTAGGGTAGAATAAATTGTGGGGGGAGAAAATATGCCTTTCACGACACTAGTTTCTGGGGCAAAGTTTTAATTTTCCCATGATAGTTTAGGTCTCAAGATTTCTTTAACGCTTTCTGTCTCTGTTTGATGGGTAAAATGCCCCCTCCACTTCCATTCCTTTCTCCTCCCTTGACCTGTCCCCTCTTCTCATGTCACCTCTCCTTGCTGTGCCATACCAGTACTAGAGCGAGACAAAGGACTGAGACAAGTCACATGTGCTTGTCAGTTGGGACAGTGGGTCATTAAAATCCTTGATGGGACTGAAAAGCATGGTCTCATTTTTCTCCAAGGGCACATTAATACATCAAACAGTCTGGCAGATATCCAGGATTCTCTTCTTTCTTTTTTCCCCCCAGGCTGAAAGGTAGGAAAAATCAGAGAAAAGGGGAAAGTAAAAAAGGCAGAAAAATCAGTTCCAGACAGAATGGTGTATGAATCAATGTATGATTTAGTGTAATTGAACTTAAATTCCTCATGAATCTCAGATTCCTGGGGAAGGGCTCTTGACCTCAAATTCACAATGGAGTACCAATGTAGTCATCTATTTTCAGGATTCACTAGGGAGCTCTCTGTTCAGCAAGTGAGAAGCTACATCAGGTTTATCCCTGAGGGTGCTGAACAAAGAAGAAAATCAGGTAACAAAATACCTGGACCATATTATCTCAGGTCTGCACAGAAATGTCTTCACTTGGCCAACATTTAATCCTATACCCTCAGCCTTCCTTGAGAATGATATCTTTCTGGCTTCATCTCATCCTTATACCTCTAGCCTTAGCTCCCTTTATTGATCTCTGGTATTAAAACTAAATTATTTTCTGTTCCTACTTCCCTGCCTTTTTATAGGTGGCTCTCTGTAGCTGGAATATCTTTTCTCCTCATTTTTACCTATTCAATTACTTTCTATCCTTCAAAACTCAACCCAAGCATCACTTTTTTGTGAGCCTTACCCTATCCCCTCCATCAGTAATAAACCTTAGACCTCACACGGTATGTTGTTTAATCCCTTTCTAAAGTACTTACATACATTATTAGATGTTAGTTATTTGTGCATGTGTCTTCTCCCCTTACTTACTGCCCTTTGAGGGTAGATTATGCCTCATCTAAGCTTTGTATAACCTTTAGTGCCTGTCTCAGGGTTTTGTACATAGTAGGAATTTAATAAATATTTGTTGATTTGAATGAGAGATGAGTTATCTCTTTGCACAGAAGGACTGTATCTTTGGGAAATCATGGGTAAAGGCACCAATTAAAAATTTGATTGGTCTTTTTTGTTCTTGAGTTTATAGTTTGATGGAATAGTGGAAGAATATAAAGGATAAGAGGAATGACTTCCTTAGCTGACAGCCCATGCAGCTCTTCCTGGCTTCCAAGTTGCTATTATGCTGCTTGCTGTTCTCTTTCAGAAAAGTGAAAACTGTAGATGGCTGTCCTTGACATTGAACTTATGCCTGATTCCCAGGGCTCTGGGATATTTCAAGCCCTGCATGAAGGGGAAAGTATATTTATTCTGACAGATTTGCTAGAATCAGATGACATTTTAAGGAAAGAATATGTATTCTCTATAATTTGAGGAGTTTGTGGGTAAGACACAGGGGATCCCTTCCTTACAGTTAACTAGCCTGTCTTGATCAGAGATGAGTCTGATTCTTCTCAAGGTCATGGTCTTCAAAAAAAAATCACCAAACCTTTATCTGTGGGACATAATATTCTTTGTGTCATATAGTTACTTCAGTGATGGGCTGAGTCTAAGGACATTGCAGATGCCTCTTGTGTTTATTCCCTATTTGGACCAGTTAACACTTCTTGAGTGTGAGTACATAAATGAAAAGCTAAGTCTATTGGTAATGACAAGGTTAACTCAACTGGTGAAGGACCTTGGGAGTATGGGGGTGTATGGAGTGGTATGGAAATGTGCACTGAGGCACCAAGAAGTTTTTAAGCTGATGAAGAGAGGGAGGAAAGGTTCTAAATATGAGACCTGTACTGTCATCATGGAAAGGAAATGAGAGGAGAAAGTATCCTGAAGATACTGCCTTTGTCCTTTATGTTTTCTACCTTGGAGCAAAGTCCCATCACCTCACACTAGTTATGCTTTTGTTTAGTGGAAGGAGACCCAGAAAGTTGAATTTTCATGGAAAGTATTACCAGTATCTTAAGGAAGCCTCTGGAGTTGGCAGTGGTACAGTAGAATGAGAACCTTACTGAGAATTGAGAGAACTAGTTTCTATTCTTGCCATAACTTCCATTTTGGGTGCCTATTGTGTGTAAATCACCATGCTATGTATTAGGAAGGATATAAGCTTTAGGTAAGACAAGTTTCTGCCCCCTAGAATACGCAATCCAATAAAGGAACACTGGAAAATTTCCTTCTCTCTGAGTCTCAGTTTCTACTCTGTAAAAATAGGGTGTTTGACTAATTGAAGGTTCCTTAGCTTTGCTTTTGTCATGGACCTCTCTGGCAGTCTGGTAACGCCTATGTACCTCATCTCAGAATAATGTTTTTAAAAGCATAAAATAAAACCTTTAGGATTACAAATGAATTAATGCTATCAAAATGCAATTATCAAAGATTTTTTTTAAACCAATTTAATGAAATTCAGGTTAAGAACTCCTAACTAATCTAAGGTACCCTTCAATTTTGACATTCGATGCCTTCTAGGCAATGAATATATCAGCAGCCAAATACAGAGCTCTGCAAACTAACTGGGACAAAGTATGCAATAAATGTCATAACCTTTTTTCATCTTTGAAAAACTTTTAATGTTCTCCTTTTGCTTCATTTGTTTGACATGATTTGACCTCAAATTCATATGATTTTGACACATATTCTTTAATTCTTTATTATGAAAACACACTTATTACACTGAATTTTAAAAGTACCCTTAACAAACTGTCCATTTTTCTAAGTCTGGTTTTCATTACCATCCATAAGTTTTCAATGAAGTTTATATCTGATGAATTCCAAGTCAATGAAGTATGTTTATCTCTATAGCTTGGATCAATTTCTTAACCTCTTGTGACATGTGACATGATGGCAGGCTGTGGAATTTCTGTAATTCTGGAACAATTCTGCTTTCTCAGGCTATTAAGATATTTATCACAGTTCATCATTCCCTCAATGAGGATAAGATTCCTAGGACTGTTGGAAATTAAAAATCCTTAAAACATTTTTGGATGTATTTTTACAGCCTGATGAAGGTGACATGTTCTGACCAGCTGAGAGCCTTCTGACAAAAATTTGGTATAGCCTTGAATGAAAAAGTGAATTTTATCAGTGAAAATTACCCTTTCCCAATTTCTAGTACTCCAGCATTTGATTTGCTTTACCCATGATAAAGCTTTTTTTCTTCATGTTGACAGTTGGCAGCTTTAAAAACAAAAAACAAAACTTGTCTTCTCTCTATTCTTCCAGTGTCAAGGAATCCTGCAGTAAATACTCAACTATAATCAATAAGAACTCCTTCAGCTGTAAGATCCCCCATGAAGGTCTTTCTTTTTTTTTTCTGAGGACTAACCAGACTGTTTTCCAGCAATAATTCCTCAGTTTTGGGGGTTATTTTTCATTTTCAAGTACATTTTCAGTGATTCAGTGAGGTGATTATGTCCTGTTTTGTTGTGTGTTTGAGTAATCCCTGAAACATGTAACTTTCCTACTACCACAGCTATATAAATATCTTTAATAGTCATTGAAGTGTACCCTTTAAGAGCTACAACTTTTGTTTTCCCTTAGAGTGATACCTACTTTTTAAATACATGGTATGAAAAATAAAACCAGAGAGCAATAAAATGTATATATGGCACTTACCAGCACTTACCCAACAGAAAGTTAGAGAAATTAACTCTATCTACTTTTACCTGGTCAAGGTCAGCCTAGTCAGCCTATTCTTGGTCAGCCTAGCCTGACCATTGCTCTCGCAAAAAGTAGATATATTAACATGTTTAGTTGTCCCAAGATTACTTATCCTTTCCATATCATGACTTGCCTCATTGTAGTTTCAATATATCATAGGTTGAAATTAAATGGGAATTTGGGGGGACTTTTGGAGAGACTGCAAACAACATGAAAAGGCCAGCAGATGGAAGAGAAAAAGTTTAGAAACTCAGAAATGAAGGGGGGCAGAGTCAAGATGGCAGAGTAGAAGCACAGACCTGCTCTTGCTCTTCCCCCAAATCCCTTAAAATACATGTAATAAATGACTCTAAATAAATTCTAGAGCAGCAGAATACACAAAATGACAGAGTGAAACAAATTTCCAGCCCAAGACAGCCTGGAAGGCCAAGAGGAAGGGGCTATTTCACCTGGCTTTAAGAGGAGTGTAGCTCAGCAGGGGCTGTGTGGGCACAGACAGGACTGGAGCATGCTTCAGGGAACAGATTCATAGGCAGCTGCTGCAGTTTCAAGATTTCTCAGCCTACAAATGCCAAAGACACCTTCAAAGGTCAGTGAAGCTCTTTCACTTGGGTGAGAGGGGAGCTTGGTTGGGCCCCTGCCCTAACCCTAGAGTGTCTGCAGTCACTGCACAGCAGCAGTGTCCACTTTTGGAGCTCTCAGCCTACAGACCCTGGGGGAATCAAGTAGCTGATCTGGGTCTCGGTCCTGAGTGGTAGTCCTGGGGTGAGGAGGAGTGCTGGTGTGGTAGAGTTGGTGGAGGTTATAGAGAAGGAATCCTACTCGCAGTTCCAGGATAGTAAAGAGTGCGTGTGGTTGCTCATAGACCAGATCACAGGCCAAGAAAGGAGTAAACACCTCTCCCTTGACTATACCACTTTGGAAGAACTGAGAACTTACAGGTCCCTAGAGATATCTCAGAGAATAGCTGTATAAAACCTCTGAAGCCTAGGGTAGTATAACCTCCACTTGACAAAGGACTCAAAAGTCAAGTAATTGGCTGGGAAAATGCCCCCAAAGGGGAAAAAAACAAGACTATAGAAGACTATAGAAGGTTACTTTCTTGGTGAAAAGGTATTTTCTTCCATCCTTTTTGATGAGGAAGAGCAAAGCACACAGTCAAAGGAAGACAACAAGGTCAAGATTCCTGCATTCAAAGCCTCCAAAAAAATAAGCAATAGTCTCAGGCCATAAGAGAGCCCAAAAAGGATTTGGAAAATCAAGTAAGAGAAGTGGAGGAAAAATTGGGAAGAGAAATGAGAGTGATACAAAAAATTCATGAAAATGAGTCCACTGATTGCTGAAGGAGACACAAAAAATGCTGAAGAAAATAACACCTTTAAAATTAGACTAATCCAAATGGCAAAAGAGGTTCAAAAAGCTAATGAGAAGAAGAATGCCATGAAAAGCAGAACTGGCTAAACAGAAAAGGAGGTCCCAAAGCTCACTGAAAATAGTTCTTCAAAAATTAGAATGGAGCAGATGGAAGCTAATGACTGTATGAGAAATCAAGAAATTATAAAACAAAACTAAAAGAATGAAAAAATAGAAGACAATGTGAAATATCTCACTGGAAAAAACAACTGACCTGGAAAATAGATCCAAAAGAGATAATTTAAAAAGTATTGGTCTACCTGAAAACCATGATCAAAAAAAGAGCCTAGACATCATCTTCCAAGAAATTATCAAGGAAAACTGCCCTGATATTCTAGAACCAGAATGTAAAACAGAAATGGAAAGAATTCACTGATCACCTCCTGAAAGAGACCCCAAAAGGAAAATCCATAGCCAAATTTGAGAGTTCTCAGGTCAAGGAGAAAATATTACAAGAAGCCAGAAAGAAACAGTTCAAGCATAATAATAATTGATAATAATCAGGATAACACAGGATTTAGCAGCTTCTACATTAAGGGATTGAAGGGCTTGGATTATAACATTTCAGAGGTTAAAGGAGATAGGATTAAAACCAAGAATCACCTACCCAGCAAAACTGAGTATAATACTTCAGGAAGAAAACAGAATTTCAATGGAATAGAGGACTTCCAAGCATTCTTGTTGAAAAGACCAAAGCTGAATAGAAAATTTGACTTTCAAATACAAGAATCAAGAGAAATGTGAAAAGATAAACTGGAAAAAGAAGCCTTAAGGAACTCATTAAAGTTGAACTGTTTACATTCCTACATGCAAAGATGTTATTTGTAACTCATGAGATCTTTTTCAGTATTAATGTAGTTAGAGAAAATATACATACATATACATATCTATGTATGTAGGTGTGTATGGGTATGTATGTATGTGTATATTATATGTGTGTAGATAAGTATATGTACATGGGTGTATGTGTGTATGTGTGTGTATGTGTGTGTGTGTATTATATAAACATACCCATAAATACATAGACAGAAGGAAGGAAGGAAAGAAAGAAGGAAGCAATGCATTAAGTATGTGTATAGTAATGCATAATATCAACATATTTTATCTTTTAATTCCATAATAATTCAGACTTTTTCTCTGATATGAAAGGAGGGCCAAAAAATTTTACACAGATTTTCCAGATCATGGAGGCATTGTGTCCCAGATTCCTCTGAGTGGAAGGGGATAACCATAATTTGTATTACACTGTAAATTGCCACCGAATTGTATCCTCTGCCCTTGTTGGTGGCTCTGATACATATCAGTTCAATGGAGGTTGTGTTGGCCATACCATAAAGCATGTTCAGAGTTGTCCTTCTTGCTCCTCCAGTTTTGGAACCCCACTTCTGTCCATGTGACCCTTCTTTTAAAGGTCTTAGCACTTTGATATGATATGGCAAACCCTGAGTTCTCACCTTACTCTTATTTTTTCTGTTACAGTGGTGGGGGCCAAGCAAACGTGGTGTCTCATTTACTGTACAGGTACTGGTACAGACCCCAAAGTCCAGGCTCAGCTGATACAGGAGAGTCAGTGATCACATCCTATTTCAGATTTCATCAGTTGCATGCTCTATAGCTGAATAAGCATTTTGAGACTATTCCTCACTTCTTTGGAACATGTCTAAGAAAGCCTGTCATGTCAAACACTATTACTGAAAATAAAGTTAAAAAGGTACTTCCTCCAGGAAGCCTGCCCTGATTAATTCCCTTCTCTACTCTGATTCTCTCAGTGACAACTCAACTTTGTGTTAGAATGACATGTACTTGAAGAAAATTTTTTATTTGTTTCATGTGTATAGTTATTTCCCCAACTGTTTCTTCTTTTTTTTTAGTGGGGATACTTAATAAATAAAATCTAATAAACCTCAGCTTTCCCACTCTTCATGGCCTCCTTCTGCTTGACATATCAGAGTTCTCTGAATTTATAATTTATTTTAATTAGACTCATGGGATCAAAGATTTAGAGCTTTCTTTCTAGAACCCTAGAGGTCATCTCATCTGATCCCACATTTTGCAGATATAGACAGCCCAGAAAGGCTGAGCTTGCCCAAGGTCATACAAGTAGTAACTAATAGAACAAGAATTTGAATGTAAGAGTTTCATAAAACGTGATTCAAAATCCAAGACTCATTCTACTGTGGCACAGTTTCATTGAGTCTTCTAGTTTTAAAAATGGATAAACACAGGCCCAGAGGGGAGGTGACTTGCTGATTCCACAGTAGGTGGGTCGTGGGTAACATATGCAACACCTAAAATTAGTTCTCTTTTCTAGAACTGGGCTCTAAAGTCTTGAGATTATTTCTTCCTCTGAGGAAACCCCTCCACCCCCCAGGTTCAACTCCAAGGCTTAGTTTTACCCAGTTACCAGGGAAAGCCTCATTTAGTTTAGCAGATAAGCACTTGACTTGACTAACATTAAGTAATTATTACTTATCTCACAGGACCCGGACAGTGCACTCTCATACATTCTCTCCAAAGAGACCCTCTACTAGAAATCCATGACTGCTAGGTGGCACAGTGGGTAGAGAGCTGGTTTCTCTTTGACTCAGCTTCCTGAGTTCAAATGCAGTCTCAGTTCCTTACTAGCTATGTGACCCTAGATGAGTCACTTAACCCTGTTTGCTTTAGTTTCCTCATCTGTAAAGTGAGCTGGAGAAGGAAATGGCAAACCATTTTACTAGCTGCCAAAAAAACCTAAATGGGCACACAAAAGAGTCAGATATGACTGAAAATGATTGAACAATTATAGATCTATTCTGTCTCTAGACTGGGTTCAGTCCTAAGGGAGCCTAGCCCAGGGGTTCCCCACTCCTGGTAGCCTAATAATTAGACGCATTCAAGCTACCTTTTCTCACACATTTCAGCTAGTCAATTTTTGAGGCAAGGGAAACATTTTGGATCAAAAGACCATAACTTTTAGATCTGGAAGGAACCTCCAAGGTCATTTAGTTCAACCCATTTATTTTATTTTACAAATTAGTCTTAAAAGAGGTTGCATGACTTGTCCATGGTGGTAAATGGCAAAACTAGGTCATCCAACTCCAGTACTTCCCCTCTTCTCTCACACCAGACCACTTACAGCTGAGATTATGCCCCATGTCTAGAATTACTCCCAAAGGAAAGAATTCGACATACAACATAACCCAGGTATGAGACAAGTATTTATTTCTTACCCACAAGTGAAATATTAAATATAAAAGATCATCAGAAATATATCTAGACAGCAGCATTTAAACTAAACAAATGCCATTGCTAACTAACTACTGTTTTACTCACCTAGGAGATAGATATTTTAAACCATCTAAACACAAAGTGATTTATAGGTGTGCTCATCCGTCAACTAGTATTTATGAAGTATCTACTGTGTGCCAGGATAAGTGTTGGAATTACAAAAAGGGCAAAAACACAGTCTTCACTATTAATGAGATTCCATTCAAATGAGAGTTACAAGATACAAACATGTACAAGATAAATACAGTAACAAAACTGACAAATGTTTAGCCAATCTGATTAAGAGAGGAAGAAAAATCAACTTAACAAAATAAATGAAAAAGATGGAATAGAACAAGGAAGAAATAAATATAATTCTCAGAGCCTACTATGCAAAATTATATGTCAGCAAAACTGAAAATGTAAAAGAAATTAAGGATTGCATATAAAAAACACAAAATGCTTGATAGCTCTGAACGCAATGTGTAGTATTTACTATATAGGTTTTTTTGAAATAGAAATTTATTGTTATATGTTTTGAATCCTCTCATATTCTGCTGTGCACATGCTGTGCTTTTTTCTCCTCTTATTTTGTATTTAAGTTTATGTTTCCTCTATTTTTGTGTATTTAAGTTTAAAATAAATTTTAAAAATATAAAATACCCAAATTAACAGAAACTAAATAAAGGACATGAAAAAATCAATTTCAGAAAAAGAGAATTTAAATAGCTGAAAATGAAATATTTGAGGAGGGAGAGGAAGCCCTTATCCAAATAAATTTATAGGAGAATTCTCTCAAATATTTAAAAATAATTAATTGCTTTTCTAGCCAAATTATTCCCAAAAATTGAAAAAAAAAAACTCTACCAAACTCCCTTTAGAAAATACATGCAATCCTGATGTGTCACCTCCTCTAGGATGCCTTTCTTGATTTCTTCTGCTATTAAATACTACCTCCTATAATGTTACCTTTCATGTGCACTAGGTATGTGTGTATGGGCACGCGTATGTGTGTGTGTTCTGATTTACACTGTGTCCCCTATCAGACTGTGAGCTCCTTACAGACAAGGACTGTTTTCGCTTTTTCCTTTGAACCCCCAGTAGTTAGTACAATGCCTGGCATGGGGTTAGCACTTAATAAATGTTTATTAGCTTATTGATTGAAAAGAAAAGCATCTAAGCCAAACTAACAAATCAATGGATACATAAAAATACTTTGAGGCAGTCTGATGCTAATTTAGGCAAAAATTCTACTAAACAGGGACCATTTAAAAATAAACCAAAGCAAAATTATCTAAAGTAAAACCTACCCTCCTAGATAACGCAGGAACATGCACATGCAAAAATGAGACTAAACTAGGATTTCTCCATTCTCCATGTCATCGATCCAGTTCTAGAAACGCTAGGCAGAACAATGACAAGAGAAAAAAAAATAAAAGGAGTAAAAAAAGACAAAGAGGAAACAAAACTCTCTGTTTGCTGATAACATGTTGGGTTACTACTTAAGTCTTAGGGAAGCGGCAAAGAAACTAATTGAAACAATTTAAAGCATCAATAAAATGGTAAAATAAAAAACCCCATAAAATCAATAGCAATATGTAATAATAACAAAATCCAGAAGGAAACGATAGAAAAGGAAGTCCCTTTCCTAGTAATAACAAAATGCGCAATATGTCTGATAATGAGTCGACCAAAGCACATCAATACCTGTGTAGACACTATTTCAAAAGACCCCTTAGAAAAATAAAGAACACGTTGAATAACGAGAGGGTCATTAATATTCATGATTATTCTGTGCTGTAACAAAACTGACAATATTATCTAAATCATTTTACTGATTTAGTACTATATTAATCAAACTTCCAAGGGAATACTTTATATATCTGGGCAAAAATAACAAAAAAAAATTTATTTAGAGGAAGAAAAAATATGGAATATCAAGGGAAACAGAGTGAAAAGAAAGAATAACAGGAATAGCACTCCCAGAACTTAAATCTCACACACACACACACACACACACACACACACACACATAGTAATAATCAACAGAACTAATTGCTATTTGTTTAAAATTAGGAAAAAAAATAGAAGAGAGAAATCATAGTGTATAGGGAGCTGTCCTCAAAGCTAGGAGGACATGGGTTCAAGTCCTGTCTCTGATACATACAGGCTGTGATCCTGAACAAATTACTTAACCTCTCAGTGCTCTAGGGGCATCTCTAAGATAAATTGCAAAGAAGATGCTGAATTGCAACAGTAGAAAGAGTTTCTGTTGGTACATGAAATTTCCAATGAAATCTCAAATCCATCACTAAAGTCTAACTCTAAAAATAGAAAAGTAGATCAATAGAATAGACTAGAAAAAGAAACACCAGAAATAATTCAACTCAATAATCTAGTGTATGATAAGCCTGAAAACATAAATAACTTAGGAAAGAATGTGTAACTTTGACAAGAACTAATGGAGAAACTGGAAAGTCATCTGACAGAAATTAAGATTCAACCAGAGCCTTACATCACATATAACAATAAACTAAAGATAGTTATAGGATATGAATAGTAAAAGTCACAGTATTAAAAATTTAGAATACAATCAGATCAGGGGCTTTTCATAGCTATATCCAGAGGATGAATTCTTAACAAAATGAGTAATAGAAACTATTTCAAAAGGTGTGGAGTACAGTGGTGGCAATGAGAATGGAAAGTAAAGGATAATAATGTAGGTTCCATCTGTACCCTACAAAGGGCTTTTTTTGCAATAGTCCTGCAACATCGTAGGAAGTACACATATTCCTATTCCTAGTCTAGCAAAATGGAGACTGAGAAATCGAGTGGTTATAAGGTTAGCAGGTTGTAAAGCTAAGTGAATTTTGAAGGTAGAACAGACAGGTTGTTGTTGTGTTCATCCTTCGTTGCTGAAGAAGACCATGCCATCAGAGAAATGATGACATGACTTGCACTTGATTTTGTTTTGAGTGAGGAAGGGCTGTGCAAAGTCACCAGCCTCACTTCTCCTCCAGAGTCACCTGAATCCGGTGACCTGATATTCATCAAGATGGCTGGAGATGACTCAGGATGCACTGGGAGACCTTGAAAGAACAGACAGGACTTAGTCATTGATTGCACAACGGGCTAAAGAAGGAAGGATCCATAACCGCAATGGGGCATTTGAGAATGCTTTGATCTTGGAGATAGAAGTCCCTTTCCTCCACACACTCTACCCCAGCACACAGTTACAAAGTTTTGAGCAAGGAATTCATTAACTCCTTGAACACTAAGGAATATCTACTATTCCTCCAGCATTTCTGGAACATCAGAGCATATTCTATCTTCTCAGGGATTTGGTGCTCTTATATTGAATTCAAGGGTTGTTAGAGAGAGAAGTATAATAGTCCCAAGTCCTCTGTTTGGGGCTGGTTAACACTGCCAATCAACATCAGGTCAGTGAATAATAACCAATTGAAAGGTGATGTGAAGTAGTCTCACTGCATTTCCATTTCACCAGATGTCTTCAATGACTTAAGAAATCAAACTAATGAATTACATAGAGTTAAATATTTGACAGAACTTTTTCATTTGACTTTGATTAGAACACATAAGTAATTATCTCCTTTTTCTATAAGTTGCTGCTAATCAGTCATTTCAGCCATGTCCAACTCTTCCTGACTTCATTTGGGGTTTTCTTGGCAAAGATATGGAAGTTGTTTGCCATTTCCTTTTCCAGTTCATTTTACAGAGGAGGAAACAGAGACAATTAGGATTAACTAAGTTGCCCAGATCACACAGCTAGTGAGTGTCTGAGGTCAGATTTGAATTCAGGTCTTCCTGACTCCAGGTCCTGTGCTCTCTCTACTGCATTACTTAGCTGCTCATTTACTTATGAGTGAAAGCAACCTTACCTTTCCATTCTCCCCACATGTACACACATATATACATACACAGAAATACATATACACGTAACTACAATGCATTGTGTGCATGTGTGCATATCAATGCATGTATATGCTAATTTCTATGTGTACATATGTATTGAAGGAACATATCTACATAGATATATAACACACATATATGTAATTCATTATCTGTCTGATTAGCCTTCTTGATTCCATAAATGTGCCACGGCATCACTAGACATTGCGTACATGTGTGTATATCAGTGCACATATATGTATGCCTGTTTGCATGTGAATATATGCATCATGTATATATGTATATATAGATAATAATCTATTGATATTATATATAGAGACATATGACAATGTACTGATACAGTATATATATACATATACAATATACATATATGCATATGATGCATATATCCACATGCAAACGGGCATACATATAAATGCACTGATATATACACATGTACGCAATGTCTAGTGATGCTAAGGCACATTTATGGAATCAAGAAAGCTAATAAGATGGGTGAATCAGCTTCCTCTTCGGGGACTAAGAATGATCCTAATCAGCCCATCAGGGATATGGGAGCAACAGACTCTGAGGTGGTCTTTTCAATTGTGAGTACCCTACATTCAGAGTTCAAAGTTACCCTCTGCTGTTCCTAGTTATTAAGAAATCTCATTTCAAGTCACAGAAATTCCTGAAAACAGACCTGCAGATCCTCACTCAGGGAAATTTATGACACCAGGGAACAGAGTGGCGAAAATATTCCCCCATAGGGTTAAATGTCCAAGTCTGAAGTGAAACAAATTCCTTGTCTGTGCTCATCACCTCCAGCTGGAACATACAAAGCCCTATTCAATTGAGATCCATTTAACAGTGAATCATGCTAACAAGATAACTTAGACAGGGATGTTTCTGTCTGTGTTGAAGGACAGTCTCCAAGGTGAACAGCTTCCCCAGGCTTGTGGCAGGTTTTGAGCCACATTAGTCAAGCACTAGTATGATAGATGCCTTGACAATAAATGAGCCTTTCAAACTCTTCTTAAGTCTGCCTCATAGCACTGGTGTGTGTGTGTGTGTGTGTGTGTGTGTGTGTGTGTGTGTGTGTGTGTGTATGGTGAGCCCAAGCACTTGACAAGTTACTTGATCCTGACTTAGAAGTGGAGAAGAATTCTGATTTTCCTTTGTGTGCACACATCCTCGGGCTCTCAGGGTTAAGTTAATGATATCACGGGGACCTGTTCTCCTGCCTCCTGTAAGAATGAAATCTGAAGAATCTAGAGGTAGAAGGGAGTCCAAAAGCCATCATCCTCACTTTACAGATGAGAATACTAAGGACCAGGCATGTTAAGTGATTTGTCTAAGGTTATATAGGTGGAAAGGAAGAAAAGGGAATATGCATTTATTTAGTGCCCACTATGTGCCAGGCACTATGCTATAAGCTTTATAAATATTATTTCATTTAATCCTCATAATATCCCTCAGGATGAGGGAGATAGGTACTATTATTGGCCTCATTTTACATTTGAGGAAACTGAGGCAGTAAGAGATTAAGTGACTTGCCCAAGGTCACACAGCTAGTAAGGATAGACCCTTACTAAGGTTGTAAGGATATAAACTCAGGTCTTCCTGACTTTTAGCAGCCATGCCACCTGACTACCTCTGAGACATCAGAGGCAAGATTTGAGACCAGGTTCTATGCACAGCCAACTCTCTTCCCCAAACCACACAGTCTTCTAATCTGTAATGGATAGATAGGTATTCTGTTAGACTTTCCATGATCTTGGCATTTAATAATAACAGCTCATATTTACCCAGTGCTATCTTTACAACAAGCCAATGAAGTAAGTATAGCAAATATTGTTATCACTATTACACAGATGGGAAAATTGATGTTCAGAGAAGTTGTGACTTCCTCTAGAAGCTGGAGCTGTTCCCTCAAATAGCATCCTTTGTGAGCTGGAGCTTCCTGGCACTGGAAACATTCAGAAGGATAATAAACGGCCAAAAGTAATGTTATAGAAGAGGCAATTATTTTGGGTACAAGTTTGGACTAAATATTGAATCCAAATCTGAGAAAAACACAGTAGCTGTTCATATTAACTAAAATCTAATTAGTCATATCTTTAGGTAAAAGCAAATCCTTTGCCCCTTTTTAACTTTTATTAAGAAGAAAACTATTTATAAAGGGGTAATGCATTAACCCATAAGCATCTATTAAACATTATTGTGAATTAGTTTATCAGGTTAGCCTGAGCAGTTTACCACGACCCTCAGAGAATAGAATTTATGGAAGAGTGAGTTGTTACGGGGAAAAGAAGGTTGCAGGCCATGTGTTTGACACCTCTGATTTAATCCACCCTGTAACTTGAAACATGCTTTCCTAGAGAATAATTATTTAGGAAATATACATATTGCCATAATTTAAGCAGCTAGCATTTTACTATGTAAAGTAGCACTTACTATGTGCTACTAATTTAAGCAAGCTAGCATTTTACTATGTAAGTAGCACTTACTATGTACCAGGCACTGTGTGCTAGGAATATGAAGAAAGAAAAAAACCCAACAATACCACATAGTCTTTGCCCATGAGGAACTCATTTTCTAATTCACAAAGTTGTACATAAAAGATAAATATACTTTAGGAAAGTCATTTTGGCAGCTGAATGGAGGGTGATTAGACAGGGTAGAGGCTTGAGGCAATGAGACTAATCAGAAGACTATTACAATAAGATAGGTATGAGGTGCTGAGAGCCAGTACAAGGGAGGAAACCATAAGTGGAGAGATACATATCAGAGATGCTTTGAAGACAGAGATAAAGATCTACAGACAAATTTAGCCATGGATTGAACTAAAGAAATGAGAGCAAGTTGGGCATGATACTGAGTCTAAGAACTTGGGTGACTGGTGGTATCCTTGATAGTGAAAGAGAAATTGTGAAGCTGGAAAGATAATAAATTCAATTTTGGATATATTGAGTTTGAGATGCCTATTGGACATACAGTTCTAGATGTCTAAGAGGTAGAGATGCAGGGGATTTAAACATAAGAAGACTAGAAAAGTCAGAAAGAGCCAGATTATGATTGAAATGCCCAGAAAGAGGACTTAATATTTTATCGTAGTAGTACTAAGAATCTCATGGAGTTTACTGAATACAAGAGCAAAGAGTAACTTTAGGAAAAAAATATTTTGGTAGCTTAGTGGAAGATGAAACAGACTGAGGAAAGACTTAAGTTAAGGAGACTCACCGGAAGGTTAGTACAATAGTCCAAGTGAGGTGATGAGGACCTGTATAAGCAATATTGCGAAGACAGAAACAATAAGGGGTGTGTGTGTGTGTGTGTGTGTGTGTGTGTGTGTGTGTGTGTGAGGGTGCACACATGCACACACATGCATAAGCTGTTTTGAAGGTAGAAACTATATTTGGCAATGAATTGGATACATGGGGTGAGAGGGAGTGGTTAATGGAACTTCAGTTGTGGGTCTGGGTTCCTGGGAAGATGGTGATATCCTCAATAGTAACTGGGAAGTACAGAAGGGAGAAGGATTTGGGGGGATTTAATGAGTTCTCTTAAGGATATGTTGAGTTTGGAGTAACTGTGGAAAATTTACTTTGAGATACCCATGCAGATGTTGACGATATGTAACAGTAGGTCGAGAGAGAGACTAGGGTTGGATACACAGATTTGGAATTCATTTGCACAGAGATGATCATCAAATATATGGAAATTAAAGAGGTTACCAAGGGAGATAGTATAAAGAGAAAAGGGACTAGGACAGATTGTTGGATGACAGTCATTGTTAGTGGGCATGATCTTCATGAAGAACCAGCAAAGAGGCTGAGAAGGAGCTGTCAGACAAATAAGAGGAGAACCAGGAGAAATAGTGTCAGGAGAGCTGAAAGAAGAGAGAGTATGCAGGAGAAAAGAGTGACTGGCAGTATCACAGGTGACAGAGAGATCAAGGGGGTTGAGAATTGAGAAAAGGTTATTGGATTTGGCAATCCATATTAGATTTAGTGTGCTTGGAGAAAGCAGTTGAATGATGAAGTTAGTGACTAGACTATAGAGGGTCTAAGACAAGTGAGAGGAGAAGTAGTGTCGACAATTAACAAGGATAGCTTTTACAAAGCACTTAGCCATGAAGGGCAGGAGATATTAGGTGATGTCTAGCAGTGATTCCCAGATCAAAGGGTTTTTGTTTTTGTATTATTATTGTCATCTTAGGATAAAAGGACTTGGATGTCTTTGTAGTCAACAGAGAAACAGCTGATAGATTGGGAAAGATTGAATATTATTGAGAGAATGGGGAGGGTAGTAGGGCGGCAATCTTCTAGAGAAGATAGAATGGGATATCAAGCATGTATATAGAAGAGGATAGAAGGAGGTCCAAGCGAATGTCATTGATGTATATAATTGCCTACTTTCTTGATCATGATCATTCATTTTCTACTTAAAGACCTGCAGTGATAAGGAATTCACTACATCACTGACCTGAAAGGAGATTGGAAAGGTTCTGAAGAATCACTTCATAATTTTGCTAAAAACCAGTCCTATATACTTGTCAAACAGATTTGTCATCACAATGTCTGTGTACCTCTGGGGTTAGAAAGCCAATCTGGGTAGCACTTGAAAGTCAAGATCAAGAGTCACTTTTACAACTTTTATTTTACAGCTAATTCATGATGACCATAATACGGACAGAAAATCTAAAGCAGTCAAGGTGATTCATATTTCTGGGCCTACCTGAAAACCTCGAGTCTTCCAACTCTGATTTTTTTTAAAATCTGAGACACTCCAAATTCCTAAGCTGATGATACCCATAGCTTTTAATATTTTAATTTTATTTATTTTATTTTATTTTAATTTTTTTATTTTATTAATTAATATTTAATTTATTTTATCTTATTTTAATATTTTGCTCAATTTTTATTCAAGTTCATCACTTCCTGATATAGTTGATTAGTTCATACGCAGGCCCTCTCTTTCCCAGTAAAAAGTAGAAATTGCTTATTCTGGGCACCAGTGAAATAAAGAAGTCCCACCTTTTATCTAGGAGTGAGAGATTTTGAGCTGTCCAAACCTCATTTTCAATGAGTTAACTGAGGTGAACATTAAAGCAATATGTGAGTCATCTGAGCTGCAAGACTTTTGTGATATTCATGGTTATTTTCTAGGTCTGAGTTTTTAAGGCTGCCATGTATGGAACTGGTGATTTCCTTCTAAATGTTATGCCTTTAATTCAGGGATGCTATCATCAGGTAGACAGTGGTGCCTGGCTATGTTGTCATAATGCTAACAACCAAATTTCATAAATATGGATAATGGAGAAAAGAATTTAGCCTACTTTCCCACTTAATTGTATTTTTATATTGCTGGCATAACGAGTAAGGTTATTTAGCCATTCATATTCTTCCACCCTAGTAATGACTCATTGCTTAGATGAATTTCCTAGTGTAATTTCTGGGAAATTGTAATAAAAGGATCTGCAATTCTTTATAACTTTTAGTTCCAAGACCTCAGTCAGAGTTATTGGTCTGGCAAAACACCTCAATGTTAAATCTCTCTCCCTCCCTCCAATCTGTCCTTCCAACCACATTCCCCTTAAGAAGACCCACATTAGCCAATGCTTGTAGTTAGCACAACTTCCAAAGACAGAGTACATGTTTAAAACAAAAAAAAAGCATAGTAAACACACATTTTCCATATTTAGAGGGGGGAAAAGTTTAAGGCTCCCATGAGAGAATCCAAGAGAAAAAAGAAATATAGAATTATAACTTTAGGATCTGTAGTACAGGAAGGTTCCCGTACCACAGCATCTGTCGTAATAACACCTTGTATTTGATCAGGTCTTGTGTCTTGGTTCTCTACCCTTTGGTCTCTGCTTCTACCCAGATTTCCTTTCTCCAGTCAGTCTTCCTTTCCCAAGCCCTGTACATCTTCTCATCACAAGCTTGGGTATCTTCATGCTAGTTCCTGCATGGACCCTCTTGAACAAACATTATCACAAACAGTTCTAGTGATGGTTATGGGTTACAGTGCATGTGTGTGGGGGGGGAGTGGAGAGGAAGTAGTGGTATGACTAATCATTATTTGTCCAATGGCATTTCTCCCTTCACTCAAAGGACTTGTTAATAATACTCCACAAAGGAACCACTGGTCATGACCACAGTTTCACAGTTAGTTTAACACCTGTTTATGGGTTCTGTACTTCCTGTCATTTCATCCTGAGCATTCAGAAGCCAGCTCCTTTTTATTAAAGTAAGAGGACTTTTGATAAAAATAGAGAAAACCTAACTAATTTTGATGTTTTAAAAGGTGATACACAATTCTGAGCAAAATGTAAAGACTATATACAATTACATAACTTACCCATTAACTAATCTAAAAGGCTGTGTAGTCTACTCAGGTTTTTTTTTTTTTTCTCAGTTTTAGTAGATTTAATTCACCCTTACCTTTTAATGTTTCTCCTACCCCATTAATCAAATATTCTTATTAATTTGCAGATAAAAGTTTCCTAGGTATCAGTATCTGAGTACACTATACTTCCCACATATCATCCAGGTCAAACTATTTATCATCTCCTTTTCAGTGTTTATCTATATATATCCAATATTCAGAGAGATAACTGGGCTAGACATATCCTGAATTTTTCTCCTCCCCTGGAAGTGGCTCCTCAGGAGTCCATCCAACTGGGATTGGACTCACCTGGATTTCTTTCTTTTTTAATTTTTTTTAAATTTATGGAATAAAACAAGTATTTTTCTAACAGAATGCAAATAAAAATTTAAAAAAAGATGATTGCACATGAAACTGAAAACATATTATGAAAACCAAATTACATGAAAGGAGGTGAATATGCTGTGAACAAAGGTGAAATTAAAGCAATTCTAAGGAGTCGTTATGCACAATTATATGTCAATAAATTTAACACTCTAAGTGAAATGGAAGAATATTTACAAAGATATAAATTGCCTAGTGGGATTTATACCAAAAGTGCAGGGATGATTTAATGTAAGGAAAAGTATTAATATAATTGACTATGTCAGTAATAGAAGTTTAAAAAAATCATATGATTATATCAATACAGAAAAAGTTTTTGATAAAGCACAACACTCATGACTATTAAAAACACTTGAAAATATTGGTATGAATAGATTTTTCCTTACATTGATAAAAAGCATTTATATAAAATGATCAGGGGTAGAGCCAAGATGGTAGAGTAGAAGAATGGACTTGCTCTAGCTCTACCCCCAAAGCCCATAAAATACTTGCAAAAACAACTCTTAAACAAATTCTTGAGCAGCAAAAACCACAAAATGATAGAGTGAAAGAGATTTACAGCATAAGACATCCTGAAAGGCCTACAGGAAAGGTCTATTGCACTGGACTCAGAGTGGAGCACAGCCCAGCCTTGGCCATGCCACATAGAAGGGACAGAGCTGGAGCAGGCTACAAGGTGCAGAATCATGGGTAACAGCTGTAGTTTCCAGATTTCTCAACCCACAACTGCCAAAGACAACTTCAAAAGTCAGTTAGAAAGCTCTTTTACCTGAGTGATAAGGGAGCAGGGTACAGCCTCAGCCCTGACCCCTGGGCACCAGCAGCCACTGCAGCACAACATCCATTTTTTGAACCCTCTGTCTTAAGACTCTAGGGGAATTGAGTAGCTGATCTGGGTCTCAGTTCTGAGTGGAGGCCCTAGGGTGAGGAAAAGTGCTGGTGTGGTGGAGCTGATGGAGGCTCTGGAGAGGGAATTCAACTTGCAGATCCTGGGAAGAAAAGCTTGTTGTTGCTTCCAGACCAGAGTGCAGGCCTGGAAAGGAATAAACTCCTCTCCCTTGATTGTGCCACCATGGAGGAACTGAGAACTTACAGGTCCCTAGAGTATACCTTCCACTTGACAAAGGACTCAAATATCAAGTAACTAACTGGGAAAATGTCCAAAAAAGGGAAAAAACAAGATCATAGAAGATTGCTTTCTTGGTGAACAGGTATTTTCTTCCATCCTTTCAGATGAGGAAGAATGAAGCATATCATCAGAGGAAGACATAAAAATCAAGGCTTCTGCATCCAAAACCTCCAAAAAAATATGCAGTGGTCTCAGGCCATGGAGGAGCTCAAAAAGGATTTTGGAATCAAGTAAGAGAAGCAGATAAAAAATTGGGAAGATAAATGAGAGTGATGGAAGAAAATCTGAAAAGTGAGTCAACAGCTTGCTAAGAGACCCCCAAAATGCTGAAAAAAATAGTACCTTTAAAAATAGACTGACAAATGGTAAAAGAGGTCCAAAAGCCAATGAGGAGAAAAATGCTTTAAAAGGCAGAATTAACCAAATGGAAAAAGAAGTTCAAAAGCTTACTGAAGAAAATAATTCTTTAAAAATTAGAATGGAGCAGTTGGAAGCTAATGACTTTATGAGAAACCAAGAAATTACAAAACAAAATCAAAAGAATAAAAAAATAGAAGACAATGAGAAATATCTCACTGGAAAAGCAACTGAGCTGGGAAATAGATTGAGGAGAGACAATTTAAAAACTATGGGTCTATTGAAAGCCATGATAAAAAAAAGAGCCTAGATATCATTTTTCATGAAATTATCAAGAAAAACTGCCCTGATATTCTAGAACCAGAAGATAAAATAAATATTGAAAGAATCCACTGGTGACCTCCTGAAAGAAATCTGAAAGGAAAAAATTCTAGGAATGTTGTAGCCAAATTATAGAGTTCCCAGTTTAAGGAGAAAATATTGCAAGCAGCCAGAAACAAACAATTTGAGTACTGTGAAAATACAATCAGGATGACACAAGATCTAGCAGCTTCTACATTAAGGGATTGGAGGGCTTGGAATATGATATTTCAGAAGTCAAAGGAACTAGGATAAAAATCAAGAATCACCTACTCAGTAAAACTGAGTGTAATACTTAAGGGGAAAAAATGGTCATTCAATAAAATAGAGAATTTTCAAGCATTCTTGATGAAAATACCAGAGTTAAATAGAAAATCTGACTTTCAAACACAAGAATCAAGAGAAGGGAAAGGTAAATAGGAAAGAAAAATCATAAGGAACTTACTAAGGTTGAACTATTTCCATTCCTACATGGAAAGATAATAGTTGTAACTCTTGAAATTTTTCTCAGTACTTTATATATATAGACAAAGGGCACAGGGTAAGTTGAATAGAAAGGGATGATATCTAAAAAAATTAAAATAAAATAAAACTAAGGGGTGAAAGAGGAATATATTGGAAGGAGAAAGAGAGAAATGGGGAAAAATTAACTCTCATAAAATGGGCAAGAAGAAGTTTTTTCAATGGAGGGGAAAAGGGAGGAGGTGAGAGGGAGAAAGTGAAGCTTACTCTCATCACATTTGGCTTAATGAGGGAATAACATGCACACTCAATTTGGTATGAAAATCTATCATACACTACAAGAAAGTAGGTGAGAAGGGAATAAGTGGAGCATGGAGGTGGGGGGATGATAGAAGGGAGTGCAAATGAGATGAAGGGGATAATTAGAAGTAAACACTTTTGAGGAGGGACAAGGTCAAAAGAGAGAACAGAATAAATGGGGAGCAGGATAAGATGGAGGGAAATATAGTTAGTCTTTTACAACATGACTATTATGGAAGTCTTTTGTATAAATACACATGTATAGCCTATATTGAATTGTCTGTTTTCTCAGTGGGGATGGGTGGGGAGTGAAGAAGGGAGAGAAATTGAAACTCAAAGTTTTAGGAATGAATGTTGAGAATTGTTTTTTCATGCCACTGTGAAATAAGAAATATGGGTAATGGAGTATAGAAATCTATCTTACCCTACAAGAAAAGAAAGAAGATGGGGATAAGGGAAGTGAGAGGTGTGATAGAAGGTAGAGCAGATTGGGGGAAGAGGTAATCAAAATGCACAGTGTCTTGGGGTGCAGTGAGGGGAGAGATAGGGAGGAAATTTGGAACTCAAAATCTTGTGGAAATGAATGTTGAAAACTAAAAATAAATAAATTAAAAAAAAAAAAAAAACATCAGCAAGCATTATTTGTAATGGGTTAAGCTAGAAACCTTCCCAATAAGATCAGGTGTGATTCACCTGAATTTCAAAGTCTCTATTGCTTGTACCCACTGATTGCTCCCTTGTTTTTCCTTTTTTATCTGTGTGGATGCTTCCTCAAATCTTGTATGATTTCCTATGTTTTGACCTGTAGTATCTTGTACACTGACCCCCTTTCAGTTCATCTCTAATGCCAACTCCTTGATCTTTTCTGGGTTCATCTCTTTCCTATACCTAAACCTTACCTTATATTTCCAGATCTGCTTCTTGTCTCCCTTGACTTCCTGTGGTTCGCCCATTATGTAGAATGATACTGGTGGTTACTGAAGACTTTGGTCCATTTTGAGACTAAGCTCTTTGTCAACAGTCCTTGAAGATGGCTTCTATCCATTATATTACTTCTGTAATAATACAGAGGTTTATATGATTGCTTACCATTTCATCAGGAAAAAGTTCTATTTGCCCTTCAAGTTTCCCTGCCTTTCTCATGGTTTAGCCGAAAGATAATTAAAAAGCACACCTTGGTGGAATACACTGCCCTGTATGAAAATTCCCATGGTTTTTTTCTAATATTGAGGGAATACCAAATTTACTTTACTCTCTTCAAGTAATTCTCCCTCCTTATTCACATTTGCTCTACATCTTCATGAAAACAATCTCTATGCAAAAGTCATGTCTAATGGATAAAGTACTAAAATTGGTATAAGGAAAACCTGGTTTGAATTTTGTTAATGGCTTTGTGGGCAAATTACCATGGGCAAGTCACATTTTCTTTGGACCTCAGTTCTTTCATGTGTTTATGAAATGATGTGTGTTTATTGTCCATGGAGGTCATGTGTGTCTACATGTGTGTGTCTAAATGTGGCTCACAGGGAGGCATAAATGGATATCCCTAGAATATCCCTCTTCTACCTTTCTCCAAAGGAGACTTTGATTCCACCTATGAGGGGAGAAGGTGATTAGGGCCATAAGAATTGCCATTCTACTCTCCTTAGAGGGAAATGCCAGATTAATATTATATCTAACATCCTCTAAAAATTGTTAGTAGAGGGGAAATGATTTTTAAGTTTAAGCTTGAGCTTCTGATCGTCTTTCCTTAACAAGGAAGGATGGCCTCAAGCTTTAACTCCCTACCAAATGCCAGTTTCACAGTGAAGACATGTAAAAGTAGTAAATAAACCTTTTGATCCAAGCCAGTACAAACAAATCTGAGGAGGTATATAGATGAAAATTATACCAGATAAATACACAGAATAAATGAGCTCTCCCATTGAGAGTAAGATATTTCAACTCAACTAAGAGTCCTAGATATCACCCAAAAGAAAATTCCCCCAAGTCTCAAGTGTAGCAAACTGAGGATGACATGTGTGAAATGCCAGTTCCTCTACTTCTTGGCTTCTTCCCAAAGCCTTTTTCCCCATTCAGGGACCTAAAGAGTGTGTGTAAGTACATATATTCTCTCTCAAAGCTGGAAGTCCACAGACCAGGATCTCTCATCTTTTGCCAACTCTACCTCCTCATATAAGTATGGAGAATTGAATAATCAATCTCAGCCAATGAGGAGGGTCTTCTGTGAATTAGCTTTGAGTCATAGGTATATGTGTAAAAAGGGAATGATCTATATTATCTACTTCACAAGGTTGATGGGATGTTTCAATGCAATCAATGAAATGTAGCCCCTGATACTCAGATAAGTAAGAATTTCCAGGTAGATTTAAGATACTGGAAGTATGTACAACAGCATAATTCAACCCAGATGTCACCAAAATAGTGATAATGGAACTTGAAAATTCTAGATGAAGGACACAGATCCAGAAGGTCCAGCTTGCAGATCCAACCTAAGTGCAAGAGTAGAGCGCCAAAACAGTATGTTCTAATACTGGAAGACCTTCCCTTCACAACGCTTAACCCTAACAGTCCCTGCATATCAAAACTCTTGTGGACTGCTTTTATGAGTGATGGTGATCAGGAACTGTAAGCAGTGCCACTGGAAGCAACTGGTAATGGAGTAAGCTAGTGAGTCTCACATACAACAAATTTTGATACCTTCTTTTTCCTCTCTAGTCTCTGTTGGGAATAGTGACCTTGAAGTCAATTGAAGTTAGCTGTCTAAATTGTCTACTTCCTTCCAGATAAGGAGAGGAGTTGAAAGAAAGGAGCCCATTCTAAACATCTCAGGTCGGCAACCAAAAGAAGCCAAAAGCGGCTGGTGCTCATACTTTGTCACATTGATCGTAAATCTTTCAATTCTGATAATATTCAAGCTGTTTAATATTTTTAAAAGAAAAGCTGACATAAACCTAAATCATGACAGCAGTGACAGGTGTGATGGTGTTTCAGAATGAGGTTTGGGGAGAAATTTTGCCTTTTTAAAAAGTTAGGAGTTGCTTTTCAACATGAGCTGAAGTAAGTTCAAAGGGGTGGAAAAGGGAGAAGAAGAGAGGGAGAGACTTTGGGAGAGGTATAAAAGGATAGAGAGAAACAGAGACAGAGAGAGACAAAAAAGAGAGAGAGAGAGAGAGAGAGAGTAAAAAAAATTATCGTTTAGACCAAATATAGAGAGCACATTACACATAGAGAAAGCTCTTATTTGAGGTGAAGGCTGGGAAGATTTAGCACCAGAATTAGTTAGAGTGGGTGCTGCTTTCAGGTTTGCCCCAGTTGCTGGGGCTTTCTGGGCAACCACAGTTTACTAGGATTGGTCCCTGCTGACTGTTATCTTAGCACTTATACAGGTGTACAATCTCTGCATATGTGTGTACATATAAATATGTGTGCATGCCTCTGTATGTGTGCATGCCTCTGTGTGTGTGTGTGTGTGTGTGTGTGTGTGTGTTTGTGCTTCTTGCTCTCACTATACATGCCACATTAAGGTACAGATCTCTGGAAATTATTTTTTGAAATGGTAATCTTTTTTTTTTTATTTTCTGTTTTTTTCTCCTGCTATTGGCAGAAAAAATAGGGAGAGGCTCTCCCAACCACCCTGATAACTAAATTTACATTTCCCTTCTGTTTTCTCTAACTGAAGCTGAATATTAATCTAGCTTGCTCATTGCCTTTTCTTTTGAATGAATTTTTCTATTTTGTTGTTTTTTGCATTTTCTCACATATATATGTATACAAACTTTTTGTGTTTTACATTTTTTTGTTTATCCATTTGAATTTTTCTTACAGTTCTGATTGCAGGCAAGTTCTGCCTTTCCAATCTTTGTGTGGGGTATTCTTAGTCTCATAAGGACAATTCTTACTTCTCATTAATAACTTGCTATTATTGAAGAAGTATTAATATATGGAAAATGTCCTGTAGATTCTATTTAACTAATGTCTGACAAAGTTTTGAGAATGAACAATTGTTTTGATTTACAACCTGTTGTCTGCTTAGCTACTTGTGAATTGCCGATATGGAAAAAAGAGATTATCAACACTTTTCACAGCCACTAATTATTTATGTTGAATGGACAGTAACTTGCAAATCTTATGGTTTTAGTCCTCATATAGTAATTGCATATATAACCTTATGGTATAACTTGTGGTATATACATATTTATTACTTACTATGGTCTTACTAGTTTGCTGAATATTTTAAACTTGGAGCAATTTCTTGGTAAGATGGGTATTGAAATATATTGCTGTTATAGCAATTCTAAAGCATAGAACTTTTACACTATTGAGAGCAGACACAAAATATAATATTAAAGACATTGTTACCACATCAAAAATGAATGTAAAAGACTTGGATTACAGAAAAATTCATGGCAATTTATATTAGGAAAGACCACTCAGGAAGTAATCTGTGAATTAGCTGACCTAGTTTATCATTCCAGTCAACAAGCATTTATTAAGTCCCTATACTGTGCCAGGCTCTGTGCTAAGCACTGGGGATACAAAGAAAGGCAAAAACAATCCCTGTTTTTGTCATGGAGCTCATAATCTAATGGGAGAGAAAACATGCAAATACCTAGGCATAAACAAGGTGTAAACAGGATAGAGATTATCTCCTAGAGATGACACTAACATTAAAAGGGAGTGGGAAAGGCTCATGGTAGAAGATGGGATTTTATTTGAAACTTGAAAGAAGCCAGGAGGCAGAAATAAAAGGGAGAGAATTCCAGGACAATAAAAATGCAGATAGGAAATGGAAAGTTTTAAGTAACAACAAGGAAACACATGTCATTAGATCACAGGGCACTTGGAGGTGGGTGGAGAGTAAGGTTTAAGACAGGAAAGGTAGGAAATGATAAGGTTAATTAAGCAGGGCTCCAAATGCTAAATAGAGTATTTTATATTTGATTCTAGAGGCAATGTGGAGCCACTGGGACTTGGTGAGTGGAGGGCCATACCTACACTTTAGGAAGATGAGTGTGACATCCGATGGAGGACAGACTGGAATGAGGAGAGACTTGAGGAAAGAGAGCAAACATCTCTGAGGCATTGGCAATAGGAGACAGAACTTGGAAAATAATCCATAAGTTACCCTCTGAGGAGATTGTTATTGTTTAATAGTTTGATTCTTTGTGAACCAATTTGGGGTTTCTTGGCAAAGATACTGGTTTAGTTTGCATTTTCCTTCTCCAGATTATTTTACAGATGAGGAAACTGAGGCAAACAGGTTTAAATGCCTGTTTAGACACAGCTAGTGAGTGTCTGAGGCCAGATTTGACTTCAGATCTACCTGACTCCAGGTCCAGCACTCTATCCACTATGCCACCTAGCTTTCTACCTTCTGGGGAGAAGTTGTTGCAACTGTTCTGAGCAAGGAAGGTCTCCCCACAGAGCAACAGAGAGAAATATTTATCTGGAAATGATACTTTCCCATAAAAGCCAAATATCCATGGAGACTTTGTTGCTGTTCAGCCATGTTTTAGTTGTGTTCAACTCTCTGTAACCCCCTTTTGGGCTAGTCTAGGCAAAGAGACTGCAGTGCTTTGCCATTTTCTTCTCATTTTACAGAAGAGAAACTGAGGCAAACAGGATCTTGCCGAGGATCACAAAGCTAGTGGTTGAGGCTAGATTTGAACTCAGGAAGAGAAGTCTTCCTGATACCAGGTCCAGCCATTTATCCACCATGCCACCTAGCTGCCCCATTCCATGGATATATTATAGGCCTAAATTAACAGTCTTCTCACTAGAGGAACCATGATACTCAGGCAAACAATCATGGGGAGTTTCAATTAGTCAGGAGTCAGATATACTGCCACATTTGCAAGTACTTGAGTTAGAAAAGAGGAGTAGATTGAAGGAACATGGAAAATTTATTGAGGGCCTAAAGGACACACACACAGCTTAGAGTTAGTGATTCTATATTCAGGGATACAATATGGTGGTAGTGAAACTCCACAGGAAGTATATGCTGCATTTATCCATCATATGTCAATATAACTAACTTTAGTTAGGATGGACAATTGATTACTTTATAGTTAGAATGGACAAATGTCTAATTGACAATTAGAGCATTTAACCCCAGGGGAAGCAGACAAGGGCAGTCTGTACTGATTAAGTAGAGGCAGGTATGCATCCCTGAGCTGCACTTGGCACTTGCTGGCCTTAAGAAATGACTGCCAATGCCACACCTACCAGGAATGAGGCAACTATTATTTGTGTTGAAGGAGAGGTCCCTCTCTGCAAAGAGAATTTCAGTGTAAGAAGGTTAAATCTCAGCTGGTCCAGGAAGATATCTCTCTCATGTGTGGGCCATGGAGGCAAATCAAGGTAGCTTCTTTGAAGATGCCCATTTGAAGACAGAAGTCCATGGGGAATCTGGTGAGAGATGGAACTGTGCACACAAAGAAATACAAACAATGGAATGGAGGGCACAATAACCTGACACACAAACATCACTAGTAGGACATAGCTAGGCAAATAGAATTATCCTTTGCCACAGCTGCACCTGGATGGATACATGCTGGTACTTGAGAGGGAAAACAAAAAAAATCAAACAAGGTGTGAGCTAATTCCATTGAACAAGAGGGACAAGGAGATCGATCCAGGGAAGGAGGTTGCCTTAGGTCCCCTAAACTGTGAAAATGACCTCACCATTGACTTCTTTTATTCTATTCCATCTTGCCATCTCAGAAGTGGCAGTAAAGTTTGAGGAATTCATTGTTGTACTGCACATTGTATTCTAAGTGAATCCCAGTCATTCTATGAGTGATACCTGGAGAAAGTCCTTTACAATTTACAAAAAGACTTGGAGTTGGAGGATTAAGTGATATAGGGTAGCAGACCTACCCTATGCTTGGCCTGGGCCTCCTTTTCATATTGGAAGTTCTGGGATGAATTAGAAGGTGGGTTCTCAGGAGTAAAGAGTACTTCCAATATGAGATAGAGTGTAGAGATGGAATAAGCTTCCAGATGATTCCAATGATGAATCCTATGTCCACAGCCTCCCACTTCTGCAAAGAACAAGGAAGGGATATTTTTATGACTCTTCTCTGAGGTCAAATTTAGTCATTATTCAATATTCAATTTCTTTTCTCTTTTCTGTTTTGAGCAGGGAAGAACCTAACTTTTACAAATACATTTAAACAATTTCCAAAGAAAGCTACCAAGTGATTTCTCCCCAAGATTGAGGACTAGATATACCCTAGTCAGCCTCACTGATTATAAAATTTGTCCCTGCAGAGCCTCTGTATCTTACCCTCCTAAGAAGCAACTTTCTTCAGACCTCTGGGGTCTGATTCAGTGCTGGTGATGGTGCGAGGGGGAGCGTAAGATGCTGATCTACCCCATGTGAGACATCTAGGACTTCTCAAGGATGATTCAATTACACAGTCTGATTTCCTGCAAGCTGCATTGACACAGTGGCATTAAAAATTCAGGATATAAATTTAAATAAGGATTAACTGTATGCAGAGCAAATAATCTTCAGTCACCATACCTCCCACCACTTGAATAAAACCACACATAACACACACACACACACACACACACACACACACCTCATAACTCCAAAAGTCAAGTGCAAATAGGTATTGAGAAGGGCTGTCAGAGCTGCCACCTCCTTCCACATCACCTTGCAAACTACCAAGACCAGAAAGCCCTAGGGGTCAGCAGGAGGGAGTGAAGTCTTTTAAGTAGAAACTTGCTGGAGATAATGTAGAGGAGATTCCTACTTGGATACAGGTCAGACTAGATGGTCACAGGATCAGTTGCTGTGAGAAACTGGATTGGTGAAAAGAAGTCTTAAGGTCTTGAATAGTGGGGAAAACATGAAACCATTTCCATACTAGCTTTCCATGTATCTCAGAGAGGGAAGGGAGAGGAGGGGGAAATTGGATGTCAGGATAATGGACTTTCTCCTTTTTACCCTCTGACTGAGTCCACTTCAACTGAGACAATTCCTACTTGAGCAGTGAAACTGACTCAACAGCATCAGTCTTAGAAAATAACGCCAGGATCAAATCCTAGTTTCCTTATTTCCCTGATTCTTATTCCTCCTTCCCAAGATGGACCTGTAAGGCTTTTTATTTCCCCACTGTAAAGTGAAGATAGTATTTTCACTACCACTTAACATAGTACCTGGTAGATAATAGATGTTTAGTAAATGCTTACTGACTAACTGAATACCTACCTTTCCCAGGTTATCGTGAGAACTGTCCATGATATAAAGCATTATAAAAAGGTAAGCTACTATAATTCTTGAAGGAATGCAATGCTTTTTCATTTTCATTTTATTTTAATAAAAACTTTTCTGATACAGACAGCTTCAGACTGGAGATATGATATAAGCGTCTTAGAATATTCATTGTCTCTGGTTTCTGGATGATGCCCAGGTAAAAGTTATTTACAGTTGGGGGGCGGTGGGGGAAGATGAAAAATAGATATTTTCCAAATTCTCCTAAAGTGAGAACAAAAGAGGAGTCTCCCTAAAGCAGACCATGAAGGTGGCTTTTTACTTTATATGACAAGAATTTGTAGTTGATGTTAAATCCCTTTGAAGAGGAATGCCCAAACTTTGGAACTCTGTGTGTTGATGGGCAAACAATGTGGTATAGTAGAAAGAGTGCTCAATTTGCCATCAGAGAACCCAAGTATGAATCTCAGCTTTGCCATATATTAACTGTATCTTTGACAAATCAAATCACTTCTTTCAAAAAAAGCCTTTTTCTCAAATGACAAATGGAGAGAATATAATAGTATTTACTTCACAGGTTGGTTGTAAAATTCAGATGAGATAATGCCTATAAAGAACTTTGTAAAACTCAAAGTGCTATATGAAATCTTAGCTGCCTCATTTTGAACATATCACTTTACTTTCTTGGACCTCAGTTTTCTCAATAAGATGAAGAAGTTGGTCTCTCAGATCTAACTCTAAGGTGGCTAGGTGACAGTTTAGGTGAAATGTACTGGATTTGGAGTTACATTTCAAATCAGGTTCAAATTTTGCCCAAGATACTTACTAGATATATCACTTGGGGCAGGTCACAACTTCTCTCAGCTTCAGTTTCTTTATCTGTAAAAATAGAAATAATAATAGCCTCTATTTCACAGGATAATTGTGAGGACCAGATGAAAGAATTCATGTAAAATAATTTGTGAACCTTCAAGTCCTTATATAAATACATACTACATAAATATTAGTACTACATAAGTAATATGTAATATAATATATTACATATATAAATATGAACTATATTTATATATATAAATTTTACTGTATATATATATAATATAACATAAACATAAAATATATTACATTAATATAATATAAAAAATAAATAGGTGCCATAAAATGTTAGCTATTGTTATTAATGAACCTATGATTCAACTTTGGGGTAGATTGATTTGGAAGGTGGATGGGGCAAACTTGCGGATTCTATGCCCCTCTTTGAGAAGGTTTCTATTTGCTCAATTCTAAAGTGGGGCTCTGCTTTCAGGATGGAAGGAGCACTGTTCTAAACTTCAGGGGTTTTATGCAGTTGTTTTCAGAGATAGTTCTACAGACCTATAAGTTTTCAGTTCTTCCAAGGTGGCATGATTTAAGGAGAGGCATGTTTACTACTTTCCTGGCCTGTGCTCTGGTCTGTGAGTGACCACAAACACTTGTTTCTGCCCTGGAACTGTGATGAGGGTCCCTGCTCCACTGCAGCCTCAAGCTCTGGTGTTCTAGTGTTCTTCCTGGCCCTGGGATTGTCCTGGCCCCTGACCCAGGACAGCGACTCAGATCTGAGTAGGGCCAAAGCAATAGAGTTTTGACTCCAGTGACAGCAAAGAGACACACCTGTAATCTCCTGACCAGTTGTCCGACCCCCTTATTGTCTGTGGGTTGAGAGCTCTGGAAACAGCTGCCCCAACATAGTCAGTGGCTTCCAAGACCTGGTCTTGGTTTACTGGGCCCAGTCTGAGTTGACATGACCTGCACTGAACTGTGCTCCACTTACATCCTTTTCTGTCAATCCTCTTAGTTGTCTTTAGCTGGAAAATTATCCCATCATGTCTTTTTGTGGGTTCTATGGCATTATTTAAAGGTGTTTAGAGAGGTTTTGGAGAGCTGCCATCTTGGGTCCCCCCCTTAAAAGGGTTTCTAATGATATTTCAAATAACTGCTTCTTCCTAGGATGAATTTAATTTTGTCTTCTTCTTCCCTGTGTTTGATCCTCAGATATTTCGAGTCACATTTATGGAGTATTATTCTACAGGAAGGCTCACCTAAAGTAAAGCAATGAGAATAATTTAAAAACAGCTGTTGGATGAGAAAAGCCCCCTCCAGGCTGTTGTCAAAGCAATTTCCATGATGCCTAGAGCTTCACTTGTAAGCTTGCTACAAGAGAAAGACAGATTTCAAAGGGAGAAAACCCCAAATGTTTGATGTCTATGGAGACATTTAATAGGCTTTGTGAGCTTCCCTCTCCCTTGGCCTGGGGCTCACCTGAAGCCTGCTCTGTATAAGGAAATAATTATACTATAAGGAAATAGTTGGGCTGGACCCACATCCCACCAGGCATATCTGTTGGCAAAGACAAACAAAAAATCCGTAGGGTAGAAAAACGGGAGGGTTTTTCCTCACCTTC
Organism: Bettongia penicillata ogilbyi; assembly: GCA_023548195.1. Lineage (NCBI taxonomy): Eukaryota > Metazoa > Chordata > Mammalia > Diprotodontia > Potoroidae > Bettongia > Bettongia penicillata. Next base: position 230,543 of record JAJHZJ010000326.1, read on the forward strand.
AAGGTCAAAAGAGACTGGGAGAATCATAGAATGTCAGGGTTGGTCATTTCTGACCTGTCATTCTCCAGCTTAAGAAGTATCAATGTCTCCCTATGGCCTCTAGATTAAAAATGTAAACTCCTTTTTTTTGACATTTAAGTGCCTTTGCAATCTGATTACTGCTTATCTTTCCAGGCTGATTTCATATTATTCCCTCCTATGCACTTAAAATTCTGACAGTCCCACCTAGCTAAAATTAATTTATCATAAATTCAGTGATCTGAAATATGTAGGTTGCAGATACACACAAATCTGAAGGATCTACAAAGATTTCTTAAAGTCCTTTCAAAGTGGGGGAAACAATCTCAATACATTCCAGATGTATGGAACCAAAGAGGCATTAGAAACCCTAGATTCCCAGTCAAAAGATTTGAGTTAAAATTCTAGGTCTAAAGTTTGACTATGGGCACATGATTTAATCTTTCTGGGTTTCAGTTTCCTGATCTATAATTTAACGGCAGGTGCGGTGAGGAGGGGACTAGAACAGAGGTTCTTAATCTGGGTTTCATGAGCAGATTTCAAGGAATCCATGAGCTCAGATGGGGAAAAATAAATATTTCAATGTAATTGATTTGATTTCCTTCGTAATCCTACACATTTTATTTTCTGCATTTAAAAACATGATTCTGAGGTAGGGTTATAGGCTTTACCAGATTGACAAGAAGTTTCATGACACAAAATCCCCTGGACTAAAAGATCTCTAAGGTGCCTCCCAGCTCTGACATTTGCAGATAACTAAAACTGAGATGCAGTGTGGTATAGATAGATTCTTTGCTGCTTGAGCTAGTTTTGACCTGACAGCACCAAGAAAACACAAGTTCTCTCCCAGCCAGCACCACACCATCCATACATGGAACCATTGGTTACAGCAGATGGAGAAGTTTTGAATAATGTGGGTAAGTTCATTTACCTTGGCAGCGTACTTTGCAGGGATGTACATATTGACAATGAGGTTGACACAGGCACTTCCAGAGCTGGGTTAGTGTTTGGGAGACTCTGAAAGTGTTGAAGAAAAGAAATATTAGACTAACTCCCATGCTGAAGGTCTACAGAGCTATTGTGCTGACTTCATTGTGATATGCCTGTGAAACTTGAACAGTATACCAGCATCATTCAAGGAAACTGAATTGATTCCATTTGAATTGTCTTAGGAAGATTCTGAAGATCATCTACCAGGATAAGGTATTGGATCCTGAGGTCCTTTCTTGAACTAAACTGCCAAGTATTCAAAGTCTACTACAGAAAGCACAACTCTGAGGGGCTGGCCATATTGTTTAAATGCCAAACATATCCTTGCCTAAAAGACTACTTTATAGAGAACTCATACAGGCAAGTGCTCACATGGTGATCAGAAGAAGTTATACAAGGATATTCCCAAGGACTCTCTGAAGAACTTTGGTATTTATTGTGTGACATTTATTGTGTGGCATAAGACTGCCCAGCACAGTGTGCCCTCATCAAAGAGGGTGTTGTGCTCTATGAGCAAAGGAAAGTTGAAATAACTCAAAAGAAATGAGATGCACAAATTTACAGAATCCACCTCAAATGTTCATATGGATTCTTTGTGCCCCACATGTGGTAGAGCATTCCAAGCTCATGATGGTTTGATCAGCCACAGTCAGACACACTGTAGCTTGACTCTAACATAGGAATGTCATTTTCGTCCTCTTTGAGAGTAAAGGACAACAGCCAACCATCCAACAGATAACTGAGACCTCTATCTTCAGCTTGCAGAATATCCCAGGATACTAAGCGTTCCTACACTGAGATAAGGTGAAGGCAGGTCTCCTCGCCCAGTACTTTGGGTTTGCTTATGTTTAGAGCAAGGAAAATGCAGCTAAATAAAGTTGAGCTATTTTGTAAGTCTTCTTGGGTTGCCTAAGTAGTCAGTCTGCAATGCCTCGAACTCAGGAAAGATCCTGAACGTCAGTTCTGAAACAGACTTTGTGGGATACCAGGCTAAAAAAAATACCAGTCATGCTTTTATCATGATGTGGCTTAGATATCAATGCTACCATCACCTTGGAAGTACTCAGCAATAAGAATAATAACAATAGCTAGCATTTATAGCACTTTATAATTCTATAAAATACTTTATAAATATTATTTCATTTTATCCTTGCAGCAATCATAATTGTCGGGTTGTGAATGTCATTATTATCCCCATTTTATAGATCAGGAAACTGAAGCAGACAGGTTCAGGGATTTATTGAGTCTCATATCTAGCAAGCGTCTGGGACAAGATTTGAATTCAGGTCTCCTTGGCTCTACGTCCAAGTGCTCTGTCCATTACACCAAGCACATCTGTTCACAAATCCTGTGGTCAGGCCACCCTTACAAGGAACTAGCTAGCTCTAGAAATCTACATTTGTTCAGAAAAGAATTACACTGGAACACACTTGAAGCTGCTACCTGTTTTCCATTTCTTACTGATGTGTGGTTTCTTTTGCATGTAATTATTTTGGCAAGCTACTGTTAATGATGTGTCCAGTTCACTCAGCCTGTTCATCGGTATTGTTGCTCCTATGCCTTCTTTGTTTTTTTTTTTCCTTTTCTCTTCCCCAAAGGTCGCTCTGTTATCAGCAAGTTCCAGATTAGGTCATTATTTATGATATCCAGGCTTCCACTCATCTATCCCTCACTACCGGACCTCTGTGGATCCTGTCATTAGACCAAAAAGGTCAGAGGAAATTTCTATGTAAAGTTTTATGAAACAGAAAACAATGATAAGGAAATTTATAAACTCTACTTACTTGCATTTAACTTTCTATCTTTTTCCTCTTTAGAAAGGCATTTATCCAATATGGGTTAATTCTCTGACCTCTTTCTCATAGGAAGAAACAAAGAGGAAAGTATTAAATTATGATAGGAGGAAGTTTGTTTTGCAAGTTTGGACGCAAAAAACTTTTTTATTCTATAGAGTTTCAAATATCTGTATATGAATGTGCAGATATATGTGCATTTATAAATAAATACATGTGTATAATGCACGTTTGCATATATGTATACTATATATATATACACTCATATATCGTATAAATAGCTGAATATATATATATAAATTATATGTTTGTGTACTGTATATATTTAAGATTTATTTATAGTTATTCTTTAGGCATACAAAGATGGGCTGGAGAGATATCTTTATTAATTCACTTATTTGTTTTCTTTTCATTTGTTGATATAATTCATTGATTGCCTATTAAGTACCTACTACACTTAAGGGACACCTATGTGTCACAGTGAATGGAGTCAAGAAGACTTAACTTCCTGAGTTCAAATCTGGTTTCAGACAGTTACTAGCTATGTGACTCTGGGCAAATCATTTAACCCTGTTCTTCTCAGTTTCCTCTTTTGTAAAATGATCTGGAGAAGGAAGTGGCAAATCAAACCAATATCTTTGCCAAAAAAATTCCAAACAGGGTCATGAAGGGCCATGGTTGAAACAACTAAGCAACAAAAAAATGTGCAAGGTACTGTGTTAGGTGTTATAGAGAATTCAAAGATAGGTAAGATAGATTGTTCATCCTTAATAAGCTTATAGAAGTTAGAGTCCCAATTTGGAGAGCAATCTGGAATTATACCCAAAGAGTTATTAAACTACCTCTAGCCTTTGATCCCAGCAATACCTGTACCAGGTCTATTTCCAAAGATGATTAGGGAAGGAAAAGAATCTATCTGGAAATTGCAGGGATGCCCATCATCTAGGGAATGGCTAAGCGAGTTGTAGTATATGATTATGATGGAGTACTACTATACCATAAGAAGTAATGATTTCAATGATCTTAGAATAATACGGAAAGACTTGCATTGAATAATGAAGTACTAAATAAATAGGACCAAAAGAACATTGTAGACAGTAACAACAATATTGTTTCAAGAATGACTTTGAGCAAATAAGTTATTTTCACTCTTATAAATACCCAAATTAATTATTTAATTTTAAAGGACATATACATCCAGAGAAAGAACTGATAAGTTAGATTTTTAAATAATTTTACCTGTATATGACTATTTGTGTCTAATGGTGGCCATCCCTAGGGTGGGGAAGGAAGAAAAAAAGGAAAAAAAGAAATTTGCATGATAATTTTTTTGTATATTTGAAAGGAATAGAAAGTTGTACAGAGTAGACTTGCAATTTTATGTGTGATTATCCTTTTTATTCTACTGTTATGAAAATGTTTGCTTTATTCCATAAATTAAAAATAGAATAATTTTTTAAGAAAATATGTTATAGGAGGGATAAGTGAGAGATATAATATATACAAATAGCTTTGATGGAGAATATCATATTAGTTGAATGATATGGATAGTATATATTATAGGAAATCAAAGGATGGTGGGGATACTTCCACCTGAGGTGCCTCCAAGGAGATGGGACTTGAGTTGATGAAGGGTGGATGGGATTTCAATATACAGAAATAGTATCTATGTTTTGATAGCCCCTAAAGAAATTGGAATTATTTTTCCATTTTTTATTTGTATGCCTACTGCCTAGCATAAATGCCTGGCACATGTTGGGTCCTTGTTGAGTTATTATACTATTATACTCCCTTGTTGAATTATTATGCTTCTTTTCTGCTCAAAGCAGAACAACCAACAAATCTGTAAGTTCTCTTAATACCATTTCTTCCTTTGATCTCATAATCAAGGAGGTGACCAGAGACCTGTTGTTCTAGACCTGAATGAGACCAAAAAGGAGTAATTGGCTGCTGAAATAGAAATTACATTTTTATTAGACTTGAATGAAGCCATGAAAGGCTGTCATGCCTGTATATGATACAAAATTGGAAGGGGTACCTAGCATGATGGTGACATTCAGGATCCCAAAAGTTCTAAGGAAGTTTGAAAAATGGGTCAGAATGAATAAAATAAACATTGAAAGCAATTTTTTTTCCAATACGGGAAAGTTGAAAGGGGGAAAATATCTTTTATTAATTAAAAATTTAATTTAATTTTAAAAGTTTATGAATACAAATTTTGACATTTAGGTTCAAAAAACCAATTTTAGAAATATGGAATGAGTAAGACATGGCTGGCTACTCATTCAAGTCTTGCTTATATTTTAATCATTCTTAGCCTTGCTCTTAGAAGGCCATTTGGCATAATCCTTGCCCCCATTGCCATTTCCTATTGCTCATGACTCTGTCTTCCTTTGAAATTCACTTGATTGAAATGTTCTGCTCTCTTCAAATCCTAGTGGTCATCCCAGTGCCCCTCGTTTCTCAGAGAGTTCAGCACTTGATTTTGTCTTCTTCTCCTCCACTACTCCTGCCCTTATACTAAGGGAATTCAATATCCATATTGATGGATATTCAAACTCCCTAACCTCCCAATTCTAAAATTCCATCAAATCCCATGACCCATTTCATTCACAGGGTCATACTTTGGACCTCATTACAAAAACCCTGACACCTACCGGTTATCAATCAAACCACTCACTCCAAAGTTTTGAATGATCTCTTAATGACTATGTGTATTTATTTGTCTTTTCTTGGCCCTCATTCTCCTTGACCTTTCTGCAGATGTTGACACATTTTCCCTCTCTTTCTGGATACTCTGCTCTGAGTTTTCATGACACTCTTCTCATATTTCTTCTACCCATTGGACTGCTTCTTCTCTGTTTTCTTTGCTGGCTTATATTCTGCCTCTTTACTATTGAATGTTCCTTCAGGCTCCGTCCTGGACCCTATTCACTTTTCTCACTTCTCTCTTATTTTGGGCAAATTTAACTTTCATCTCTATGCAGATGACCCCCAGATCACCACATTTAGGCTAGTCTCTCTCCTGACCTTCAGCTCCATGTCACTAAATGCCTATTGGGCATTCAGACTGGACATCCTAAAGGTATCTCAAACTCAGCATGTCCAAAACAGAGTCTATCTTCACCCCCTTCAAACCCATTCCTCTTCCAAATTTCCATATTTCTGTTGAAAACACTACAAATCTTCCAGTCTCTCAGGTTCATAACTTTGGTACTATCCTTAACACTTTACTCTCCCTTTACGCCATATATCGAATAGGTGTGCCAAATCCTACCTAACTGGTATCCCTGCTTCAAGTCTCTTCCCATGCCAATGTATCCTCTGGGTTTTCATATCATCTTGCCCTGATTTAGACTATCATGTCACTTCCCAGCTATCTCCATGCTATGCTTTCATGTGAGTACCTCATCTTTTCCATTTCAGTGCAAGTATGGTTTTGTTTCCATTGTGTATTTGTATTCTCAATACTTAGTACAATACCTGGCACATAGTAAGCAGTTAATAAATGTTTCTTGCTCAGTCACTCCATCCATCCATCTATCAATCAATCATTCGATATTTATTAAGCACCCACTATGTGCCAAGAACTGGGCTAATCCCTGGGGATTGGAAAAGAGGTAAAGGAGAGTCCCTGCCCTCGAGGAGCTTATAGTCTAATAGGGGTGACAACATGTAAACAAGTATATTCAAAGCAAGTTAAATAGAGAATAAGTAGAAAGTAATTAGCCATGGAAAGGCATTGGAATTAAGAGAGATTGGAGAAGGCTATCTAGAGAAAGTGAAATTTTAGTAGGGACCCAAAGGAAACCGTGGAAATTGGTAAGTAGAGTTGAGGAAGAGCATTCCCATTATGGGGAAGACTCAGAGACAACATCCAGAACCTAGAGATGGAGTGTCTTGTTGTGGAATAGCCAGGAAGCAAGTCTTATTGAATTGGAGTATGTGTCAGGAAGCAAAGTGTAAGATTGGGGGGGCAGGAAGGACGACGTTATGAAGGGCTTTGAATCCAAACAGAGCATTTTTCTCCTGGAGGCAACAGTAAGCCCTTGGAGTTTAAGGAGGGAGGTGACATGATAGGACTCATGCTTTAGAAAAGTCACGTTAGTGGCTGAACGAAGATTTGATTGGAATGGGGATTGACTTGAGGCAAGCAGACCCAGTAGGCTATTGCCGTAATCCGGACATGAGGTAATGAGGGCCAACGCTACGATAGCAGCACTGTCAGAGGATGTTGTAAAGGTAAAACTGACAGATCTTGGAAACAGCTTAGATATGGAGGCTAATAGCTAGTGAGGAATCCAGGGTGACTCCTAGTTTGAAAGCCTGAGGAACTGGGAGGATGGTGTTGCCTTCTACGGTAAGGTAGGAGGGGAAGGGTTTAGGGGGGAAATTAATGAATTCTGTTTTGACACACTGAGTTTAAGATATCTATGGGACATCCAGTTCAAGATGAATGGAGGGTAATTGGAGATATAAGACCAGATGTCAGAAGAGAGATTGTAGTAGGATAAGCAGATTTGAGCTAATGAGCATAGACATAGTAATTAAATCCATGGGAGTGATAATATCAAGTGAAGTAGTATAGAGGGAGAAGAAAAGGGGGCCCAGAAGACAGAACCCCGAGGGACACCTATAGTTAGAGGCCATTACCTGGAGGAAGATCCAGAAAAGGAGACAGAGAAGGAATAATTAGACAGGTAGGAGGAAAGCTAAGAGAGAGAGGTGTCTTGAAACCTAGAAAGAAGAGAGTACAAAGGAAGAAGAAGCAATGAATGACGTCAAAGGCAAGAAAAGTCAAGGAGAATGTGGTTTGAGAAAGGCTATTGGATTTGGCAACTAAGAGCTCATTAGTAATTATGTGTCCGTCTGTTTATCTGTCTATCTATCCGCATCCGGATGGCACAGGCAATCGAGTGCTGTGCTTGAAATCAGGATGATATGAGTTCAAATTCAGACTTAGCTATTTCCTAGCTGTGTGATCCAAGGCAAGTCATTTAGTCTCTGCTTATCTCAGTTTCCTCAACTGTAAAATGGGGATGATATATTGTTGTGAGAATCAAATGAGATAATATTTGTAAAGTCCCTAGCACAGTAGCTGCTATTACTTAGTCTCTCCCTCCTCTTCCCCCATTCATTCCCCCATCATTCCCCTCATCCATTCCCCATGTCAAGGTGATTTTCCTTAAGTGTTGATCTAAACTCTAATGACATCTTATGATCTTTTGGCTATACTATAAACTCATATTTAGTTTTTACAACCTGGCCCCAATCTATCTTTCCAATGTCAACATACCTTTCCCCTACCTTTCACACAAGTCCGGTCAAACTGTCCTTCTCTCCGTCAAACTCCTTCATAAATTCCTCTTGGATGTCACAAGCAGAGAGTCTAAGTTTTGGGTTGCATTTGGCCTAACAGTATCATCAGTCAACAAGTATTTGTTAAGTATCTACTACATACTTAGGTACAGGCACTGTATTAAGTGCCGGACTTAAATATGAAGGCAAAAAGGCAGTCCTTGTTTTCAAGGAACTTGCAGTCTATGGGAGATACAATATGAAAATAACAAGTTTAGTTTGTCCCAACCATTATCATTTTGAAATAACATTATGAATGCATTATAATCAACCCAAATGATGTCACAAGAATACTATAGCATCAGCTGGCTTTTTGCACCTTTATAACTGTGGAACTAACTCATCTCCTCTGTAACATCATTTTAATTAAATCGTGTTTTTCAAACTCAGTCGACTAATGTTAACTGGAATAATGTGGAATAGGGGAAGGGATAAGGGAACAAGAATTTATTAAGTGCCTACTTTGTGGTAGGCATCATGATGAGTGCTTCACAGAATTTTTCCTCATTTGATTCTCATAACAACCATGGGAGGCTACTATTATCCCCATTTTACAGTTAAGAAAACTCAGACAGACAAAAATTAAGTGTCCAGGGTTACACAGCTAGCAAGTATCTGAGATTGGATTTGAACTCAGGTCTTCTTGACTCCAAGTCCAGAGTTCTATTCACTGTGCCACCTGGCTACCAGGGTAGGTCTAATATCAAATGTTTCTTCTTTTCAATTAAAATTTCATTATTATGGAGTCTCTAGTTTATATTCCCATAGTTGTTGGAAATAAGCTTCTAGCTTGATAAAACAATCTACTGTAGTCCCTAATATCTGACTAGAGTAATGCCAGCAATCTTAACAAGCACCATAAAAGGTGGAATATAGGAATAGAAAACAGATTTCAGAGAGACATATCTTAGATACAGACCCTGAAAACATCTGGAGCCTGTGGGTAGTGATCCCACTGGACAGCCTTCTATAGAGGGAGGTTAAGCAGAGTAGGAGTGGTCCAGGGAATAACCCCCTGGGGAGGAGAGAAGGGGAGAAACACTCCATCTGGTAGCTTCCTGGTACATGTTAAGTTCACTTGTTTCTACCATTGCCAATGGCACAATTGCTCTCAGCATCCTTTAATTTTTTTTTGACACTCCCGTATAAAGCCCCTATTACCTAGCCTCAATTATGACTCTGTAACTAGCCTCCTGTCTTACTGGCCCTGAGGGGTAAGACTGAAATACTCTACTAATGGTAACTTCCGGCATGACCATATAAAAAGACTTCGTCTGAGTCTCTTCGTGAACAAAATCTAGGTCACACATCCATTCTAACGATGTCAGAATGTGGGGTTATTATAGCATGATGAGGTACCCAGAACCTAACCTCATCTTCTCTCCCTCCACACCACCTCCCAGCCCCCTAAGCTGCTGTATATCCTTGTAAGAAGGGCAGTGATTTTCAGTATACATGTGGGATAATAGACTTTCAAACAGGAAAACAGACATTTTGGGACAGAGGAATGGTGTGATAAGAAATCTGAAATCACACAGGGCTCAGTGTTCATGGCCCTGGCCCCGTTCCTCCAGGGTAGCAGAAGGGAAGGATGGGGGAGGTGGGAATGGAGGATGCCAATTACCTTCTTCCCAGGCACTACTGCTCCTGCCAAAGAAGGGAGCCTTCCTCTGGAGAGAGATTTTTCCTTGACACATAAGGGCCCTTATATACATGACAATTACTGGTTAAAAATGTATCTGTCTGCTACATGCCTGCAAATGGGCGTAAATCATACAGGGGCTGTAAAAACAGCCACGAGCAGCAGCACACAGCCAACTCCCCAAGAGCTAATGATGCTGAGTTGTGTGGGTTTATCACAACCTAGCACGGAAGGATGGAGGCTTCTTTTGTGTTTTGAGGAACTAGAATAGCCTAATTTTATTTATTTTTAATCTACAATTTCAGCATGTTTCCTCTAGTCAATTGAACATTGGCAGACAGAGTTTGAGACAGTCCCCTGGCCCATTATTTAGATTTAGCATTTATTTATACAGAAAATTCTTGGAAGATTCAATATCTTGTTTGCAGAGACCCCTAGCAGCCACCATCCATTACTCAAAACATGGCATCAGCTTTGTACAGACAATGCAGACAGTGCCAGCTTCTTTCCTGATGAGGAAAAGATGTAGAGGGAGAAAAGGAGGGAGACGAGAGGAGGAAAAAGACATACAGGGAGAAGGGAGAGTTGAAGATGAAAGAGGAGAAAGAGAGAAGGGGGAGAAGGAAAGGGAATGGAGAAAGAAAAGAAGAAAAGGAAAGAGGGGAGCAGGAGTGGGGGAGAATCAACGGAGAAGAAAAAGAAAAAAGAGAAGGAGAGGGAGAGGTAAAAGAAAAAGGAGAAGAGGAAGATGAAACCTGATGGCAGCCTGCACTTCTGAAGCTCCCTGCCCCACTCCCCTCTACGTTTTCTTTTTTCAAACCTCACCCTCTGCACTGGAAAAATAAAAACAGAACTTTCCTTCCCATTACTCAAGAAGGGCAGATTAGTGGATTTCACCTTGTCTGCCCTCTCCCCTCCCTCTGCATCTCCCCTACTCTCCACCTTCTTTGCTACTGTTATTGGATGTTGAGAATATCCGTCGCTGGGTACAAATCCACCCAGGTGGCAATAAACACCTCTGCCTGGCATTTTTTCTTCCTCCTCAGCCATGTTGCTTATGGATGTTCACAGAAGCTGAGGGAGGTCCTGCCCCTATTAGGAAACAGTTGTCTTCCCCTCCCTGTATGCCCAATCTCTACCTTTCCCTTCCCTTCTCAGCTGGCACATACAAGTGTGAAAGGAACTGCTGATCCTTACCAGCCCTCTCGCCTCTCTCTCCCCGCTCAGTGGATTCAATTTCAAACAATCCAGTTTGGACTTGCACCTGCTGTTACGACCAACCTTAGCCCTACAACCTCTGCTGATTCCAACAATTGCCCTTACTAATGAAAAAGTCTGAAACGCAGCTCATTCTCCAGTCTGTCTCTTGCATAGGCAGAGACCACTGACTAGTGGTTTCTGATCTTTTCAGGGAAGCCTGCCCTTATGAAAAGACAGAGATAGATAGATTAGATAGATAGATAGATAGATAGATAGATAGATAGATAGATAGATAGATAGATAAACAGACAGATAGAGACAGAGACAAACAGAGTCAGAGAAAGGCAGAAAATAAAGGAAAAGAAAAAATAAGGGAAGGAAAAGAAAATAAAAACTAAGAAATTAATAGTTCTGCTTCAGGACCAACATATGAAGGCATTTTAAAATTAAACCCCAGTATGAGACTAGCCCTACAGTCCTGTCCCTCTATTTCCTGTAGGGTGGGAAAATTAATTTGGAGTATGATGAGATGAAAGGAAATTTTAATCATGTTCAGTTGTTTTCCTCCTTGGATTTCACTTTCTTTCTTTCTGATAACAAAGGTAGAGGACTGGGCAAAAGATGAGCTCCAATATTCATTAGCACCTCTTAGAAGCTGGAGAGAAACAAGTAATTATGAGGTGCTTCCTCCCTCCCCTTGACAATGGTTATTTACATAATAACCTCACCCTTAGGTTACTGTGCATTATCAAACACATGGGAAAACATAGGAGCAGATGGGCAATGATTCATGAACATATATTGTTAACCTTGGCATAAAATACTTACTTTCACTTATTCCAAAAGGAAGGGACACCCTGTTTTGCATAGCTATTATAGGATAACCTCTGGTGACAGTACCGGAGTCAGAGGCTCCTACAGAGGGGATAGGGTTGAACGACTCTAAGGGCATACAACACACACTTAGATGAGATTATGCTGGCTGTTGTTTTCCAGTAGGAGTTTGCATGTCCAATTAATTCTCATACAGAGGAGGTTTGCTGTCTCACCCTCTTCAGTCCTCCTTGGGCATCTGAAGGTCCAGAGCTGGCATAATGAGGCAGATCATATCAGGGGTCAGTTCAAGTCAGGTTAATACCTTCTCTCCCTTCTGTAAATTAGTGTGTCTGTGGTTAGTAGGTCAGCCTACAACAGAAAAACATAGAAGAATTTTAGAACTGGAAGGAACTTGGGGGATGATCTAACATCTTCATTTAAAAATATATACATTTGTTTTCGTGTCTTTTGTATGGAAGCACAGTTTGTTCCATAGTGTTTAATAAATGCTTCTTGACTGACTGATTTTATGTCACTTACATTTTCCAATGTACTTCTTCCTCTTATAATATTGTAAGCCAATTTCTCATAATAAATAAGTTAGAAGGGGTGATGGAATAGTCTAGCAAAATCAAGATAAACTTTGAAAAAGACATTATATTCAATATTCTATATCCATAGTCCTCTGCAAAAAAGGGAGGGAGCACCTTCTCACATCTCTTTTGGGGGGGGCAAAATTGGTCCTTAAAATTTCATAGTATTCACTTTCTATTGCTTTAATTATTGTTTTTTTCCCCATTTATACAGCTATTATAATTGTGGATGCTGGTTTCCTGGTTCTGCTTCATTTTTTAAAAGTGCTTATGTCATCCCATGCTTCTCTGTATGCATTATATTTTTTATTCGTACATCACAGTAATAATCCATTTCATTCAAGTACCTCAACCCATTTAATCATATCTCAGTTGATGGACATCTACTCTGTTTCCCATTATTTGATACTTTTTTTTTAAAGTACTGCTTTGAATATTTTAGTGGACATGGGAATTTTCTTTTGATTATTGACCTCCTTAGGGTATATGCCTACCAGTGGGACCAAAGGGTAAAGACACTCTAATTACTTTCATACCATAATTCCAAATTACATTTCAGAATATTTTGACAGATTCACATATAGATTGATTAAAGATGTGTTACTGTGTCCATCTTTTTATGATGAATCAATCAATAGTCATTTCTCAAGTGCCAGGTACTGTGATGGCACCAGGGATACAAAGATAGAATTCTTCTCTTAAGAAACTTACTATCTTATTTCATCTTTGCAAATATGCTAGGTGTGAGATGAAACCAAAATTATTTTGATTTTTCCTTTCTTCTATTATCTGTGATTTGGAGCATTCTTTCATGTAGATGTTCATAATTTGCAATTAAAAAATATTTACCTATTAAAAGAATATTTTCTTATATCCTTTGACCAGTAATCTAAAAGTAACATCTGCATGTTACGGATAAGGAAATTGAGTCCCATAGAGAAGCAATTTGCCCAAATTCACACAGTGGCTTAGTAGCTAGGCTGTGACTAGAACTAGATCAATTGACTTCCCTTCCTTTGTTTTTTCTGCTGTATCAAAAGTACACTATGTAGTTTATCCCCATTCACAGGAAGTCTCCCACCCAAAACTTCTTCCTGTGAGGCTATGTCCAGAGATTCTTGAGCCCAGAAACAGAGGTGTAACCAAACAAGTGGCAGTCTATGCTGAGTATGCACCTGTCTGAGAATGCAGAGAATTCCTTCTATCCCTTAGTTCTTTACAGTCCAGGGAATACCCAACTATCTGAAGACCTTTCTATTTAATTGTAAAATGTAGCACTAGCAAATTGCCTAACATTCCAAAGTTAACAACTCTGTTTAACAGACAGACCTATATTCACCTGATTGCTGTCTCCTGTTTCCCTACCATGACTTTAAACAATAACATCTTCCTGTCTCAGAGCCCTAATCTACAGGGAAAGTGCATCCCTGATGCATTTTGTACATGATCCTGACTTCCTGACTCCAGGATATTACCTATCATGAAAAACGCATTTCTATCTTTTTTTCTCCTGTCTCTTTCCCAGTATCCTGGGAAATATCCCAGAAGATCTTGTGCTGTCTATTTCTGTAACATCCTTCATATATATTGCCTTCTCTCCTCTGACACTGCTACCATCATGACGCAGACCCTCATCACTTCATGCCTGACCGTTGTGATAGTCTGCTGATTGGTTTCCCTTTGACAAATCTCTCCCCGTTCCAATCCATCCTTCACTCAGCTGTCAAATTGATCTTCCTAACGCACAGGTCTGAGCATGTTGACCTCTCTATTTTATAAACTCCAGTGACTCCCTATCACCATGAAGACCAAATATAAAATCCTTTGTTTGGTATTTAAAGCCCCTTATAGCCTGGCCTTCTCCTGCCTTTCCAGTTTTCTTTCACCTTACTCTTTCCTATGTATTCCTCAATTCAGTGACCCTGGCCTCCATTCTGTTACTTGCACAAGACAGGATACCTCTTAACTCTATCCACACATGTATATACATAATGTACATATATACCAAAACACATGAATACAGACATGGACACATAGCACACACACATGCAATACACACATATACACTGCACTGTGCACACGCATTTGTGTGCATGCGTAGTGTGCTCAATGCATGTACACATGTATACACATGTCCATATATCCATGCATGTGCACACACGCACACACTCACAATGTGCATATATGCACACACATGTGTACACGCATGCACACAAACAACATGCATGCGCATGCATGTGTGTACATGTGTGTATGTGCCTGCATACATAAGCATACACCCATCTGTATGTAAAAGCTGGCAAATTGGACTCTGGTGATAACAGTGCTTGGGGCCACATTAACACCTTGGATGTTATGATGAAATTCCTTATGTGAAGCTAAGAAATAGATGAGGTGGCATAGGCTTGTAGCTTAGACTTAATTAAAACCAACATGACAGCAACTTGACATGGAAGACACTGGACTGAATGGTCCTCTTTCACCTCACCTTGATTTTCTCTGGACTCCTCACCTGATTTATTGCCACCCTGAAGAACTTCTGTCCCAGGGACCAGTTTTTTGTCCCTTCCTCTTGCTCTTCCCCCAATTGCTCCATTTTTAGCACCATTTTATGCATTGCTTTTTCCCCTTAGAAATAAGCTCCCTGAGGATAGAGTTTGTCTTCCTTGCTTGCATTTGGGTCTCCAGGGCTTAACACATAGTAAATGCTCAATAAATATTCTATCTATCTATCTATCTATCTATCTATCTATCCATCCATCTATCTATCCATCTACCAATTACAAGAAGACAATGTACTAGGAATACTAATATTCCACCTGCTAGAAACATTTTAGTACAGAGGCTGCTTCTCACTAAAATGAGGAAATAATGAATGTGCATGAAACAGAATAAATACTTTTATTATGTGTGAATCTTATATTATAACAGCATCAGAAATAGATCTCGCCAGTTTTGGGAAAGTGCTTCATATTGCTTTTTGGTCATGGTACCCTCAGTTCCAAGTAACACAATCATAACTTATTGCCAACCATTATAAGAAAACCATTTTTTGAAAAGAGAAAAGAAAACCAACTTCATCTGTAAATGCAGAATAAATCAAAATGCTACTAAAATCCAAACAAGGAAAAATTGAACTAAAGATCATCAAAAATCTTCATTTAATGAAAACTCTAGATATTATGCTTCAAAATGAAAGAGATGACAGTTCTCCCTCTGCCACCCAAATGGATATAATGCAAAGGTCAGGGATTGGACAAAAAAAAATCAATTCTAATATTCATGAGAAACCTCTTAGAAGCTGGAGAGAAATGAAATGCTTCACCTCTCTCCTTGAAAGTGGTTCTTCATATAATAAAGGTCTTTGAGGGTAAGGACTGTCTTACTATTTGTATCCCTAGAAATTAGCAAAGTGTTGACTTCATAGTAGGCCCTTAATTAAGGCTTGTTGGCTAGACTTGATTGACTTGAAGATAAAGCACCAATTCTCAAATAATTTCAAAAAGGAGATGGATATACTTAGACTAAAATTCTGAAAACTTTTTTAGAGATTCTTATCATGAATGCAAGTAACAAAATAGAATAAAGTAATTTTTTAAAAAATCCAGTGACTATTTATAACCATCATAAGTAAATATTTGACAAAAAGTATAAAAATACTATACTTCATATTTGCAACAGTCATTGTCACAGTAAGAACTATAGGCATAAATGTGGAGCTATCAAGAAGTGCCAGTAAAGATAGGCATCAAGAACAACTCCGCTAATAATGATCTCCAGAGAGACACTGGAAGATGGATATCTGTCTCATATGCACAGTAGAAAACTCAATCACCATATTGACTATTTGAAAGCAACCAAAATAGGAATATGCAAAAAGGAATCCCCAAACAAGTGTATCACATATTCTAGACTCCTTTAGCAATCCATTGTATGTAAAATTCAAAAAGTTAAGGCAACAGAAGTCAAAGCAGTACAAAACTCTCCAAATAAGCCATTCAACATCAATTTTTAAAATTATTACTAGGAAGTAAAAATAAATCACTGAGAACGCCCTGAAGAAAACATTTGTGGAAAATTTATGGTTATCTATAATCAATCACCAGAAATCCGATATAGCAAAAATACAAGTTGGACCAAATGGCAAGCAGGAAACAAACATACCAGTAAGATGAATGACAAAATACTTAGAACAAGAGAGGTAACTGAAACTCTAGCTACTCTGCAAAACTGGAAAGCTGTAGGGCAGGCAAGGATCCATAATTATTGGCTCAAGTTCTTGACAGTGGTACTTGAATTAGTAGTTAGCAACTTTACAGTTTCCTACAGACTTAAGTTTGATTGGTGACACTATTTTAACAGAAAGAATACCATATTGCCAAAAGATTATGACATCAGTGATCCCTCCAAATAGAGCTTAATTATGGGTTTATACAGTATATATAAAACTTTCATAGCTTGTATCACCAAAAAAGAAAAAAAATACAATAAACATATTAAAGAATACAATCTATTGACTGGAGTATAAAATATTTGTCCCCAAATCTCAAGAATATAATTAATGATTCAATACTTAGTGAACAAGATACCCACAAATTACATTTACACTGCCTTCGTTGATTATTGCAAAACCTTGGAACCAGTTCAGCGCTTAGATACTTACGTGCATACTGAAAATATATAAAACATACCCAAATATAGTGAAGATGCTAGAGTATGCGCATGCAGAAAATTATTTTCTATGTATAAGATGCCTCCAACACAATAATGTCAAAAATATTTTTACTAGTCTCAGACCTATTATCATCCCTCTTAAAGAGTGGCAAGCATAGTTTCCATTTTAAAGAGGGAGTTACAGCAAAACATCATATTAACCATTTACACAGAGGAAATCAAGTTATATGATTCCACTAAAAATACATTGAACAATTTCTCAATCTAGTGGAATCTTTCTCCAATGATATGAGCATATCACTTACGTTTGATATGTGGAAAATTTTTAATATACACCCAGGAAAGTTAGAAGCCAAAGGCTTTGAACTCAAATCTAGAGGCCAATTAATTGCTGGACAAAAATTTCCCCTACGCAAAATTATTCAGCACGGAGTAGTGAGAGAAAACTTGGGGTTGAATACAATGAAATACTTGCATCCTGAAGCCAAAGTTCAGTGGTAAGAACACGTGTAAAGCAATTCACACCTTCACAATACCAGTCTTAATACATGCTTTGGGGAATATAAACTAGAAAATTACAGATTTGCAAAGTATCCTAACAAAAACTTGTATAATATTAGTTAAAGGCATCTATGGAACAATTTATATTTACTTGACAAAAAAGGAAGATGATTGATAGATATTCTTAGAGCATATGATCAATAGATTAATAACTTGAAGAAATAGTTTTGGAACAAGCAGAACTCTTCATCAAGTAACAGTAAGGTTGGCAATAGATATATACCTCTGGATTTGCCTAATGTAACTGAAAATGGTTTATCTTCAGATAAAATCTATGAAATGGTTAAGATCCAAGAGTGTAATCAAAAGTTCCTCCATGAGTAATTACTACAAATACTCAACCAACACTATGTTGATAAGAAGGATCAAATAAATACCTGAGTCATATGGATTTATTTATAGAGACAGAAGGGTCTATGGCAGCAATTCAGGTTCAGATCATCACCACTAAAAATTACAGATGGGTTAGAGTTAAGCCCAGATTTATCGATTAATGCAAATTGTGTAAGGAAATGGTAGAAATTGTAAACATATTATTGAATGTTGCAAAACAAAATCACATTCACCAAATACCTAGGGATGATGATGATAATGATAATGATGATAGCATTTCTATAGCATTTTACGATTTGCAAAGTGCTTTACAGTTGCCATCTCATTTGATCCTTATAACAACTGGAAGTAGGTGTTATTATTATCTTCATTTTTCCAGATAAGGAAACTGAGGCTGAGAATGATTAAATGATTTACCCAGGATCATGTAACTGGTAAACATCTGAAGTAAGATTTGAATTCAGATCTTGTTCAGTCCAAATCTAGAACTCTATACATTATGCCAACTAGCTGCTTCATCGCTACTTCCATAAATTAAAATAACAAATCCTTGAACTACAGAGACTTAATAATAATTTTGAGAATCCAATAAATAAACTGTACTGTAACCAGAGAATTATCACAAAGTTACTGCTTACAATCACTCATATATTATATATATAATATATTATGTATATTATACATATTTATTTATTTAAAGAGCCATTAAAAAGTTAGGAAAACTTTGCAAAAGATATTGTCATACTGATAACCATACCTCTTATGCTACATTCAATGAAAGGCCCTCAAAATATTGAAACTAAAGAATTCAAAACCAAGTGAGAATAGAGTACAATGAACCAGTGCTATCCTACTTTTTTAATTGCATCAAGATACAGCTTACAGAATATAAGCATACATTCCAGTACTTTTATTTGATTACAAAAGGTAATGTTTTGTGCACTAGTGCAAAAGTAGTTCATAAAACATTACATATGAAAGAATATAGTAGAATAGTAACCTGCCCCGGTACCATTTCTATATGAACTCCACTGAAAAAGATGAAAACAGTATAGATAAGCAATTATTTTAACAGCTTATTTTCATCCTACAAAGCTGCCTGCTGTCTTCTGACGTAGGAAAAGATAATCTTAAACAATTACATTCAAATAAGTTTTTATTCTAACTTAAGCTTCAAAGGCCCTGTGGGTTGTTTAAAGCAGAATTCCATTTTCCGTTTCCCAATGTACAATTGGAGTAGCCATAGTCAAGTCTGCTACCTCATACAATTCCTCATTCTTTGACTAAGCCCCATACACTTGTGGGGGAACAGGGACACATTAAAGATCTGAATCTCATTGTACCATTTTATCTTTCAATTAATTTTTAAAAGTAGCGATGGATACATGATATTATGCTGCACCATTATCAGTTGTCTTGAGTTTCATCTTGCTACTGGACTCCAATGACTGGAGGAGAGAGAAGCTGATGATTTTACACAGCTCTGCCTCACTTAAACCCAATTCACAGGCAAGTCAAAGCATCATCCTCTTGATGTCATTGGCAATTTTCAAGAACAAAGGATGGCTAACATTAGCAATAACAAAAATGATATATTGATTAGTATTTATAATTTGATGCCTCTATCCTTCCTCTTTTCTGACACCCTGATACTCTTCCTTATGTTTCCTAAGTTATTCTAAAGATCAGAGATGACTAAAATTGGAAGAAACCTTAGAGATCTTCTTGTCCATCTCTCTCATTTTATAGAGGAGAAAACTGAAGCCTAGAGAGATGAAACCCAACATCACATAGCTAATAAATGGCAGAGCAAGAAATAAAACTTGGGTTTCTACTCCAGGGTGCTTTCCACTGGAGTATTAGTGAGTTGTGCCACAGTGCAAAACATGGATGAGCAAACCTTTTGTATCCAGGGCCATTGAACCAAAGACAGAGGTCTTCTGGGGGCAAGGTTGTGGGGAGAGGCCTGACTTCTAGGCAAGATGACTGCCTGAATGGAAGTAGACTGCCCAACTTGTCCACACCTACCCCAGCAAAATCTTGAACTTCTCACCAAGTTCCTTGACTCAAAAAGAAAAATCACTGTGTGTAGGGGGCCCAGGAAGGAGGAAGTGGAGAAAGTGAGGATACAGAGAGCCTAGATCCTAAATGGGTATTTCAGCAATACCTATAAATTCACCCAGAATGAGTATTGATAAAGAAATCCAATGAGAAAAACCATAGTGATCTCTTCCACCCCATAATTGCACAAAAAGTTGGTCAGAAGTCCTAGGGCGTTAAGGAAGAGAAGTGCTAGCAACTCCATCTTCGACATAAGATTCTTTCCCACTATGACCAGGAATGGGCAAGCTACCTGCGTCTTATAAGGCTCTGTGTCTGGAGGAAACAAGAGTGAATGGACGTCACCCCCAAAAAGCTCCAGGATTGTCAGAAAGACATAGAATGGTGACCTTGAAAATGCCAGGGAACCCTGTTGACTAACAGTACCATAGCATTCAGACCAGAACATCCCAGGCTCAGGGGCTCCAAGGCTCCCAATAGTCTGTGTCAAGATGTTAGGAAGGGCCCTGAAATCTAGACTTCTGAATTGCAAAGATCCATGAGGGCCTTACCCTGGGCAGTAAAGTTCAGTGCAGGAGCTCAGGGTACCCAGAGTGAGACCAAGTATCTTAAAGGAAGAATTTTGAGAATGAATGAATGACGATTAGGACCACACAAAACTTGACAGCTCTTTTTTTTAATAAAAAGTCTTAGAAACTTTGAAATACAAACAAAAAGGTCAAACTTAGAAAGATACATTTATTCATACAATTAGGAAAAGTTATAAGATGGTATAGAGCTAATACTCTAATGGAAGATGAAGAAATAAGTGTCTATTCAGGAACTTAATGTCTCCAAAGGGCACTGGAGGACTTAAATAGGAAAAAAAACCAGAGGTACTTGGGGGTTGTCAACTGGTTTTGTTCTTTTAGTTTGAAAAGAGAAAGGGGTTGAAAGATTATACTAGTATAGAAAGAACAAAGGAGGGGTGGAACTTGCTATTTCTCATAATTGAAGTTCATGAGAAATATATGCAAATATGGAGAGAGGGAGAAGTTAGTTCTGAGAGGGAGAGGCTAGTTTCATTAGATAAATGCCCTCTTTCATCTAAATGAACAAATGAGTTAAACATAAGGATTTTGTGGAAATGCATCAAACTCAACAGAGGAAAAAGTGGAGATAGGGAAGCGGGGTTAAGAAAAAGATAATACTAATGAAGATGTAGCTAAAAACAAAACAAACTTCCTTCTCCTGAAGCCTGGGAGAATGTGGAATAAAAGGGGAAATAAACAAAAGCAAAGAACAAGAAACTAAGGCAGCATCCAATTAGATAATGGCTGGAAAATTGTAGTATATGAAGGTAATGGAATATTATTGTGTGCTAAGAAAAAATAAATGAGACAATCTGATCGATTTCTGGATAATATGCACTGATGCCGGGTGAAGTAAGTTGAATCAGGAAAACAATTTACATGAAAATAATAGTTTAAAGAAAAACAACCTTGAAAGACTTCAGAACTCTGATCAATGTAGTGAACACCTATTTCTCCAGAGGCCCCATGATGAAGCATGTTATCCACCTCCTAATAGCCAAGTGAGAGATTCAAGGTGCAGAAAGAAGTTTATGTTTTTGACCATAGCCATTATGTGAATTTGGTTTACTTGACTATGCTTATTGGTTATGAAGTTTTGTTTGCTTTCTCTCAGTCAGTCTTGAGTAGAGGTGTGTGGTAGAAGAATGGTTAGCTATAGTAATGCAAAAAA
Source organism: Bettongia penicillata ogilbyi (assembly GCA_023548195.1). NCBI lineage: Eukaryota > Metazoa > Chordata > Mammalia > Diprotodontia > Potoroidae > Bettongia > Bettongia penicillata. Next base: position 252,325 of record JAJHZJ010000326.1, read on the forward strand.
AAAAAATTGAACCATTAAAACAACTTTTTAAATGCCCAGAAAAGATGGAAATTCAGAAGGACTTATAAATAAACAGGACAGTTTTTAAAGTAATATTTTATTATAATTTATTCATTTATAATAATATTATACTTTATATGCTTTGTTGCTTGTATAGAAAGGCTCTTCTTTGATACTTAAGTTCAGGATAAAAAGTTAAAATTTTAAAAAACAGGAGGGGGCCACTATAAAGTAAAAAATAACAATTTCATTTAAAAGACTATTTTATTTTAGAATTTATGTAGTGCTTCATTAATTGCTATATTTATTAATTTATATAAAGCATATAAAACTTTATTCCATAATTACAACTACCTCTTCTAATGAAATTTCTGACAACAATTTCAAAGTATTATAATCTCTGGAACACAGTGTCTCGTGGAGAGTAGATATTTATTGAATGAATACACCTTTTTCCTGAACAGAAGGAGTACCATAGTCTACTAGTTTATCACTGTTTCAGAAAGATATAGCCCTCCCTTTCCTAATGCACTCAAACTATCTGCGATCTCTTAGAAGTCTCTAGCATCTTAAAACTCCCATGCTGTTTGGCCTAATCTTTTCCTATTCTTTGATTCTTTAGATCCTAATGCAGTGACTATATAACCATGGTAGAGTTACTCCCCACATACTTCATTTAATAAGCCTCTTTGGTCTAGTGTTTCAAGTGGCATGCAGCTACTTCCATCTGAAAAACATCCTAGAGATTTAGGATGGCACCTACTTAGGTAACTGTTTCCTGGGTAACTGTGAATAAAGCCCTTCATCACTCTGGGTCTCCATTTTCCTAATTGCACATGAGGAAGTTAGTGCCTGTCCCTCTCTACCTCCTAGGACTAGGATTGAGGATAAATGAGCTAGTATAAGCTTAAAAGAACTGTGAATTCTCAGATGAAACTGCACACTCAGATGGTACAGTGAATAAAGTGCTGGACCAGGGAAGACCTGAGGTCCGATCTGGCCTGAAACTTAACCTATGTGACCCTGAGCAAGTTATTGAACCTCTGTCTGCTCCAGTTTTCTCATCTGTAAAAATGGGGATAATAATAGCATCTATTTCTCAGGTTCTTGTGAAGATTAAGTGAGATAATATTCATAATAACAATAAGCACTTCACAAACCTAAAGTACTACAGAAGTCCTAGCTATTCCTGTTAGAAAAAGGATTTTAAATCCAAGATAACAGAATTGAGATTATTATGTAAAGGAAAACACACACTAAGATAATTGCTTTTTTACTCAGCTGCTTTCTTTGTCTTACTACTACTCTCCCTCCAATCACCCATTTGAAACGGTTGGAAACAACTGGGAACAATGGTATTCCTGGCTTCTTAAATAATTACTGTGGGAATTAGAATGCCCCTTTCTGCAGACAATCATGACATGCCAGAACTCCCATGGACAATTAAAAATTCTATCCCCTCTTTCCTCTGAAAAGAATATAGCCTAAAGAAATTTTTGGACAACCTGCCAGTAAATACTTCATATTCATCCTCATAAGCTCAGGCTGCTGATTTTTCTCTTCTAGTCTCACCTTGTTGCCCTTGTGAATAGCCTGACTCTAGAAATTTGAACAGTCTGAGGTTTCCTTTGGGAAATTGCAGAGTTCTTTTATTGACCCTGAACTTTTCTCTACAAAAACGTCCATCTTTTCTACCATCAATATTCTTCCAATGATGTTGCTTAGTCACAAGTCATGGAATACAATTACTGCCTCCATAGAAATAAAGTTGAGCATGAGAGAAATGATAAGGGAGGGGACTTCAGTGGGTGTGAGTGTACTGCAACCTATGAGAAATGGCAAATTACAGAGGAGGCATGAGGTGAAGAATGTCATCCAAAAAATGGGGAAAAAAGATGAGCCTATCATGTAGCAAAAGTGAGCGATAATTGGTAAGCAGCCTGTGTTCTCCTTTGATATTTGCAAAGTTTCAGGAGCATATGAGGAAAGCCCCCAAAACTTGGATAGAGCCTTATGGCAAGTTTTTGGAAGAACATTGATGAGTGTTTCCCAGGATGAGAAGGCAAGAAGTTGTGATCTGAATTGTTGGAAGGAGCTCCACTGGAATATATAAGAAACATATGTATGTGTGTATACAATATGTGTACACACATATGTACACACATATAAGTATATTATACACACATACACATATTTGTATATATACCTATATGTATTCTAGATCCACTCAAATATGTGAGTTACATATGCTCTAGATTTGCTAGAATATTTAAGAAAGAGGCCAATGTTTCCACTGAATGGCAAAACATCAAAGAGATACCTTTAGACTTCATTCCAAAGTTTTCTCCAAAACAATTTTTTGGGGGAAGGATAAATTGAAATCAGTACTTAATCTCATAACTGTAATAGAATTTTAAAGCTGGAAGAGAATTGAGAGATCATCTAGTTTAAGCCACTCATTTTGCAAAAGCTCAAAAAGGGAGATGTGACTTTCCAAGATTACCTAGCAAATTAATAGAAGAATCAGGATTAGAATCCAAGTCTATTGACTCAGACTGGTGTTTTCATTCTTTAGAATAATGGAAATCCTTTTCCCTCTATGAAATGAAAAACAGTTCATGGCTGTTTTCCGTTTGTACAAGATGTAGACAAGCATAGCCATATATATGTGTATATATATGAATGTACATGTGATGCAATTTATATATGCAAGTATGTACAGTTCATGGCTGTTCCCCATTTGTACAAGTATACTATATATCACTACATGTATGTACATATGCATATATAAATTTATACATCTATGTGTGCATGTATGTACATGTTATATATACATGTATGTATTGATATACCAAGATACTGGTGAACCCGAGCAAAGTGATTTAGTACAAATGAGGAAGATTACTCCCACCTGTCCTTCTGAGGGCAGTCAGGGATTATAGACCCACATCTTTTGTCCTAGGGAGAGAGTATATGCAGTGTGATACTCAGGATTTAGGCTAGTTATTGAAATGGTGGTAGAAATTAAGAGAGAAAGCCTATGACTAGCAAGATGGAAGTCACTTTCTCCAGACCCCTTTATGTTAGAGTAACCCTTTAAAAAGGGGGAGGGAAAATTCTTTTTCAAATTTAGAAAACTTAAAACTGAATCCATGCAATGAAGAGAGAACTCCTAGAAGGAAAAAATCTTTATCAGTGAACACCATAGACATCTAGTCCTTAAAATGCTCACTCAGCACCACTTTCTCCCAAAGCCTCAATTATCCCACAGTCAAGACCAAGACTTGTGTTTAATTCTAATGAGGAACTGTGCTCCTCCCAATACAGAGATTGTCAACACTCTCCTCCACAATCGCCACACTCCATGAGTGGGAGACCTGACTGCTCAGTCATGTGAGGAAGTAAAGGGAGGCTGAAATGTACTGCATTCTGATTGGGACTTGGGTCTAGTTTAGGGACCCTAGGTTGTAACAATTTTTCCAAAAATATTCTCCTTGTCTTCTTCCCATATTATAATAAATGATAGATGCTCCTTTAGCCCAAGGAGAAGAGACAAGGGAAAAAATGGGGCAGGTGAGGCATAGGACCTCAAGGAAAAGGGACTGAAACCCAGGTTGAACCAGTCCTGTCTTTTCAGAGGGTACTTTGGGAATAGAAAGCCCTCTATTTTCCAGTGCAGTAGGAGACTGAATGAGCTCTGCAGTCCAGCTACAGTGTTGTACATACCAACAAAGGAGAAGTAGTTAGAAAATGAGCGACAAGGAAATTTTTCTGAAAAGTCTGAAATACCAAAGAGAAAAGAGAAAAGCCCTGAATGAGAGCTAAGGGCACAAACAGAAAAATTGACAGTGAGGATACTAAGACCAGATTCAATGGCCCACAAGTTTCCCCCCATAGCCCTCAGCTCTAAAACCTACGAAATTATGAAAATTAATACCAAAGTTATTTTTTTCACAAATATTATAAGGCAAAGGAAAGTGAACCATGGCTGATGAAATACAGAATGCCAGAACTCCCAAGAGAGAATGAACAAAAGTAAGACAATCCAGAATGGTTCAAAGAGAAATCAAACCTATAAAAGTTTAGAACTTGGAGTTCTAAATGCAAAATTAAAAAACCCACTTAGGGGAAGACCCAAGATGGTGGAGTAGAAAGACTCACGTATGCTAGCTCCAAACCCACAGCCAATATATTTCCTGTAAAAAGAACTCCCCACAAATTCTGGAGCAGTGCAAGTCGCACAGAAACACAGTGGAAGAGATTTCCATTCCAGAGAGCCCTGAAAAGCCGACCCCAGGGGTCCATCATGCTCCAGACAGTGGAGCCCACCCCTGAGCTGCCCTAGCTGCGTGGCTCCAGAGGAGCAGATCTGAGCAGGCTTCAGGGACAGAATAGCCGGAGGCCACAAAGGTCCCTCCACCCACAGGCACTCCAGGTCAGTGAGAGAAACTTCTGGGCTGGCCGAGAGGGGAGTGGGGTGTCTCCATAACTCAGGCCCCTCGGGAGGCAGCAGCAGAGGCAGTGGCAGAGGCAGTGGCAGCCCAAGACTCCCCAAGCAGGAGCTCAGGGCCATTACTGAAGGTCTCTGCATAAACCCCTTGAGGGAACTGAGCCTGGGAGGCAGCCCTGCCCCTACCTAAGCACCAGAACTTAAGATCACATTAATAGCAGCCACTCCCACCATGGAAAGCCCTGAGGCTGGGAAGCAGCATTTGAATCTCAGACCCCAAGCACTAGGTGGGTTGATCTAGGCGGAAGTGGAGAGGAATCTCAGAAGTCAAGTAACTGGCTGGGAAAATGCCCAGAAAAGGGAAGAAAAATAAGACCATAGAAGGCTACTTTCTTGGGGGACAGATGTTCCTGCTTTTCATTTCTGATGACGAGGAACAATTCTTACCATCAGGGAAAGACGTGGAGGGTGGGGCCTCCGTATCCCAGACATCCCAGGTGGATGTCCCGCGGGCTCAGGCCATGGAAGAGCTCAAAAAGGATTTTGAAAAGCAAGTTAGACAGGTAGAGGAAAAACTGGGAAGAGAAATGAGAGAGATGCAAGAAAAGCATGAAAAACAGGTCAATACCTTGGTAAAGGAGACCCACAAAAAATGCTGAAGAAAATAACACCTTGAAAAATAGGCTCACTCAATTGGCAAAAGAGGTTCAAAAAGCCAATGAGGAGAAGAATGCTTTCAAAAGCAGAATTAGCCAAATGGAAAAAGAGGTTCAAAAGCTCACTGAAGAAAATAGTTCTCTCAAGATTAGAATGGAACAGATGGAGGCTAATGACTTTCTGAGAAACCAAGACATCATAAAATAAAACCAAAAGAATGAAATATGGAAGAGAATGTAAAATATCTCATTGGAAAAACAACTGACCTGGAAAATAGATCCAGGAGAGACAATTTAAAAATTATGGGACTACCTGAAAGCCATGATCAAAAAAAGAGCCTAGACATCATCTTTCATGAAATTATCAAGGAAAACTGCCCTGAGATTCTAGAACCAGAGGGCAAAATAAGTATTGAAGGAATCCACTGATCACTACCTGAAAGAGATCCAAAAAGAGAAACTCCTAGGAACATTGTGGCCAAATTCCAGAATTCCCAGGTCAAGGAGAAAATATTGCAAGCAGCTAGAAAGAAACAATTCCAGTATTGTGGAAATACAATCAGGATAACACAAGATCTAGCAGCTTCTACATTAAGGGGTCGAAGGGTGTAGAATAGGATATTCCAGAAGTCCAAGGAACTAGGACTCAAACCAAGAATCACCTACCCAGTAAAACTGAGTATAATACTTCAGGGGGAAATATGGTCTTTCAATGAAACAGAGGACTTTTCAAGCATTGTTGATGAAAAGACCAGAGCTGAAAAGAAAATTTGACTTTCAAACACAAGAATGAGAAGAAGCATGAAAAAGTAAAGAGCAAAGAGAAGTCATAAGGGACTTACCAAAGGAGAACTGTTTACATTCCTACATGGAAAGACAATATTTGTAACTCTTACAACGTTTCAGTATCTGGGTAATTGGTGGAACTACACACACACATACACACACACATGTACACGTGTGCTGATGCACACACACATACACACATGCATGCACATACAGAGACAGAGAGCACAGAGTGAATTGAATAGGATGGGGTCATATCTTAAAAGAAGTTAAGGTAAATGGTGAGAGAGAAATGTAGTGGGAGGAGAGAGGGAGAAATGGAGTGGGGTAAATTATCTCTCATTCAAGAGGCAAGCAGGAGACTTTTTAGTGGAGGGAAAAAGAGGAGAGCTGAGAAAAAATCATGAAGTTTACCCTCATCACATTCGACTAAAGGAAGGAATAAAATGCACACTCATTTTGGTATCAAAACCTATCTTACAATACAGGAGAGTGGGGGAGAAGGAGATAAGCAGGGTGGGGGGGATGATGGGAGGGAGGGCAATGGGAGGAGGGAGCAATTTGAAGTCAACACTCTTGGGGGGGACAGGATCAAAAGACAGAATAGAAACAATGGGGGGCAGGATAGGATGGAGGGAAATACAGTTAGTCTTACACATCACGACTATTGTCAAAGTCATTTGCAAAACTACACAGATATGGCCTATACTGAATTGCCTGCCTTCCCAAAGGGAATGGGTGGGGAGGGAAGGATGGGGAGAAGTTGGAACTCAAAGTTTTAGGAACAACTGTTGAGTATTGTTCTTGCTACTAGGAAATAAGAAATACAGTTAATGGGGAATAGAAAGTCATCTGGCCCTACAGGACAAAAGAGAAGATGGGGACAAGAGAAGGGAGGGATGACAGAAAAGAGGGCAGATTGGTGATAGGGAAAATTAGAATGCTTGGTGTATTGGGGTGGGGGGAAGGGATAAAAGGGGAGAAAATTTGGAACCCAAAATCTTGTGAAAATGAATGTAAAAAGTTAAATAAATAAATTTATATTAAAAAACCTACTTAGTAGATCATAGGGGAAAAAAATTAATCCTCAATAGTGTGTCATTGCAAAGAAATGAGAGAGCAATTCACAGGTTTGGAACACAGAAATATTGAAGTGGGAAGAATTTTGTCAGGAAGGAACCAAAATGTAAGAAGAAAGAATGCATGAATTCTTAAGAAGCTAAAGCCGATGACCTTGAAAAACAGGGATAACCGAAGGATAGTAAGTCATCTAGAAGAATATGACATATCAAAAACCCTGAACACCATCATTCAGAAAACACATAAAAAATTGGTTCAAACTTCTTATTGGAGACTATAAAACATTGACTGAGAATCTGCAGAAGAAAAAAGTGCTTCAAAATCTAAGATACACAATCGTTAAATTTGATCATTTTAATCACAAATGACCAATTTTGCAATCAGGTGGGAGGAAGACTTTGAAATAGAAAGGAAAGGATATCTGAATAATGCAAACAATTCTGAAACTCATGAAAAATCACAGAAGGGAATTGAAATGGTACATTCCAAAAAGCTTCATAAGGAGGTCAAGCAGAAACCTAAAATGACTTAACTTGAAAATCTGAATATAGTCAATGAAAAAAAAGATGGATATTCAACAAAAGAAAAGGACTTAAGACATTCCTGAAAAACAAAACAAAAAGATAGGAGAATGTTTGACTTGCAAACATCATGAACAGCAGAAGGTCAAGAAAGGTAAATAACTAATCAATTACCCTAAATTTAGAGTTGACTTAAGACAGAGAGACAAAGATAGAAAATAGAGACACAGAGTCAGAGAAGAGAGATGAAGACCAAGAGAAGACTGACCTATGGTGTAAAAACAAAACAAAAAAATAACAACATTCTTCAAAAAATAAAAAAAGGACATAAAGATGTAATTAGAATTTAAAACAACAAGAGTAATGAAGCTGAAGGAACAGAAATGGAACTAAACCTGTAGTCCTCTTACAGATAAATCAAAGCATTTTCTGAAACATAATTTCAACATGGGAAAGTATGTGAATGGAAATAGGGGAAGTGGGGGACAGATGAGGATGGGTGTTGCACTTCTACCAAGTCCACGGTTGAACAGTAGAAGTGATAATGATCCTAATAGTATCTCACCAATCAGTCGGGTTGTCTCACCATAGGAAAGGTGGCAGGAGGAAGAGATGGTCTCTGGGATATTGGAAAGGGGTGTCTCATCCTAGTGAGGAGGAAATGATCCGCCAAAGAACATGTCTGCGTGTGTGTGTGTGTGTGTGTGTCTGTGTATGTGTTACAAGAGATAAAGATCTCTTGATGAGTTTAATCTGGGGAGTGTTGGTACATCGGTAAACCACCTTGTCTGAAGTAGTTTTGTGTCTTCAAAGGTAGCATTCTGGTCCAAGAGAATATGTGTAAAAGTGGATAGTACTTGCACCCAGAAGAGTGGGAGGGACATTGGCCCAGAAATGAAAAGGCATTGCCTGTGGAAAGGCAAATGATCTTTAGGAAAGCAGGAGGAAGAACTATACTGCATGATATGGGACATAGGGTAATTTCTACAATGTGACCCAACATTGCTTCCTTCATGAATTGATTCTTTTAAGATCACAACAGAAAAAAGAAATGATAGGACAAGATCTATAAAGACAGTAACATGTTCAGGGCTAACTAGTGGATATAAGAAATTGGAGAAAAGGAGGGAACAGAAGACTTGGAGCTAACTACTTAACTGAGAAGGGAAAGAAAAGAAAAAAAGAGAGAGGAAGAAATAGATAATAAAAGAGAGAAAAATCAACAAGACCCAAAACTAGGGAAAGGATAGGCAAATGGAAGAATGAGAAGAAAACTCATGGAAATAGAGCTACATAAAACTAATTTAAACAAAACTAATCCAAGGAGCAAATTACTAATTTAAAAAAGAGAGTATGAAAAATCTTTTAAAATGAAAGGAACAAATGGAAGAAAAAAACTTAAATCTCAAAGTTTTAAATACTTATGGATTGAACGATATAATAAATGAAAGAGAATACCAGGGGAAATAAGGGGGAAACCCTAAAATCTTTTTAAATACAAGAAACATTGCTAATGGATAAAGGTATACGCCCCTCCCCAAAAAAAGAATCTAAATGAGGCTAGGAGAAAAAATTATATATTAGGTTCATCAAAAAAAAAGAAGAGCCACAGTCATGGTATTGTCAGACAAGTCAAAATCAATGCAGATAAAACAAGGATATTATAGTATGCAGAGAGGCACTAAAGACAGTGAACCAAAATAAATTCTAAGCATGTATGCACCAATTACCATAGTGTCTAAATTTATAAAGGAAAAGTTAGATTAATTGCATAAGGATATAGATAGTAACAACAATAGTAGGTGACTTTCATGTTTCTCTCTCAAAAACGGATAATGCTAATAGAAATTTAAACAAAGGGAAACTATAGAAATTAACAAACTATTGGAGAACTTTGAACTAAAAGATTATGACACTTTCTGAATGGGAACATTAAAAATATACATATTTCTCAGCACCAATGGCACCTTTACAAAAATAGATCATGTACTAAGGCATAGAGAAATTATGAATAAATGGGTTGTTTTTAAAGCATAAATATTAAATGTATTCATTATAGTCCATAATACAATAAAATAGGGAGCAAATACAAGAAGCAAAAACAAAAGACACTAACCAGAGAGCAGAACCAGGATTAAATGACTAGAAGTTTCAAAGAGACAGATACAGGCTTGATATCAGGAAATACTTCCTAGTGATTAGAACTTTCCAAATATGGAGTGCATTGTCTCCACAGATAGTGGGTTCTTCTTAGTAGGATTAGGGCTGACCTCTACGACTAAGATGGCTATTGAGTTCTCTTCTAAGTTTCTAATTCTGTGATTCTGTGTTCTAAAAAGAGACAATAGCAACAATCTAAACAATGAGTGGATCAAACAATAAATCATAGAAATGATGAATAACAATAGGAAGGACAATGATAATGATGATGTAACATACCAGAATTTCTAGAATGCAGTTGAAACAGTGTTCAGGGGAAAATGTATATCACTAAAATATATATTAACAAAATAGGAAAAAGAAAATTAATGAAACAAATAAACAGTTGTAAAATTAGATAGTCAACAAAAAAATCCAAAATAAATACAAAAGAGGATATCTTAAAAATAATTTATACATACATATATATACACTATATATATGTATGTGTATATATGTATATATATATATATATATATTAACAGAGAGTTTGCATCCTACTATGTGTCAAGTACTATGTTAGCACTTTACAAATACTATTTCATTTGATCCTTACAACAACTCTGGGAGGTAGCTACTATTATTACCCTCATTTTTACAGTTGTAGAAACTAAGGCAGATAGAGGTTAAGTGACTTGCCCAAGGTCACACAACCAATAAATGTCTCAGGTAGAATTTGAACACAAGTTTTCCAAGAAAATAAAAAGACTATAGAACTGATTAAACTGGTACTTAGAAAAAACTAACAAAATTGATCAATCTTTAGCCAACTTGATTTAAAAGAAAATAGAAAATTTCAAAACGAACACATTGAAATAACAGTGGAGAAATAATAAAAATTACTCTTGGAGCCTATTACACAGCTATATGCTAGCAGAAAATGAGAATTCAAAAGAAACTGAGGATTATCTATAAACATAAAATACTCCAATTAATAGAGTAAGAAATAGAAAACCTGAATAATAAACTTCAGAAAAAGGAAATTTAATAGCTATAAGGGAAAATCCTGGGAAAGGGAGTGAATTTATTGGAGAAATTTCTCAAATGTTTAAGAATAGCTAATGTAGCTATTTCCCCAATTATTCACAAAAATCAAGAAAGAAATTTCTACTTTTTGTTAAATACACACAATCCTGATACCTAAACTAAAGAATGAAGCAAAGAAAGAGAATAGTAAATTAATATCATTAATGAGTATTCCATTCCAAAGACTATGATCTATCCTAAAATAAAAATCATACTCTATAATCCAGTTGGATTTATAGCATGGATACAAAGAAGGCTTTTACAATAGGAAAACAATTAAGAGCATTGGCTGATTGTCATGGCTAGAATGTTCTCTCTTTTTCCCAGCCTCCAACCCTCAGAATTCCTGACTTCAACTTAAATGACACCTCTTCCAGAATGTGTTTCCTGGTTCCCTCAGATGTTAGTGCCTTTCTATCTCCACAGTATTTTTTTTGTTTGTTCTAATTTATGTATAGTGTGTTCCCCTTTAGAATCATAGATAGAGGCTGTTCTTGCTTTTTTCTTTGTATCCCAAGCACCTAATGCTGGTGTATAGTAAGTACTTCATAAGTGGTCATTGACTGATTAAAAACAAAACAAAATCAAGTGATTGCATCAATAGATTCAGAAATAAAGCCTTTAATTAAATATAATATTGATTTCTGCCAAAGAAAAAATCTCTACTAAACAAGGACCATTTTTAACATGCTAGAACTATCTATCTAAAGCAAAATCTACGACAGGTAATGAGGTTCCCCATTCTTTGTTGCTACTTAAAATAGTTCTAGAAATGCAAAACATAGCAATAAGACAAGGGAAAGAACTTAAGACATGAAGTTAGTCCAAGAGGAGAAACAAATGATCCTTATTTGGTGATCACGTGATGGGTTATATACTGAATGCTAGGGAATTGACAAAGAAACTGAATGAAATTATAACATCAAAAATATTAGAATACAAAACAAACCCACAAAACTGAATAGTAATATATCACACCAACAAAATCCAGAAGGGAACAATAGAAAGAGTCCTTTCCAAATGAATATGAAATGTATAAAATATTAATTAGTTTATCAAAGCACACTCAATACTTCTATAGATGCAACAACACAACAGCAGAAATTGCCAAATATTCCATAGAAAAATAAAAAGCTAGTTGAATAACTAAAGGGATCATACATATGTAAGAAAAATGACAATATTATCTAAATAATTTTTTCTGACAAGGGAATAATTTACAGGACTAGGCAAAATTAAATTTTTTGAAATAAGAAAAAAATCTATATTATCAGGGTGACAGAAAATTGTTAATATAATGAGAGAAAATGGTTAATACCAAATGTAATGTTCCTTGCCACTCCCTTAATGATTCTAGTAATGTCAGAATTTCAGTAATGTCTTTACATTCCTCCTCTTAAGATCTTTACTCTCAGTTGACTAGCTGATAGGTTGCTGTCCTTCATTCTCGAAGACATCACTAAATTAGAGTCAAGGTTTCATGTGTCTGACTATTGTTGATCAGACCAACATGTGCTTAGAAGGCTCTACCACAGGTTGGTCATAAATAGTCCACACCCTAAGCTGAACCACACCTTGACTTTGTAAAAGAGCCTAGCCTAAGCTGGATCTCAGTTTCTAATGCCCTTACCCCTTTCCTTTGGGATTTATGGCATGAAGGGCAAAACGGCCAGAAAGAAGTGGTTTTCCTTGCCTGAATTGCCAAGTTGACTGAGGTCTCATAACTAGGTCTTGCTACTTCATACTATCTCCTCCCTCTCCTCCCCCCAAAAATATAAAGAACCTTTTCATGAGTCTCTTGGTTGGGAAATCCATTGTGCTCTGCACTTATGGGACATCCCCCAGCAGGTTTGGCAGATTTGCTACCCAGTTATCTCAATTAGAGATGCTTTATTCTTCAACTCATAACTTTGATTTTTTTCAGAACTTGACAAAGAGAACCAGGAAAGAAGCAGGACTAAAGGGGGAATAGCACTCTCAGAGTTTCCCCTTGGGTGAGATCTAGGATACTTACTTTTGGCTGAGCTATCTTGCTCTCAATGGGAGAGCTCCTTTACTCTATATGGTCTGGAATACATTCTCTTATGTATATTCTCTGATTTCTGTGACTTAGATAAATGGGTTTCTTTATTATTCACTATGTGCATTCATTATGCAACTGGTATTTGTTAGGAAAGGGCTCAAGTCTTGAACATAAAGCTTAGGGCCTCCTTCCCCCCTAGAAATGATAAAGCAATCAGAATAATATTTAAGGAAGCAGATAGATACACTTCTGGTTCAGTACTCCCTCTCTCTGAAGAGAACAGGGTGGTGGTTTCCAGCCCCAACTTCCTGCTTTCTCTCCTGGAAGGAATGAAAGCCTTCTTTGGAGAAGGGTGGAGGGAGGAGAAGAGGTTTGAGATGTCTGCTGTACCTGCCTTTGAGTCATATGAGGACAGCATCCTCTCTACACATGTGGAACCTCACTACACATGTAATGCCCAATACTCTCACTCTCTATTTTGCTGCATATGGAACCCAAGAGTTCCAACAAAATCTCAGATTTAGTCCCTATGCCTAAAAATAGAAAAGCAGATCAATAGAACAGAAAAAAGAATTTAAAAAAACTAAACTCAATAACTCAGTGTATGATGAGGCAGAAAACATATTACATTTGAATGAAAAATGTGTACCTATGTATTTGTCAAGAATTTATGTGAAACTAGAAAGCTTGCAGAAATTAAGATTGAACAAAACTTTATACCATGTATAATGATAAATTTGAAATAAATATAGTATGTGAATATTAAAGATCAAAATATAATAAAATTATAGGAGAGTCAAATTAGAGACCTTTTGTAGCTATGATAAGAGGTTAATTCTCAACAACAAGGGACAGAGGCAATTTCAGAAGATAAAATAGATCCTTTTGAATACAGGAAATTGAAAAGCTTTTGTAAACAAAAAATATTTCAAGTGGCAAAAGAAGGGAAGCAATGTACTAGGGAAAAAAATTTTCATATTAAACATATCTAACAAAGGTCTAATATACAAGAAGTATCAGCAACTAAGAAATATATTAACAAAAACCATTCCCCAAGAGGCAAGGAGTTCAACTATAATAACAACAAAGAATTCTCAAAAGAAGAATAGATACTATTAACAGTCATATGAGAAAATGCTCTAAGAAATTAATATTAAGATAAATGCAAATCAAAGCAACTCTGAGATCTTCCCTCACACTCAGAAATTGATAAAGATGGCAAAGGATGGGGGTAGGAAGAATTGAATTGGCCTAAAGGAAACATCTCTGGGAACATACATGGAATAGTTCTAGTTTCTTCTAATCAACTATGTGATAGCTTTGGAGCAGGCTTCCAGCCATGTGTGACATTGTTGAAGAGCTGGAACCTTGAGTTCCTTTATTAATCAATGACCTAGAAGACCTGATGGTGGAGGAATGAGTAGTTACCCACTCAGACCACAGACCCTGCACTGGTCGTTTAATGTTGGATGGGAAGGAAGCCCTATGGAAGGCTTATGAGAAATAGTTCAAGGAGTAAATATCCGTGGTTACCTTAGAAACCATAGTAGCAGCCACCCTCTGGGTATCCATTCCAATAAAGCTATATAATAATAACTACTTACATTTGACAAAAGAAAATAACCTATTTTACAAAAATAGTGTAATTTAGCAACCCAATATGAATTTTAAAATTTCCTATTTAAAATACTATGCTAAGATAAAATGTAACATTCATAAACATGTTTGTGAATAAATAAATAATTATTTCATATATTTATTATATATATGTATTTATAAACATATTTATATGTTCCTATAAATATGTTTACATATTTATATAAATATAAATTTATATGTTTATATCATATATAAAATAATAATTATTAGAAAATACATTCAAAGTAAAATATTCATGTTGCAGCTTTTATTGTACCTCTTTTCCTTCATGTGGGCAAGAGGTCTAACTGGGGAGTTGCATAAGGTAGCATGGTTCTTGCTCTTGTAAAAATTGGAGGCAATAAATAAGATCCTCCTCCACCTGACTCCTCTTTTCCCCAAGTTCTTGGCCTATGAAGCCCAAGACAGGGGTGGGGAACCTGTAGCCCCAAGGTCACATGTGACCTTCTAGGTCCTCAAGTGTGGCCCTTTGATTCGTTCTGTGAAATTTGGTTTCAGTCGGCTATAGGTTTCCCATCCCTGCCAGTATATATTGGAAATTCTTTTGTACTGAACTGCTTAAGATTATTCATCGATAGTTTTGAGGTTTCACTGATCGATCACCCAGAGCAGCTTTAAAAGCTACCCATTTAAAAAATACACTTTATTGATACCTTTTGTTTTTACACAACCTGATTTCCCCTGCCATCACCTAAAGAAGCATTGATATTATTAAAGTTTCTTTAAGACAAGGAAAAGAAATAATTGAACTATATAATACATATGACATTACATATAATATTCATGCATAGACCTCTGCCAAGAGGAGGGAAATTTCTCTTCATTTGTATTCTTTGGTAGCATGTGTAATTTTTACAATTCTGCGACATTCATTTTCAATTACATAAATTGCTTCTTAAAACAAGTGGCAAATAGCAATCTGCCTACTATCCATTGCTAGCACTTTTCTTCAAATGACATGTAAATATTTTGTTTATTTTCATTTGACGCTTTACTCAGTTATATCCCAGTCCATGATATTGTTTCAGACCCTACCTATATTGCTGTTGACAGATCAAACTAATTAATCCAAACTAAAGACGTTTAATGAGGCAGAGTAACTCAGCCAAAAAGTAGAAACGAATCAGACATTAAACACCCTCAGCACCCATTCCCAAATGACTGCTACCTCCACAGATGTCCCCTGAGAAGTGCTTGTCTTGAGTCTCAATTAACCATTCTGTCTCCACAGCACACTAGGAGGAGAGACAGAAGGCATTCATGGTAACCTACTATGAAAACATGCCCCCAATAGAGGAAACACAAGGAATCTCAGGGCAAGAACTGAATGAGCAAAGAAATCCTTTGAGCAGGTCTTAAGACCATTGGTTTCTCGTCACAGGAACTCAGAATCCACCTGTCAGTTTCTTCATCTGATCTCTCTCTAGGTAACCCATACATTTCAGTTCTACCTCATCCTTTCCTAGGCTTTATTTTCTGATACTTTATTCTTATCTCTTTCCATATTCATGAACTCTGAAATTTCTTTATCTAGTTATAATTTTATTCCAACTTCCCCTCTGCCTTATGAACCCAACCCTATTCTTCATCCTCACTATAACCTCCAGTCCTTCCATCCCTCAGGGCTTTTCTGGACTATCATTGCAACTCTGGCTCCACTGTTTTATCTCTTGGTGAACTGACTGATCAAGTCTACACTCGTGTTCATCCTTCATTGCCAAAGAAGACCATGCCATCAGAGAAATGATGACATGACTTGCACTTGACTTTGTTTTGAGTGAGGGAAGGCTGTGCAGGTCACCAGCCTCACTTCTCCTCCAGAGCCATCTGAATCCAGCGACCTGATATTCCTCAGGATGACTGGAGATGGCCATTGTCTTGAAGTCCCTTGTCGTCTCATGCTATCACTGCTCATACCTTATCAGGCCCCCACCTTAGATTACTTCCAGAATCTGCTGCCTTTGTTCCTATAATGTGCTACTAAATTAAGCTAGGAAAAAAATTACAAAGACCATGCTAATTGGATCCACAAAGTTAAGTTCCATAATCTCAACTGGGTCCTTGGTGTAGCAAGAAAATGACCTCTCTAATTAGTGTATTATGCCACTTAACACAGTATTTTTTTCAAATTTATTCATCCTTCTTCATATCTCCTCTATTTTATTCTCCCCACAACCTCCCAACTGAGAATCTTGCTACTAACTCCACCGAAAAAATAAATTGAGGGCATTTGCCAAGAGTGTTCTCTTTTCTCCTCCATCTCACCTTATTCGGAAGTCTTCCCTTGTTATGCCCTCTTTCACCCCCATCTTACGTGAAGAGATGACTTTTCTGGCTAAGGCAAACCCCAATATGTGCACAAGTAATACTATTCTACCGTACCTTTCTCAGCAGATTAACCATCTTTCATCCCTACTTTTTTCAATCTCTCCTTGTTCACCGATTGCTTCTCTGTTGCCTACAAATATGCCGATGTCTCACTCATCTTAAAAAAAAAAACTATTTCTTGATTCATTCCTCCTTAGTAGTTATCATCCTATATCTCTCCTCTCTTTTTGGCTAGTTCCTTAAGGAAGCCAACTACAATTGGTCCCTCTACTTTATCTCCTCACTCTTTTCTAAACTCTCTTAAAATCTTTCTTTTGAACTCATCGTTTGCCTGCAACTGCTCTCTCCAAGGTTGGCAACGATTTCTTAATTGCCAAATCTAATGACCATCTTTATCTTCATCCATCTCGTCCTCTTTGTAATTTTTAACACCCTCTTCTCTAAAATACTCTCTCTTCTCTAGGTTTTCATAACAATGTACTCTCCTGATTCTCCTCTTATCCTTCTCAATCTCCTTTCCTAGATCTTTTTCCAGGTCACATTCTTTAACTGTGGGTGTTCTCCAAAGCTCTGTCCTGGGACCTCTTTTCTTTTCCTTCTGTACTCAGTGATCTTATCAGATCTATCTCTCTACTAACCATTAGTCTCATCTCTCCAGATGCCTATGGGACACCTCAAACTAGATGCCCCCAAAATATCTTAAGTTCAACATTTTCAAAACTCAATTAATTACCTTCCTTCCCTTATACCACAAAACATTCTTCCAAACTTTCCTTCTTTTTCAAGGGTATCATCCTCCCAGTCACCTAGGCTCAGAAGCTCAGTTTCATCCTTGATTCTTTTCTCTCCCTCATCCCTCAATATCTAAATGATTTCCAAGGCCTGTCAACTCTACCTACACAACATTTCTCATATACACTACTCTAGTAAGGGTACTATTGCAATAGCATTCTAGTTGGTCTCCCTTTTCTCAACTTCTTCCCTACTCCATCCACCACTTGGCTGCCAAAATTATCTTCCTAAACACAAGTCTGACCATTAACCTCCTTCCCATTTAACAAACTCTAGTGAATCCCTATTATTCCCAGGATCAAATACAAAATTCTGTTTAGATTTTGCAGCCTTCATAACCTGACTCTGTATATCTTGTCTTCTTACATCTTACTCTCTTCCATATACTCTGTGATTCAGCAATCCAGCAGTACTTCGCCTCTGGATTCTATGCCTTTATACAAGCAGGGTCCCCTGCCTAGAAACCTGTCTGTCATCACTACCTCTTAACTTCCTTGTCTTCTTTCAAAGCTCAGTGAAAACTCCACCTTCTACAAGAAACATCTCTCAGTCCCCCTTAATCCTGTACCTTTCCTCAGAGTTCCAGTTTATACTGTATATATCTTGTTAAACAAAGTCGTTTGTGCATTGTCTTTCCTGGTTGATTATGATCAACTTAAGGGCAAAAGTTGTTCTGTTTTTGCTTGTCTTTCTATCTCAAGGCCTTAGAACAGGACAATAAATATTTATTGATTTGATTAGTTTGTTTTTCAACACTACTAACTTCCTTGTAAAGAAGTTCCCTATACAGGAAGAAGCTTTCTTCTCATATGCCTCTTTAAGTGAGGTAACACTAATTTTGAGTTGACTTACTTGATGCTAAGTTAAAAACCTTGAGCTGATGGAGTTGTATTACATGAGGCTACTATTGACCACATATAAGGGTCCCCTCAACTACTTTACAGGGTTGCTGTAAGGAACAAAAAAGATAATACTTGCAAAAAAAAGTGCTTAGTGTACTGTCTGACACATGGTGGGCACTATATACATGGTCATTCTCTCCCACCTTCCCTTCTTACCTTTCGTGTAGCAGAAGACATGATCACTTACCAGCTGAAGTCAATGTTGCTATACATTGCAAGCTTCTGGCAGGGAGCATAGACTTAATTAGACATTTTTGCAGCTAGGGCAAGGAGGAGAAAGGTGAGCTTATCTGGAATACAACCACCAGAAGGAAGAGACATGTCTCAGATGGTGGTGTGGGCAGGGGAGGAAGAATACCCCAGGATAAAGTTTTCAGTGTTCTCTTAATTTCTTCTCCTGAGGCAAAGCCCCATTTGTTCCATCCCTACTTGGAAGGGCAAGAAGACAACTTGTCTAATAGATAACCACTGATCAGCATCTGGTACCAAGCCACAACTAATCATAAACACTGATTGAAAAATCTCCTATTTGTAAGACCCCAGGACAGTAAATACCCTTTTCAAACTTTTGATAATTAATAGCAATGACACAGAGAGGTTCAGCTCCTGGAGGAAACCTGCTTTCCTGGGGCTGCACCAGAGCACATGGTGATTCTCCAAGCTGGATTCTGCCAGTTCCGCTGGCTATGCCTTAGGCATGTGGAGGTTCCTGGTGTTGGCATTTGCCTGCTCCACCACTCTGGGCCTCAGGATCTCCTGAGGTGGGGCTTGTGGCTTTCTGGGACACTTACTGTCCTGGAATGTGTTCCCCATTTTCCTTAGTGAAAAGGACCTTTCTTGCTAAGAGACTGCTCCACCCACTTTTCTACTGGCTCCATTGCTCCAGGATTTTTCCTGGGGAGCTATTTTCTGGTTTTTTAAGAGGTCAGAAAGGGACAATGATAGTGACTTACAGCTTACTCTGCCGTTTTGGCTTCTAGAAGTCTCAAGTATGTTTTAGTGGGATTCCTTTCAGATATGTGTTGGATTAACTAGATACATCATTTCCCATCCTTCTGATCTTCAGGGATTCGTCATTATCCCTGATAACTCATCTTCCTGTGAAATTGAATCAACTCTGAAATTTACACCTTCTCAGAACTCAGCTGGCCCTGGGATCCTCCCCTCCCTCTAATTGGAATGGGTGAAGGATAGACACTGGAAAGTTCCTCCCAGATCCTCTATTTAAGGAGGCAGATATTTATCTGATAATTTTCCATCCAGGTTTTCACTATGTCCACCCTCTCTGTCTCACCCCCTTGCAGGTGCCTTCCACTCAGTTTTCAGCTAATTTTTATACATTGTTTTCTCACATTATGTTATAAGCTCCTTGAGGGCAGGAACTTGTTTGTTTTGGGTTTTTTGTTTTGTTTTGTTTTTTGCCTTTCTTTGCCACGTCAGTGCTTAGTACAGTGTTTGGTATGTAGTAGATTCTTAATTAATGTTTATTAACTGGCTAACTGCTGAGATCCTTCGCAATTCTCAAATTCTGATTCTGTAATTCTATGACTTATCCAAGCTACATGATAATTTGATAAAGTCATGGTTCAAAGTCAGGTGTTTCTAGTCCAGGGCTCTTTTCCCCATACCATATTGCCTTTTTGGTTCGGGGGACCTGGCTTGATGATTTGGATGTGGCATTTACCAAATATGAATCTTAATTACGTTTGCGCAGGAGGGGCTGAAATTAACTGTGGCTGCTGCCAGCTGTGCCAACACAACGCTGTCCCCACCCCCATCTCCCAGTGGCAGCAAGGAGACAGGTTATTTGACACTAATCCACCTGAAGCCTTTTTAGCTATTCACTCAGTATTTCCAAACCAATTACTGACTCAGAGTTTGCAAAGAGGGTTGACACTTGGGTTTTTCAGCAGGGACTCCCTTCAGTCTCACTTCCAATCTGAGGATATTATAATTTAGTAAAGAAGGAAAGCATAAAAATTTTTTTAGCTCCGGGGAGGTTAGAGGCAATCATAAATATCCCTTGAGCAAAGTCAAATTCCACAGTTTAAAGAAGCAAATCGATCTCTGCTGTAATTGGACTTCAGAGTCCCTTTCATTTGAAAAGAGGGCAAGGGGAATGATTGGAAGACTTCATTTTGATGTGGCTTTTAACCTCTGAGATTCAGGCTGCAAACATTTTAATTTGATAAACCTAGAAAAATGACCTCACAACTTGTCCAGCCTCTGGCCCAGAGCTGTGTCCATGCAATATTCTGAAAAGTAGACTTTGGGTCACTGTAGACAGTTGGGCCTGAAAAATTTTGATCTTCCCAGATTTTCTCTAGAGGGATGAATGATCCAGTTTGAGGATCTGTATTTGTTTGATTCAATTTAATAAACATTTCTTAAGTACCTACTAAGTACAAAGTACTACACCAATCCCTAAGCATAGAAAGACAAAAACCAAGCAGTTCTTGTCCTCCAGAATCTTATGTTCTCCTGGGAGGATACTTCCCAGATGCAAACCAGAAATGATTGCCTATTCAATTCAATATAACAAATATGTATCAATCACTTACTATGTTACAGAGTACTGTACTAGACTCTAGGCAGACAAAAAATCAAATTGTCCTAAACTCCTGGAGTTGACTGGAGCAGTACAACGCATATACAAATTAGTATATATACAATATGCACAAGCAAATATATCTCTCTCACTCCTACTCCCATACTGTGGTTGATTCTATGGCATCTGTACATTAGCCTCTTAAGGCTAATTCCCAAGATGAATTAGATGCAACTTCCAATGAAGAATGCAAAAGGTTTTTTTCAGCATCTTTCCTGACAGCAGAAGAAAGGCAACAGGATTTGAAGGACCTCTGTGAGGGAGAAAATAACAAGAGTATCAGACTTTCTGACATCCCCAAATAGTGATGGTTATAATGGGTTTCCCCTAAGAAAAAGGGCAGGGAGGCTGAACTTGAATTGCAATGAAGTTTTAGGTTACACATTAGGGAGAACTTCCTGCCTGGAAGGACTGTGAGACACTAGAACAGGGGTACAAAAGAGGCTTTGATGTCTTTGGAACCATGGGAATGCTGGGCAGATGGTTATTTTTCAGGGATGATTTGAATGCATTACAGTTAGGTGACAGTAAAATGGATTAGATGACCTTTGAAGGGTCCCTTCCACTCCTGATAACTTAAGATTCTAAAGAAACCTAATGGGGTATGGGGGGAAATAGGTGAGCTTTATTTTAGATTCCATTTTATCAAATCCCTCTTGAGTTAGGGGAGAACAAGGATCATGGTTTCCTTTGGGTGGCAGCAAATAGAGGGACGGGAGGCAGATACCTTAATGTAAAGAGTCTTTACAGGAAAAGCCCAGCCCTTCTCTGGGCATCACTTTTCTTCTCCTGTACAAGGTTTCTTTGTTCTAGCCCCTGGGGTCCCAAAGAAAAGGCAATGAGGTATGTCTTCCAGGGAATTGATTTCCAAGCCCAAGATACCTGATCAGGGCCTTCTCTACTCAACAAATGATGCCCCCAGGGGACAAAGGCATAAGTAATTGCATGGAGACATAAGATGAATGACGAGATTCCCCATGATTCTGCTCAAAGTGGAAAGGGGGTATTTCCTGTGCTCCTCTTAAAAGCCAAATGTGATATTCCTTGTGTTTCCCTAAGAGGAAAGAGTAGCTGGGTATTATTCTGCAGAAGAATCAATAAATGAATAATGAGAAAACTGATTTCAAAGCAGGAGTGAATCCCCAGCTAATCCTTCCAGAAACAATTAGCTGTGGAGTCCATTAATATGTGGATTTGGTTTCTTTGCATATTCCTGAATTCCTTAACTTTTAGCAACCTCAAAACAGAAACACTAAGAAAATGTAGAAAAAAAAATCCTATTTCTTTCTGTGAAAAAGGTCTACATTTACAAAATAATGGAATATGTATGAAGTATGTTTGATAGGTAAGGGAAGTCCTTCAGATTAGGCACAAAGCTTTGGAAGGAACCATACACAATTGAGGGAATTGGGATCCAAGCCTCACATAGACACTGAAGTGTTTCGGAGCTCCTCCTGCAAGAAACAGCCCCTAATTAAATGCCCTCACTGCACTGCTCCATCCAACCTGGAAAATGCCATCATGTATTTTTAATGCAGTCTCGTCCTCACTGAGTAATGAAAGGGGAAAAATCATAAAGTTTGACTGGCATTTGCAAGAAGGCTCTGAAGGAAGCTGAAATGGAGAAAAATTAGCTTTACAGCTCATCTCTCCTGCTTTCACTAGGCTTTTCCCCTCCTCCCCCACTCCCCTAGCTACAGTACAGAAGATTTGCTGTCTTTTGTACTAGTCAGAAGGGCAGTACTCCTCAGCAATTCTAGCTACGACTCAATGTATTTATTATTTTGATGAGCTGAGTTAAAGTACTGAACATCTCTAAGAAGACCTCAGGGTCTTGGGCCTGAGATAGGTGAAAGAATAAGTAAGGAAATACTACAGACTCTGAGAAGGGGTCAAGAACCAACCTAATCTATTATATAACAAGGTTATAAAATGGTTGTGGTGGATTCTTGACAACAAGGTATCAGAAATAGACTTAGCCAGTGGTAGATTGGAGTCAGTTGGAACCAATTGTTAAGAGCTGACTATCAAATTTTCACCATGAGCATTTTTATCTTGGAAATCAGCAAACATTCAAGACTTGATTTACTATTTTGTTAATTATCTGGACTTAAGAAAGCGAGGGAGAAAATGTTAATAATATAGATTAAGTATGCCTTGCTTACATTTTTTTCTTAGAGCTGATTATTAAACCTTTACTAGCATATTTCGGCACATATCTGACTCATGTTCAATGAAGAGAGGGGAGAGTAGGAGGGCAAAAGTTTCAGGGACAAGAGGCAATGAGGTTACCAGGAACCAAAGAGAAGGAAATGGGTGACAAAATGTAATCAAACCCTTGCTGAATTCCCTATGACATTTTTGGGCCCTTTTTGGCTTTCTAGGGCAACAGGATGTAGAAATTCAATTTCAATTCATTTCAGTAAACATTTATAAAGCACCTACCATGTGCCAGTCATCTTGACTTTTATCTTGCCATTGGAGTTGGTTGACACTGGAAGAGAGAGTAAGGCTGACAGCTTTGTGCAGCTCTGCCTCATTTAAATCCAATTCATGTCTAAGTCAAGCCTTCAAAAATAAAGGACAAACAAGAATCTAACAAAGGGAACAGGGAATGAATAAGAACTTCAGCTAGTACCAGAGTTGTCAAAAGTTGAGAGGTCAGTAAAATCTTGAAGGGGAGATGAGTATATTGTCAGTTACTGTGACAAATAAAATTTCTTTTGAAACATACTGTGATCCTAATCTAGAGCTTTGTAAATAGTAAGCTTAACTTAACAAGTATTTTTTGAATTTAATTGAATTGCTAATCTAAAGACTTAGGAGTCTGGGAGACTGGAAAACCAGTCATTCTCCAGTAAAACAATCCTACTTACACCTATTCTCTGAGTAAAAAATGCTTCTGTATGACAGTGTCAATAAAACCTCATTAATAAGGGTATAATAGGGGCACTTAGAATCTGACCTCATTGCCCATAATGACTGAGTCCAATCTGACCTCATTGCTTATAATGGCTATTCACTGTGGGAAGCCTCAGGATGTCAGGATCCAATGAGGCTTGTTTCTGTAAGTAGGGCCTGAAGTAGAAGGTGCATCAAGAGTTGAAGGTGAAAAGGGAAGTAAAAGTAGATAGTGATGCCCTTCAGCCAGGTGGAATCCAGCAGTCTGATGCTGTGCAATATGGTTTCCTACACATGGGATGCCAGTGTTTTGTTTTGGTTTTGGCTTTTGATTTTGTCCCTCTCCCCCCCCAACCAAGAACACTTTTTATTGAATAGTACTTTATTTTTTCCAATTATGTATATTTGTAACATTCATTTTTTGAAAGATTTTGAGTTCCAAATTGTTCTCCCTTCTCTCACCCTTCCTCTTGACAGCAAGCAATCTGATACAGGTGATACATGTGCAATCATGTAAAATATATTTCCACTTTAGTCATGTTGTGAGAAAAGGAAAAAACATGAGAAAAAGAGGAAAAAACACCAAAAAGTGAAAGGTGTATGCTTTGATCTATATTCAGACTCCATCAGTTCTTTCTCTAGATGTGGATAGTATTTGCTATCATGAATCTTTTGGAATTTTCTTTTATCATTGTATTTCTGAGAAGAGCTAAGTCTATAATAGTTGGTCGTTGAACAGTATTACTGTATACAATGTTGTAGTTCTACTCACCTCACTCAGCATCATGCAAGTCTTTCCAGGTTTTTCTGAACTCTAACTGATCACCATTTCTTATAGTGCAATAGTATTCCATTACGTTCATATGCCACCACTTGTTCAGTCATTCCCCAATTGATGGGCAATGGGATGTCAGGTATTCTCAACATGCTCAAACTGCAGAGACTGTGGGAAAGGAGAATTCACTGAATAGACTCTATGCAAAGAGAGCAGAAAATCTGTTATCACAATTAAGGTATGTTCCTGAACCTCCAGTAGATCCTAATGCTGGCACTGAAATCCAGGTTTTTATTACTGACCATGAAATTTTCCCTAGGAATTTATTTCTTCCCCACCTTTTCATGAGCTTGCTGGAAGTGGCACGAGGAGGAGGGATCAGCCTTGGAATAATTCCATTGTCTATTTTCCTGTGTCAGTTACCTTGCTATTACTTTTTCTTAATTAAATATTTTTCTATGTGATTGAGAGTTAAGGAGTAGGGAGTGTGCCCTGACATGCAGATTAAAATCATTCTGTTCTTGTGTAGCTCAAATGGAGACATAATAGATAACTCAAGCTTTTTCTCCCCCTACCCTTCTCCAAGGGAGATTTTCATTCTCACCAGCAGAGGAAGCTGGAAGTTGGGGAATCAGAGACCATTCTGCTCTCCTCAGAGAGAGAGGATATACATACACACACAGGCTAGAAGTATACATACATATACACACACACACTTACACACACACATATAGGTTTCCTTAAATATTATTAGACAAGGAGACATGATTGGGCTCCTTCTAACTTCAAATTGCTTTGTAATTTCTAGGGGGAAGGGAGACCCCAAACTCTATATCCAGGGCTTCACCTCTTTCCTACAAATACCAGTTCCACAATGAAAATACCTAGAGAATGTCAAAAAAGCTCATTTATCCAAATTGAAGCAAATCAGAAATCAAATCAGAGAAGATATACATGAGATAAAACCAGACAATACTGAGTGAAGACACTCTCCCACTGGGGGTGAGGCAAATGAGCTCAACTAAGAGGGAATGTCTTCAGTCTCACCCAAAGTGAAAACTCCCTGAAATCTCTAGAGTAGAAACCTGGGACTGGGTACATGATAAAGACTGCCAACTCCCCTTTTATCTTCCCAGAGACTTTTCTTTCAGTAACCTGAAGTGGGGTTGGTTTCTTCCATCTTCTCTCTTGAAGTAGGAAACTGACTAGATAATCAAAGAAGATTGTCACTTGGGAAGTCCTAAAGAGGGGACTGATGAAGGCTGGAGTTCTCTCACCCCTCACCAACTCTGTCCCATCTCTCATAAAGGGCAGGGCCTTAATCTCTACCAATTAGGAGAGAGTTCCATCCAGTATGCCTTGGAACAGGGGTTACATTCCTCCCCGGGTCAAAATTTTGCAGTCCCTTGAAAAGATCAGCTAAAACAAGTATAAAACCTGCAAGTATACAGTACACACACAGACACACACACACACACAATATATATATATATATGTATTTATATACATATAAATGTGTATGTATAAGTATATGTATGTATATACATATATATGTATATGTATACATATATATGTATATGTATATATATGTATATATATATGCAAACATCAGCATTTTAAAACAATAAGGATGATTTTCGTGGAGTAACAGGGAAGTCACCTTCAATACCATTGAAACTGAAATCAAATAAATCCACATTGAAATTAAATGCAATAGACCTGACCTGACACCAGATTACTACAATGACAACATGCCCAAGTATACACATACATGCACATTTCAGAATGCATACATATCCATAGTACCTAGCAATCAATCAAAAGCAGTAATCACGGCTAATTAACAAAGCAAAGCTAGATAGCTGTGGCTATATATCAATAGACCTCTTTATAATGTATAACAATAAGCAGTAGCACATACACAAAACAATTAACTGATATTGCTGTAGTACAAACATAATAGAAAACATAGTCATATGAACATAACAGCAAGATAAAAAAATAAGCTATTTAAACATGCAATAATTCACATATCCAGCAGTAACCATATGCAATTATATTCAAGGTACTTTCCACATGAGTAATCTCTGACATTATCTTCTACAGCCATGTACAACTGTATCTTCAGATTTTCTTTTACCATCATAACTGAGCCTAGTAATTGGTCGAATAGGCATGGTTCTTCTGTTATTGACTGATCTCTCTGCTCTTATACCAGAGCTACTAGCTGATACAGATTAACCATCAGGGTCCCTGTGTTTCTAAACCTGGGTTATCAACTGTCAAACTATCAGTATTTTCAAGTTCTGTGGGTTGAAGTTGCACCCTAAGAGTCTCTATAACGGTTTGGGGCATGAAAGGAGTCTTTCTTTCACTAGATACATCATTTTCAGTGTCTGTATCTGGGTAAGAAGTCTTTGTGTAGTTGGTGGACAATTTCTTTTTCTCAGCCTTTTCCTAGATGAGTGTCTTTCAGTTCTCTCCACCTCCTCATCAGAAAATCCAACTAACTTCCTTATGGACAATAGATGGTTACAATAAATAATTCTGTCTCCCTCCATTCTCTGGGGTTACTTGGTGAACAGTTAAACTGCTAAGTCTCTTGGATATCTTATTTAGGTTTGCTTTCAATAAGTCAGATCACTTGTGAAGTCAGATCACTTCAGTGCCAAGTTTTCTCAATAGAACTGTCTCCTTGTGTCTTAATCCCATACTCTGATATCATTTTTTTTGTTTCTGTCACAGACCTTCTCTTCTGAAGCTGTGGTTTCCCTCAGTTTCTCCTTTGAAGGATGTACTGAGTGTGAGTAGTTGCATCACTCCCTTCATTTAAAGTACCAAAACACAAACCAATTGAGAGCCAAACATGAACAAGCATGAAGTGAAGACTGTAGCATCATTCCTGGTGGATTTGCATGCACATCCTAAAAAGGCGATATTTTCACTTCATTGAATCTTTTATTCTGGTCTCAAAGTTCCCAATATGTTCAACCATGTGAGGTTAGAACATTGAAAGTGCAGTTCTCCTTGAATAGACAAGGATTAGTCTTTTTGATTTTGATTGATTTTTGTTTAGACTTTTTGATACTTACCAAGGTCAATATTTCCTTTAGTAGACTGTTCTCAAAGTCCCTACCTTAGTAAGAGTGTATTCTAGCCAGGAATCCATATACTGAAAAAAATCCATATACTGAATGCCATAATGTTTTAGCAATGGCAGATGCTTTTTGATTTCTGGTTGGGTATGTTTGTCCATACTTGCTCAAAGAGTTGCCACAGTCTAACATTACTATTGAATAGCTCCAAATTCTGCCTTTACCTCAGTAGTAAGGTGCTTTCTGTTGTCTGAAACTTCACATGAATAATACCATTACCCTGGTATTTTGGCTTGTATGGGCTAATAGGCATCATGACTACTTTGTTATAGAACCTTACCAAGGACTGTTCATTTGGGAATATTGATTGACTATGAGGATGAGAATTTCATAGAGATTTTACACATTTTAGGGTGGATGGGTATTGTAAAAGAAGGAAAAAAGAATTGGTCACAGGACTATATAATTTACTTAAAACTATGGGGTGTTTTCAGATTTCAAAAATAACTGTAGACAGGGACACTGGGAAATTAATTACTAAATCTCCCAGACTGCCAAGAAAATGTTAATGAATGACTTTAGCACTTGCATAGAGAAAGCAAGATGTACTGAGAATGATCTAAAAGGTTTACTGAGGGAAAGGACACCTTTCTGAGTAGTTAAGGACCTAGTACCAACACCTTCCAAAGTAATCAATGACCAATGATGCAGTGTTATGGCACAGGTTTTGGTGGGGTTAGAGGAATCAGTACAGTACAGTTACAGACAGTACAGTGTAGTTACAAGGGACTCAGCATAGAAAGTTATGGTAGTTGTATTGTTGCACTTACATATTATGAAAGGAAGTACTTGATTCCTATTTTGAACATGTCATTTATGTCATGTAAATGTGGCAAAAACTTATGCAGAAAAACATAGAAAAAATGAAGAATCTCAGGAAATCAGCCTTTAACCTCATATTTTTTGGAGTTATTTTTCACAATAAAATCAAATTGTTTATTTTAAATTTTTTCTTAAATGCTATTTAAACCATCCTTGAGACTTAATTTGTACGAAGACTAAAGACCCCAACTGTTGACGTCACTTCTTGATCTGAGTACAAAATAACCACAAGAAGCTCCAAGAGTTTTATAATACTTCGTTGATGAGTATACTGCCATGAATAAATCAGAAGCAGGAGAACTTCAGACAAGTCAACTCAAACTGTCTTCAATGCATGCCCTCATTAAATATCTTTCCCCTACTATGACTACATTTATCTCTTTTTCCTAATTGTTTAATGACCTACAAGTATCCCGTTTCACTTCCAATATTGGACTTACACTACTGAACCTGACTGAGGCTCAGCCCAGAACAGATACAGAAGATGTAGTATCTGAAATGATTATCAAATTCCAAACATTATATGAAAGATATTTATACTACATGTCTCCACAGCCATTTAGTGTAGAGACTGAGCTTTGGTGGACTGACTGGGACAAACTACCATATTTAAGAGATGTATAGATATGTACTTTTATATAAGTATATATGTGTATATATGTATGTATATGTAATTATGCATGTTCTATCTTCAGCATTGATGGACAAAAACTTTAGTCTAATCAAAATATTAGGAGAGTATTGTGCTCAGAGATTTGAGAGTCAATGGTTGACCCTACTCCCTTCAACACACATAAAATATACTATCTATACCTTTTGTCCAGAAGATTACAGGTGGATAATAGACTATGTTGGCAAAGAGAATTAAAGAAGTACTGAATCTTCCAGACCACAGATGGGTTCAAGAGAATTCAACTTTGGAGACTTTTTAGTGCCTCGGGAATTGATGCAAAGATGATCTGAAGGAGAAATTCAGAATGAGAGCTGATGCATTCTCACTGTATTGGTGGAACATTGAAGGAGCAACATGTACAATCTACTTCAAAGTTTTTCAATTGTTCAGGTCTCTGAAAATCTCTGAGAGATGAGGGACATTAGGAAGCACCAGAAAGAACTGTTACTCTGTAATATCATCACAAATCTGGTAGCCCCTAGGCTTCACTGGTAACAGTGGAATTAAATAGGAGGATATGGATGTGTGTAGCCTATTGAACTTTGAATAATAAAATTAAGATTGATTGGTTCATCATGCAAAGAGTTCAAGATGACCTGGACTATCTGCTGGGTAGCCAGGGGTTTTTGGTGTTATGCCTATATGTTAGTCACTTTGAGGCAGCACTGGACTGGAGTGAGAAAGATCAGAGTTCAAATCTGACCTCATATGCTTAATAGCTGTGTGAGCCTGGGCAAGTCATTTTAACCTCTGTCTGCAAAAAACCGGAGAAGGAAATGGCAAGACATTACAGTATTTTTACCAAGAAAAGCCCATGGACAGTTGGTCATGAAGACCTGGACACGACCGAATGACTGAAAAACATTAATCACATGGTATCTCAGTAAGAAGTGAAAGAAAAAAAGGAACTCTCAGCTGATTGATTTTGAAGAATTTTCAAGAGTTGGAGACTTATCTAGTATTCTGAAACTATAGTCAGAAATCTGTGCAGAATTTTTCAATCATCACAAAGTCTCTCAATGATTGTAGACATACAATATGTATGTATGTATGTATGTGTGTACATGTGTGTGTCTGTTTGTATATCTTAGAAAAAATGGTTTTAATGGTGGAAAGGAAGCCAGATTAGAGTTAATATGTGGTAAGGAAGTAACAGCATCTAGTATAGGTTAACATTTCTGGAAGTATGGAAGTTAAAGGGAAGAGAAGAATTCAGTGAAATTGCTTAGGATTAACTTATTTAGTCTGATTAATTTTAATTTTTTCTTAATTGGGTCTTCACTGAATATAATTTTTATTGCATTGTGTTAAGTAAAGAATGTGTTTAATATGTCTACTTTTCTGTAGTTGCTTGTGATGTTTTTATTATGTGATAGAAAGATCAGCCAAAAAATGACCTACAGCCTGTTGTTATACGGCCTGTGAGCTAGGAATGTGTTTTATATTTTAAAGTAAAGTTTTATTGAGGGGCTGAGCCAAGATGGCAGAGTAAAAGCAGGGACTTCCTTGAGCTCTCCCCCCAAATCTCTGCAAATATCTGTGAAAATTATTGTAAACAACAAATTATGAAGCTTCAGAACCCACAGTATAAAGGAGTAACCAAATCTCCAGCCCAAGACAGCCTGGAAAGATGATACGAGGCATTTATCACACTGGACTGGGAGCTAAGAAGAATGCAGTCCAGTGTGGGCCACAGAAGCACAGACAGGGCCAGAGCAGGCCTCAGGGGACTGAATCATTGGCAGCTGTGGTAGTATGCAGACTTCTCTACCCACAAACACCAAAGACAGCATAGAAGGTCAGTGGGAAAACTCTTGTTAGACCCAAGTGGGGAAAGGGCACTGGGGTGAAGGAAAAGGCAGTGCTGGCTGTGGCAGCAACAGCATCAGTAGCTTCTGGAGCTCTGGACCCACAGACAGGGCATCAAACAACTGATACAAAACCTCTGATGCCTGGGACAGTATATCCACCCCCATCCCCACCTCCACTGGAAGCAGAGTCCTACCTTGACAACGAGTTAGAAAGTCAAGTATTTGGCTGGGAATATGAGCAAATAGAGGGTAAAAAGTCAGACTATAGAATCTTACTTTGGTGACATACAACTAGAAGAAAATAAAGTTAAAGTTCCTACATCAAAAGCCACCAAGAAAAATATGAATTGGTCACAGGCTATGGAACAGCTCAAAAAGGATTTTGAAAATCAGGTAAGAGAAGTGAAATGAGAGTGATGCAAGAAAATCAAAGAAAATTTAAAAAAAAAACCCAAATCAACAGTTTACTAAAGAACACCGCAAAAATTACTGAAAAAAATAACACCTTAAAAAATAGACTAACCCAAATGGCAAAAGAGGTCCAAAAAGGAGAAGAATGTCTTAAAAACCAGGATTGGTCAAATGGAAAAGGAGTCCAAAATCTCACTGAAGAAAATAATTCCTTAAAAGTTAGAATGGAGCAAATGGAAGCTAATGACTTTATGAGAAATCAAGAAATTATAAAACAAACCCAAAAGAATAAAAAAAAGTAGACAATGTGAAATATTTCTTTGGAAAGCAATTGACCTGGAAACTAGATCCAGGAGAGATCATTTAAAAATTATTAGTCTACCTGAAAACTACGAAAAAAAAGATCTTAGATATCATCTTTCAAGAAATTATCAAGGAATATTTCTCTGATATTCTAGAACTAGAGGGTAAAGTAGAAATGGAAAGAATTCATCAATCACCTCCTGAAGGAGATTCCAAAAGGAAAACTCCTAAGAATATTGTAGCCAAATTCCAGAGTTCCATGTCAAGGAGAAAATATTACAATAGCCAGAAAGAAACAATTCTGGTACTGTGGAAATACAATCAGGATAACACAAGATCTAGCAACTTCTACATTAAAGGAACAAAGGTCTTGGAATATGATATTCTGGAGGTCAGAGGATCTAGGATTAAAACCAAGAATCACCTACCCATAAAAATTGAATATAATACTTCATAGGGGAATGGAATTTCAATGAAATAGAGGACTTTCAAGCATTCTTGCTGAAAAGATTAGAGCTGAATAGAAAATTTGACTTTCAGATAAAAGAATCAAGAGAAGTATGAAAAGATAAACAGGAAGGAGAAATTATAAGGGACTTATTAAAGTTGAACTGTTTATATTCCTACATGGACAGATCATTTTTGTAACTCTTGAGATGTTGCTTAGTATTGGAGTAGTCGGAGGAAATATAGATAGGTGAGATATAGATAGATAGAGGGCACAGGGTGAGTCAAATATGAAGGGATGCTATCCAAAGAATAAAACAGAGATGAGAGGAATATATTGGGAGAAAGGAAAAAGGGATAGAATGGGGTAAATTATCTACATAAAACATGCAAAAAAAGTTTCACAATTGAGGGGAAGAAGGGGAAGGTAAGAGGGAATAAGTGAACCTTACTCTCAATTTAGCTTAAGGAGGGAATAACATACACAGTCAACTGGGTATCTTGCCCTACAGGAAAGTAAGAGGGAAGGGGATAAGGGTGGGCAGAGATGATAGAAGGGAGGGTAGGTTGGGAACAGGGGTAGTTAGAAGCAAACACTTCTGAAAAGGAATAGGGACAACGCTGAAAATAGAATAAGTGGGGGGTGGGATAGGATGGAGGGAGATATAGTCTGCCACATCATGACTGTTAATGGAAGTGTTTTGCATAACTACACGTGACCTATTTTGAATTTCTTGGCTTCTCAATGAGGGTGAGTGGGGAGGGAAGAAGAAAGAGAATTTGGAACTCAAAGTTTTAGAAATAAATGTTAAAAATTGTTTTTGCATGCAACTGGGAAATAAGATATATAGACAATGGGGTATAGATGTCTATCTTGCCCTACAAGAAAGTAATGAGGAGAGGATAAGAGGAGGGGGAAGACAGAAGGGAAGGCAAACTCAGGGAAGGGGTAATCAGAATGCATGCCATATTGTGGGGGAGGGAAGAGATGAGGAGAAAATTTATAACTCAAAATCTTGTGGAAATGAATGTTGAAAACTGAAAATAAATCAATTTTTAAAAATAAAACTTTATTTTATTATAAAATGTAAACTTAACTCATATGCTAAAAAATAAAAAATATATGATGGGCCCGATTTGGTCTGAGTTCTGTAGTTTGCTATAATATATTAGTGGATATTGGCAGAAATTTTATAAAGGTGACATACACAACTAAAATATGTACATTCCTTCTATTTCCATTCAATTATCATCAAGGAGCTATCATACCTAACTTTTCTAAAATTTCATTAAAATTTTAAGATTTCTTTCATGTATGTGTGTGTGTTAGATTTGTCTAGTTCTGAGAAGAATATATTTAGTTCCCTAACTGCTATAGTTTTACTGTCTATTTCTTATAAATTTATCAACTTTTCCTTTAAGT
This sequence comes from Bettongia penicillata ogilbyi, assembly GCA_023548195.1. NCBI lineage: Eukaryota > Metazoa > Chordata > Mammalia > Diprotodontia > Potoroidae > Bettongia > Bettongia penicillata. Next base: position 286,076 of record JAJHZJ010000326.1, read on the forward strand.
AGATACTATACCATTTTTATGCAAATATGTTAATTATTGATATTAGCTTATTGTCTATGTTACTTTTCAGCATAATGTGCTTCCTTGTTTATCATTTTAAACTAAATCTATTTTTTGCTGTTGTTCTATCTTGAGATCACCATTTCTTCCCCCTTGCCTGTTTGACTTCAGATAATACACAATAGATTTTGTTCCTTACCCTTATTTTAACTCTGTGTACAACTTTATATTTCAAGCATGTTTCTTATAAATAAAATATTATTGGATTCTGTTGGTTCTTATAATTTCTTTGTTTCTTTCTTCCTTCTTTCTTTAAACTCCTTTTAATCACTTTCCCATGCCCATGTTAGTGCTGTTTACTCATTCCCTGAATCTACTCTTCTAATTTCTTTCTCTCCACTCTCCCTCTTCCTTTTGTTTCTCAACTGAATTAAATGTATTTCTTTGTACATGTTCCTTTGATTAGTTCAGATGAAAATGAGGTTCAAGTGTCATTCACTCCAACCCCTACTTCTTAATATAAATAGACTTCTGTTCGCATACCCTAATTACATAACATAAATTCCCCACCTATTCTCCCACCTTTTTCCCTCCCCTAACTTCCTGTCTTCTTTAATATCATCAAAACACAAGAAAAACACTCTCTGGCCCTCAGTCTTATTTGACTCTATTACTCCTGATGACCTGAGGGTTTTAAGGAAAATAATTTTAGTATTTTTGTATATTTTTTTACTAGAACATAAAACCTCAATCCCAATACATTCTGATGTTTTACTTGTATTTACCCTTATTGTGTTTCCTTTGACTCTTGAGTTTGTATTTCAAGAGTTTTTAACTCAGTTGTGATCTTTTTATCTAGAATTCTTGAAAGTTTTCTATTACATTAAAATTCATTACCCACCCACCTCATAAGATTTTTCCTGGTAAATCATTCTTGGTTACAAGCCTATGTCTTTTACCTTTTTGATATCATGTCCCAAGTTCTCCACCTCTTTGAAAACTGTTAAATCTTGCATAATCCTGATGGTTTTTTCTTTCAGGCTATTTGCACTATTTTTCTTTGACCTGGAAACTCTAGATTTTGGTTATGCTGTGCCTGGGAGTTTTTATTCTAGTGTTCCTATCAGAAGGTGACCAGTGGATTCTATTTTTTACTTTGCTATAGTTCTCATTGATTTTGGAAGTATTTGTCCAAAAATTTTTGAAATAAAATCACCAGTGTCATCTTTGGTCATGGTTGTCAGAGAGTCCATTAATTTTTAATTATCTCTCCTTAATCTTTCCCAGATGAGTTGTTTTTACATCAACATACATTTATATTAGCATGCATTTTCTCCCCTTTTAAAAGTCTTCTGATCTTCTTTTAATATTTCTTGAAGTCATTTCTTTCTGTCACATTCTCATTTTCATAGTATTTGTTGATTGGCTCCTTTTTAGTTTTTCTTATGGCAAACTATTAATTCTGCTTCCAAACCTTTCCTACAAGACTCCCAATTCTTTTCCAATTCTTTCCTCTCACACACTTTCCTGTAGCTGATACAGCTTTGGTCTGAGCTTGGGGGATAATTCATGACAACACTCATAGTATTCATTATTCTTTAACTCTTCTTTTTAACTCTTTAAAAAAATTTTCATTTCAGACTTATATGCCAGAACACAAATACAAACTAGAGAAAAAAACATATCATAAAGTTAAATATTGAAACTAAAATACAAAGTAAGGAAGAAAAAAACACGTTAGGTGCATAGCAGAACATAAGAGAAGATTCAAATTATGTAACAATAAGTTTTCATTTCAAGAGAGCCTGTATGATCAATAATACTTGCTGTGTTGAAAATTGTCCATCTTTTCTTTGCTTCCTTGTGAGTTCTTTTGTTCTTTGCTATGCACTTTTTTTACTTTGCTCTTTTTTGTTTTTTTCCTCTCTCCTTACCCCCAGAAGGCAGAAAAAAGTTTAGATATGTTTCTCTACAGCTATAGATATATATAAACACATATACATATATACATACATACTCTCCTGGGTCCTCTATTTTGCTTCTACCTACTACCTTGCCCTCCAGTTACCCAGCTACCCCCCTGTCAAGGATCCCTCCTCTATCTTCCCATTCCCATAAATCTAAACACTCTTCTATACCCCCTTTTACCTATTCCCTCACCCTCCTCTCTAAAGATTCTCCCTTGTCCTGTCCTCCCTCTGTATCCCCCTACTATTTTACTTCTTCTGAATTTAAAAGACTTTTATACTCTTCTAAATATACCTATATTATTCCCTCTTTCAAGTCATTCCCAATGAAAGTAGGTTACCAGAACTACCAGCCCTCCTCCCCCATCTAATTCCTCTGTATCAGTTCTTCTTCTTGCACCTCATTTGTATTAAAATAATTACTCTTTTTAGCTGTTCCTAAGTAGTTTTACTTTTGAAATTCATATCCTACTCAGGTTTTCCCCAATCTTACTTATGGGCTACCCAATTATTAATGACTATATATATATATATATGTAATATAAAAAGTAAACAGTCTGTCCTTATGAATGCTTTATAATCAGTCTTTGGTATGTACCTTACATTTCTCTTGTTTCTTTCATGTCAAATATTCTATTTAGTTCAGGATTTTTTTAAACACAATCTTGAAAATCTGAGAGTTTATCAAATGTCCTGTTTTTCATTCAGGATACTTAAACTTGCAAGATACGATATTTTCAGTCAGAGCCCCAGTTGTTTTCCTCTTTGATATATATTCCAAGACCTACAAGCTTTTAATGTCTCTGCTATTAAGCTTTGTGTGAGTTTAATTGTGGTGCCACCATATTTAAATTGTTTTAATCTTAATGCTTGTAATATTTTATCCTTGAACTGGGGGTTTCAGAATTTGACTATGATATTTCTGTGAGTTCTCCTCATAGGATCCCTTTGAAGTCCATGGATTTTTTTTTTCTGTTTCTTCTCCTCTCTCCCTCTTCCCTCCCCCATTCCAATGCTTTAGGACAGTTTTCTTTAGTTATTTTTTGTATTATTGTATGAAGATTCTTTTTTATCATAACTTTCAGTTAGTCTGATTATTTTTGTATTTTTATCTTCTTGATCTATTCTCCAAATCTATTGTTTTGCATAGGATGTTTCACTTTCTTTTCTATTTTTTCATTATTCATATTTGGGTTAATTAATTCTTGATCTCTTATTTTCACCGGCTTCACTTTGCCCAGTTCTAATTTTCAAGGTATCATTTTCTTCCTTAGGATTCGGAATTTCCTTTTCTCATTGGCTGACTTCACTTTCATAACCTTCTTGTTTTTCTTGGATTATTCTTATTTTTTTCTTTAGTTTTTCTCCCATTTCTGTCATTTGTTTTTTAAACTGTTTTTCTAAGATCTTCTAAACATTCTTTTGTGGGCAAGTGACCTTACTTTGGATCCCCAGTCATCTTTATTCCCATAATAGCTTTCTACAGTTGGATTCTTTCTCCTTTGCCTGTGCAATTTTGTGGTCATAGCACAATTTTTGTAAACACCTCTGCCCCTGGGGTATGGAAAATTGTGCCTCTTGCCCCAGATCTTCAGTTCTACCTTCCTGCATGGAACCAAAGTCAAATCTCCAACCTCTTGTAAGTTCCCACAGCCAGGAGATTCAGCCCCAGAGGTGTTTAGCTTCTGCACTCACTGGTGTGTTCCAGTTCCTTCTCTCCCCTGCAGCTCTTTGCAGCACAGCTGGGTCTGGTGTTCCTTACCAGCAGAAGTTGCCTCAATCTTCCAGGGCTCAAAGGCTCAACTCCCCTCACTATCACAGGGGTGAAAATTCCTGTGGCTGAGGCCAAGACAACCTCTCAAACCAACTAACCCCAAGGTTTGCTGCTTGTTGCTTAACAGCCTTGAGACTTGTTGTTGAAACAGACTCCTAGCCTGGAGGTGTTTACTCTTCATGATTACTAACCTCATTTTGGGATTTTCTTCTGATCTTCTCAAATTGTCCCAGGAAAACCCCTGTTATACCTCTATTCTTATTTATCTCCACCCACACTTTGCTCACCCTAAGTTGTTATTTTAATTTTTTTGTGGAAGAAAATCTTGAGAGCTCGGAATTTTCTGGCATACTGCACCATCTTCTCAGAATTTTCCCTTTAACTCTTAAAAAAAATCTTGCTTTATTTCTTCTAAGAATTCTAGTTGACCATGAAGTAAAGTTTGTTTGCTCTCTATGTCTGTCTGTCAGTCTCTCTATCTGTCTCTCTCTCTGTGCATATGTGTATGTGGGGGGAGTGTATTTTGATGCTTTGATTGTCGGTATTTTCTAATTATACTTTTCCGTTTTGTTTTTTCTTGGAGGGTCCCTGTAACCATAATAGCACTTCATTGTGGAAGTCCTTTTTCAATTAATTTTCCTTTGTTTATTTCATAGATTGAGACTTTGTATTAGGGGCTACATCTGTAGGAAGGAAATTGGAGGAAATGCTCTTTTTTATGCTCGTCTGTATTTTCTGGGGTTCTGTTGCTATTTTCTTGAGCTATTGATTGCTGTGTTCTTCAAGGATCATGGTGGCAGATTAGGACAGGGAATTATAAACTTTCAATAGGTTTTAAGCCATTTGACCTAGAATAAAATTTATTCAAAGCTGTCCTGAACTTTCCAGGTTGTAGACCTGTATTTCTTCAGTGGCTTTGCTGGTTTGGCTCTAGGCAAAGCCACTGAAGAAATACCCCTTGTATACTTCTAGTAGAGAGTTACTGGTCCTAGTCACTGCTAATTAGCTGAAGGGCTCTGTAAGTTCAAAATTACAAAGATTCCTGATCTGAAAAAGGAATTAAATCTGTGATTCTGTTCTTGGTACCAATCAGTTTTGAAAAGTTTGGTAGGATTTGCTCATAAATCTATCAGAACATTGAGGTATTCCCTTGTTTGGTGGTTTCCTTAAAGCTAGTTTGATTTTTCTTTTCTGAGAGTAGATTTTTTTAAATTTTTATTTCAGCTTTGAGAGAGGATGGAACCAAGATGGCAGAGTAAAACAAAAGCTCACCTATGTTTTCCCAAATTCCCCTCCAATCAACTTCAAAATAATGCTTCAAAACAAAATTTGGGGTGGTAGAATCAATGAAGGTATGGGATGAAACAATTTGCCAGACCAAGACAACTGAGAAGATTGACAGGAAAGGTCTGTCTCACTGAGATGAGAGTAGAGAACAGTCCAGTGCAGGCAGACTAGACAAGGCAAGAGCAGATCACGTCGCAACAATCCAGAAGAGAGGTCCTGCACCCAACCGCAAGTCAGTAGTGAGGACCCAGCCCAGCAAGCCAGTACAGTCTTGGGGGCAACTGAATCAGCTATTGAAGCTTCCACAACTCTCAAACTACAGATAATAAGGGGGTAAGAACTGGTATAAACTGATGAGAAGGAGATTAGAGGAAACATTTTGCTGACATTGAATTCGGGACTCTGTTTTGTTGGCCAAATAATGATCTGGGTCATGGGCTTTGGTTGCAGTCCCAGGGTGAGTAGGAACCCTGGCACACTGGAGCATGCAGTGGCAAGGGAGTGGGAATCCTGGTCATAGATTCAGGGTGGAAATTACGACTTGTGGTCACTCACAGAGAAGAGCACAGGCCAGGACAGCAGTGACCACACCTCTTCTTGATTCATACCACCTTGGAAGGACTAAAAACTTACAAGACCTCAGAATTAGTTCTGAAAAAAGAAGCATGAAAAACCTGAAACTGGGAACAATACCTTCTCCACTTCAGGAACAGAGCCCAACTTTAACATAAAGTTAAAAATCAGGAAATAGGCTGGAAAATGAGCAAAAAACAAAAAAGAACCTGACCACAGAAAGTTACTATGGAGACAGGGAAGATGGAAACAAACTCAGAAGAGGACAACAATGTCAAAATGTCCACATGCAAATTTCCTCACAGAAAAATGTCAGCTGGTATCATATCCAAAAAGAGCTTCTAGGAGAGCTCAGAAAAGTTTTTAAAGGTCAAACAAAAGAGGTAGAAGAAAATTGGGGAAAGAAATGAGAGTAATGCAAAAGAATCATGAAAAAAACCAATAGTTTAGTAAAGAAAGCACAAAAAAAGGAAAAAAAAGATGTACAAAAATTCATTGAAGAAAACAACTCCTTAAAAAGTAGAATTGGCCAAATTAGGGGGAGGGAGAAGAGGACAGAGGGTCACTGAAGAAAGATGATTCCTTAAAAATGAGAATTGGGCTAGTGAAAACTAATGACTCTAGGAGACATCAAAAAAATAATAAAACAAAATCAAAAGAATGAAAACATAGAAGGAAATGTGAAATATCTCATTGGAAAAACAACTTGTCTGGAAGATAGATCAAGAAATGAAAATTTAAGCATTATTGAACTACCTGAAAGCCATAATAAGAAAAAAACTTAGACATCACATTTTCAGAAATTATCAAGGAAAACTACATTGATATCCCAGAACCAGAGGGTAAAATAAAAATGCATAGACTCCACAGATCATCTCCTGACAGAGATCCCAAAATAAAAGCTCATATGAACATTAAAGCCAAATTCTAGAACTCTCAGACCACGGAGAAAATAATGAAGGAGTCAGAATGACTGAAGAGCCACAAAAGAACAACAAAGAAAAAACAGGCAATCTCATAAAGGGAGAAAGGCAGTCGCTCTTATCAGAACTAGTGATGATAGCTGCTTCCTTCTTGCCTTTATGATTATAAAGTTCTTGGGGATTTGGAATAGAGTAAAGACCACTGTCCTTGAAGCACAAATGAGATCCTGATGCCACCTTCCCACTAATGTCACTATGGACCAGTCAATTCCCTTGTTTGAGCCTCAGTTTCCTTAGTATAAAGTAAAGGGCTTAGACCATCAGGAGTGGGGAACCTTAGATCTCAAGGCCCCATGTGGCACCCTAGGTCATCCAGTATGGTCCTTTGACTGAATCCAAACTTCACAGAACAAATTCCCTTAATAAAAAGAGTTGTTTTGTAAAACTTGGACTCAGTCAAAAGGACACACTTGAGGACCTAGAGGGCCACATGAGGCCTAGAGGACAAAGGTTCTCCATCCTTGGACCAGATTATCTTTTCAAGATGCTTCACTATATTACAAAAGAGATGGCAGGAAAGGGCTAAGAGTTAAACTGACAAATGTAGCAGAGGCAGCTTCTTGATTCAGGTTCTGGACATAGGTGTCCTTTTCTCAGGTGAGGAGGGGGAGAAGAGTAGGGACCACCAGGGTTTTTTCTGCTCTACTCTACTTTGCTTATCCTCTGATCTTCCTTGGAGGAGACAGCATGGGTCTTAATAGAAGTCAAGAGTCAGAATTGCCACTGAGTCACAGCTGGAATATCTCATGGGCCCCAAGGCCCTTTTCTCCCTTCTAGATCCTCCTTCTCCCCAAGATGGAGACATCTTTCCACCAGGCTGCAGAATTGCGGTTTCCTTGGAGGATTCCTTGGAGGAATTACCTGACTCATTCAGCAATTAATCACATTTACAACTTAATTAACAGAGCTGAATAAAGGTTGCCTCAGTCAGACAGCTATCCAGAAGTGGGGAGGTAGGAAGGCAGATCCAAAAGGAGGAGAAAAGTAATCTCACAATGAGGAGATGGGGTCACTTAAAATGCAAATGGCTTTTGTTCAGCTCAGATCAAACAGGACTTCAAAGTACTTCATGATTCATTACCTTGTTCTGGGCAAAAGGAAACAAAGTTACTAATTCTGTGTTCCGGATGGAGGAAGGCCCTTAGGAATTGGCAGACATGAGTTGTTAGTTGTATCCTTGCCAAAAACTAGTGTATATATAGCATTTCTCCCATTTGACAGCTTTTCATATCGTGGTTATTAGTGGAAGAAAGGGTGTATGGAAAGGGGAAATGTAGGTGTTTGTGGGAGGGTGAATAGACCTTCCTGGTCTTCTTTTACTTGCTCCCTCTATGAGATCATGTTCTTAATAAATTCATTCTTTCTTCCCTTTCTTCCTTTTTTTCCAGAGAGTATGCAGATTGAAAAGACTCCCTAGAAATCAGACTCCACCTCCTTCAAACTATATAAATAATAGTAACTAGTAGCATTTATATAGTGCTTTAAGGGTTGCAAAGTATTTTTACAACATTGATGGGGTGATGAGGACTTTTCCTTAAAAGGAAGAGACCATGTCTTTGAAAGCAATCCAGTTACTGAATTTTCCCAGACATTTCAGCAGCCCAAGTCACTGGTGCCTCCACCCAAGGTACCTGGTCCACCTAAATCACCTTTCACTATTCTTTTGTATGTAAGGGACAGTCTCAACCTTATTAGTTTGCGGGTTCCTTAAGAAGCACTAATGCTTTACTAGTGTTACAATAAACTTTCCCACTTGACCAGAAGACTGAGTGCGTGAGTTCATTCCAGGAAGACAGCCACCCTGTACTTTAACATCTCAGGGTTCCCAGCAACCCTAAACCAAGTCAATATTATCTCACTTTACCCATTTTAACCCTTGGAGGTAGGTGCCATTATTATCAAATATCTCTATTTTACATATGAGGAAACTGAGGCAAACATGGACAAACAGCTAGTAAATGTCTGTAAGAGGATTTGAACTCAGGTCTTCCTGACTTCAGGTCCAGTACTCTATCCACTGTGCTGCCTACCTGATAGATGTCACCAGGGAATCACTATCAGTCACTATTGATAAACATTTATTAAACACCACTATTTAGAGCAGTAGTTTTTAACCTGGAGTATATAAACTTTAAAAATATATACAAAATATATAATATTACATATAATAATTATATATAATATACATAATATTATATAATATATAATAAATACATACACAAATACATAAAATATATAAAAATATATATTGATAATTGTATTTTAACATACAAATATTTAATATACAAAAATCTAATATGCAAAATAATAATATTCTTTTATAATCCTATACATTTTATTTTCTGCATTTAAAACTTTGTATCATGTAGGCAATATTCACAGTTCCGAGGATGACTATGAAAATGCCAGCGTAGTTTGGAATTGCAAAGTATAACAGACTCTTCATTTGGAAGGCAGAAGGGAGACATTTATTCAGACACCAGAAATCTGAAAACCAGAAAGCCAAATCTGTCATAGTAGCCAAGAAGTCAATACACATTACCACCATAGAGGACAAAGCCATTCCCAAGCCTCCTCCCCACCCCACTGGGCTTTCCCATAAACAAACATTCATGAGATCCATTTGCCTGTGTCCACTCTCTCTCTCCCCTAACCATTCTTCCTCTTAGTTCTGCTCTACCCTTCCTGTTCCACCCATTCAGCAAACTCCTCCCACCATATATGATTTAAGCAGGTCACATGAGACTATTAATGAATGGGAAAGACCGTCTCATTTAAATTACCATTATATTCAACCCCAAGATCTTTCATATTCATCATGTAGGTTGGTGGGGCAACTGGTATCAACAGAATTGTAACTGGGATAACAGATAATAAGCATACAAAACAATATCTCAGGAAATTGGTGTCAACAGAACTTTACAACAATATAACAGGAATCACACAAAATAAGCACATAAAATAATATCTTAGGGTGGGGCTTGAGCACAAACACCCCAACATTCTCCCCTTGAATAAATGGGGTCTAAAATCTTGAGGTAAGGGGCAGAGTTCCCTTCTTCTATTGCTGCTTCCTGCTGAAATTGGAAATAGAGCTGTCCCTGCCCCAAGATGTTCCATTCAAGAGGTCAGTTCTTTAGCTGGCATCCAGAGCTTGGTCACCACCAGGTTCAGTTCACATCACAGTTGTGGACAAGGGGTAACATCTGGCTTAAGCAATCAGGCATTTTCAGGTAGAGGGTACTAAGCCTGCAGAAAACAAATCTAGCAAAGAGGTTTTAAAAAGCCAAAAAGAAACAAGAAGCAGGGTAGACATAGGGTCAGTTATGCTTCTGGAGTCCATGAACCCACTATCGCAGTCTCATTCTTCATAGAATATATGAGTTAAGGGTACAATTTGGCAATCATTTTCTGAAAAAACAACAGTTATGGTATTATCCATCCCATGTACTATAATTTCAACAGCCTTTGGAACATTGTCTGGCTTCTGTTTAATCCATACTTTAGCTCCCAATTTTATTCTATCAGTAGAACTCAATCCTTCAATTCCTCTGTTAGTTATTTTAGAAGGAGGGTCAGTTTTCACAAGCTGTATTGTTTCACAAAGAATAGTAATCACTTGAACTCTTGTATCTTTTTTATAAACACTATGGGTTCTTCACCTAAATTTTGGAATGTAGTAGTAATTTCTCCTTCATAATTAGAATCCATCACTCCAGTCAATACATGTACTCCTCGAGCTGTTAATCCTGATTTAGGTAATATCCTTCCAAAATGATTTTTAGAGATTCTCATAAATATTCCAGTAGATATTTTTCTTATTTCTTTTCTATACAACCAAAAGTCTTCTAAACAATAGAAATCATATCCTGCCAAACCAAGTGTCCCTGGATACAGTTGCTGGGACATCTGGTCTCACAGTCCAATACTCAATATTTGGGATCTTATGTGTTGGTTGCTTTCAAATTTCCAGATTTGAGGTCATCATTCTGGCTAGGGATATACTTTCTTTAATCTGAGCTGGGGTCTAGCCAATTTCCTATTCCCCCTGCAGGTGTGACAAACCAGAATATAATGTTTCAGGAGAATCTATAGGGGCAGTTCTTATTTGCCTGCTCAGTCTAATATTAAGTTCCTTTTCTTGGTTCATTTTGTTTAGTTCATTAGTTAGAATACCATCTATGCTTCCAAAATCTGCCCCTGCACTCAACAGAGCAGTAAAGTAGTAACAGTAAACAATTCTTTTCTTGTCAATCTATTCTGACTTTGAATCTACTGGCTATTTACTCTTCTCTCATGAGGAAGTTTAAGTTTTCCCCAGTCCCCTAAGTCACTTAACTGTGAAATCTTGTCCAGAACCTCTGAAAGAGGATGCCCTATTTCCCTAATTAGTAGAGTCAGAACTAGTGGCTTGTAAGCAGGAAGTGCCATCTTCACTATGATATTTCTATGAGAAACTGCTAAGGGGTTATTATAGTATGCATCTGTGTTTCAGATCATTATGGCAGTTTTCATTCCCTCCTCCTTTAACTTTCTCAGACAGTCCCTAATTGAATACCACAATCTATCTCCACTAAGCCACATAGAGTTAGTAGGATACTACTTATTGCATCCTTCTGCAGCTAAAGCTGACAGATTAGTCATAGCATTACCTCCTTGCATATTGTAATCTCTAAACTCTTGCTGTACGAAAGAATTCTAATACCTATAAATTTAAAGTAATCCACACTATCTATAGATACTCCTCCAGCCCCTTCATCACTGATTCTCATCATCCAAGATATCAATTATTCTCCCATCATTTGGGTGAACTGACTCAAAATATCTGTGGCTTCCTGCTGAGTAAAATCCTCAATTATCTCTTTAAACATTGTGTTGACTCCCCCCTTGCCCCAGTTTTCCTGTTTTCACCTTAGTATTGAATGTGCTTCTGCCTGAGAACTTTCTCTTTTTAACATTGCTTCATTTTCCAACTCTGACTTTGTTACATTTTCCTCCTACACACTCTCCTGGCAGTCACCATTACAACTAGGCTGAGTCTGTACAAAGGTTGCATGTATACTTCTTTTGCCAGCTTTTCTCTTCTCCTGAGCTAATTGAACAGCTTTTTCTTCTACTACCTGAGACCCTTCAGGTTGCTCCTTTAGAAGACAGCCCAAATGCTGGGAATTCCCATTCAAACTAGCTAACTCGTTTTCTATCTGATTTTATTCCTTCAGCAGCTCATCTTTGCTTTTACATATAATATGGTAACCTGTTAATAAAACCCAGCCTCTCCTACACACTTCTGCCAATTCTTTCCCTGATTTTATCAGTATTCCTTGAAAACATCTTTGCAAATCTCTAGGTTGCCCCTCCTGTTCCTAGTTTTCACCGGATCCAGTGATTGTAGCCCATTCTCTTGCTGGTGGGGAGAAAGGTCAATTCTCCCATCCTGGGTTATCTGTTTCTTCTTCTAAAGCCTTTCTGCCTCCAAATAGAGATTTTATACCCTGAGATCTTGTTCATGACACCAAATGTATCACCAAGACAATATCCATAGCACCAATGGTGACTGAATATGCTGGCATAGTTCTGAATCACAAAGTATAACATACTCTCCATATAGAAAGCAGAAGAAAAACATTGTTTCAGACACCAAAAAGCCAAATCCATCATAGTAGCCAAGAAGTCAACACTGCAGGACACAAAGTCATTTCCAAGACTCCTCTTCCCTTCATCCCCTGCTGGGGCCTTCCCACAAACATTCACTAGCCTAGCTATCCATTTGCCTGCATCCTCTCCTCCCTGCACTCTAACTGCTCTCACCAACTTCCTCCCATTTCTGCTCCATCCTTCCTGGTCCACATATTCAGCAATCTCCTCCCACCATATGTGACTTAGGCTTTCATGTGATTTAAGCAGGTCACATGACCCTATTAATGAATGGGAAAGATCTTCCTATTTAAATTACCATTATAAATTCTAATCCTAAAATAGGTCCATAGACTTTATTAGACTGCCAAAGGGGTCCATGGCACCAAAAAACAAAGGTTAAGAATGCTTGATTTAGAAGACTATAGCATTTGAAACTAGAAGGTATCTTGGGCATTACCTACTTCACCTTCTTTTATAGATTAGAAAAAGAAGACCTTGAGAGGCTAAGAGGCCTACTAACTTAGAGGGATAGTAGTAGCGAATGACAGAGCTAGGATTCAACCCCAGCTCTTATACAAGGCAGTGTAGGGAGTCCTGGAGGAATAGCTCATCTAAGGGAAGAAGATTCCGAGGCTTTCACGGCAATCTTTTAATGACTTTTGTCTTTGCTGTAACACCATGCTTCAATTTGTTTACTCCCAAGCCCAATACTTTGTTGAGAACTCATTGGAGATAGGAAAGCACAGATAGCCAAATATAACATTGGTAAGAATTACTAACCCTAAACAGACCATAAATTCATTTGAACTTGAGTGACAGCTATTTATGGTATTTTTATAATACCCTAAGAAGAGAGGAAACTTAAAAATTCTCTCTGACACTGCTACCTTATCTGATAACCAAAGATTTATTCATTTGTTTGTTTGTTTACCATATTTATTTCTTACCAGTGCTTAGCAGTGTCTGCCATATTTTCAGTCCAGTCATTTTTCACTTGTGTTCTACACTTCATGATCCCATTTAGGGTTTTCTGGGTAAAGATGCTAGAAGAGTTTGCCATTTCCTTCTCCGGTCATTTTACAGATGAGGAAACTAAAAGAAAACAGGGTAAAGTGACTTATCCAGGGTCACACAGGTAGTACAAGTCTGAGGTCATATTTGAACTCAGATCTGTCAGATTCCAGGTCCCATGCGCTATCCACTGTGTCCCCTAGCTTCCCCCTGGCACATAGTAAATACTTAATAAATACTTATTACCTATCTGCCTACCTACCTCTCTTTATTTTACAGTTAAACTTGATATCAAGAAAAGAACTGTGCAATTTCTCAAAAGCATCCCAGCTTGCTCTCCCTGTTTAATTCTATGCCCAACTAATTGTCTATTTGTAGTTTCTGAAGAAGGTTTATATAGTTATGGATAAGCTCTGTAGCCTGTCCTCTCAATTGCTCATCCTACTCTCAGTAATATTCTCCATTCATATGCTATCTTTTTCATCTGTGAATGGTCAAACCGAACTCTTTCTAAGGGCTATGGAAGCTCTGCAGTGTTCTAAGGCTTAATGAAATCAACATAATGCCAGGATGATTTGAATAAAGGTCCTCATAATCTATGGAGCAAACCCTTTGACTTGAATTCTGCATTAGATCTACTCATCAGTAACAAACACAGTAGGGAAGCACATTAGGCTTTGACTTTTCTTAATGACCACAAGGTCACATAGGAAAAATGTCTCTTTTGTTATATCTTTCAAGTATAACTCTGACATTTACATGGCATTCATTGTTGGAGGAGAGTTTTAAAGGTGGCATTTTGCTCTGTAGAATTTTGTTTTTTATAACTGCACAAAAATATCATGGAATTTTGTATTCTCCACACCTTTCAGTCAGCTCCCTAATGGTAAAGATATGATCTACATTGTAATATTATTTGCAAAACCTCTCTATTTCCTTATATCCTTGTCAAGGATACCCTCAATAAATCTATAAATTATTTTAATAATGTTTCTTTGATCACTTAAACAAATAATGACAAGTTCTGCTATTTCCCCCCGTCTCCCACCCAACCATCTAGTATTTTCCTTTGCTCCAGGTAGTTCAACATCCTCAAAACTGAGCTGCTTCCAGCATTGTTTGGACTAAAATGGTCCCTGAGGTATCCCTTCTAACTCTGAGATACCATATTCAAGTGTAAGGAGGCCTGAAACCACATCATGAGATTATTGTTCAATAAAACTTAGCCTAGAAAATAGAATACTTACTAGTGAAGTGGTATCATCTTCAAATGACTGAAGAAGTATTACATGTCAAAAAGATTAAATTTATTCTGTATGGCTCAAGAAGGTAGACCTAACACTAAAGAGTAGAAGTCATAAAAAGGCAGCTTTTGGGCTGACACATATGCAAGAACTTTCTAGCAATGACTTCTGTGTGAAGATGAAATGTGAATTCTGGTGAAGTAATGAGCTCTCTGTAATTACTAAAGCAGAGACTAAGTGTCTGTCAGGAATGTGAGGAATAATTCCTACACTGGTCTGTGCATGGTGTAGTGGATGGACTGTATGACATCTATGGTCTGTTACAAATTGAAGATTCTAGAAGTTTGTCCTTGTCTACTTTGAGGAATTTGTCTTCCTCTGACAATGTTCAGTAACTCTGTGTTAGGGCTTGGATGTCTGTTTCACAATATATGCAGATATCTGTGACTCATTTCTGTCTGTTTCCTATGTGATAAAGAGGAGCATTCTGATCTACTTCTGAGCATGAATTACGTGTGCATACAAAAGGAAATAATAATCACAGTCAGTAGTACTCTTTCTTAGTGGTGATTGAGGTGACTGTACATTGTCTCCCTTGGGTGGGAAAAAGCATGTTGTTTCAGCAGTCTATACTCCCCATATCAGTGGAGAGGAGTTAAACAATTCTCTCAAGGTCATACAGGCAGCAGAACCAAAATTCACTGACCATAAGGGTGATTTAGTTGTCTTTTAGTCTTTGTTGTATCTATACATTTCTGTTCTTAGATGAAGGAATATTAGAAACTAATGTAACATTGAAATCTTCAAGTCAGAAGAGAGAATTGTCAAGAAATTGGAGTCCATACCTAAATCTGCGAGTATCTGGATCTCTATGCAGCCCTGAAGATTTGTTTGGCCTGGTAACCAAGATGCTTTGTCTTACAACAAGGGAACAACTTTTCTAGCTATGCTGAATCTGGAAGTGAACTTGGTGGGGGCAAATGCTTTTTAGTAATGACTTTAAAATGAAGTATGTTCTTTTCAGACTAAGGTGGTAGTAGAGGGAATGTGCTCCTGATGTTGGTGATTTTGTTCTTCTTGCTTTATATTCTCAGTGAATTCTCTTTGTAAAGGCTAATTAATATTAATGGGTTTATTGAGGTTTTGGGGTGTTCAGGATCCCAAAATACTGACACACTGGGTTCTATTTGAATGAATTAGACTCAACCCTTCTTTTAGTTAAAGAAAAGCAAAGTTTATTTAAGATTCACCATATTGGGCAGACTCTTAAAGAATCTGAGCATTTGTGACGCTTGTATTGAGAAGCAGGCCAAAGAGAATCTGAGCTAGATTGAATTTGAGCTTGTTTGAATCTAAGCTTCTTCATGGAGGCAAGATTCATCTTATATACAGATAGACTGTGAGAGGGATCTAGGGGTAGTCTAGTAGTCTGGGGGTGACTAGAGGAGGAGTTTAGGGTGGATCTTCATGGGAACAGACTATGGAGGGCTAGACTAGTTTAAGGGTAACAGGTTTGTGCATAGATATTTTGATTGGATCAAGGGTAGGAAATAGGCAGAGGCAATCCAGAGGTAACAAAGATTTGGATGAAGTGATAATGAAAGGCTTATGGCCTCAGGTGAATACCAGATCAAGTGGAAAGACTTAAGGGGAGTTCAAAGGGGATCCCAGAGCTTATACCCCATTGGGTTATCACTAGCAAGCATTACCTCTAATGGAGATAAACTAGAAGCCTTCCCAGTACTATTGTGGATGAAGCAAGGATGCCCATTATCACCACTATTTTTCAATATTGTATTAGAAATGCTAGCAATAGCAGTAAGAGAAGAAAAGAAAGTGAAGGAATTAGAATAGGTAACAAGGAAACAAAACTGTCATTGTTTGCAGACAATATGATGGTATACTTAAAAATCATCTAAAAAACTATGGAAAATAATTAACAACCTTAGCAAAACTTGCAGGATACAGAATAAATCCACATAAATCATGAGCTTTCCTATGTATTACCAACAAATTCTAGCAGAAAGTGATAGAGAAATTCCATTGAAAATAACTGTAGACTACATAAAGTACTTGGGAGACTACATACCAAGGCAAACCCAGGAACTATATGAACACAATTATAAAACACTTTTCACATAGAATCAGAGCTAAACAATTAGAAAAATACGAATCATGCATGGACAGACTAGGACAATATAATAAAATGGCAATTCTACCTAATCTACTTATTCAGTACCATACCAATCAAATTGCCAAAAATTATTTTATAGAGCTAGAAAAAAATTACAAAATTCATCTGGAAGAACAAAAGGCTAAGGATATCAAGGGAGCCAATAAAAATATATGAAGGAAAGTGGTCTAACCATACCAGATTTCAAACTATATCATAAAGTGGTAATTATCAAAACAATCTGACACTGGCTAGAAATAGAGTGGTAGGGCAGTGGAACAGATTAGGTACACATTACATTACAGCAAATGACCAGAGTAATTTCGTGTATGATAAACCCAAAGATCCAAGGTTTTTAAACAAAAAAAAAATATTATTTGACAAAACTTGGTGGAAAAACTGTTAAACAGTATGGCAGAATCTAGGAATAGACTGATATCTTACACCATATACCAAGATAAGTTCAAAATGGGCACATTATTTGCACTTAAAGGGTAATACCATAAGAAAATTAGGAGAGCATGGGATACTTTATTTGTCAGTTGTATGGATAAAGGGATAACTTAGGACTAAAAGTCTAAAAATTGCACTAGAAAATATAATATAGATAATTTTGATGATATAAAATTTAAAAGTTTTTGCATAAACAAAACCAGTGCAACCAAAATTAAAAGAAAAGCAGAAAAGCTGGGTGAAATTTGCAACAAATATCTCTGATAAAGGTCTTATTTTTCAAATATAAAGAAAACTGGGTCAAATTTATAAAAATACAAGTCATTCCCCATTTTATAAAAGGTCAAAGTATTTGGACAGGCATTTTCAGATAAAGAAAACAAAGCTATCTTGTGTTTGTCCTTTATTTTTGAAGAGGATCATGATATTAGGGAGATGATGACATGACTTACAGTTGACTTTGATTTGAATAAGGGATGACTGTGCAAGGTCCCCAGTCTCATTTTCTCCTCCAGAGTCATCTGGATCCAGTGACCATGTATTCATCAGGATGACTGGAGATGGCCCAGGATGCAATGGGATTCTCTGGCCCTTTTAGTCTAAGGCCTTTTAAAGTTCTCACTTTGAGTGAGGTAATGTCCATTCAGTGGAAAGACCTCTTTAAGAAATGAGTTAAGGCATGACCCCTTTAATTAAAAAAAATCAAACTGGGAAGGGAAGACCCTCAGAGTTGAAGGTCAAAAGGGAGACATTAACTACAGACATTCACTCTGAGGCAAAAAGGCTCAAAATATAGCCATTAAGTGGTGCTTGGGCAGGGACCTATTGTGGTTCCAATCTATGAGCTCCAGAGTGAAATGGTTTTAAGGTTCAATCTTTGAGAAAAGAGACAGAGAAAAAAGAAAGAGAGAAAAAGAGAGAGAAAGAAAGAAAAATATAGAAAGAAAAAGGCAAGGAGGAAAGACAGGCAAGGAGGACAGAAAGACAGGGAAAGAAGGGAGGAATAAGGAAGGAAGGAAAGAATCTAGCCAGCAAACCCCACGTTAACTACTTTGGGCCATCAAAATTAACCTTACTTTGGAGAAGATGAGCTGAGTTAACCAACTGGCCTCTTTAAGGAGTCAAGGGATCTATAGTTATATGAAAAAAAATGTTCTAAATCACTATTGATTAAAAAGTGCAAATCTAAGCAAGTCTAAGGTACCACCTCACACCTATCAGATTGACTAATTTGACAAACAAGGAATGCTGCAAGGGATATGGGAAAATTGGGACACTAATGCATTGTTGGTGGAGTTCTGTACTGATCGATCATTCTGGAGAGCAATATGGAACTATGATCAAAGGGCAATCAAACTGTGCATACCCTTTGATCCAACAATATCACTAATAATTCTATATTCCAAAGAGATCATAAAGGGGAAAGGACCTACATGTACAAAACTATCTATAGAAGTTCTTTTTGTGGTGGCTAAGAATTAGAAATCAAGGGGATGATGACTGAACAAGCTGTGGTATATGACTGATTGAATATTATTGTGCTATTAGATAAACAGATTGATTTCAGAAAAACCTGGAAGAACTTACATGAATTGATGCAAAGTGAAGTGAGTAGAAGCAAGAGAACATTGTATACAATAATAGCAATATTATAAGATGAAGAATTGTGAATTACTTAGCTATTCTCAGCAATACAGTGACCCATGACAATCCCAAGGAATTAATAATGAAGCATACTTTCCACCTCCCAGGAAAGAACTGATATTATCTGAATACAGACTAAAGAATGCTATTTTCACTTTCTTTCTTTCCTTCTTTTTTTCATCTTTCTTTCTTTTTCACATCCTCCTGTACAAAATGACTAATATGGAAATGTTTTACATGATTGCACATATTTAACCTACGTCTGATTGCCTGCCGTCTTAGGAAGGGCGGAAAGTATGGGAGGGAGGGAAGAATAGATTTTGAAACTCAAAACTTTAAAAAAACTAAATATTAATATTGTTTTAACATGCAATTGGAAGAAAATAAAATATTATACATATATACACACACACATATAGACACATACATAAATATTAAGTGGTTAAAAGAATAACAGGGTGATGATATAAAAGAAATATTTACTGACCCTGGTGATTGATATTTGGAAGAACACACCCAAATAGTGTCTTAAGTTCCTATTTTGAAAGACACTTCAGTCCTTCAAGGGCACCCGTAGAATCATGAGGGGGAGATATAGCCAGCCATACTCTGTGATCTAACACATTAGTTTGTGTTTGGATTTAGAGAGTAAATCCAGAATTTATATAGACTACATCATCTCAATTGAACCTGGGCACTTTGTATAGCAGATAATATTTTGCACATTTTTCAAGGAGGATACTGAGGCTCAGGGAGACAGTCAACTAATCCCAGTCAGGGATGGAATTTGAACTAGATCTTTCCAACTGAAATTCTAATGCTATTTTCACTACATTAAGCTTTCTCTCATGGAAAAAGAGTCCAGCCAACTTGATACTGGCCAAATATTCAAGGAGGGAGCACCTCTATATAGGCAGCTGGGCACATCTCCAGGAAATCAGGTCACTAGGCTATGTTCTCAGGGGCTCAGTCTTCTGCCCCTCCTTCCAAAACTGTCTAGACTAGGTTGCAAGCCTTCTTGGCAATTGTTCACTCAGGTTGAATTTGACTCTGGAATTCTTGGGTTGAATAGTATATCTCTTTTAGGGGAAAAATGTAGAAACCTCAATAATATTAATTCATTAAATAGGAATTTGTTGATTTATAGGAAGGACTTATTTCATGTAGTTTTTTTCTTCTGTCTTTCACCTTTTTCTAGAAGATGATCAAGGACTGATCAAAGGCACAGAAAATACTCTCTGAATTTCTCCACAATATCTATTACTCCAATGAAACTTAGCTAGAAAGGAACAAAAGGAAGAGACAAAGGTGATTCAAACGTTCTCATCAACTGTATTAAGAGACAGTCTATGATCATTTTGGTTGGCAGAGTTCCCTGCAATATAATTTCACAGTTAGTACTGGGGACTTGAGTTTGGTCTTTTTTCTTCCAAACTGACCACATTTTTGAAACAAAACACAATCTATACAGGCTATGAAATATGCATGAAAAGGATCTAGAGCCAAGAAAGCCCTGCCTTGGGAAAACTCCACCCAATACCCTCATCCCTCTAAATTTAAGTTGCGTAGGAATAATACGGTATTCTTTACTGTTACATCTATTATCCTTCTCTTTACCCCTACATTTTGTTTATAATAACACTTAATTATTTAGATCTAACACAGCGGTGCCCAGTGCCTACCTGCCTGAACAACCAGCCAACTATATATTCATTTAGTTCCTCTAGATAGGATGGCATCATTTAAGAAAGAGGAGAAAGATTATAGATATCTAGAGGTTAAAAGGACCTTAGAAATCATCTAGTCTGATGGCCTTCGTTTTTATAGATATAGTAACTGAGACCTCCAGAAGTGGAATGTTTTCTCAAGGTCATATAGACACCAGAAACAAAATTCAAACACCACTCTCCATGAAACCATGCTATCTCCCACAGTGGTTATTTATTCTTTGCTTTACTTTTTTCCTACAAAGAAACTTCTTCAGGAAATCTCTCCTGAGGTATTCCCTACTACCACAGTCTGACAACTTGTCAAAAACAGCAGCTCCAGGCCATTCTGACACCAATCTTCTGAGCTCAGAAATCATCAGTGATAGCTGAGATTAGAAAAACAATGTTTTCTCAATACTTGAAGTTATGCCTTCTAAGGTCATTTATTTGACTTCTAGAGTCAAATAAACACCATAGAGTTCTATGGTATTTTGCACTTGTGCATTGTTTTTGGCGCACAACTAGAAAATGAGTCAAAAGAAAATCTGGGGAGCCCTATGCAAAGAAAATCAAGGTCAATAATGAGAGAGTCTTTAAATCAACCCAAGGTTAGCCAAAGAAATATGGGAAGATCATGGTGTAAAAAAAAATTGCTTGTGAGTAGCAGAAACACTAAATTAGTTTCTAGCCTCAAGTTTTATCCCAAATCAAATTCAGGCTGCTTCAGCTCCCTATTTATCTTTTGATTCTTTTTCCTTTCTATGGCTAAATATTGTCCCTGTGTTTTCATAGCCTGTGTCTCATTCTCTTCATGTTCCATCAATTATCCTTCTTGCTCCAGAATTTTCTCTTTCTTTCCACTAAATTTTTTCTCTTCTACTGTCAAAAAGGTATCTGTCTCCCTATGCTAAAAAAATGCTTATTTTCTACTACTGGTTCACCCTGGAACTTGCCCCCCTCTAATAATAATAATTAGCATACTTTCTCCTCCTGCTCTGTTATATTCTCAGCATTCCAGAACTTCAAAACCCCTGCTTAATATTATTATTATTTTTTTTTGGAGACAGCATTAAGTGACTTGCCCAGAATCACACAACTAGTAAGTGTCTGCAGCCAGATTTGAACTCAGATCCTCCTGACTCTACACTGGACCATTTCAGTGCTCTCCTGCCTATCATTATTTCCCCCCTTGTCTAACCTTCTAATGCCCATTTCCTTGTTCCCATCACACTTAATCTGACTGCACAAACACCTCACTCAGGATCCACACACCTTTTCCACTATATTCCCTGGAATGACCACTCAATAGGTAACAAACTAGCTTTCATCTTAAAACTTTAACTTTCTCACTCTTTCCATCTTCTTACATTCTCTGAGAGGAGGCTTCTGATCACACTACATCCTTGGGCAGCATTTCCATCACAGTTTACACTCCAATTTATAGCCTATGACTCATTTGGCTATAATAGGGGAGTGAGACTACTCCTTACTTCCAACTGCCAGTAGGTACAGGCTCTTCTTTTTCCTCCAATACTCAGTAACTTCTCTTCCTTTGAGTTGTACTCAGTTCACATATACCACCCAATTAAGATTTTGGTAGCTTTTGTTTTATCAACTTCTCTTCTTTCCTCACAGCCTTTCTTCAGCAAAATAAAATAAAGTAAAATAAAGTGAGCTACTAGAAGTATTTTAGTAATTAGGAATCTTTTTTTTCTCTTTCTTTGATCTTTTTGAAATATGGCTTAGTGGTGAAATCACTTGGTCAAGAGAAGGTTGTTTGCTTGTTTTAAGCGCTGATGATACAAAAGATATCTGTGTGCCCCAGGAAAAGAGTAAGTAAAGTGTGAGATTAAATAAGCACAGGATACATCATACTTAGATATGTTCTTGAAAGAGGCAGAAGGGGATGGGAACATGTCAAAAGTTCTACAATTGGGGTGGAGCCAAGATGGTGGAGTAGAAGGATGGGCCTGCTCTAGTTCAACTCCCACAGCCCATAAAATACCTGGAAAAATGACTAAACAAATTACAGAGCAGCAGAAGTCACAAACTGACAGAGTGAAAGAGATTTCCAGCCCAAGACAACCTGGAAGGCCAACAGGAAAAGTCTATCATACTAGGCTCAGAGCAGTGCACAGTCCAGCCTTGGCCTCACAGTGTGGCAAGGACAGGACTAGAGGAGGCTTCAAGGTGCAGAATCACAGGTAGTAGCTGTGGTTCCCACATTCCTCAACCCATAAATGCCAACGACACTTCAAAGGTCTTTCACCTGGGTGAGAAGGGAGCAGGGTCCAATCTCAGTCTCAACCCCTAGGGCGGCAGCAGTCACTGCAGCACAGCATTCATTTTTCAAGTCCTTGGCCTAAAGACCCTGGGGTAATCAAGCAACTTATCTGGATCTCAGCCCTGAGTGGTGGACCTGGAGTGAGGAAGAGCAGTGCTATGTTGGAGCTGGTGGAGGCTCTGGAGAGGGAATTCTACTTACAGATCCTGGGCAGAAAAGCTTGCAGTTACTTCCAGACCAGAGCACAGGCCAGGGGAGAATTAAACTCTTCTCCCTTGATTGTGTCACTTTGGAGGAACTGAGAACTTACAGGTCCCTAAAGTATACCCTTCACAAGGACTCAAAAGTCAGGTAACAGGCTGGGAAAATGCCCCCAAAAGGGAAAAAAAAATAAGACTATAGAAGGTTATCTTCTTGGTGAAAAGATATTTTCTTCCATACTTTTGGAAGAGGAAGAACAAAGCATACCATCAGAGGAAGACATAAAAGTCAAGGTTTCTGCATCCCAAACATCCAAAATAAATATGCAATGGTCTTAAACCATTGAAGAGCTCAAAAAGGATTTTGAAAATCAAGTAAGAGAGGTGGAGGAAAAGTTGGGAAGAGAAATGAGAGTGATGCAAGAAAATCATGAAAAGCGAATCAACCACTTGCTAAAGGAGACCCCAAAAAATGCTAAAAAAAAAAAATAATAATAACACCATTGAAAATAGACTAAGACAAATGACAAAAGAGACCCAAAAAGTCAATGAGGAGAAGAATGCTTTAAAAAGCAGAATTAGCCAAATGGAATAGAAGTTTCAAAAGCTCACTGAAGAAAATACTTCTTTAAACATTAGAATGGAGTAGATGGAAGCTAATGACTTTATGAGGAAACAAGAAACTACAAAACAAAACCAAAAGAATGAAAAAAATAGAAGACAATGTGAAATATCTCATTGGAAAAATGACTGACCTAGAAAATAGATCCAGGAGAAATAATTTAAAAGTTATGGGACTACTTGAAAGCCATGATCAATAAAGAGCCTAGACATCATCTTTCGTGAAATTATCAAGGAAAACTGCCCTGATATTCTGGAACCAGAGGGTAAAATAATATTGAAAGAATCCACTGATCATCTCCTGAAAGAGATCCTAAAAGAAAAACTTCTAGGATGAGGCCAGAGTTCCCAGGTCAAGGAGAAAATATTGCAAGCAGTCAGAAAGAAATGGTTTGTGTATTATGGAAATACAATCAGGATAACACAAGATCTAGCAGCTTCTATATTAAGCGATAGAAAGACTTAGAATATGATATTCCAAAAGTCAAAGGAACTAAGATTAAAACCAATAACCACTTACCCAGCAAAACTGAGTTTAATAATTCAGGGGAAACAATGGTCATTCAGTGAAATAGAGGACTATTCCTCTAGCATTCTTGATGAAAAGACCAGAACTGAATAGAAAATTTGACTTTCAAACCCAAGAATCAAAAGAAGCATGAAAAGGTAAACAGGAAAGAGAAATCATAAGGTACTTAACTAAAGTTGAGCCATTTACATTCCCAAATGTAAAGATAATATTTGTAACTTTTGAAACTTTTCTCAGTATTTGGGTAGTTGGAGGGATTATATACAGATATATAGATAGACAGATATGATGAGAGAGAGAGAAAGAGAGAGAGAGAGAGAAAAAGAGAGAGAGAAAGAAAGAGAGAGAGAGACACTATGGAGAGACCATGGAGTGATGTGTTGACTCTTGGGTGAAATGGATTTCGTGAGACAGAGTGCCACAAAGTCATCATCTTCATTCTTTCATAGTCATAAAATCTAGTGATAAGGCAAAAGTCAATGGATTGGTTGACATCTTCAAGGTCTGAACAAGCTTTAAGCACTCCACTATTCCTGCTTCAGCCATCTTCATGGCAATGGAACAGATTGTTATCATTGCCCTCATTCACCCATTTGGCCAGGAGGAGGTCTTCACATGTTTGAGATAGACACCCCACTAAATCATCAGTGGGTTGAGGCTTATTAGTTATCCTTGAACTGATTTGACTACTCCACTAAGATGGTTTTACTAGAGTGTGACTGCAGTACATGCTATAGCTTCTTGGAGCCACAGATGAGAGCTGAGTGCCAAGTGGACACCAAAGGTAGATGAGCAGCCTTGAAAAGAACTTAGTAACAGAGTGCTCCCTCAAAACTCCATGAACTCCATCTGGGTAGCTATAATATATTTAATAAACAATAAATAAAATTTAAATAAAAATATAATCAATTAGTTAATTAAAGTAATAGCTAAATAATAAAAACTATATTTAATAAATACTTTTTGGTTTATTGCTTGATGGACATCAATTTCAATTAAATCTTGCCACAATGTTATGTTCATAGTGATAAATCTTTTGCAGCAAAATAAAATCAAGATACTCAAATTTATGACTGTCACCTTCATAGGTGCTGAGGGGTGGAGGTGAGATAAGGTGGGATAGTCACAACTGATTCTAGTCTGCCTCCCTGAAAGAGTTAACTCAGGTCCCCCTGCACACACACACACACACACACACACACACACACACATACACACACACCCTTTCCCACCCTATCCCTAGTTTGCAAACCTCAGCTGTGGCACCCACTCCCTCTTAATTACATTTATTTACAGAACTCAAAAGGAGGTGGAATCAGTTGCCAAAAGGTCACATGAATAAGAGTTACAAATAAAAGCTTACTCGTGATCTGAGCTATATTTGACTGTCAAGTTGGAAGCATTTCCCTCTATCTCTATTAAGAATAGATAGATAGATGTATAGAAGGATGGAGAATACTTGCCCAAAGGATACATATACAATGTAGCAACAGAGCATTTCATAGAAAATGGAAGGAGACTGAATAAGGAAGGAGGGGGAAAATTGAAGGATGGTATGGGAGGTTGAAAAGGCAGATCTTGACTGATGAAAACAAATGCAAAATTTAAAACAAAGAAATTAATTAAAAAAATTTTAAGGAGAAAGGAGAGAAATTGGGGAGGGAGCAGGAAAATATGAGGGTAGATAAGTATGTAGGAAGAGACTAAGAAATGGGGGAAGAGATGGTGCCTATACTACTTCTAATATTAGAAATTTGTTTTAGGAAAAGATACAAGACACACTTGACATTTGAAACCTGAGCCAGTAAGTTAATAAACATTTATTAAGTACCTCAAGTGGAACTGGCCTCTTCCATCTTCCCTCTAGAAGGTGGAAGTCAGAAACACTGAAGAGATCTCACAGCCTGAGGACTCATCTCCAGATATGAAGAGATTTGAATTCTGTCTCCTGGTCTTGTCAACTCTGCCCTACATCTCCTGCAAGTTCAGGGCAGTGATCTCCATCAAAAAAGGAGTGAGTCCCATATGCCTACTATTTGTCAGGCACTGTAGTAAGAACTTTGGGTACAAAGAAAGGCAAAAGGTAATCGCTTACATTCTAATGAGGATGTCAACAAGCTATTTACAGGATAAATTAGAAATCAACAGAGAGAAGGTACTAAAATGAAGGGAGATTTTCCTGTGGAAAGCAGGATTTTAACAGGGACCAGAAGGAAGCTGGGAGGCAAAGACAAGGAAGAAGAGCATTCCAGGCATGGAGGAATGTCAGTGAAAATGCCTTGAATCAGTGTCTTATTCAAGGAACAGCAAAGAGGCTGGCGTCATTAGATCACAGAATGAATATGTGTGGGAAGGGTGCAGGAACACTGGTAAGATACAGTTAATGAAGGGCTTTGAAAAGCCAAATTGAGAGTTTTATATTTGATCTTGGAACTTAGTGAGTGGGGTCAGGGTCTGGGGGAGTGGGAGTGTGTGTGCGTGTGTGTGTGTGTGTGTGTGTGTGTGAGAGAGAGAGACATGGTCAGACGCCTTTTTGGAACGTCATTTTGACAACTGACTGGAGAGATATATGGGAGGTAGACCTACCAGTAGACTATTGCATAGTCCAAACATGAGGTGATAACAGACTGTACTAGGACAGTGTCTCAGTAGGCTTGCCAAGAAGACAGGCTATCCAGAGACCAAGGCCACAACTATTCCCTATTCTCTTGGGAAAATATAGTCAGTTCAGGATGTTACTTACCCTGATTCCTCAGCCCAGGCTAGTTGATGAGACCCTGAAGACTGGGCCCACAAGTGAGAAGCTGCTTCAAGTTGTAGAAAAGGGGTGAGGAATCAAGACTGGCTAGTGAGGGACTGAGGGAGACAATGGCCCAAAGTAGGCAAAAATTCTCCAAGTGCACAGAGGCAACTGTGATAAAGGCTCAGCATCACTGGGGCTATATACAAGTACTCAGAAACTTCACAGAGACAAATCCTGTCCCCCTGGGGACTAGTCCACTCAATGTTGTCTCCTCAGGGCTACTGTAGATTAATTTAGGCTTGGCCCTAGTCCAGGGTGAGTTAGAGTTGGATTCCACTTTCATGTCTTGATTCCACCTTGAAGACAGGCAGCTTTGTATGTATATCCTTTGGGCAAGCAGAACATGGAGTGAGGTGGTAGATGTTCCTATTGTTTGCTGTTGGCAAAATCTCCAGAAATTTCCCCATTCAGTTCCCCATTCAGAGCTCTGCTCTGTTGAATTACTTGACTTTTATAATGTTTCCTTCCTCTTCTCCCCAGTTCATCCCCCAGCCTTAGATTGTCACAGCTAAAAGGCATGTGGCAGAGAGGATACTGTCTCTGGAGTCAAACCATGGCTAAGTTGTTTACTACCTGTATGACCCTGTACACGTCACTAGATCACTTTGTTAAGGGTTGGGTTTTTGTGCTGTTTAAATTCAGGCTGTAGAGTTTACATGAAGGCAAGAATCAGCTATTCTGAATATTTTGGAGCCTAAGACATTGTCATCTTCATCTCATATTAATGACAACAATAGTAATAGCTAGCATTTATGGAACACTTTAAGGTTTGCAAAGCCGTTTACAAATATCATTTGAAGACATAAATGCATTCTTCAAAGCATTCTCTGGTCAAGTAATTTTTTTGACACTTGGAGATTGCTGTGGATTAAATAATTGAGAGTTGACCTCACATAGCAACCAGCAACAACCTAAAATCATCAAATGGATTTAATGCCTTCTTGACTTCGATGTCTTTTGCCTGAATGTGTTTTTGTTCTCTTTGGGAGGAGAGTATGGAGGTGGTATTTTCAAATGACCCTTGCTCCTTCCTTCCTTCAGACAAATGCTACTTTTCATCTGAGGTGCAAAGAGTCTGCTTTTCACCTGCTGTTCCTCCAGTCGTTGCAGGGATGACTGACAGCCAAGGAATGTAGAAGCAGCTCATACCTGTGAATGAATCAATCTTAGCTGTCAGAGGTGCTTGCTCTTCCTCTTCTCCTTCAAGGTCATTTGTCCACAGCAGCTCAGTATGACTTCAGCCAAAGTAGATATTATCCGAAGTAGAGGTCAAGAGTCAGATTAGTTGGAACCACTAAAAAGCTGAAAAATATCAACAAATCTACCAATAGGGTGTCTGGAATGAGACTCGCAACAGAAGACCTAAAAGAGCAAGAAGTAGCAGGCAACTGTGTAATCCAGATTTCCCCTGACTTGCTGTGTGATTTTCCACAAGACACTTCATCTCTCTGGTCTTAGCTCTCCCTTACATAAAATGAGAGGTCTGAGTTCTTCTGGATTTTAGACCTGGAAAGGAAATTGAAATTATATAATCGGAGTGTCAAAGCTTTAAAGACAGAAGGATGTTTGAGGTCATCTAGAGGACTAATTTTTTTTCTAAAACAAATTTCTAGTAGCATTAGAAGTACTACTGACCCTGCTGCTCTCCTCAATACATTTCTCTTCCTATGCATCCCCATGTTTCCTTTTTGCCTCTGGCTCTGTCCTTTTACAATTTTTTAAACTGAGTTTCAGGGGGCATTGCCAAACAAATAGCAAGTAACAAGGATAGGTTTTGATTATAAGTCCTCTGACTAGCATTCTTTTCAATATATCATATTGTCTCCTGAATCATCTAATCCAAACCTGTCATTTTGAGAGGAGGAAACTGAGACACAGCAATGTTAAGTGACTGACCCAAGGTCACACAAGTTAGTTAATAGCTGAGTCATGATCTGAATCCCCAGCCTCTCTACTGCACATCTATCAGCTGTGACAGTCTAAGGCTGGGGGATGGATTGGGGGAAAAGAGGAAAAGGAACACTACAATAAAAGCCAAGTAATTGAACAGAGCAGAGTTTTTGACTGGGTAAATTTCTGGAGATTTTGCCAACCACAAACAATAGGAACATCTACCACCTCTTTCCACATTCTGCTTGCCCAAAGGATATACATACAAAGCTGCCTGTCTTCAAGGTGGAATCAAGACATTAAAGTGGAGTCCAACTCCAATTCACCCTGGACTAGGGCCAAGCCTAAATTAATCTACAGTAGCCCTGAAGAGACAACATTGAGTGGGCAAATCCAGAAAGATAGAATTTGTCTACGTGAAGTTTCTGAGTGCTTGTGTATAGCCCCAGTGATGCTGAGCCTTTATCACAGTTGCTTCTGTGCACTTGGAGGATTTTTGCCTACTTTGGGCCTTTCTCTCCCTCAGTCTCTCATTAGCCAGTCTTGATTCATTTCCTATAACTTGAAGCAGCTTCTCACTTGTGGGCCCAGTCTTTAGGGTCTCATCAACTGGCCTGGGCTGAGCAATCAGGGTCACTTCCTGTACTGACTATATTTTCCCAAGGGTATAGAGAGTAGTTGGTCCCTGGATAGCTTGTCCAGTGAAAGATCTTCTTGGCAAGCCTATTGGTGAGGGGGGTTTCAAATGCTAAGTTGTTATCATCATCATCATCATCATCCTCATTATCATCTTTTTTAGTAGCTTTTACAAATAGGTATTTTCTTCAATCATATGACAAGAATAGGAGTATAAAACATTTATGTCTTCAGCCTCTACCTGTACCATAGGGTCCTGGTCTTCCCTGTACTGCCTGAGTCTCTGTAGAAATTACGCTTAGACTTCAAGCATTATTTTCATGTCATTGGTCCCACCAAATACAGGTTCCAACTAGACATTGCCATGGGATAAGTCCTCTCCTTAGCTTCTGCTGACCTGAGTCCTCTTTGCTCCTGTGCCACTGAAAAGCCTAGTCTGGGGTTCACTCCTGATCACTTCCTAATCACTTGTGCTGATCACTTGAAGTTCATAATTTCCAGGCTACATCTTCAGGCTCCAAAAAATAACAAAAAATAAAAGAGCAAATGTTAACAGCAACAACAACAGAAAAATCAAAAACAAAAGCAAATACAAAGGCAGAGAACTGAGGCCCATAATAATGCATGCCAATTTCACATGGTTAGCACCTGAAGACTCCTTACTTACAGCATTGTCTTTTTTTCTATTAGAACTCTGTCAGGTAGAAAGAAGTCAGTCAAAGAGAGGGCTAATACTAAAACAAAGTTTTAGTGGCATTAGAAACATTGCATGACCTATTTCTCCTCTTCTCTATTCTTTGTCTCTGTGTCTGTCTCTCTGTCTTTCTGTGTCTTTCTATCTCTGTCTTTGTCTCGCTGTCCTCCTTCATCCCCCTCTTACCTCTTTACCACTCATCCCCTTATATACTCCTTTTCCCTTCTCTTGTCATAATTAATAGCAAAATAAAAGAAATGCACCCAATCTGACAATCAATATAGCGCTGATGAAAAATATATAACTGAAAGACCTTTTTCTCTAACCCACCATATTAATGCAACTTTTTGGCTACTATTCCCTATCTTTTTGAGTTCTATAAATAATTTTAAAAGTTTTAAATCCCTGTGGTACAAAGAGGAATAGATGTATGTATCACCAAGGCAATATTCTCAGCACCAAGGGTGACTACAAATATGCCAGTGTAGTTTTGAATCGCAAAGTATAACAGACTCTCTATATAAAAAGCAGAAGAAAAACATTTATTCAGACACCAGAAATCCACATCCCAATACCAAAGAGGCAAATCCTTTATAGTAACCAAGAAATCAATACACATTAGTACTGCAGGAGACAGAGCCATTTCCAAGGCTTCCCCCCACCACCACCTCCCCTCTCTAGAACCTTCCTACAAACATTCAAGGGCCTAGCTGTCTGCTTGCTTGTGTCCTCTCCTCCATCTTTCTAACTTCTCTCATCAACTTCCTCAGTTCTACTCTGCCTTTTCTGTTCCACCTGTTCAGCAAGTTCCTCCCACTACATGTGACTTAGGCTTCCATGTGATTTGAGCAGGTCACATGAGCCTATTAAAGAAAGGGAAAGCTCTTTCCATTTAAATTACAATGGAACAGCATCCTATCTCCTATCTCTCCTCCCTGGCCCCTAGAACAAGGAAGGAGATCTGGGTGAAGAAGAAATTTGTCTTTAAAGCAGGAGTTTTTAACCTGGTTTCCATGAAAAAGATTTTTGAAAAAATATTTGACAAACTATTTCAATACAATTGGTTTCCCTTGTAATCCTGTGTTTTATTTTATCCATTTAAAAGCATTATTCTGAGAATGGATCCATAAGCTTCACCAGTCTGCAAAAGGTGTCCATGATACTAAATAGTGAATGAATGAATGAATTAAAGTTAAGAATCCCTGACTCTAAAGAGTTTCTATATGCCCTGTGGAATCCCTTGTTGGCAAACTATAGAGAAGTGAAACAGATTAGCTACTTACTATACAAAGGAAAAATTGAGGAAAAATTGAATTGACAAAAGGAAAAGATATGGACCATACATGGGATATATAACACCATTTTCACAACCCTATATGCAAAGACAAGTGAATACAAATGTGTGTATGCAACCCATGCATAATTATGTTAAAAATATTTCCGAGACCCATCCAGCACCTCTGGAAATGGATTAACCCCAGGAGAGAGTTGAGAAGGTACATAGCTCATATCTGACTGTATAAGATCTGATATTTGTCAAGTGCTGTGACAGTTTTTCTGCCTGAACCAGGAAAACCTGTCAGTTCTCTCCACTGCAATTAGAAAAGCTGGAGAGAGGAAGCAGAATGATATTCCAAAGGAAGCCAAGTCCTACTTTACTAAGAGAAGTCCATCTAGCCTCCATATTTCCCAAGAAAAGTATTCTGGTGAATATTTTGAACATGACCAAATGATCTTGTGGAATTAAAATCTTTGTACATCCTGTAGTTCATGGAATACTCACAATTCAGAAATCTTCTAAATTCCTGAGGTCAGAGAGAGAGGTACAACCACCAACTCTTTCTCCATCTCTTTAAGACATTGTCTGTATATAGGGTTACACAAAGACTTTCTTGGTTGTCTGAGCTGATGTAAAATCCGTGTCCCTTTGAGTTCCACCTGCCTGGGGAGAGATGGAAGAAGGCTGGTAGGGTGAACTCTCAAAAGGGCAATATGTTCAAGAGTCCATGTGAAAATGTTTCCCTCGTTTTTGTTTCCCTAGGTGAGGAAAGAGGAACAATTGCCTGAGCCTCTGTTCATTGATCCAGTGGCAAGGTGTTATGGATATTTGTCAGCTTGCTCTCACCCCAGCCTCTACTTCTGTTGAGTTAAAGGAAATTCTCCCTCTAATGGGTCTGCCAATTCAGTCAGTATATCAGTGGTATACAACTCTTTTCCTGGTACGGCAGGAGGACTCCTCCTACTGTGTAAACTGAGGCGTAGGGAAGCCAGAGACAGCAGCCTTAGAGGAGCCTAGCACTTCAATTACTCCGTTTCATATCACTCTAGTCCTTGGGGAGCTGGTGAGACTGGCACCATCTGCAGCCAAAGGGCTTCTGCTTCTGCAGTGTTAATAACAAAAGCCTTCAGCTCCTGAGCAGTGGAAGCTAAGTTGATGGCTATTTAATTATCTGGAATTGTGGTGCTGTTCTTATCCTTTTTATGTTATAGTAGAAGAAATTGGGGCATACATTAATTACCTAATCCGTATGTAAATTGTCACACATAATTTTTCCGGTACAAAAGGGTTCCCACTTAGATACCTGTCTCAGTCTTTAATAAATGTTTGTAATAAAAAAAGATAAGACCTCCCAGGTCTCTAGGAAAGGACTTGATGGTATGGGTTTGACTCTACTGGGCCCAACATTCCAATGGGGTTTTAGAAATTAATACCATGTGTTTCATCCTAAAATACCTTTCTCTGCTCTGAGTTATGGTGGTCAAGACAGTCCAACAGAAAGGAAGGGAGAAAGCTTGGGCCTAGAGGAGTCAAGAAAATGTATCTTCCTTTTTTCTTTCCAGAGATGAGGGACAAAGAGTGTAAAATATAGAGTCTGATGTCAGACATCTTTATTATGAAGAATAAATTGCTAGATTGCTAAAATAATAAGAAGCAAGGTGTAGACTGCCCTGATTCCAAATGAACTCCTCTCCAGCCCAGTTCAGTTCTTCCCTGATCTGCTCTCCCACCTCAGTTCAGTTTATGTTGTCCCTGACACAAAAGTCACTAGTTATAGCTCTACCCAATTCTTTCCTTTTGGAAGGAATTCAGTTTCAGGGAAGGGACAGTGCCCAGGGCACCTGCTAGCTGATGAGAAAATAAAATCACAACCTCTCCAATGACTTTGATGATATAGTCCATTTTTCCTAGGAGAGAGTAAATGTCAGTATAAGATAATGTACTTTCAAGAAGATTTTACAGAAAGAATACCCTTCTTTACTACAAATACAACAATGTAAATGGTAGAAGAAATAATTAATGTAAAGCCAAACACTGTATAACTGTAATGATCAACCTTGGCCCAAAGAAGGAATGAGCAAATGTTCCTCCCTCCATTTGGTATAAGAGATAAGTAGTAAACATTGCCACTCACTGTTTTTCTTGTTGCAAAGTTGCAGGGGATGGGGGTTGTCAGGATTTGGAAATAATTGAGGTATAAAAACAAAAGACTTCAGCAACTTATAAGACAGAAGGAAGGAAGGAAGGGAAGGAGAGAGGGAGGAAGGAAAGAGAGAAAGAAAGAAACAAAAAAAAACAAAGAACGGCAACTTTTCTCAAATCACTGTAATCCAATTTTTGTTTCAGACAATATGGTGAACATTATTGGGATCTTTTTTCCCTAACTGAGAGATATCTTAGAGATTCACTTAGAGATTTCAGGGGAAACTTTCTAGAATCTGACTCTTTTCAGGTCTTTTGAAAAAAAAATTCTTGATACTTTTATCAAGATTAAAAACAACTGTAAAAGAAATTTTAGGGCAGGTAGCAGAATGGATAGAGTTCCCAGTCTGAAGTAAAGAAGACTCATCTTCCTGAGTTCAAATCTAGCCTCAAACACTTACTAACTGTGTGACTTAACCTGTTTGCCTCAGTTTTCAGGTCTATAAAATGAACTGGAGAAGGAGATGTCAAATCACTCCAATTTCTTTGCCTAGAAAATCCCAAATAGGTCAGAAATAGTTGGATATGGACTGAAAGGACACAACAACACAAAAGAAGTTAGGATTTTGTTTTTTTAATGGTCACATTTCCTTGTTCTGCTAGGAGGTGTGATTAGGTTCCTTAATCAAATCTGAAAAACAGCTGAAAAGCTGAAGGATTAGTCACTCCCCCTGGAGGCTTTTAAAAAGCAAACTTCACAGATCCAGAATCAGTAAAAGCCCTATCAGTCAAGGGAGTCACCCTTGGCAGTTGAGAAGAGAGCTAGCTATTAAGAATGAACCCAGCTCTTGATTGGAGAAAGTGATTTCTCTTCCTTTTTTCCCCCATCAGTAATAATAGTTTTGCAGCAGAGCACTTCTATTCTCAGCAAAAAAGCAGATCCAGTGAAGGGCATTTCAGGATAGAAATGTCTGGAGCAAACCCAAGGAGCCAAACCAGGTAACCTGCCCAGACTCTGTGTCTGGTAGTACTGCTAAACTAATACTGAAGCCCCCTACTCCAACCATGCCACTACCATTCTTAAAATTCTCACTCTTCCCAGTGTCTATTCAAAGAAAATTCTGGTAACTGTGAACATCAATAGCCAAAAGTTAATTCCAGGGACAGGGAGATTTAAAATGAAACAAGAGAAGATACTGTATCCCATTTTGATAACCTTTCTGGGATGTTTGCTATTTTTGGATCTGTTCTGATGAGCATGTAATGAATGATCTAGACATTAAGATAAGGTTCACTCTTTGCTAGCTTCTGCATAAGTCCCATTCAAACAATCTCTTTTAGGAAGTTTCATGGCAAGCTAAAATCTAGTGGCAAAAGATTAAAGGAAGAAAAAGTGGCACCAGGAAAGGAAATATGATGTTCCTGATAAGAAGAGCAATAAGCATATGTGGTGAAAGAACATTAGTTTTCTTTTGATCTCTTGGATCTCTGACCCTTAGGGCAGATCTTTCCCAGAAGATGTTCTCATGCACATGACCCATGTCATTGGCATAATCAACCTTGTTGGCTCTTTCCCAATCTTATGTCATATTACTACCCTTCACACGGTTTCATTAAAACCAAACTGAACTATGAGCCAGACTGGTTTTGTCCTTCCCTGCCTCATACGTGTGCATTTATACATTCCATCTCCCAAGATGTCCAGAATGTACTGCGTTCATACAGCTACCTGATGAAATTCTTTTCCTTCAAGCTTCGATTCAGCTGCCTCATTTTTCTTAGTCTTTCCTAATTTCCCATCTAGAGGTGATTATCTACCCCTTCCCAGATTCTCTCTTACCTCTACATCTGATCCCTCCCTCATACCAACAGTTATTCTAACCTGCTATTTGCCTACATCTCAACTCATCTCCATTACCCAACTAGACTATACATTTCTGAAGAACAAAGGTGAGATTTCCATTTTCCTACTTCTAGAGCCTAGACTGTCTTTTGCAAATGTTAGATACTCAGAAAATGTTTATTGATTTTGTGGTTGAGAGAGCAACACCAGGATTCTGCCCCACTGTTTTGGCCTCCTAGGCCTGCTTAAATATTTCATAATTTTATTTTGTTTGTTTAAAATCAGTTTCTTAAATTTAAATACTTGAGGTGGAAGGGAACTCAGAATACCCACTTACAAATGTGGGTATTATCGTATATAATCTTGATAGCAAAAAATAATCCTTTTATTCTTACCCTATTGTCTCTCTATCACACACCTTAAAGTGAGTTTTCCAATCCTTTTCTCCTCTAGTTTCCTACACCACCTTATCAGTAGAGAACTGGTTCCTGTGGGGGTTTTTTTGGCTTTCTCATTCTCCTCCTTTGCCAAATCTCTGAAATAGAGGTGCCTCTTGTCCTTTCCAGGTCACCCCTTTTACCATTTATTCTGTCTCTCTCTGTCTCTTTCCTCTGTCCCTGTCTGTCTGTCTCTTTCTCCTCACCTATCTCCCTTTCCCTCTTCCTTCCCTAACTCCTTTGGGGTCTCATTATCTACCAATTCCTTCCTTGGTGACTGAAACATCACCATAGGATCTCCTCATCCTTCAAAACAAAACAATAACAGTAACAGTAACAGTGACAACAAATACCTTCACTTAGCATTTCCATTCTCTCAAGCTATTGTTCCACCTTGTTCTCCCTGTGTCTCCTCTTCCCTCAACTCCTTACCTTACTACCTGGTAACTGACCTTACATAATTGCTAAAGTTGATAGCTTTTTCCAGTCCTCATCCTACTTGAACACTGCAGAGCTGTTTCTTGTCTATTCCCTGCTTCTTGGATATTCCCTTCTTCTTTAAGTTTCTGATACACTGCACCTTTACAATCCTCCCCCTACCTGTCTGACGGCTCCTTCTCAGTTTCTTTTGCTGAATCATCATCCATCTCCCTCTTGAAATGGACTGAACACTGGGCTTGGGATCAGGAAGACTCATCTTCCTGAGTTCAAATCTAGCCTCAGACACTAGCTGTGTGACCCTGAGCGAGTCTCTTAACTCAGTTTGCATCAGTTTCTCTATCTGTAAAATAAGCTGAAGAAGGAAATGGCAAACCACTCTAGTATCTGCCAGAAAAAAACCCAAATGAAGTCACAGAGAGTCAAACACGACTTAAAAATGACTTAGCAAAACTATAGGTGTCTCCCAAGACTGCCTTGAGTCCTCTTCCCTTATCTCTCTACAAAGTCTCTTATTGATCTCACCAGCTCCCAAGAATTCAATTATCATGTCTATGCAGATGACTTCTAAATCTGTATACAGTACTCAGTTTTAATCTCTCTTCAGAACTCTAGTCCTTCATTACCACCTGCCTTCTGGCTATCTCTACTTGAATGTCCTATAGGCATTTGAGACTCAGCGACCAAAACTTAACATTTTCTCCTTTGAAGTCATACCTCCTTCAAATTCCCCAATTTCAACCTTTCCAAACATTTTACTTTGTTCCTTTGAGAGAGGTTATTATTTCTTTCTTGTATTTAATAATTAATTATATGATTAGAAGCAAAGATTTTCCCCTTTTCCTCATCCAGAAATCAACCAGTGTGGAAAATTTTGGGCAAAGATTAGCCAAGAAGGCTAAGATCTAATCAAAGACAGGAAAGAAAATCTAAGTTTAGGTGAATGAGTGGATTCCTGATTGTTGCACTTAGACAACTTTGGGAAAATGTGGATCTTCCCTTTTGTTAGACAGGTGATATAGATATTGATAAGTCTCCTTGACCAAGACTGGGTGCTCAGTGTCCTGTACCTCAGGACCCTCATTGGATAAGCCTATCTCTCATTATAATATTCATTCTCTCATTACCCATTAACCAATCAGAGTTGATTACCACCCTCCAATGCATGCCTTTTTCAAAAGACTTTACCAAGGGTTAGACAGGCTCTTCCTCTCTTTGTTCACTAAAGGGAAAAATAAGCCTGTTTTGTTGACTGCTTTCTAGGTATAGTTAATAAAATTGATTATAATTTGCCCAGAAACTCTGTCTCTTGGAAATTTTCAATTGTCACATCCTTCATGAACTCTTTCAAATTAAATTGATCTGTTAATTGTTAGCTAATAACTGAAGTCTACATTCTATCTTCTTGTCTCCATGCCTTTGTAAAAGCTACTTGCTATGTACAGAATGTACTTCCTTCTCATTTCTACCTTTTAGAATTCTTAGCATCCTTCAGGCCTTAGCTCAGGGACTACATCTGATAGGAGGCCTCTCCTGTACCCCTTAGTTATTAATGTTCTCTAGCTCCTCATGTTATCTTGCATTTGCTTTTCTGTGTAAATTTTGTTGAAGAAACTGGGCATAAACCTGATAGTTTATGTTCTTGGATTTAAAGGACTATTATATGGAGAAAGGTTTAGACTTGTTCTACTTGACTCCAGAAGGAAGAGCCAGAAGCAACAACTTCAGAAAAAATTTCCTAACAGAACTGTCAGAAAATGAAATGGGTTGCTTCATGAGATGGTAGATCTCTGTTCTTGGAAATCTTAGATTCATACCAGGAACGCAGGGCTGGTTCAATATTAGGAAAACTATTAGCATTATTGATCATATCAACAAAAAACTAACAGAAACCACATGATTATCTCAATAGATGTAGAACAGTTAATGTTGGTGATAAAGGCCTCATTTCTACAACATATAGAGAACTGAGTCAAATGTACAAAGATACAAGTCATTCCCCAATTGATAAATGGTCAAAGGATATGAAGAGGATATTTTCAGAGGAAGAAATTAAAGGTATCTATAGTCATATGAAAAAATGCTCTAAATCACTTTTGATTAGAGAGATGCAAATCAAACCAATTCTGAGGTACTACATCACACCTACAAGATTGGCAAACATGACAGAACAGTAAGATGATGAATGTTGTGGGAGAGTTAGAACACTAATGCATTGTTGGTGGAATTGTGAGCTGATCCAACCATTCTGGAGAGCAATTTGAAACTGTGCCCAGGGGCTACAAAAATGTGCATACCCTTTGACCCAGCAATATTGCTTCTAGGACTGTATCCCCAAGAGATCATAAAATGGGAAAGGGTCCCACATGTACAAAAATATTTATAGCAGCACTCTTTGTGGTGGCCAAAAGCTGGAAATCAAGGGGATGCCCATCAAGTGGGGAATGGCTGAATAAATTATGGTATATGAATGTAATGAAATGCTATTGTGCCATAAGAAATGATGAACAGGAAGGGAGGCCTGGAAGAGCTTATATGATTTGATGCTGAGCAAAAGGAGTAGAACCAGGAGAACTTTATGCACAGCAATGACCACAGCGTGGGAGAATTTTTTCTGTTTGACTTGGAACTTTGTAGCAATGCAATGACTTAAAAAAACCAAAATTCTCAATGATGTTCTAAGGCAAAATGCCTTCCACATCCAGAGAAAGATCTATGGAATGCAATTGCAGAATGTAACAGATCATTTTTTTTGTTGTGTATATTACATTTTGTTTTGTTAGATGATTTCTCCCATTCATTTTAATTCTTCTACACAGCATGACTATAGTGAAAATGTATTTAATAGGAATGTATGTGTAGAACCTATATAAAATTGTATGTCATCTCAGGGAGGAAGGGTGAAGGGAGGGAAAAATAATAATAATCTAGGTTATATGGTAGCGATTATAGAACACTGAAAATAAATAAAATTAATTTAAAAAAAAAAAGGAAATCTTAGCAAATAGTAGCCAGATGTTGCAGTAGATAGGGAGTTAAATCTAGAGTCAGAAAGTCCTGAATCTTGAGTTCAAATTCAGCCTCAGACACTTACTACTTATATTACCCTGGACAAGTCACTTAACCTCTGACCACCTCAGTTTCCTCAACTGTAAAATGGGTATAATAATGGCATCTACTTCCTAGGGCTGTTGTGAGCATCAAATGAGAAAATATTTGTTAAGTGTTTAGAATAGATCCTGGCACATAAATCCTTCTTTCCTTCTTTCTTTCTTTCCTTCCTTCCTTCTTTGCAGAGGCTGGATGCTCGTTTATCAGATACTTTAGAGTTTTAATTCCTTTCATGTTTGGGTAGGACAAGATGATTTCTGATATTACTTCCAGCTCTGTAATTCTGTGAAGTCAAGATTATCCTGGTCATCCTGAAAGGGTCCATTTTGTATAGTAATACTCATCTTTATTCCTGTCAATTATTTTGGTTTTTTTTGTATTCAATTTTTATTTTTTTCAATGAACAAAATCTATTTTATCTCTCTTCCATCTCTTCCCTCAATTAAAAAGAAAAACGAAATCCTTGTAACAAATGTGCATAGTCAAGGAAAACAAATCCCTGCATTGGTCATGTCCCCTGACCCCCCCCCCCAAAAAAAAGTCTAATTCTGTATCTTGAGCCTATTACCTCTCTGCAATTATTGTTTAAAAAAATTCTTTGGTTATAATAATGCTTTCTTAAAAATAATTAGAAAAGAAAATTGTGGCCTCTTAGCTGGTAGCAAAAATTGTTGGCATCAGAGTTCCTTGTTTGTGAATCATAATGAGAAAGGAGAAATAGTACCTTGTTGACTGACTGATTTGAGGTTGCTAACATTTGAAATAACATTTAGAAAAGAAAATGGCAGTGCCATTTAACTTTTGAAATTCCTTGAATGATGGATCCCTATTGAAAGGAGAAAATTGTTAATGTTGTGCTGGGGGGAAAATGAGTTCTTATTTCATAAAGAGTTGACATGCATGTGCCACGAATCCCACCTATTGTTTCTAGAGCTGAGTGCATTCACATAGTCAAGTGATTCATGAAATGACAGATATGTGCTACAAGTGATTCATTATCCAGGAAACAAATTTCTTAATATTTTATGTGCAAATAAACTAACCTAAAAGGAGTTAAGGGTGCCTCAGCATCACCTGTATAAAACAAATTCTGATCTCTTTTTGAATATATTATTTCTAAAGTATTTTGAAAATATGTCCATGAAGTCAAGAATATCAAGAAAATCAAAGAAAAAAAAAACATGGAGAAAGGTGGCCTAGCAATATCAGATTTCATACTATATTACCAAGTAGTAATTATCAAAGCAATCTGTCACTGGCTAAGAAATGGAGTGGTGATTTGGTAGAATAGTTTATGTACATAATATATAGCAATAGATGACCATAACAATCTAGTGTTTGATAAACAAAAGAGTCAAGTTTTGGAGGCAAGAATTTACCACTTGCCAAAACTGCTGGGAAAACTGGAAAGCAGTTTGGCAGAAACTAGAGATAGACAAATATCTCATACAATATGCCAAGTTAAGGTCAAAATGTGTACATGACTTAGACATAAAAAGTGCTATCATGAGCAAATTAGGGGAGCATGATTTTACCTCTCAGATCTCTGAGTAAAGGAAAAGTTTATGATAAAATAAGAGATAAAGAGGATCAGAAGAAGTAAAATGGTTAATTTTGATTATATTAAATTGAAAAGGGTTTGCACAAACAAAACTAATGAAACAAAAATTAGAAGGAAGGCAGGAAGCCGGGGGGAAAATTTTTACAAAACGTTCCTCTGATAAAGGCTTCATTTCTCAAACACGTAGGTAAATGAGCAAAATTCATAAGACTAAGAGTCATTCCCCAATTGATAAATGATCAAATAATAGACAGGCAGTTTTCAGAAAAAAAGAAATTATCAACAGTCATATGAAAAAAGTGATCTAAATCACTGTTGATTAGAGAAGAACAAATTAAACAACTCTGAGGTTCTACCTTGCGCCTATCAGATTAGCTAACATGTCAGAAAAGGAAAACGAGAAATGTTGGAGGGAATGTGTTAAAAAATTGGGACACTAATGCACTGTTAGTGGATATGGAGCTGGTCCAACCATTCTAGAGAGCAATTTGGAATTATGCCCAAAGAACTACCAAACTTTGCATACTATTTGACCTAGCAATATCCGTACCCCAAAAGAGATCAAAGAACCTATATAGACTAAAATATTTATAAAAACTTTTTGTGGTGGTAAAGATTTGGGGAGTGGTTGAACAATTTGTGGTATATGATTGCAATAGAGTACTATTACGATATAAAAAAATGACAAGGGAGAAGGGTTCAGGAAAACCTGGGAAGAAAAATGAACTGATGCAAAGGAAAGTGAACAGAAAACATTGTACACAGTAACTGCAATATTGTAACAATGATCAATTGTGAAAGACTTAGCTACTTGGATCAATACAATGATTCAAGACAATTCCAACTTCCAGAGAGAACTGTTGAACTCTGAGTGCAGATTTAAGCATGTTGGTTTTTGTTTCATTTTTCTTGCTTTTTTCTTTCAACATGGCTAATATGGAAATATTTTGCATGATTTCACATATATAATGGGTATCACATTGCTTGCCTTCTCAATGGGTAAGGGAAGGGTAGAGGGAGGGAGAGAATTTGGAATTTAAAATTAAAAAATTAACATTAAAAACAAATATGAAAAAACCACAAATATCTCATTTTATCTCAAAAAGAACCATAGGAGGTAGGTGTTACTATTTCCAATTTACAGATAAGAAAACTAAAAGTTCAAGAGATTAAACCACTTGCCCAAAGTTACATAGTTATTAAGTGTCTTGCAGCTACATTTCAACTCAAGTCTTCTTAATTCCTGGTCTAGGCTCAATTACCTTGAATAAGTCATTTTAACTTGTTGAGGATCAATTTAGTCATCTACAAAATGGATATAATTGTATCTCTCCTGCGTACCTGAGAGGATAGTTCTGAGAATCAAATGAAAATGTATGCAAACCACTCTGATGGTTTTATGTGTTTATTTTGTATTGTCCTTGTTATATTGTTGTGCATTTATGCTGACACCAGTTTCCCCTAAACTCCCATTGACTTATTGATGGATACAAAACATCTTGGGGCCGAATATAATGTTAGTTTGAAGATCTTCTCTGCCCTTTAATAGGCCCATGTGACCTGCTTTGAGCTTTGGTCCAACCCAGACCATGAGTCACATGGAACGGATGGTGGAAGGAGCTTGCTGATTGGGTGGAGCAGGAAAGGTGCAGCAGGAAGTAAGAGTGAGGTTGAGCTGAGAGAGAGAGGCAGAAGGCAAAGCAGAACACAGCAGCTAGCCTGGGTGAGAGAGGGACATTTTGCCTAAGGGAGCTTTTTTGTGGGGGAGCCTGACAGAGAAAAAGATTGGGAATGGCAATCCTCCTTCTACTAGTAATGTGTACAGACTTCATTGTTACTATGGTAGAATTGGTTTTCTGACATCTGAATAAATATCTTGGTTTTGTCTTTGAGAAGGAGAGTTTATATTTTACAAATTTACCCTGGAAATACTACTGCATATCCATAGCAGTGGCCATAGGTATTGCATTGGTGCTACAAAGCATAAAAAGAATATACTAGTTTATAAATTTCTCTTAACTGGGATGCATGAAGAAAAGAGTATATAGACATGGAGGAAGAGGAGTGAAGTGCTTTTAGAAAATCAATATGGAATGGAATTGCATGAATTCATGTACAAATAATCCTCTTTTGGTTTCTGTTGTGTATTTGAAAATACTATTTGTTAATTCATTTTGTTAAATGTTGTTAAATTTGCCTTAAAAAGTTTGTTAAAATATTATTTATTAATTCACTTTGTTAAAAATCTTGTGAGAGGTAAGAAGGGAAAGGAAGGACATAAAAAGCTCTGAGAATATGACATCACAACACAGATGGCTGGGGAGCTTTTGCTATAAGGAAGAAGGGGCTGCCACCTATGTGACAGCTTGTACACCTGAGTCAATCACAGACAATAGATCATGATATAGGCACCAGTTTAGGAAATGGGTGAATTATCATTTCTTTCCCCTTGTCTTGGATTTTTCCTCTTCTTTCTTAGAAAGTAAAAGCCTGTTTTCTAATCCTTGTTAATTAAGAGTTTGTTTGCTTTCTGTTTTCGCTATAGGGTTTAAAGAAAGTGGCTTTTCTAAAGAAAAAACATTTTTATTTCTTTAAAGAACTTGTAGTTATTTACTGCGTCAATTTATGGGTATGCTCTTTTGGGTTAAACATAGATGGCAGGGAGACAAATGTGTGGTGAGAATACCAAAAGAAGATATTGATATTCATTATTAAAACTGGGAATGATTCTGTGGCAAAATATGAAAGGAAATTCATATCATGACTGAAGAGATTGATATATATTTTATAACTTCCTAAAGCATTTGAATCCAGACCAAAAATAAATTGGTCACTCAAAAAACACACACATACACAAAAGAAGGCTAACTCTAAAGCAGTTGGGGTGTGGGAAGGGAAAGAAAAATGGAATCACCTATTTGAATCTTCTTTGATTCCTCTGAGGCAGGTTTAAGCAAAACATTCCCCCATGGGATGGAGACAAGGATGACTCAAATTTTGGTTGAGGAGCTTTTTTCTACAAGGGAAGGAGGATGGTGCACTTAGTAAAAATGAAGAGACTGAAGAGAAGAATGAATTTGAGGAAAGGTGTCGACTTCTGTTTTGAAAATGAGCAGTGAGAGGCAGTGGAAAGAATGCTGGACTTGGTGTTACAGGTTACATTTGCATCCCAGCTTTGCAGCTTCCTATTTGTGCGACTAAGTAAATTGTGTTGCTTCTCTGGGTAAAATTTGTTTCCTCATCTGGAAGTTGACCTTTGGCTTCTAAGGTGTCTTCTTCTTGGGGACAGGGATTTTTTTTGTTTACATCCCTAAGCATCTAGAACTCATTTAAGAGAGAGTAACTTAATAAATGCTAGATGAATAGAATGGACTCTGATCTAAACAATACCTGTAAAATGAACTAAGTATTGATATTTGTAGATTTTTTGTTGATATTTTATTTATCACTTTAAAGTATATAAAAGTATAACATCCCTGACATTGTTCATTACTTAAAAACCTCTAGGGATGAAAAATTTTGCTAATGAGGTATATAGCTCACCAATCAAAAAGCATTATTAAGCACCTGCTATGTGCCAGACAGTCACTAGGTGCTTGAGATCCAAACATGATAACTAAAAGAACTTGTTTAATCATTTTTTTTAATCATGTACAATCCTTCATGACCCCATTTGGGGTTTTTTTGGCAAAGATACTGGAGGGGTTTGCCATTTCCTTCTCCAGCTCCTTTTACAGATGAGGAAACTG
Organism: Bettongia penicillata ogilbyi; assembly: GCA_023548195.1. Classification (NCBI taxonomy): domain Eukaryota; kingdom Metazoa; phylum Chordata; class Mammalia; order Diprotodontia; family Potoroidae; genus Bettongia; species Bettongia penicillata. The sequence continues at coordinate 330,748 of JAJHZJ010000326.1, forward strand.
AAGCAAACAGGGGTAAGTGACTTGCCCAGGATCACACAGCTATTAAGGGTCTGAGGATGGATTTGAACTCAGGAAGATGAGGCTTCCTCCCTCCAAGTCCAGCACTCTATGAACTATGGCACCATCTAGTTGCACCAGAATAAAAAGATCCTTGCTCTTAAAGGGAAAATGTAACCCTTGCTTTGAATGTCTAATGTTACTCAAACTATGGAAATGAATACTGACTCTTTAAGAGCCAGTTAAGAGTGCAAATGTTGCTGCTAAAACTTTAAGATGAGGGTAGAATATTAAGGGAAAATAGTGATTCCCTTATCAGAATAAGCTTATTATTAATAATAATAATTATTGACTAAAAAAGATAATTACATTCAATTTATTACAATTCAATACATTTATTAAAATATATTTTTTTAAATGGATGACAGAGACCGGGACAAAAATGCCTTCCTTAGATTAATATAGAGCTTAAAGGCAAGATGCCTTCAGAAAAATCTGGAAAGATTTGCATGGGCTGATGATCCAAAGTGAAATGCACAAAGTAACAGCAATATTGTAAGATGATCAGCTGTGAATGATATAACTATTCTCATCAATACAAAGATCCAAGACATCTCTGAAGAACTTATAATGAAAAATGTTATCATTCTCAGAGAAAGAACTGATGGTGTCTGAATACATATTGGAGCATACTTTCTTTTTACTTTATTTTTCTTGAGTTTTTTTTTTGTTTTCCTTCACAACATGATTATTATGGAAATATTTTGCATGACTACACATATATAACTTATATGAAATTGCTTGCCTTCTCAGTGAGGGGAAATGAGAGAAGGAAGGGAGAGAATTTGGAACTCAAAGTTTTAAAAATGAGTGTTAAAATTGTTTTTACACATAAATTGGGGAAAATAAAATACTAAATTTTAAAAAGGAAAAAAATAAAATTAGGTCTTATCAAAATATAGGGAATTCAAGATTAATAAGTTAAATATACAACAATAAGTTGAAGTTGGGCAACCTTCAAATAAATGTGATCCAACACAAGGCCCAATATGTTGGCTACATAAGTATATTCAAAATAGATGTAAAGAAAATAAATAAAAATAACTACAAAGTGGGAGAAGACCAGAATTTGGGCAGAGTGAGAAAGGCTTCATGGAAAAGGTAGTGGTGCTTCAGCTGAATCTCGAAGGAAGATAGAGAACCCATTCGGCAAAGATGAAGAATGAGTGCATTCTGATCATCAGGGATAGCCAAAGAAAAGGCATGCAATTGGGAAAATTCAATACCATTAGAAAAAAAACAGAAAAAAAGGTCAGAATGACAAGATCATAGCATGTAGGAAGGATAGTGATCTATAATGAAGTTGCAAAAATACATTGGGGCCAAATTGAGAAGGTCTTTAAAAGCTAAGTAGGGGAAGTTTATATTTTATCCTAGAGACAATAAGATGGCACTAGATTTGGTTGAGGAAGGGAATGACTCTATTTCCTCCCTTCTTTTTTTCCTTTCTTCCTTCCTTCCTTCCTTCCTCACTCTTCCCCCCGCCTTCCACATAATTGATGCAGGAATTAATTTTCTTTGACTACATATATTTGCAATAAGTTTTGTTTTTCTCGCCTTCTTATTGGGTGGGAGAACAGATTGGGAAGGGATAAAATTCAGAACTGAAAATAAAATACAATTGAATGTTTAAAAACAAAAGAGGCAACTTTTAGAGAAAAAAGAATGACAAAGAGAGTAAATAGCTTAAAATAGACTGGTAACTCAACTGGAAATTTAAAATGGACTGGTTACTCAAGAATTGAACTTCCTGAAAATTAAGGTGAGCCAACAGAAATCAAAGTTCCATGAGACAATATATCATTCAATGTCATTCAATTTCTCCAATCAAATCCAGTGCCTCCCTAGGGTAAAATTTAGTTGTGAATGAACAAGAACATCAAGGATGAAATACAAACTCCCCCATTTAGCTTTTAAAACCCTTCCCAATCTCTCCCCATTGTGTCTTTATTACCTCCTTATATTTTGCTACCCTTCCTACATAAAGTCGCAATAGAAAGAAAGTATCGATATCAACCCCAAATGATCCATACCTGTGATTTGAACTCTGTGGGGAACTCCTTCAGTAAGATATAGTATAAGAAAATTGCCTGGTGGATACGAGGGATTAAGTATGGCTAGTATGCGTCAGAAGAAGGACTGCTTGAACCCAAGCTTCTCGGACTCCAAGGCTGATCCAATGACATGTTACCTCATTCTTCTAGATACTAAGAACAGGGGGCATAGAATAGTATCAGCTTTTCTTGAGTATTAGAAAGAACTAAAAAAAAGCAAGGGAATTATTTTTAAAACATATTTTACGTTCAAGATGCTATTATTATCTAATATCAAAACAATAAGGTAAAATAAGAGAAAGGCAAATTAGAGAGTACTATGGAAACTGAATATCAGAAGTCATTGTTAAATTAATAATTACAAAAGAAAAAGAAGGTACAACAATTTGTTCTAATGAAAAGATCTGGGTTCTATTCCTGGTATACTACTAATTAGCTTTGTGATCTTGAAAAAATCAAAAAAAAAATACACAGAAGAAAGCAGAATAAAGTCCAGAAGGTTTCACAGAAAAATAAGAGAGATTTTAAAATTATATATTAAATTTATTAAATACTTATAGTTGATTATATACTTATAAAGAAAAAATCTATACATAATAAAGATTCATAGTTTCATGTTCAATCTCACGTTCTATTTCACTCTGTATATAGAAGTGCTGGTTTTATTTAGTGTTTCTTACATTCAGAATTTTTGTCTGGTAAGTTTTACTTCGATAACTGATCAGGTTAGTACACTCCCCCCTAAAGACATCCCTTTGAAATATCTTCTGTCTGATTGGAGGGGGAAATACATATAAACAACTCAGTCTTTTTTAGGCTCAGTTCCAGGAACTCTGAGAAAATGTGTGACCTCGGTAATGGCCAAAGCACAACATCTATAGCCTTGGGGAGAATTTTTTGACTTCAAAACACTGTGTACTCTTAGGTTAATTATTGAAGATTCGTATCTCTATCAGATGAACTGTTGGTCTATCTGAGCAGATCCTGAAAACCAGAAACTATGTCCAAATTGGAAAGGAAAAATTGCCTAACAATTGGCATTTGTTCAAAAAAAGTGTCAGGGCAGGCCCACGGTGGATGAGGAGAAAAATCTGCCATTACTCCTATTGAGGAAGATCAGTAGCCACCAACTCTGAACTTTCAACCCTTTTTCTTATCTCTTCTTCTTCCCAACCCCACTATCTATCCTGGTGCTCCTGTCTCTACTGACTCTACTAGTCCTACCAGTTCATCCCCTAGTTCAACCCCTCTCCCCGCAACCTCCACTTTTACCAGAACCTACCTTTTTTAGACCTACCTATGACTGAACAATCATAGCCCTTCCCCCCCATCCCCCTCTCCTCTTTTGACCATATCTGACTCTACTTTCTGCCCTAACCTCAGACTACTAGCTCCATTCACTGCTCCTAGCCTTTACCCTATGACTTCTGGGAACACAATAAGGTTCTGGTACTTAGTATTCACCTTCTTGAAATCCCAATGCCCTTGGTAAATGAGGAAATCCCATCTTGCTTCCAATATGTTCTACATTCTACATCCAAACTTCTTAAATGAAGAGAATCACACTCCAAACCTTCATGATCATCAAGTAATGGTTCATCGCTACTTTTGCAGCATTTTAAATATCCTTCCATTCCTGAAACTATCCTTTTCACCCTTTTAGATTCAACTGAAATTGTTAAGCTATATGACAATGCTGTTAGGTAATTAAGAGTGAATGCTGAATAGATTCACATAGGATAGAATCCTTCTGAGGTGGATCATGTACCATGCCTGGATCTGGAATTACTGAGTCTGTTGGATATCAACACTGAAGGTGGTATTCAAGCTTCAGTGATCCCACAAGGCTATTTTAGAAAGGAGTAAGAAAAGTGTGTAGTGAGGTGTCAATTTCAGTAAAGTTAAGGAACTTTTTAAAGGAATGAATGAACATTCCTTTGATTGGTAAGCATCATGAAAGAATTGAAATTATGCAGGCGTAGACAATCTAAGTGTTGAGAATGTTGGACAGATGATTTTTTTTTGATAAATTATGATACTATACCTGACAGCAGAAAATATTTCTATAAACATACCTTTGACTGAGGAAGGGAAAGTCCTACTGAAATCCTCTCTTTTGAATTTTTGTTTTCAATGATTTGGATAAAAAACAAAACAAAAAGTCCACCAAAAAGTTTATGAACAAGATGCCAGATAGGTTAAGATGCTATCCCCACACACACACTCCCATCCTGGATTTAATCACTTGTCAAAGAAAGAGGCAGCACCAATAACAAGTCCCCTCCCTCTGAAGGGGATGACTGAAGCAAATTCAAGGACCACAGGGCTGGCATCTGGGACCCTCTAGTCTGGAAAGGTGTAACTTTTGTAAAAGACCCAGTTATTAGCAATGTGAGTGCCTGATTATACCAAAATTAGACAACTGACTCACCTTGGATCTAGTAATCCTATTGCCCTATATTATTATCTGTTGAAAGAATTTTTTTCATTTTGTCCAATGAGGAAAAGGACATAGCTTCAGTGATTTTTGTGCCAACATTTCCTACCTACTCTCTGATTGGTTGAATATTATTTGGCTTAATTGGACCCAGTGACTAACTGAGTTAGCTCTGACTTGCCTCAGATTGGAGGCAGCCTCCATTTTGCTTAAAAGGAAAGACCAAGATCTAGTCTGGGGAAACCAACTTATTATAAGAGTATCACAAATTGTTTCTGTCTTGTTGCAGGAAAATACTCAATATTTTTCTAGCCAGAGACTCATACAGTATGAATTTATTCTGATCCAGAGAACATACAAATCAAATATTCTAAGACCATTTAACCCTGCCACCCAACAAGGTAGCACAAAGGTAACAACCTTTTTGATGGGAATATTTCCTAACCACATAACTGTGAGCAAGTAGCACTTCAAACTGATCACTTTTAAAGATCTAGAGTGAACCAAATTCGGGGACAGTTTCATTAAGAAGATCCTCAACTACCTCAGTGGTGATGGCCATGATAAATTGGCCCACCGAAACAAAAAACTCCTTAAATCCTTTACATGAGGATGTATCAAGCAAAATCTATCCAAAGTTATGAAAGGAGTGTGAAAACCCATGAGAAACCATTTGCAAGCACACTGATTCCCCCTTAGATTGTGCTGAGCACAGGCAAGACACAATCCCATTATTCATTTAGCTTCTCAGAAGACCTCAGGAAGGATTGTCTTATTGAGAAATCTGCATTATGTCATTTATGCTGATAGGTCCTCTAGGATAATGGATGACTTTTATAATACTGGCTAAATAGCTGCCCAGAATGTCGAAGCTTAACCTTAGCCACACTCTGCCAGTGCCCAGGGATTCAAACTAATGGCTCTCATACGAAATTTAGCAGTTGGTGAATTTTGTCTGTATAGTTATCCCTTCTACATCACAACTTTCCCCATCACAATTTCAATATATTGGCATAAGAAACTGAATGGGAATTTTGGGGGAGTTTTGCAGATCATGCAAAGGCCAGTAGATGACACAGAAAATGTTTAGAAATTCAAAAATGCATAAGATATGTATATAGTATTGCATAATATCAACATATTTTATCTTTCCCTACTGTAACAATTCAGATTTCTTCTCTGGTACAAAGGGAGGGACAAAAGATTTATGCAGATTTTCCAGATTGTGAGGCTGCCATACCCCTAACCCCTGCAATTAGGAAGGGTTAACTATATTTATACTGACTAGGTTTTTGTAATCTATGATGCTGCAGGTCAACTTTAGAAGTAATGTGAATTTCTTACCACTAGTGAGCAGAAAATCACCAAAGATCCTCTGGTAGATCAACTTTTAGACACTTTACTACTCCCCATGGTCATCTTCATAATGCACTGTTATACTCAAAAGGTGGGGTGGAGATTCCTTTATAGATGTTGCTGCCCAGATGGAGGCCTTTAGCATTTACGAACAGTTCCTCTACTTAGCTCAGTGACATACCTGATTGCACCTCTCACTTGTTTCCTTTATTCTGCAAGTTCTCCTTTGAAATTTGTGCATTGGGCAAAGGAAGATACTAACTGCACTCCCAAAGGCATCTGGCATGTGTTGGACAGTTACAAGGGAATCCTTTTGCTCACTGCCACATTTTTTTGGGCTCTCCTACAACATGAACACATACAATTTACCCATGGGTATTTCTACACTAGGAGCATACCATGCATGGATAGCTGTTTCAGAAAGCTAAGTGGAAAACAGGATTGTGCCTTGCCTGTGCTCAGCATAATCCAAGGGAGAAATCATAGGGCTCCCAGATGATTTTCCATCAGCTTTCACACCCTTTTTCATAACTTTAGAAAAACTGTGCCAATACAGTCACATGTAAAGAGGATTTAAGCATATTTTGGTTTTGGCGGACCAACATAAGAGCTGGCAGGAAGTATTTTCCCCCCAAAGGGTTGCCATGATGGAGTTACTCAAGGATCTTCTTTTTTTAGATATATTTATTTTTAGTTTTCAACATTCATTTCTACAAAATTTTGAGTTCCAAATTTTCTCCCCATCTCTCCCCTCTCCCCACCCCCCAAACACCATGCATTCTGATAACCCCTTTCCACAATCTATCCTTCCTTCTATCACAACCCTCCCTTCCCTTATCCCCATCTTCTCTCTTTTCTTGCAGGGCAAGTTAGATTTTTTATACCCCATTACCTGTATTTCTTATTTCCCAGTTATATGCAAAAAGAATTCTCAACATTTGTTCCTAAAATTTTGAGTTCCAACTTCTCTCCTTTCCTCACTCCCCACCCATCCCCACTGAGAATGCAGGCAATTCAATATAGGCTATATATGTGTAGTTTTGCTAAAGACTTCCATAATAGTCATGTTGTGAAAGACTACCTATATTTCCCTCCATCCTATCCTGCCCCCCTCCATTTATTCTATTCTCTCTATAAGTGACTTAATCCCTCTCCGAAAGTGTGTACTTCTAATTGCCCCTCCTCTTATTTGTCCTCTCCTCTATCTTCCCACACACACCCCACTTATCCCTTTCTCCCCTACTTTCCTGTATTGTAAGATAGATTTTCATACCAAATTGAGTGTGTATGTTATTCCCTCCTTGAGCAAAATGTGATGAGAGTAAGCTTCATTTTTTCTCGCTCATCTTCCTCTTTTTACCTCTATTGAAAAAGCTTTTTCTTGCCTTTCTTATGAGAGATAATTTGTCCCATTTCATTTCTCCCTTTCTCCTCCCAATATATTCCTCTCACTTCTTAATTTTATTTATTTAGATATCATCTCTTCCTATTCAACTTGCCCTGTGCTCTCTGTCTATGTGTGTGCGTGTGCATGTGTATGTGTGTGTGTGCGTGTGTGTGTAATCCCTCCAACTACACAAGTACTGAGAAAAGTTTCAAGAGCTACAAATATTATCTTTCCATCTAGAAATGTAAATAGTTCAATATTAGTAAGTACCTTATGATTTCTCTTTCCTGTTTACCTTTTCATGCTTCTCTTGATTCTTGCGTCTAAAAGTAAAATTCTCTATTCAGTTCTGGTCTTTTCATCAAGAATGCTTAAAAGTCCACTATTTCATTGAATGACCATTTTTTCCCTTGAAGTATTATACTCAGTTTTACTGAATAGTGATTCTTGTTTTAGTCCCAGTTTCTTTGACTTCTGGAATATCATATTCTAAACCTTTCAGTCTTTTAATGTAGAGGCTGCCAGATCCTGTAGTATCCTGATTGTATTTCCACAATACTTGAATTGTTTCTTTCTGGCTGCTCACAATATTTTCTCCTTGACCTGGAAACTCTGGAATTTGACTACATCTTAGGAGTTTTTCTTTTGGGATCTCTTTTAGGAGGTGATCAGTGGATTCTTTCAATATTTATTTTACCCTCTGGTTCCAGAATATCAGGGAAGTTTTTCTTGATAATTTCATGAAAGATGATATTTAGGCTCTTTTTTTGATCATGGCTTTCAAGTAGTCCCATAATTTTTAAATTGTCTCTCCTAGGTCTATTTTCCAGGTCAGTTGTTTTTCCAATGAGATATTTCACATTGTCTTCTATTTTTTCATTCTTTTGGTTTTGTTTTCTAATTTCTTGTTTTCTCATAAAGTCATTAGCTTCCATCTGCTCCATTCTAACTTTTAAAGAACAATTTTCTTCAGTGAGCTTTCAAACCTCTTTTTCCATTTGAGTAATTCTGCTCTTTAAAACATTTTTCTCCTCATTGGCTTTTTGGGCCTCTTTTGCCATTTGAGTTAGCCCATTCTTAAAGGTATTAATTTCTTCAGCATTTTTTGGGTCTCCTTTAGTAAGATGTTTACTTGCTTTTCATGATTTTCTTGCATCATTCTCATTTCTCTTCCCAATTTTTCCTCCACCTCTCTTGATTTTCAAAATGCTTTTTGAGCTCTTCCACTGCCTGGGATGATTACATATTTATTTTGGAGGTTTTGCATGCAGAAGCCTTGACTTTCAGGTCTTCCTCTATTATTCCCTCCTTAAGCCAGATATGATAAGAATAAGCTTCACTTTTTCTCTCTCATCTTCCCCTTTTCACCTCCATTGGAAAAACTTTTGATTCTTGTGTTTGAAAGACAAATTTTCTATTCAAGACCTAAATTGTTCCTCTTCATCCACAAGGATGGAAAAAAGCACCTGCTCACCAAGAAAGTAACTTTCTATTGCCTTATTTTTTTTTCCATTTGGGGGCATTTTCGTATTCAGTTACTTGACTTTTGAGTTCTTTGTCAAGGGGAGGATATGCCCTGGGGACCTGTAAGTTCTCAGTTCCTCCAAGGTGGCACAATCAAGGGAGAGGAGTTTACTCCCCTCCTGGCCTTCACTCTGGTCTGTGAGCAGGATTCCCTCTCCAAAACCTCCACTAGCTCCACCATGCCAGTCAACACTCCTCCTCACCCCAGGGCCCCCACTCAGGGCTGAGATCTAGATCAGCAACTCAATTCCCCCAAGGGATTTAGGTCACATCTACAACAATGGAAGCTGCTGCTGCCTGGGGCCAGGGTTAGACCACTGCATTCCCTTCTCACCCAAGCGAAAGAGCTTTCTCACTGAACTTTGAAGCCCTCTTGGGCATTTGTAAGTTGAGGAATCTGGGCCCTATAGCTGCTGCTGGTGGCTTGGCACCTTGAAGCCCACTCCAGTCCTGTCCTTGCCATGGCACAGCCTACAATGGACTGTGTTCCACTCCATACCTGTGCTGGGCTGCTTCAAGGATCTTCTTATTGCATTTGTTCCCACATTTGGTCCACCCCTAGTCACTGAGAGTGATCAAGGAACTCATTTTATTGACAATGTTGTCTCTAAATTCTTCCACTTAGTAGAAACTAAATGGAAATTATATATTCCCCATCATTCTCAATCATCAGGCAAGTAGAAAGAATATATCAATCAGTTAAAACAAAATTGGCCAAAATCTGCAGATTCTGGTTCAAAAAATAGTTAGGTGCCTTACCCTTAATACTGTTTGTACTAGAAATATTCTAAAAAGCAAAATGAGATGTTCACCCTTTGAGATCTTATTTGGTAGACCCTCGAAGCCCCTAACAACCCTCAGTTCTGCATATACATCATTCCTTAAAGGGGATGGAGATCAAATTCAGTTTGTTTTATTATTGAAGCCTCTGTTATCTTCCTTTCACAGACATGAGACCTTAAGACAAGCTGTGTTTTGGGATATCTCAGTTCAACAAATCCAACCTGGTGATCACATATTCATTAAAACTGGGCAGAGACATCCTTTGGAAACCAAATGGAAAAGACCCTTCATGGTGATCCTGACCATTCTAATAGCAATTAAGGTTAAGGATAAAGAGTCTTGGTTTCACCACTCTCAAGTGAAAATGGACCCCTCATAGTGCAAAGATATTGAACCCTCCAGAAGCAGATTATGTCAGGTTTCAAAAAAAGACTGCATGCATTACTTTATTTTTTTTTGTTTGTTTTTTGGAAGGGGGCAGAAACTGATAAGAACATGACTAATGACTAAACTTTATATTCCCATTGTTTGGGAAGCTATACTAAACTGTACAAAGATGTACTAGAGTGAGAATATGATATTAATCATTTTCTTAATCAGCCTAACTCTAGGGCCATGACTGCCTTCTAGATCTAGAATAGTGACTACCATGTACTACATTTATTAAACTCAAACAAATTCCTTGAGAATGAATCCCATTTTAAACACATTCAGTGTCATAATCAAAATCAATACTGCAGTCAACCTGAGATCTAAGTCCAAATACAGATGGGGAGCAGGGGAAGGAGGGAGAGAGGAGGGAAACTCACTTGAGCTTGCCTCAATATTAATTAATTAACTGAGATTAGACAATTGGCATTGCAAAATTGAGTGGCCCTTGACTATTTGTTGGCCAGTTGGGGTATATGCTCATTAGGATAGAGTGAATGTGGCACACATGTGTCTGACAAAATTCTTAATATTACTGATTTCCCTGAAACACCTTGGGAATGAAGGGAGGGGTCTAGAGGAGATGAAACATGAAGCGATTTCTGACTGGGTCATTTAGGGTTTTTTGCCAAGAGAAGGCTGGATCAAGAAAATTTTGAAAACCCTTTGTTATTTTGTATTAATAATGGTTACTGTATTGATTTTGTTTTGCTGTTGTATTCATTGCCTCCCAAACTTGTATCTGCCTGTGGAAATTCCTGCCAGAAATATTGTATGAAGGCATTTTCTAATTTTTTTCTGGAAAGGGAATTCAGTCATTGATATTGGGTTTGTTTACTTTTCATTCATATTCCCTTCCCCTCCCCATGACCCCCACTTGGCAGCCTCCTTTCTCTTCCCCCATGTGCACCCTCTTCTTTCACCCCCAGGTCTCAGTCCTGGAAGGAAGAGTCTGCCTCTTCTTTCTTTACCTTTGCTTTTGAAGGAGAGAGACATGCAGAAGCCTCAGGGGAGGGATTTTCCTCTTTATCTGCTGTTATATCTTCCTCTTTCTCTCTTTCCCATTCATCCAGAAATCTCTCTCACTTCTCCTTATTCCTTTTTACTTTATTATATCTTCTTTACATGTTATGGAATTAAAAAACATGTTGTTCCACCTAATTCAACCTCCCAACAGTTTAAAGTTATTATATTAAATAATGATAATGATATCAATTTCTTTGTTCAGGTCAATCTCCTGAACTATTCAGCTCTAAAGCTCTCAAACCCAAGGTCGTAGACCCCTCCACTTTGCTCAGATCAATCTTCTCTACTGCTGAATTCTGACAAATCCCCATGTTGGTTAGCCCTTTGTTGCATGTTCTTTGTTTGAAATATGGTATGAGGCAGTGACTGCACATCAATGCTGTGCCATCTACCTTTGCATATTAAATCGAGACCACGTCTTCCCAGGAAAGGAAAACACACAGGGCATCTTTCTTGCCTAACTGCAGCAGGCAGCTAAACAGCACCCCCTCCCCCTCCAACTCCCTCCTGTATGTTTCCCCCCCTCCCTTGATGAAGCCCCCTCCTTACCCCACCCCTCTCAGAATCACTCAGCCAACCCAGGCATTTCAGACGGTGTCCTTTGTTCTTCAGAGTCCCTTTTTTTTGGTCTAAGATAACCTGCTTGAAGAGCATTTGTTTCTATGCTCGCATCATTTTTTCCTTTGTTTTTTTTTTTAACTTTGCATGACTTACATGAATTTATTAGCATTAATTCTTGTTTAAAAAATGTCATTTATAGTAATCTTAACAATCATCAACAAATACAAACATTTCGATAAATAAAGAACAAAAAAGGGAATTGTATAAGAACCTGTGAGGTTGTTATGTATCATTTCTTTTTAAAATATATATATATGTATATAAAATTTTAAAAGGCAGTAACAAAATAATTCCATCTGTTTTTATCCTCTTGCATACTTTCTTTTGCTTTCTTCTTTGCATTTAAAAATGTTTTATTAATGCTTTTTTTTTGCATATCCATCACTACCTACTAACTTACCGTGTCCCCTCCTCCCCCTTCCCTTGGAATAGAAACCCTCCCTTTTAGCAAATATGTATAATCAAGCAAAACAAATCAACACATTGGCCATGTCTGAGAATGCATATCTAATTTTTCACTTCTAGTCCATCTCCCCTCTGCCAAGAGGCGGGACTTAACATCAGCCTTTTGAAGTCATTACTGTTTGCTGCTTTGATCAAAAACTTGATTAAATCAAAGGCACCCAGGATCTTCCACCATTCTTCTCTCCCCAGAGAAAAGAATGTGGATATTTGGGAGACTGACCCTTAAAGGAGGGCATGTAAATGGAAGAGACTGTTTAGATTTTACTTCTCTGTGACCTGTGCCCTTTGTTTTCTAGTCTCCCATCTATGTTCCCCTGCCCCAGCCCCTCAGGTTCTCTGTGATCTTACTTTTTTCCCCTTCCAGGATCTCTATCAAACTCCTGCAAATGGAAGAGCAAACTGAGGATATCCTAATCTAGCATTGCAGAGAGAGAAGAGCATACAATTTATAAAACCTTCCTTTACCCCTAATTTTCATGCAGAGAGGTTAAATAATACCAAAGCTCCTGTAGTCATTGACCTTTTCCACACCTTTCAATCTGGTCAATAATCTAGAAAGGGAAATAGATAGCAATGCTAGAGTTCTCCTCTCAAGAGCCACTCCTTTCTAGCCCGTTGAACTGGTGCTCTTTAATTGAAAAGAGGAAAAACTTCCTAGTAAGAAGCACTCAGTATGCTTTATATTTGTTTATCAATATATAGAACCTATTTGGCTTGGGAAAAATATTTAAAGATTGCTTTTAAATAATTTAAAGGAATTAAGTAAGGGTTTTTTTCACCAGGGTTTTTTCAAAAGGAAGGAAAACACAATGAACAATATAAATCAGATGGACAATTATTTATTTCTTTTGTACAAAAGAAATGTTAAAAATACAGAAGACTCACAAACTTGCATTAATAAAAATTTTAAGCAGCAGTAGTAACTTATAACTACTGTTATAGTATCCCAGGAGATTGATACTTAAAACATCAAAACTGTAGGACGACTAAATTGTGATTTTTATTTTCACTTCATCTCTGTACTGTCTAAATAAATACCTTCAGATAATATTTTCTGGAAATGGTTGGGTTCATCTTCTCCAAAAGCCATCCTGCTAGCTGCAGGGTGCGCCTCCTGATATGCTCTGGAATTCACAAGATTGCCTTCAAAGCTAAAAGCATCCATTTCAGAAACAGTGCTCTCTCTTGTACTCAAGAGAGAAAGAAAGCATAATAGGAATCTAGGGTCTTCATATTCAGCTATGTGCTTACCTAGGTAGGCCAGCATATTTCAAATGGGGTGATTAGGGGCAAGCTGCCCCTCCACAAGTCTTCCAGGGACAGTCTCAAAGAGCTTTAGCATGTTTAAAAATAATTATAGAAGGACTCCCTTTAAGTTGCACTGAGTAGGTCATTCCTGGTTCAGTGACCAATCTTCTTAATACAGAAACCCCTTGCTGCTATCCCTGGATCAAGAGACAAATAAAGGGATTGCCTTATCACCCTCAGGTGCCTAGGTCCTTCAGTGAATAAGCCATGTCTCGCTGCCTAGAAGCAGTCAGGACAGCTGAGCACATGGTTATTAAGGTGACGCACATAGGTCTATCCCTACGTATGCTCCACAAGAGGTACTCCAGTTCCCAAAGGAACACACACACACACACACACACACACACACACACACACACACACACACACACCTGACCCTTCTGATAACCAAATAAGATCCCAAGATGAGAGGAAAGATGCTCAAATCAAGATACCTTAAATATCCTGCCCCTTGTGTGTACACTATCCTTACATGCCTTATTTCCTTTATATGATCCATAAAGATCACTGCTTATTTTACATCTGTGGATCAGCCTGAAAGAATACTTGCCCCTTACTTTTAGTCAACTTGATAGCATTTTATATATAGTTGATGCTTAATTGACTTGCCCCTTATACATACTTGATAATTAATAAATATTGGTCAATTGATCAGTTGCTTGATGTAATGGATCTGAGGAAGAGAGCTGATGCCTAGGGTTTTCCACAGTAGTCAGGTACACTAGTTCTATTCAGGCATCTTGTATTAAGTAACAGAACCAAGAAGGGAGGAGAGTCAGCTGCAGAATGTGGGAATTCATTTCTATGTGTTATATGGGGATATGAGGGAGGAGAAATCAAGCCAGCTCCTAGAGCGGCACTGAGCAGTCTCTCTTATTCTCTCACATAAACCAACTCAATCAAGCCCCCTTTTACTCTCCTTCCTAGGCTCAATAATTCCAGTGTCTGTATAGTTCTCATTGGGAACATGTTGTTGTGCACCAGATTGTCTAATTACCATTCAATGATCCTTATTCTCTCTCTCTCTCTCTCTCTCTCTCTCTCTCTCTCTCTCTCTCTCTCTCTCACTCTCTCTCTCTCTCTCTCCCTCTCTCTCTCTCTGTCGCTGCATGTCTTTCTGTCTCCCTCTGTTTCTGTATCTCTTTGTCTCCCTCCCCTCCTCCTCTCTTCCCACCCTCCCTTTCCCTCTCTTTCTATCTTCAGGCTTCTCTCTTTCTAAAACATTTTCTCATCCAACCTCACTTGTTATTTCAATGTTGTTTCTTCATTTCCCCTAATCTTGAAATTTTCAGAAAAAAAAGCAACAAAATGAGAAAAGCTATCAGCCTCAAAGTGAGTCCTAACAAGAAAATAGAATAGACTTGATTCTTTTAGTTTCTCTCTGAGATACCGGGGAGAAGATGACTAATGAGGACATTTCTTCCTGAGCTCCAAAAAGGCCATTTTATCTCCGTGTTGATGTGGTTGTCTGTCTTCCCTCTCTTCCCTTTGCCTCCGCCCAGCCTCCCTGAATCAATCCCTACTAACACCGTCCCCACTCAGGGCCATGTTGCCTCTGTAGACATATAAAGGTGTTACTCTTTACTTCCACAAATTTTTGCACAGGCAAACACTCACTGCCCATTTCCCTCACCTTAAATCTATAACCAAACTCATGCAACTCTCCTATTCATCAATTTCTCCGTTTGTTATTGCTCAATAGACTCTGTTCTCTTTTTTGTTCCCAGTCCTAAAACAGAGAACTTCATTCCTCCTGTGGTCTATTTATTACTATACTGGGCAGTTTCATTTCCTTTTATTATGAACTTAACAAACATGAACATTTTAATAGACAAAAATAACAAAAAAAGAGTATTGAAGTGTGAATTTCTATCAAGAATAGTTTATTATGTCCATTAAATTTAATGTAATAGTAACAAAAGGGCCTCATTTGTCTGTGTTCCTTCTGAACTTCCTTCTACTCTCTTATAAGTATTTTTTATTCCATTACCAGTCTTTCTCTACCCCCACCTCCATGTTTCAAAATCCTTTGCTAAAGATCATAGAAATTGTTACTCTACCATTGAGAAAAGAGAAAGTAGGAGAGATATTTGTAGCTGACATTTGGTGATCTGTAAAGATCCTCTTCCTTTTGTAATAGGACACAGACCAATGAGAGTCCAGCCCTTATGAGCATGTGCATCATGCTTGGCCTGGTACAATCCCCTATGTGGACTTCAGATCAGGTACCCTGTGGCTGTTTCCAGTCTGCTTACCACATAATAAAGAAAGGCTGTTCAATTGCCTTCTGTGGTTGAACTGAGCCCCAAGAGACCCACATTGGGCAGCGAGGTGGCACAGTAGAGAGAACACCGGAGCTGGGGTCAGGAAGACTTGAGTTCAAATCCAGCCTCAGAAACTTACTAGCTGTGTGACCCAGAGCAAGTCACTTAATCCTGTTTGCCCCAGTTTCTTCATCTGTAAAATGAGTTGGAGAAGGAAATGGCAAACTACTCCAGTATTTTTGCCAAGAAAACCCCAAATGAGGTCATAAAGAGATCCACTACAATTTGTCCTTCTTACTCAAATATTTCCTAGCAGGAAAAAAACCAAGATTGAATTGTTAGGACTTTTTGTATGTATGTTTAGTTTTATTTCAAAACCCAATCAAACAGCATTTTCTCATCACATGGTAAACAGAATGAAAACAGTCATAGAATACCTGCACATACCCCAAAGTCTGCATGGAGGATTACATCATATGCTTCTTAAGTTCATAATGGCTGAGCTTTCATTGACCAGTCCCTCATTACACTGTTATGGTTGGATAGAGATTGAGTAAGATATGCATAAAGAGGACAAAGAATACTGCTTTCTTTATGAAGTTATTATAACTTTTATCTTGTAAGGGGAATATTTATGAAGAAACTTCATTATTTTTAATAAACTAAATCACGGGACTATATTCTCAGAAGCAAAGAGAAGTCATCCATAATTACAGTAAAGGGTTGAGGTAACTCTACTGTCTCATAGCTAAATTATTACATATAATTGTTTACAATTTTTATTGATTTCATTATTACAAATTGCATACACATTAATGTTAGTATGTACTTAGTCCTAAGAAAATAAGAGGGTGATAAAATACATACATATATATATAAAATTAATATTAGTAAGAGTTCTTTGAAATTTAAGAAATAAATAAGATGGGGCTCTGAAATTTCTTAATTGATTGGTAGGTATGTTAAAATCTTATTAACACAAACTTATATTAAGACAGAAACAGCTCTCAAAAAAGCCACAATTTTGGGATTTCAGGGCCTTGGTGTTCTTTCTTTTTCTGGAGGGTCCTCAAAGTGTTTCAAGTGGAATATGGCCAATAGGTATTTCATATATGCAAAGTGCCTGCTTATATGGTTGACTATAACTTTTCTGTTTTGCTGTTTTATTCGATGCTTATTAATTGCATGTAAATATTCATTATTTTTACCGTAGTGACTCTGTTTAAGGAATAGTTTGGCATCATTGGTTGTTAAGTGTCAATTTAATGTGGCTATTTTATTTTATTTTGGTGCTATTTTTTTTATTTTTTTTATTTTATTTTATTTTTTAATTTATTTATTTATTTAACTTTTTACATTCATTTTCACAAAATTTTGGGTTCCAAATTTTCTCCCCTTTTTTCCCCTCCCCCACCCCAATACCCCAAACAATCTAATTTTCCCTATCTCCAATCTGCCCTCTCTTCTGTCATCCCTCCCTTCTCTTGTCTCCATCTTCTCTTTTCTCCTGTAGGGCCAGATGACTTTCTATTCCTCATTAACTGTATGTCTTCTTTCCTAGTTGCAACAACAATACTAAACAGTTGTTCCTAAAACTTTGAGTTTCAAATTCTCCCCATCCCTCCCTCCCCACCCATTGCCTTTGGTATGGCAGGCAATTCAATATAGGCCATATCTGTGTAGTTTTGCAAATGACTTCCCTGATTGTCGTGTTGTGTAAGACTAACTGAATTACCCTCCATCCTAACCTGCCCCTCATTGTTTCTCTTCTGTCTTTTGATCCTGTCCCTCCCCAAGTATTGACTTCAAATTGCTCCCTCCTCCCTTTGCCCTCCCTTCCATCATCCCCCCCCCTTGCTTATCTCCTTCTTCCCCACTTTCTTATACTGTAAGATAGGTTTTCATACCAAAATGAGTGTGCATTTTATTCCTTCCTTTAGTCAAATGTGATGAGGGTAAACTTCCTGTTTTTTTTTCTCAGCTCTCCTCTTTTTCCCTCCACTAAAAAGTCTCCTACTTGCCTCTTAAATGACATATAATTTCCATTCCATTTCACCCTCTTTTCTCCCACTACATTCCTCTCTCACCATTTACCTTAATTTCTTTTAAGATATGGTCCCATCCTATTCAGTTCAATCTGTGCTCTCTGTCTCTGTATATGTGTGCATGTGTGTATGTGTGTGTGCGTGCATGCATGTACATGTGTGTGTATGGACCCACCAACTACCCAGATATTGAAAAGTTTTAAGAGTTACAAATATTGTCTTTCCATGTAGGAATGTAAACAGTTCACTTCTGGTAAGTCCCTTAAGACTTCTCTTTGCTGTTTACGTTTTCATGCTTCTTCTCATTCTTGTGTTTGAAAGTCAAATTTTCTTTTCAGCTCTGGTCTTTTCATCAAGAATGCTTGAAAGTCCTCTGTTTCATTGAAAGACCATATTTTCCCTTGAAGTATTATACTCAGTTTAGCTGGGTAGGTGATTCTTGGTTTGAGTCCTAGTTCCTTTGCCTTCTGGAATATCCTATTCCACGCCCTTTGATCCCTTAATGTAGAAGCTGCTAGATCTTGGGTTATCCTGATTGTATTTCCACAGTACAGGAATTGTTTCTTTCTAGCTGCTTGCAAGATTTTTTCCTTGAGCTGGGAGTTCTGGAATTTGGCCACAATGTTCCTAGGAGTTTCTCTTTTTGGATCTCTTTCAGGCAGTGATCGATGGATTCTTTCAATACTTATTTTGCCCTCTGGTTCTAGAATGTCAGGGCAGTTTTCCTTGATAATTTCATGCAAGATGATGTCTAGGCTCTTTTTTTGATCATGGCTTTCAGGTAGTCCCATAATTTTTAAATTGTCTCTCCTGGATCTATTTTCCAGGTCAGTTGTTTTTCCCATGAGATATTTCACATTCTCTTCCATTTTTTCGTTCTTTTGGTTTTGTTTGGTGATTTTTTGGTTTCTCGTAAAGTCATTAGACTCCACCTGTTCCATTCTAATTTTGAGAGAACTTTTAAATTCAGTGAGCTTTTGAGCTTCTTTTTCCATTTGGCTCATTCTGCTTTTGAATGCATTCTTCTCCTCATTGGCTTTTTGAACCTCTTTTGCCAATTGAGTGAGCCTATTTTTCAACGTGTTAATTTCCTCAGCATTTTTTTGGGTCTCCTTTACCAAGATATTAACCTGCTTTTCATACTTGTCTTGCATCTTTGTCATTTCTCTTCCCAGTCTTTCCTCCACCTGTCTAACTTGCTTTTCAAAATCCTTTTTAAGCTCTTCCAAGGCCTGAGCCCACCCGACACCCCCCTGGGGTGTCTGGGGTACTGAGGCCCCGCCCTCCACGTCTTTCCCTGATGGCAAGAATACGTTCTTGTCCTCGCCATGAGATCTGAAGGTCGGGATCATTTGCACTTGTTGGAAAAAACTCTCTATAGTCTTATTTTTCTTCCCTTTTCTAGGCATTTTCCCAGCCAGTTACTTGGCTTCTGAGATTCCTTTCCACCTCCGCCTGGATCCGCCCAGCTAGTGCTTGGCCTCTGAGATTCAAATGCGCTTTCCGCAGCACACTTTAGTTCTGGTGCAGGGGTGGGGGCAGGGCCGCCTCCCAAGCTCGGTCCCTCAGGGGCTTTCTGCAGAGACTTTCAGGAACGGAGTGGGTTGGGGCGGGGTGGGGGGCCCACCCCCTATGCTCAGCTCCCTCAGGGGTTTTATTCAGAGGCCTTCAGTAATAGAGCGGGGTGGGGGCAGGGCCATCTCCCAGGCTCAGCTCCCTCAGGTTGGAAAGACCTTCAGTATTGAAGATCCTACCTGCTGCTGGGGGATTCCTGAGTCCTGGGCCGCTGCACCTCAGCCGCCGCCCACGCCTCTGCCTCCGCTGCTTCCTGCCCCTGTCTCTGCCGCCTCCGCTTCCTCCTGAGGGGGCCCAAGTCACGGAGATGCTCCGCTCCCCTCCCCTAGCCCAGCCTTCTTTCTCACTGACCTGTAGCTTCTGTGGGCGGAGGGACTTTCCTGGCTGCCGGAGCTTCCCCGGAGCTTCCCTCTCTGAAGCCTGCTCGGGTCAGCTTCTCTGGTGCCATGGCCAGGGCAGCGTTGGGGGTGGGGTCTGCTTTCCGGAGCGCGATGGACCCCGGGGACGGCTCTCCAGGGCTCAGTGGAACAGAAATCTCTTCCCCTATGTTTATGCACCCCCTGCAGTGATTCAGAATTTATGGAGGTCTCTTTTTACCTCAATTCCATGGGTTGTGGGCTCGGAGCTCATAAATGTGCGTCCTTCTACTCCACCATCTTGGCTCCAAGCCTATTTTTCAAGGTGTTATTTTCCTCAGCATTTTTTTGGGTCTCCTTTACCAGAGTATTGACCCGTTTTTCATACTTTTCTTGCATCTCTCTCATTTCTCTTCCCAGTTTTTCCTCCACCTGTCTAACTTGCTTTTCAAAATCCTTTTTGAGCTCTTCCAAGGCCTGAGCCCACCCAACATCCCCCTGGGATGTCTGGGATACTGGGGCCCCGCCCTCCATGTCTTTCCCTGATGGTAAGAATATTTCCTCGTCAGATCTGAAAGTCGGGATCATTTGCACTTGTTGGAAAAAACTCTCTATAGTGTTATTTTTCTTCCCTTTTCTAGGCATTTTCCCAGCCAGTTACTTGACTTCTGAGATTCCTGTCCACCCCCGCCTAGATCCGCCCAGCTAGTGCTTGGGGTCTGAGATTCAAATGTGCTTTCTGCGCCGCCCACCTGCTAATCAATGTGAGCTTTAGTTCTGGTGCTGGGGTGGGGGCAGGGCCGCCTCCCAGGCTCACCTCCCTCAGGGGCTTTATGCAGAGGCCTTCAGTATGGAGCGGGATGGGGCAGGGCCGTCTCCCAGGCTCAGCTCCCTCAGGTTGTTTATGCAGAGACTTTCAGTAATGAAGATCCTGCCTGCTGCTGGGGGAGTCCCGGGCTGCCGTGGCCACGCCGCTGCTGCCTCTGCCGCCACCCCGCCTCTGCCTCCACTGCTGCCCACGCCTCTGCCACTGCCACTTCCTCCCAAGGGGGCCTGAGTCACAGAGACACCCCGCTCCCCTCAGCCAGCCAGCTGTCTCTCTCACTGACCTGTAGCTTCTGTGGGCAGAGGGACCTTCCCAGCCGCTGGAGCCTCCGTCCCTGAAGCCTGCTCGGGTTAGCTTCTCTGAGGCCGTGGCCAGGGCAGCGCTGGGGTGGGGTCCGCTTTCCGGGGCACGACGGACCCTGGGGACGGCTCTCCAGGGCTCTCTGGAATGGAAATCTCTTCCACTCTGTTTCTGCACACCTTTCAGTGGTCCAGAATTTATGGGGATCTCTTTTTACATTAATTCTATGGGCTGTGGTGTTCGGAGCTCGTAAACATGCGTCCTTCTACTCCGCCATCTTGGCTCCGCCCCCTCTAATGTGGCTATTTTATAGATGAATATCAATTGGTATTGCAATGTTTGAGGACTAGAAATTCATGGGAATCTTCCAATTTTATAAAGGAGCCTAAAGAATAAAAACAAGGACATTATAAAAATATTGAAAAGAGAAAAGGAAAGAATTAGGAGGTTTTAAGGTAATTCATAAATTCATAATAAAGTTAGCCCTGCTAAGTCTGTCTAGTCAGTACTCTGAATTATTCAATGGACTGGATCATTCAAAAATACCACACATTTGAAAAATAAGGAACAGTAGCTGAGAACTAATTTATACATCCACTACTGAAGAGGAAAAATTGGTTTAAAAAAAACTCCAAAAACAAACAAACAAAAACTCTTAGAGACTTAAATGAGAAAATCAAGGAGGCTGAAAAAATATTTAAGGCAGAAAAGTATAGCTCAACATAGAGTCAAGCTATAGCTCTGTTCATTACCTTAGAAAGGGATAGTTCATCAACAGTTCAGAATGAAATGAGGTCTCTCGTGGAAAAAAGATAATTCACCAATGGGAAATACACTGTCTCCAGGTGAAAGAAAATAGAGCCAAAGAGGCAGTGAAATGATGAGATGGTCTAGGTGGGCAGTTGGATAAGGCCTACAGTTGAATCAGCCTGTTGTCTAGGAACAGTCAATAGCTATAATAAGTGAGTGAAAAGGACAAATTCAATTACCAATTAAATGAGTTGAGCCCTATGTTGGAAATTTGGAAGATAAGTGTATGGGACTTAAGGGAATAATTCTAGAGTTTCTATATGCAGGAGTCTAGGTCCACTATAGAGAATCCTGGTCCAGATGAGGAGGTTCAAAGTAATAGAGGCAGGCAGATGGTAAACAGGTCTGGTAGCATGGATAAATGGGATGTGAAGGCAGAAGACAAAAGGAAGCTGGAGTTAGAATGGAAGGATAGTTCACAAGACTTCCTTGGAAAGGCAAAGAAAAATTATGGCAAAGCAGAATTCATATGCACAGAAAAAAAGAAACATTATTTCAGGGGACATTTTGTCATTACACATGGTAGTATTCATAGTAAGTATTTGCAAAAAGGTTCTCATGAAAATAATTGCAGTTAATGCAGCAACATTGGTTGCTATGAACAAAATATTAGAGAAAATCTACAAGGACTTGATAATGTACTCCAGATCAAATCTACATACAATGCAAAGTTATCAAAGGTAAGGATGGGGAGAAATCTATCAGAAAGTGTGGTACATGATAAAAAATAAGAGAGGACAAGAATGGAAGTTACAGAGAAACCTCATGGTTTTACAACACAAACACTATTTGAAAAAATAATTGGCAGACATTGAACAGGATAACTACCAAGACTCATTATTGATGTAAGAGTTATCCCTGAGCTGAGCAAGCTGTGCATGTATGGTCAGACAAGTGATCCATCAGAGTTAAAATCAGAATTGTCAAGAAACAGGAAAGCTTAATAATCTATAATGTACATTCAAAATCATTGAATCCTGAATTATTTAAGCAGATTATTAAAAATGGAAAGTGACAAGAAGATACCAGATATGACATTAACACTAAGTTATTAAAAGTCAAAAATGAAAAATGGACAAGAGAAATTACATTGACACTAAGTTTTTAAATTGATGCTTGTGCATTTTGTTCTTTTTGTTGTTTTACCTTTTCTTGACCTGCATAAAACTTTGGACCTTTGATTTAAATTGATTGAGAGAATCTAAATTTTCACATACATGTTTATTTTTTTGAACTCCTTTTCACATTTTTAGTTCCCTTTAATTAGGCAATGTGGTGTTCAAATTTTTTACTCATATACCAGCTAAATATTGAAGTATTTTTCTGATACTCTTCTGTAGATTTATAGTGATGAATATCTGATCACTGGATCCAGATGACTCAGGAAGTAAAAGTGAGGCTGGTGACCTTGCACAGCCCTCCCTCACTCAAAACAAATCAAGTGCAAGTCATGACATCATTTCTCTGATGACATGGTCTTCTTTGAAAACAAAAGATGAACTCAGACAGCTATTAAATAGCTCTCAAGTCTTTTCGATAGTGGCAGTGTTTGACATCTGTCCTTACTAATATTCCTTAATATTTCTAGACCTTCCTCTCTCCTCTTGTTCTTACTATATGCTATTGGGTATAGATCCTGAAATATTTTTATGCTCTCTGTCAGATACTTCATTCATGTTGGTTATACATCTCCTAGTTTTTCTGAATTACAATGTTTAAGGTTGGTTAGTCTTGTTTGGATTGGTCTTGGAGTTGTATTTTTGCCATCAAATTAAAAAAAATTTGAAAATTACAGTTTAAGTATGCCTATCTCCTTTACAGAATAATGAGGTATTAGTTCTGGTTTTGTCATCCGTTTTGTTATCAGGTGCAATCTGTGGAGTTTTTGCCAAGTGAAGTCTTTCAACAATTCCAAGATGTTCAACATTACTCTCTTCAAATTTAAGTATCTATTTTATTTATTTCTCATTTTATTTAATCTAGGCTTAGAGATGGAATTATTATTTTTTTACAATTGCTCTATACTGGTCAGTGGTACATTTTCAGTGTGATTTGGGCTGAGGAAAAAGTGTTACATGTATATAACTGGTGAAATCTGTTTCACCTTTTGTAATGATATAATTCTGGTTCTTAATGAAAGCATTCATATCTTTGAATGAAGGAATGCCATTTGCTTTGTATTTTCTTTGTCAAGCTGATCATCATAGCTGATTTGAGTAGGATCAGACTCCACTTCCATGCTGCTCTTTATATTTCTCAGATTCATAAGAGCAATTCCATCACTCTGGCTTCAGTGGAGTAGTGGATAGGACATTAAATGGAAATGTTTAGATATCCCTTTGTAAAAGCTAATATGATGTTAAGTAGCTAAATAAAATTGAGATGCTAATCACTTAAGCCCCTAAAATGGGAACATAATCAGTGGAATGCCAGCCAGTGTAAGAGAAGAGAGACTCCTCTAACCCCTGAGATAACTGGAGAAGCCTGGGATAAAATAAAATGGAAGAGGCCTGATCTTGAGAGAAGGCAATCACAACAAATCATGTTATTCCAGATTTTAAAGGGTTTTTAAAAAACCAAACAAAGATTTTACTTTTTCCCCAGGAGTCAATAGGGAGCCCCTGGAGTTGATTGAGTAGAGGAGTGACAAGGTCAGATTTGCACTTAAGGAAAATTATTTTTGGTAGCAAGAATGAATTAAGGCAGAGAGATTAATTAAGAGACTCTTGCAATAATCTAGGCAAAATGTGCTAAGGGATTAAACTAAGGTTATTTCTGTGGGAGACAAGGGGTCAGATGTGAGGCACAATGTGGAGGTAGAAAGAGCAAAATTTGACAATTTATTGAATAAATGAGGTAGAATAAGTTAAGTGTTACGAATATATATAAGGTTATGAATATAAGAGACTGGAAGAATGGTAGTATCTTCAACTGAACTGAGGAAATTTGGAAAAGGAGAACATTTTGGGGAAAAGATAATGAATTCTGTTTTGTACCTGTTGAGTTTCAGATGGACAATAGGCAATTGGCAATGTTTGATTTAAGCTTGGAGAAAGATTGGTATTGCATACACAGATCCAGGATTCATCAGCAGAGAGATAATTAAACACAAGGAGCTGATGAAATCCCCCAAAAGGAGTGCAAAAAGACAGAGAGCCTATAAAAAAGCATTTGGGAACTCCTACTATTGGTGTGATCTGCATAATGAACCAGGAAAGAAGACTGTGAAGGAATTGTTAGATAACAGACAAATAGGAGAAGAACCAGAAAAAGGGCAGTGTCAGGAAAATACAGAGAGAAAAGAGTATCCAGGAGGAGGAGACACTCAATCAGTGTCAGAAGCAACATATATGTTGCGAAGAATGAAGGTCTGAAAATTGGCAATTAAGAGGATTTTGGTAATTTTGGAACAAACAGTTTCAGCTGATGATGAGGTTGGAAGCCAAATTTCAAAAGGTAGAAGAGTAAAAGGAGAGGAAGTAGAGGTAATGAGTACATTATTGTTAGATATCTGTGGATTTCCAGAATATATTGAAATGATTCATGGGTTATAGGTATGTATATAGATATATATACATATATATATCTATACATAGATATAGATATAGATATTTATACATAATCTGAGATCTGGCTCACTTTGTTCTGATGGGTAGGAAGAAGGCCATGCTAGCACCTCCAGCATCCCAACCAGAAAGGAAGGGGCAGGCAAGATCCAACATCATCAAGTTTTGGCATATTTTCCCTCTGGTCTAGAAGAAGAATATTAGCCTAGAATCATATTGATGGATGTGCCACCAAATATTTCTAGTTCAGGAGTATGTTGCTAAAACAGCTCTGAATCACAAAATATAAAAGACTCTCCATATAGAAGGCAGAAGAATCATTTACTCAACCACCAGAAAGCCAAATCTGTCATAGTAACCAAGAAGTAAATGCACATTATCACTGTAGGGGACAACGCCATCCTCAAACCTCCCCTGCCCTGGGACCTTCCCACAAGCAAACACTCACAACCCTAGCTCTATGCTCCCCTGTGCCCTCTCTCTCCCCCTTCACTCTAACTGCTCTCACCAACTTTTTCCCAGCTCTGCTCCACCCTTTCTGCCTCATTCAGCAAGCTTCTCCAACCACATTTGACTTAGGCTTCCACGTGATTTAAGCAGTTCACATGAACTTATTAATGGGAGAGAAAGATCTTCAAAATAAGCAAAAATACATTAACAATACTTTCAGCCCCAAGATCTTTCTTATCCATTACATAGATCAATGGGGCAACTAGTATGCATAGAACTTTGCAACAATATAACAGGAACAACACAAAATAGGCACATAAAACAATGTCTTAGGGTAGGGCTTCAGTACAAGCACCCCATCATTCCCCCTTGAATAAATGGGGCCTAAATCTTGGGGCAAGGGGTGAAGGCCTCTTCTTCTATAGCTACTTCCTTCTGAAATTGGATGTAGAGCTCTACATCCCTGTCCTTGTCCAAAGAGGTCAGTTCTTTAGCTGGCTAGGTCCAGGAGTGACACATCATACTCATGAAAAGGGGGTGGCACCCAACTTAAGAAATCAGGCATCTGCAGGTGAAGTAGTTACTAAGACTGCAAGAAACAGATCTAGCAAACAAATTTAATGGACAAAAAGTCAAAAAGGAACAAGAAGACAATAATCAGAAGCAGAGTAATTATGCTTCTGGAGTCCATGACCCCACTATCATAGCCTTATTCATGGTAGAATATATGAGTTAAGGGTACAATTTGTAATAACTTCTTGAATAAACAAAAGTTACAGTATTATCTTTCCCATGTGCTGTAATTTCTGTGACCTTTGGAACATCATCTGTCTTCCATTTTATCCATATTTTAGCTCCCAATTTTATTCTATCAGTAGAGCCCAACCCTTCAATTTCTCTGCTAATTATTTTGGAAGGAGGGTTAGTTTTCACAAAGGTATTATTTCACAGAGAATAATAATCACTTGAAATATTCTATCATTTTTACAAAACTGTATGGGTTCTTCACCTAAATTTTGGAATGTCACAATAATTTCTCCTTGATAATTAGAATCACTCCAGCCAATACATGTATTCCTTAAGCTGTTAATCCTTATTTAGATAATATCTGTCTAAAATGATTTTTTAAAGATTTTCATACATATGCTAGTAGAGATTTTTCTTATTTCTTTTCTCTCCAATCAAAAGTCCTCTAAACAATGTAAATCATATCCTACCAAAGCAGGTGTCCCTAGTTTTATTGGTATTCCTTTCAAACATCTTTGCAAATCTCTGGGTTCTCCCTTCCATAACCTCAGTTCCCACTTTTCACAGGGTCTGGTGCTTTTTGACCATTCTCTTGCTAGGGAGGAATAAGGTAAATCCTCCCATCCTGAGATATCCATTTCTTCCTCTAAAGCCCTTCTGCCTCCAAATAGAGATTTTATACCCTGTGATCCTGTTCATGATGTCAAATGTATAACCAAGGCAGTTCTGAATCACAAAATATAAGAGACTCTTCATATAGAAGGCGAAGAAAAACATTCATTCAAACGCCAGAAAGCTGAATTCCAACACCAGAAACCTAAATCCATCATAGTAACTAAAAAGTCAACACATTATAACTGCAGGGGACAAGGCCATCCCCAAGACTCCCCTTCCCTCCACCCCCACCCCACCCCCCGGGACTTTCTCACAAGCAAACACTCACAACCCTGTGTCCTCTCTCTCTCCCTCCACTGTAACTGCTCTCACCAACTTCCTTCCAGCTCTGCTCCATCCTTTCTGCTCCACCCATTTAACAAGCTCTTCCCACCACATGTAACTTAGGCTCCCGTATGATTTAAGCAGGTCACATGGGCCTATTAATGGGTGGAAAAGATTTTCAAATTAAGCAAAAATACATTAACAATACAATAAATATGAGTCTGAGTCCAGAATGAAAAGCTGCTTCCATGATTACTCCCAAGGAAGGGAGTAACCCTTAGTTTATGATCACTAACTTTGTTCCCTTTCACCAAATGCTAGTCTCACAAAAGACTATCACATTAGTTAACTAACCTCTTTTTCAGAGAAAGTAACAAACAGAAGTCAGGGAAATTATAGATTAGAATATGCCACAGAATAAGTAGTGCCAAGAATACATAAACTCTTCTGCTGAGAGCAAGAGAAGATCTAACTGTAGAGAGCTCAGTCTACAGGGCTACAGGCCACATCAAGAGACACAAAGGGGAAGTCAGCTTCCTCACATGCCTGCACCTTTGGGCATCTTGGTACCCTCTCAAGAAACTCAAACTCAACGTATTTCTCCAACAAATGAAAGTCCCTTCTCTCTCCTTTGTGGCTCAGCATTCTCCCAATCATTCAGGAATTATTTTTCTTGCCAGTATTTAGCACAGAAGCTTCAGGGCATCATCAGAAAATCTGTTCCAGGATCAGGAAGAATTGAAATTTTGTATTATTATTACTATATACTATTAGTAGTAGTATTATTATCACTATCATTTTTTTGGCCTTTACTGTATCAGCAAAAGTCCTTGTAGGCATTAGGCAGGAAAGCTAGGATTATTCTTTTGGGGGAAAAGAATAATCATTCCACAAATGTATTCATAAATAGAGACACTGCCTCCTCCTTAATTTCTCACCCAATATAAATTTAATAACTACACACTCCCATCCTCAGCCTGTGAAAGCACTTGCCAATTCAAGAGCCTTATTGGTAAGATATGGGTCAATATACCCCTGGAAAAGTGGAGCAGAGATATTAGCAGCATACATAAACTGTGACCTTTTATATACATTTACAAACAGCCTCTTTTCCCCAAGGCCCTTCCTGCCCTTGAACAACCTAACTTTGCAAAGGAAATCTTTCTTGCACCTTTTCCTGTAACTGTACATCTTTCTGCCTTTGGGGATGAAGCTTTCTCTTCCCTGTCTCTAAGTATACAACCAAGATTTATGTCATAATCAAAATGGGGTACTGTAGAGACTTGGGGGTCTCTGAGCAATAACACATAATCCGGAAATTAATACAAGGGAGGGAAGAAAGTGGGATTCACATTAAGGATTAGCCAGCAAAGCAGAGAAGAACCTCCAAAAGTGTCATCTGCCTATGCTTCTGCCTTGCACATACCTAATTATAACTTTAGCTGCTACATATGGGAACAGGCTAAACCTATTAAATCTCTCTCCCTCTCTCTCCTTTTTTTTTATAGTGGAAGGTAGTATAGATTTCTTGAAGAGTTTAAATTAAGCTTTAAAATGCTGTGACCAGGCAAGATTTAATGCTGACAATTAGCTTAGACAAATAATTAATCATGGTTGAGGAATAATTTGTAAATTACAACCATGAGGATGTTGGCACATGTCAGTATATTACACTACAAATTAGTGCAATCAAAGTATCTCTGTGCCTCATGAAGCCCAGCTGACTAACATGGGAAGAGCTCTCCATTTCATTGCTAGGTACATTATACTGTGCACATTCCTTAACTGCAGGTTTGGTGGAACTAAACAGGACATGCAGAATGGACCAAGTTCCCCAGCTCTGCCTCTTGGCAGAATAAGGTAAAGCAGGACTGAAGATAGAACTGGGGCAAAGGGATGAAACAGACTCTTAGCTTCTGGAGGATAGGAATTGTCTTGTGCAGTGGCTAGAGCATCCAGTCTAGAGTCAAGAAGGCCTGAGTTCAAATCCAGCATCAGACACTTCCTAGCTCTTTGACCCTTGACAAATAACTTTACCTGTGTTTGCCTGGGTTACTTTATCTATTAAATGGGGATAAAAATTGTATCTACTTCCCAGGGTTATAGAGAGGAGCAAAACTTGGGAAGTGAGTACTATTTTTATATTTATTCATTTTGATCTTAAATACAAAAAAACAAAACAAAGAACATTTCCATATACACAGCACAACATAAAAATAGAATTGGATATAAAATCATGAATTTCCATTTCACACTGTTTATATGGTCCTAGTTCTTCCTAATTTTTTATAAAGAAGATGAGACCCAAAGAGGCTAAGTGATGTCCCTAAGGCTACCTCATGAAGCTATTATAAAGAAAGCAATTTTGTAAATGCTAAAACACTGATTAATGTAAGCTATCATTGTGAAAGTCTTCATGTGAATCACTATAAGTTTGAGGCATGCAAATCAAGGGCAAAAGATATTTTTAGGAGAAGTAGCTCTAAAATTTTATAATTACACCTGAAAGTAAACTAGCATACTGTATATCTCCTAGACCAAAAAGCTCTTATTAGCTCACAAGTTCTATGCCCACTAGAATAAAATACTAGATCCTTAGTGACTGTCTCCTGTCTTGTGACAGCAACAGTGGTTGCAATATCTGTTAAGAGACAATTTCTAGTTGGAAATTTCCTGACTACAACTCTCCAGGTGACAAAATGAGGGAAAAGAGTCTTTCCCTACTTTGGAGTCATAGACATTCCACCCACTTGGCAAATGGTGCTGGGGGCTGCAACTCAATGAACTTGCACCTGGGTCCCTGGCCATACTACTTTCTCTTTGCTTCTTATTCTTCAGTGGGTGACCTTGTGCGTTTGAAAGGTCTGGAGGTCTACTTGTGGAGTCAACAGCATCTACTGAAGTGGTTTCAGTTGAAGCAATGAGAGGAGCAAGTTTATAGCAAAGGAATTTGCTGTATCAGAGAGATGCCACAAGAAAGAGGATTGACATAGTTTAAATAACAGAGTATTTAAACAGTGCAGTTCGAAGATGAAATGGAAAATGCCTAATTAATATTATTCCAAAACTATCTTATGTCCTAATGGGGTTTTAATATTAGCCTCTCAACCAATTATAGCCATACTTGTAGGTTAATTTGCTTAATTCTGATCTAATCATTCTGTTAATGTGCACTGTTTCTGTCTACATTTAGAATTTTTGTATAAAAATAAGCTTCTCATCTCATATTTTATTTATATTGTATTTCAATGCCACTTTTGTCCCATTGGAGAACCTTTTAGACAAGATCCATAAATAAATCATTCCAATATGGACCCCCAGGGTGGGGAACTTAATGAACTGAGGAATGTGAGAAAAGGGAGCTTAATGCCCTTAATAAAAAGAAGGTTCTGCTGGTTTACAAACTGCAGTGGTTGTATATATAATAAGAAATGGACAGTCTCCCCATGTCCAGCTAAATGGTATCTCTGTTAGACTATAATCTTCTATCATACTTCAAAACTTTATCTATCTAGGATGTTTTTCATATCTGTGAACCTAAGAAGTCATAACCACATAACTGTGGTTATGAGGTTTCCATATAATGATGATGATGAGAGGAATAATAAATAATAGCTAACATTTATGTAGCACTTGTTATGTGCCAGGCACTCTACTAAGAGCTTTACAATTATTATTTCATGTATAGGTGCTATTATTATCTCCATTTTACAGATGAAGAAACTGAGGCAGAGGTCAAGTGACTTACCCATGGCCCCACAGCTTATAAGTGTCTGAAACCAGATTTAAACTCAGGTCTTCTGACTTCAGGCCCAGTACTCTATCCACTGTGCCACCTAGATGGGTGATATTAGACACATGTGGCATGTAAAAACTGGACATGGTGACCTGTGATGTTGAACTGAAGGACCAGAGTGACATCTAGACTAATAGCAAGAGGCATTACCAAAATCAAAAGAGAATGAGTAAAGTAAAATGAACTGGGGGGAGGGGGTTGTGGCAAGGGGGGAAAGTGAAACTAGGGAAAGGTTAATCTGGAGGATTTGGCATGCCAAGATGAACACTATTCAGAGTACAAAACATATTTGTCAATATGATGATTTAGTCACTCTCAGTGATAATGGAAAGATTAAGGAAAACAGAAGGGCTACAAGATAAGAATAAATGACACAATTCTTAAAAGGTGGTGGGAGAGGGAGTGTATGCTGCAAAATATAAATTAGTGTTCTTGACTTTCATTATCTGCAAATCTTTAGAATGTAATATTAAATGGATGACTCGAGGGTATCTAGAAAAGGAAGTCATGGTCATGAATAGCTTTATCAGGGACAGGTCTTTATTGACTGATCTTTCTCTTTATTGTTTGCTTCTAATTTGGACAGGGTTATAAGATCAACGGACTTAAATATTCCCTGATCACTTATCTGATCTGAGCACAACAATTATCAAAATCTTGCATGTTATTCTAGACAAAACTATAGAAATGTAATTTAGATAAGAGCAAAATTATGCAGATTCAGCACTAGATGAATGGACAGATCCAGAGTCAAGCCATTAATGATTTAATGTTAACTTAGAAGGAAGTCATTAGTAGAGTGCCCTGAGGATCTGTTTCTTCTTGTGATGTGTAACATTTTATTAATGTTTTGATAAAGGAATAAAGGCCATTCTTCTCAAATCTGCAGTTAACACAAAACTTAGGGGGAAAGTTAACTTGATGGATAATAGTGAGTGTTTAAAAATGATATTTATAGGCTGATAGAATACTGGACTGAGTGTAATGAGAAAGAAATGTGTAAAGTCTTTTACTTGAGTGGAAAAAAATCTATTTCAAAAGTACAAAATGGGCTTTGTGAAAATAGCAGTTCATCTGACAAATATTTGGGTGTCTTCATATAAGACCCAAACTCTATGTAGGATGACAATATGACAAAACATTTTAAAAAGCCCATTAAATCTTAGACTTCATTGAGACCCATAGTATACATAACTAGGTAAGTGATCATCCCACTATATCTTACCCTGGTCAGACAACATTTTAAGTATTTGTTTAATTTTGAGCATCACATATTAGAAAGGGTATTGACCATCCAGAAAACTCCCAGAGGAGAACAGACAAGATGATGGGGAACCTCTGAGGATGCCATGTAAGAACTGGTGAAATTAATTGGGATATTTTGCCTGAAGAGGAGCAGAGTTAGGTCATGTTTCCTGGTTGCCTAAGTAGAAACAGATACAAGGAGCATTAACCACTCTCTGACACTTACCTAATTAATGAAGTTTCACTCAGCTGACTCTGTTTGGCATATTCTTCAATATCTCTGATTAAGTAGTCTTCCCCTACTATGACTAAGAAAATTTTTTATTAATTGTTGGATGACTTATAGGTATATTATTTTATTCCAATTTCAGACGAAAATGAATAGGGGACCGGTCAGAATCAGGTATAGATCAGGTAAAGGTCACCTAGAATTGAGGAGAAGCACATGATAAGTGCATCTTTTACATGTTGTGCTG
The DNA here is from genome assembly GCA_023548195.1 of Bettongia penicillata ogilbyi. NCBI lineage: Eukaryota > Metazoa > Chordata > Mammalia > Diprotodontia > Potoroidae > Bettongia > Bettongia penicillata. Next base: position 363,590 of record JAJHZJ010000326.1, read on the forward strand.
TCAATAGAGTATTGAGCCTGGAGTCAGGAAGTTCAAATCTAGTCTCAGATATTAATTTAGCTATGTGGTCTTAGGCAAGTCACTTAACCTGTTTGTCTCAGTCTCCTCATCTGTAAAATGGACATAATAATAGCACTTATCTCCCAGAGTTGTCATGAGGCTAAAATGAGAGAATATTTGCAAACCTTAACATATCATATAAATTCTAGCTGTTGTTGATATCATCTCGATAAGACTGGAGTGCATAGACTTCCAGGTTATTGCCTACCTTCTTCTGCCTTTCAGTTTCCTTTTCTGAACACAGTGCAAAGCAAACAGTTCTGAAAATGAACATTTGTAGTTGACTTGGAGTTGACTATTTATCAGTAATCCCTGAGTTCCAAAGTTCCTAAGTCTGAGAATCAGGTGCCAGCAAATCAAAGAGATTTCCTTAATAATTTGCTTCATGGAAGAGATGGTTACCAACAGGAAGATTCTGCAGCTGACACTTAAGCCATATCATAAAGGGCATGGAGATCTGGGTTTTATGACATTGTGAATTACTTTGACAGTGCAAATCAAAGGTAACAAAGGAATGTTGCTTATCTTCAAGAGAGTGTAATTAGCTCAATGAACTATTTGAGCATTTTATATTACCTACATTTGTTCATATAATGGATATAATCAGGAGAAATATTTCACCCTCCCATTCCCCAACCCCAATGACCTTTGCTAGAGTACAAGCCAATGGAGAATCCCATTGGAGAGAGAAATTTCAAAATAATATGTTTTGTCAAATAATTGCTTCAGACTGGGAAGCTTAGAGCTTAAAAATATAAAGAATTGTAAGTATTTTTATTATTGATATAACTTCTCAGAACAGGGGAATGTTTATGCTCAACTCTGCCCACCACCCCTACACCATCATTGTCATATCTTGGACACCAGACTTGTCCCAGATCTGAGCCCCAAGCACATAATTCCTTTATGGAATCCCCACATATTGTTATGACTCAACTGTATGTATTTGCTGGCTTTATGAATTTGTCTTGTCAACAGATGAGTTTGAATTGTCCTATGCATGTTTCAGGATTCCACCAGAGAAGTGTTTTGTGTTTCAGGAAATCTTGGGGAGATTTTATAGATTGCTTTCTCTATTGGGGGGTTCCTGATCTGCTGAGAGGATTCATGGGGTAATTTTTCACAGAACCTTTATTTTATTTCCTAAGGGTGAGTGGATGACTTCTAGCCCATCCCAGGTTCCTAGGTTTTTGTTAGTAAAGCTTCATATGCTCCATAAATTCATTTGGGATTACAGTTTCCCTCTGAGAGAGCAAACATGACATTCCTTTTTTTCTTTTCTTTATATTTCACGTTTATTAATTTTTTGAATTCTTTTTTCTAGTTACTTGGGTTGGAAAAAATTCATAAAATATTGTAGAATGATGTTGCTTGTTGAATTTGCTTAACTTTGCATTTAGGCATGACTGCAATCATCAGACACCAGTTATAGTAAACCTGAGCCCCATAAATACTGTTAATAGTGGGATTGTCTAAGAACTATCCTGAATGGATTTTTGGTAGTACTTATATAGCATTTAAGAGGTTGCTAAGAATTCTATCACATGGAGTTTGTTACAACTTTAGAGAATTAGATACACAAAAAAATTGGTAGTCACTCAGAAGGTGATGGTGACAAAACTGCCAAATGCATGTAAACAATAAATATTTAACCTAGGAGAGGGAGTGTAATGGCAGTAATCAGAGGAATCCTCCAAGGCCTAGTTGGCCTTGGCCAAAATTTACTCTATGGCACATTCCAGGAAATATGAAACTGGAAAGTTTTATCACAGTATAGTCTCTGGATAGGGCCTTAGAGCTGAAAAAAAAATTAAGAATGATAGGTTCTTTGTAACAACCTACCACAGTAGAGAGAGAATATTCCAAGTGAGGGACATAGCAGTCTGCACAGAGAATGTAATAGATATTCAATCGATACTAAATAAGTTGTAAATCACCAAATTTGGGATGGCCAGTCTTCTCTAGTCCCATTTGGACCTTTTTGGTCAACTGGGTTCAATTGTCATTGACTACGTATAAATTTGTTCTGGTAAACAAGCCCCTCATTTCCAGCAGAAGCAAAGTTTCCTGAAAGGCAGTTTGTTGGTCCAAAATAATTGCCTCCTATCAGTATGTGTTAAAACTGAGAAGTAACAAGGACTCCAGTTACCTTAAGATTTATAGTACATGACACGCTATTCTTTCCACCATAATACATTTGCATAAAATGCTTAAATTACTGCAGTTTCATCAGAACTGAAAATGCAATGTGCTTGCAACATTTCTCTGGGGATGGACAATGGTCTGAAACAAAAACAATATGCATTGGCTCAGCTCTGTATCTTTATTAACAAACATGTCAAGCTGTATCGCTAATATCATACCATTTAAATGGCATGAAAACAAAACCACATCATCAAATTCAGGAGGGTTTACTGACTTCCATCCATCCATCTTACTATTTCCTAATATTCCTTATGTCAATGTCAAATTATTTCTTTAAATATGTAAGAAAGCAATTGATTGGGAGGCTGGTGATGCTGTGATTCAGTCCATTTCTTTATCTGTTGTCTTTTAACCTCTGCACTGAGAATTTTTTCTTTTCCTTTATTTGAGTTATTAGCTTCATTTTACCCCAGAACAGAGAATTCACTACATTAGGGACTGGTACTGAAAGGGGAACAGGGATTCTCCAAGGCTTTAGGAACAAGATAGATGCCCATATGCCCTAGATGTTTAGAATAAAGTATTTCTCAAAGCAAAGAAATGGATTTGACAAACTTTGGTAACCAAAAGTTATAGTGTCAGGAACCCCTAGAAAAGTTGGGGTAGATCTTCTGGAAATAGTAAGAAACCATAACATTCCTGGCTCCCCACTCCCAATCTCACCTCCATTACTATTTCTTGTTAATGGCATACAACAATATAGCTAAGGCTAACCAGAAACTTATTCAATCTAGTCATTCAGCAAATGATTATTAAATACCTGCATATGCAAAATACTGTACTAGGTGCTTCGGGAGATGCAAATATAGGATTATAATACTTAGAATTAGAAGAGATCTTAGAGATCATCTAAATAAGGCATAATCAGTGCCTGTCCTCATGGAACTTATAATGTAGGTGATCTCCACCTCCCTGTATAAATTTTTTTAAAATGACATAAGTGATGAACAGATTTAACTTAGAAAAATCTGAGTGTCATCATTCTTTCATTTGTAAGGGTGTGGGTTAGGCAGGGAATGAATGATGCAATCAATCAAGGGAAAGTACTAAACATTTATATAGTACCTATAATGTGCCAGGAACTATGCTAATAACTTTTTTTTTTACAAATATTATCTCATTTTGATCCTTAAAACAGCCCTGTGAAATTGTTGTCATTATCCCTATTACACATTAAGGAAACAGATTAAGTGACTTGCCTATCAATTATACAGCTAGAAAGTATGTGAGGATGGAGTTGAACTCAGATCTTCCTGACTCCATGGCCAGAGTTCTATTCATTCTGCCACTAGCTGCCTCTGTGGATCACCCCACCCCACTGCAAGCAAATAACAAAATGCCCTACACCTTGATATCTATCAGGTGAGAATGCATCTATTGAAGAAATCAATTAATTTAATTCATTAAACTAAGCCCAAACAACCCAGCTAATCAAATTCAGGAGGAATAAAGTACTTCAAGACATTGGGTGAAGTGAAATAGATCTATATGGAAGTACACTGGGATTGGCTGAGAATGTTCAATCATGTCCTCTTGAGGCTTGGATGCCAGATCATCAAATGATATTTGAGTGACAGACCTGCCTATGGGAGAGTCTTGGGAGAATTGGAAGAATGAGGAGAAAAGTTGTACGTTAATCCTTTACCACATGTGCTATCTAAGCTTGAACCCAATTTTCCTTGGACTCTATATGAACTTTGGGAAAGGGTGTTCCTGGTTTGGGAGACATTTTGTAATAATCATTCTTACTGAAATAGATAATAAATATCTATTTCTAAGAGCTAGCGAAGTCTCTGAATCTTTCTGGATAATTGATATTAACTGATTATTAGTTGGGGGTTGATGAGCTATGGCATTAGAAAAGAACTCCAACCTCCTTAGGGTTATCCCTAGCATCTTGAAAAGAGAAGTAGCCAGCCATCTTCTGGTGACCCAGCCTATCAGGGAGAGTGGAGTTTGCAAGACTGAGTCTAGAACCTTGTATTATACTCCCTCCCTTCCTTACTTCCCTTCCTTCCTTTATTAATACAAGTATTTCCTAAAATTCTACTATGAGACCAGCACTGATCCTAAAGAGGATGAAGAAAGAGTGTAAATTAGTCTTTCTTGTTTAGGAGTAGAGTAGCAGAGAATATTAAAAAAATGGGAATATATGCATAGAAAATAGTAACAGTGAAACATAGCATGGAAAAAAAATGAATGACTTACATAGGAGGAGGGAAACGACAATTTGAACTTGATGTTCCAAGTGAGTTACATAGAAATATTTATACAACACAAAATATTTCTCAATCCACACAATTTAAAAAATTCATAAGATATTTGAAAATCAGAAGTTTTTCCTACACATCCTTCAAAAGAATGAATTGTCTGTTGCGATTATAGTTTGGTCATTTCAGTCATGTCTGACTTTTTGTGATACCATTTGAGGTTTTCTTGTCATTTCTTATCATTTCCTTCTCCAGTTCATTATTAAAATTTATTTGATTTTATTCAGCTCATTTTGCATATGAGAAAACTGAGGCAAGCAAAGTTAAGTAACTTGCCAAGGGTCACACAGCTAGAAAGGGTCTGAAGTCTGTTGAGCTCAAATATAAGACCATAGTATCATATGACCATAGAACTTTCAAGCTGAAAGAGATTTCAAAGATAATCTTATAAAATGTTCTTATCTGAGAGGAGTTAACTGAAACTAAGAGAGACAAAATGACTGGGACCAGGATTAATCTGTTTTGTCTATCTACCATGCCAAGCATAGGAATCCTGCTAAGGATTGTCTGGGTCGAGGTTAACTCTTGGCTTTTTGTTGTATGTCCATGGAAGGTTTTATGTGGGGTTTTTGGGAGGCAATCAGGGTTAAGTAACCTGCCCAGGATCACACAGTTTTTTAGGGTCTCAGGCCAGATTTGACCTCAGGTCTTCTTGACTTCAGGGCTTGCTCTTGAATGACACCTTTCTTTAACTCTCCGCAAAGTACCTGCAAATCATTTTTCTCTGTAGCTATCCCTCTATCTTTAGGTTTTGTTTATAGCAAGAATGTTAAGACTGATATGATTCAGTTTCTCTAGCAATATGTCCATTCAAACAGCTTCTTTTAGAGGGCTTATTACTATCCAATATTTCCCCTCCACTTGAGTAAAGTCTGATCCAAATGCCAAGTAGGCTTTTACCTTGATGAGTTCCTTTGAAAGCAAGACTGGAGAGTCTGGGAACAATGATTGGATGACTAAAAAGGGTGGATTCCAGTGTCACCTTAGGCCCTCAGATAAGTTGCATGCAAAAGACCTTTAACCTGACAGCTACTTTAATTCAGAGGGTCCAGACCTCTGTGGGGGACAGATGAGAAAATTGGATATACTATTCATTCTGTAGTACTGAAGTTTCTGGTACTGGTTCTGGCCATCACAATTACCTTATCCTAAATATTCTAAAACTGCCACTGACAAAATTTTCTCACTTAAATATTTTAAATGATTATTTATATTATTATGCATATTTGTTTTTATTGTTCTAATTTGCTTTCAACTCCTGTCACAATATAATTTAATACTGGCTAAGAAATAGAGTATGTACACAATACACAATAATAAATGACTGTAGGAATCTGATGTTGGATGAACCAAAGATGCAAGTTTTGGGGGCAAGAACTCACTCTTTGAGAAAAATTGCCAGGAATACTAGAAAGCAGTGTGGCAGAAACCAGGCATAGATGAGTATTCCATACCATATACCAAGATAAGGTCAAATGAATACATGATTTAGATGTAAAGGGGGCTATCATAAGCAAATTAGAGAAGCATGGAAGACTTTATCTTTCAGATCTATGGATAAGGGAATGAATAATATTAATTATAAAAAATTAAAAAGATTTTGTGCAAACAAAACCAATACAGTCAAAAATAGAACAAAAGCAGGAAACTGGAGAGAGTTTTATATCAAGTTTCTCTGATAAAGACCTCATTTCTCAAATATGGAGGGGCCTGAAATAAATTTATAAAAATAAGTCATTCCCCAACTGATAAATGGTCAAAGGATATTAAACAGTTTTCAGATGAAGAAATCAAAGTTTTTAATTGTTGCATGAAAAAGTGCTCTAAATCACTATCGATTAGAGAAATGCAAATTAAAACAACTATAAAGTACCACCTCACGTCTATCAGAATGACTAAAATTGTTGTGGAAAAGTAAATGCTTTTTTGGTGGATCTGTAAATTGAACCAACCTGAAGAGTAATTTGGAACTATGTCTAAAGGGCTATAAAACTGTGTTTACTCATTTACCCTGCAATACCACTATTAGCTCTGTACCCCGAAGAAATTAAAGAAAAAAGAAAAGGACTTATAAGTACAAAATAATTATAGTAGCTCTTTTTGTGATAACAAAGAATGAGAAATTGAGGGGATAGCCATCAATTAAGGAATGGCTGAACACGTTGAGGCATATGATTGTGATGGAATACTATTGTGCCATAAGAAATCATGAGCAGGGTGCTTTCAGAAAAACCTGTGAAGACTTACATGAACTGAAGAAAAGTGAAATGAGCAGAACCAGGAGAACATTGTACACAGTAACAGCAATATTATATGATGATCAACTGTGAATGACTTAGCTATTCTCAGTAATACAATGATCCAAGACAATTTTGAAGAACTTAGAACAAAAAATACTATTCACTCCCAGAAAATAAAATTTGGAATCTAAATGTAGATTAAAGCATACTTTTTTTTTTGCTTTATTTGTGGGGTGACTTTGTTGTTATTTCATGTTTTCTTTCACAATAGTGCTAATATGGAAATGTTTTGCATGACTGAACATGTATAAACTATATCAATTTCCTACTCTTCTCAAGGAGGGAGAGAGGAGGGAGGAAGAGAATACAAAACTCAAAAAAACAGTTTAATGATTGTTAAAATTTTTTGTTTACATGTGATTGAGAAAATAAAATTAAATATTAAAAAAATGATGTGGATATTGGTTTCAGAAAACCTGAGAAGATCTATATGAATTGATGCAAAGTGAAGTAAGAACCAGAAAAAATCATAGTACACAGTAACAGCAATATTGTAACAATGATCTACTGCAAAAGATTTAGATACTCTGATCATACAATGATACAAGATAACTCTGAAGGATTCATGATGAAAAATGCTATCCATCTCTACAGGAAGAACTGATGAACTCCATAAATTAAAGTATATATTTTTTCACTTTATTCTTTAAAAATTTTTCTTTATTTTCCTTGCTTTTTTGGTAACAGGTAATATAAAAATATGTTTTACATGATTTCACATATATAATTGATATATTGCTTGCCTTCTTGATGGGTGGGGAAGGGCTGAAGAGAGGGAGGGAATTTGAAACTCAACGTTTAAAAAACATTTAAAATAAATAATAAGGGGGGCGGAGCCAAGATGGTGGAGTAGAAGGACGCACGTTTACGAGCTCCAAAACCAAAGCCCATAGAATTAATGTAAAAAGAGTCCCCCATAGCTTCTGGGTGAATACAAGGTGTACAGAAGCAGACTGGAAGAGATTTCCGTTCCAGGGAGCCCTGAAGACCCGTCCCCAGGGTCCAGCGCACCCCGGAAAGTAAACCCGACCCCCAGCACTGCCCTGGCTAAGGCCCCAGAGAAGCTGATCCGAGCAGGCTTCAGAGACAGAAGCTCCAGCAGCCGGGAAAGTCCCTCCGCCCACAGAAGCTACAGGTCAGTAAGAGAGGCCGGGCTGGAAGAGAGGGAAAGCAGGGCGTCTCCGTGACTCGGGCCCCCTCGGGAGGAAGTGGCGGCGGCGGGGACGGGGGCAGGAAGCGGCGGAGACAGAGAGGCGTGGGCGGTGGCTGAGGCGGCAGCAGACCGGGACCCAGGAATCCCCCAGCGGCAGGCAGGATCTTCATTACGGAAGATTCCCGCATAAAACCAGACAGAGCTGAGCCTGGGAGACGGCCCTTCCCCCACCCCGCTCTGTTACTGAAGGTTTCTGCTTAAAGCCCCCAAGGGAGCGGGATTTGGGAGGCGGGCCCCCCACCCCACCCCCACCCGTTCCATTCCTGAAAGTCTCTGCATAAAGCCCCCGAGGGATCAGTCTCGGAGGCAGCCCTGGCCCCACCCCAGCACCTGAACTGAAGCTCACTGATTGACAGCCGGCAGGAGGATAGCCCATTTAAATCTCAGAGGCCAAGCACTAGCTGGGCGGATCCAGGCGGGGGTGGAAAGGAATCTCAGAAGTCAAGTAACTGGCTGGGAAAATGCCTAGAAAAGGGAAGAAAAATAAGACTTTAGAGAGTTTTTTCCAACAAATGCAAATGATCCCGACCTTCGGATCTGACGAAGATGAGGACGTATTCTTGCCATCAGGGAAAGATGTGGAGGGCGGGGCCTCAGTACCCCAGACACCCCAGGGGGGTGGTGGGTGGGCTCAGGCCCTGGAACAGCTCAAAAAGGATTTTGAAAAGCAAGTTAGACAGGTGGAGGAAAAACTGGGAAGAGAAATGTCAGAGATGCAACAAAAGTATGAAAAACAGGTCAATACCTTGGTAAAGGAGACCCAAAAAAATGCTGAGGAAATTAACACCTTGAAAAATAGGCTCACCCAATTGGCAAAGGAGGTTCAAAAAGCCAATGAGGAGAAGAATGCTTTCAAAAGCAGAATGAGCCAAATGGAAAAAGAGGCTCAAAAGCTCACTGAATTTAATAGCTCTCTCAAAATTAGAATGGAACAGATGGAGTCTAATGACTTTACAAGAAACCAAGAAATCACCAAACAAAACCAAAAGAACGAAAAAATGGAAGAGAATGTGAAATATCTCATGGGAAAAACAACTGACCTGGAAAATAGATCCAGGAGAGACAATTTAAAAATTATGGGACTACCTGAAAGTCATGATCAAAAAAAGAGCCTAGACATCATCTTCCGTGAAATTATCAAGGAAAACTGCCCTGACATTCTAGAACCAGAGGACAAAATAAGTATTGAAAGAATCCATCGATCACCACCTGAAAGAGATCCAAAAAGAGAAACTCCTAGGAACATTGTGGCCAAATTCCAGAACTCCCAGCTCAAGGAAAAAATCTTGCAAGCAGCTAGAAAGAAACAATTCCAGTACTGTGGAAATACAATCAGGATAACCCAAGATCTAGCAGCTTCTACATTAAGGGATCGAAGGGTGTGGAATAGGATATTCCAGAAGGCAAAGGAACTAGGACTGAAACCAAGAATCACCTACCCAGCTAAACTGAGTATAATACTTCAAGGGAAAATATGGTCTTTCAATGAAACAGAGGACTTCCAATCATTCTTGATGAAAAAACCAGAGCTGAAAAGAAAATTTGACTTTCAAACACAAGAATGAGAAGAAGCATGAAAAAGTAAACAGCAAAGAGAAGTCTTAAGGGACTTACCATGAGTGAACTGTTTACATTCCTATATGGAAAGACAATATTTGTAACTCTTAAAACTTTTCAGTATCTGGGTAGTTGGTGGGACCACACATACACATGTACACGTATGCGCACACATACACACATGCACACACATACAGAGATAGAGAGCACAGATTGAACTGAATAGGATGGGACCATACCTTAAAAGAAACTAGGGTAAATGGTGAGAGAGAAATGTAGGGAGAGGGAAAGGGAAGGGGGTAACTATATGTCATTTAAGAGGCAGGTAGGAGTTTTTCTTAGTGGAGGGAAAAAGAGGAGAGCTGAGAAAAAAAAAAAACAAAACAAGAAGTTTACCCTCATCACATTTGACTAAATGAAGGAGTGAAATGCACACTCATTTTGGTATGAAAACCTATCTTACAGTATAAGAAAGTGGGGGAGAAAGAGATATTGCAAGGGGGGGGATGATGGAAGGGAGGGCAAACGGAGTAGGGAGCAATTTGAAGTCAACACTTGGGGAGGGACAGGATCAAAAGACAGAAGAGAAACAATGAGGGGCAGGTTAGGAGGGATGGTAATCCAGTTAGTCTTACACAACACAACTATCAGGGAGGTCATTGGCAAAACTACACAGATATGGCCTATATTGAATTGCCTGCTGTCCCAAAGAGAATGGGTGGGGAGGGAAGGAGGGGGAGAATTTGGAACTCAAAGTTTTAGGAACAACTGTTTAGTATTGTTGTTGCAACTAGGAAAGAAGACATACAGTTAATGAGGAATAGAAAGTCATCTGGCCCTACAGGAGAAAAGAGAAGATGGAGACAAGAGAAGGGAGAGATGACAGAAGAGAGGGCAGATTGGAGATAGGGAAAATTAGATTGCTTGGGGTATTGGGGTGGGGGGAGGGGATAAAAGGGGAGAAAATTTGGAACCCAAAAATTTGTGAAAATGAATGTAAAAAATTTAAATAAATAAATAAAAAAATAATAAAAATTTAAAAATATATTATCACAGTTTTTGAAAGTTGCATTAAACTTTTTTTAAATAGTAAAATGTCCTCACAATGGCTGATAGAATCCTCTTTCTGCATTCCACTGTATATATGAAAATACTCCTTTTGAGTGGGCTTTTGAAGCCATTGCAGATGTTGTGAACTTTACTCCTTGGCACAGCTACTCAATACCTGACCATACTGCAAGAGCAGAAAATAGATATACAAGACAAATCCTATTACAATCATGTCCCAATTCAGAAGAATATTGGGGAAAGTGCTGAATTGGAGTCAAATAACCAGAATTTGAATTCTGACTCAGTAGATTTGAATTACCTGCATGATCCTAAGCACCTCCCTTAATTGATCTAGCCCTCTTTCTCATCTGCAAATGAAAGGATTGAACAAGACGGTCTTTAATGTCCTCCCCAGCTTTAAATCTGTGATAAAATTGTTTTGTCCCAGAATTTGTACATATCAAATATTGCTGATAATAACCAAGTCATCAGCTGAAGGTTAAACATCTTCTAACAATATGAAGATTCATAATAACATATTCATAACAATGTTACCTGAATCACAAAATGCACAATAAATCATGGAAGACATTGCTTTCTTTTTTTTCTCCAAATTTATTAATTTGTTTTCAGTTTTCAATAATCACTTTTCTCCCCATCCCTTTCCCCTCCTTCCCCAAGACAGCATGCAATTTTATATGTGTTCTACACATATATTTCTATTAAGCACATTTTCACATTATTTATATTACACAGAAGAATTAAAAATAACGGGAGAAGCCATGAGAAAATCAAAACAAAACAAAACATGGCAAAAGAGAAAATCATTGTTTCATTCTGCGTTGTAACTCTGTAGTTCTTTCTCTGGATGCTGATGGCATTTTGCTTCATGAGTCCTTTGGAAATGTTTTAGGTCCTTGCATTGCTGTGAAAGGCTAAGTCTATCAAAAACAGGCCTTGCACACTGTGGCTGTCACTGTGTATAATATTATCCTGGCTCTGCTCACTTCACTTCAACTTCATAAGTTGATATAAGTCTTTTCAGGTTTTTTCTCAAGTCCACCTGTTCTTCATTTCTTATAGCATAATAGTATTCCATTATTTTCATATACCTCAACTTTTTCAGTCATTCTCCAACTGATGGGCATTCCCTTGATTTCCAGTTCTTGGCTACCACAAAAAGAGCTACTATAATAAATATTTTTGTACATGTGGGTCCTTTTCCCATTTTTATCATCTTTTTGGGATACAGCCATAGAAGTGGTATTGCTGAGTCAAAGTATATGCACATTTTTATGGCCCTTTGGGCATAGTTTCAAATTGCTCTCCAGAATGGTTGGATCAGCTCACATAAGCCTTGCTTTCTTAACAAATAAATCAATACACAGGTGGCCAAAACAGACCTTCACTTGGCCTGGTCACTTCAAGTTCACAGGTTCCCCTAAATTATCAGAGCTGCTTCCTTCTTTGCATATAAGCAAAAACCTTTGTCTTCCTTTTGTGAACTCAGAGAATGGTGGTGAAATTTGGCTTCACTTGAGGGTATGATTGAGGGAAGAGTGGAGGGGAGGAATATTCAGAATCCAATTCTTTCTAGAATTTCCTTACTTTTTCTTTGCATTTCTAATTCATATTTCCATTGTGGTTTTTTTTGTTTAAAAAGGAATGGAAAGGGGTTGAGGGTTACAAAGACAGATCTCCACCCCAACCCCCACCTTGTAATTACCAAATTAACACGTTTTAATGGGCAAAGCCCTCCAGCAGCCTGCTGTGATTAATGCGCAAGCCCAATTAGTTGCAGAGTTTTTCCCTGTAATTTTAACCCACTTAAATAGCATGAGAGTCTGTGGTGTCTCTGGGGTGAACCTCCCCCACACAAGCTCACTCCCCCATGATTTAATAGAATCTCTAGCGCTTAATTAAAGAGACAGCTTGGCTTTATCACCCCACTGGTGTTTCATTGTACTGCACTGAATTGGACACAGCTTTCCTAACTAGGCAGGAAGATAGAAAAAGGATCCCAAAATTCATTCATTCATTCATTCAACAATTATCAATTCAAGATTCAGCTTGATGCTATTTCCTAATCTACCAGTTGTTATTGTTTTCCTGTCTCCTGAATTGACTGTATTTACCTTGCATATAATTTACATTTATTTAACTATGTGCATATTGATATCCCTCAGTACAGTATAAGCTTTTTGTCTTTGTATCACCTGGCCTAGAAAAGTCTGGCACATAGTAGGTTCTTAATAAATGCTGGTTGAATTAAATTAAACTAAGCACCCATTCAGTATACAGCATAATGCTCAGTGTTGAGTAGTATAGATCCTGCCCTCCATGGGCTCACAATACAGTCAGGGAGACAAAATATCCATTCACAATTTATTGAGCCCCTACTCTATGTAAGATACAATGCCTTTCCCTTTCTCTTATGTACTCAAGTCTAATCTCGAAAGCCCTACCACTTAAAATATTAAGATAATAATATAAGACAATTTAAAATTTAGCACCAACATGAGTATAAGCTCTTTGGGGGCAGGGACTTAAGTCTTAATGGTCTTTGATTCTCACCTAGGTCTAATCCAGACGTTCCCAAATAGGATGATATCATCCCCTGGTGGACAGTCGAATAATAGCGAGACATTAAATAAAAATAAGGAGGCAGAGGAAGCATAAAGAAAGAAGAGAAGAGATTTCTGAAAAACTGTTCATACAAGTTTCATCTATTGCGTAACAATGTTAAAGTTGTAGTGATTATGTTATTTTCCAAATAAACACGCAAAATGCAAGTCATCAGTGGTCAAGTCTGCTGACAGGTCTTAACAAGCAAGTGTTGGCAGGTGAGTGTGTCATGTGTTGTCAGGTAGTCCAGAATGAATCAGCAGGAATGATTTGTTTACAATACAGTACTACATATTACAAGACACAATATTGCATCATCAAAATTTCAACACAGGAAAGAACTCACAAATTACAAAAAAATATTAAATTTAAGATATGTCATTTTTTATAAATGTATTTTATATTTTTTTGAAATTATTCAAATTTCAAAAACAAATACTGGTAAAGGATTAAAGAAAGTAGATTTCCAAGGGAGTACTGAGTAGATTGTTTTTTTCAAAGAGGGAATGTAGGCCAAATAAGTTTAGGAATCTTTGTTCTAGTCCATTACTTTAAGCACTGTGACAGAAGGGTAAAGTTTGTTGAATTGAATTTATATTACTACATCCTCAAGCTCTCTTTAGAGGAAGTCCTCCAGAATAAAATAAATAAAGAAAATCAAGATTGATTCTGTTTTCTTAGCTCATTCTAGACCATGGACTCTCAGCTATTATTTTTTCAAATATACTAGCAATAATCTGTTACTCCATCCAGAAAGCAACAGGCAGAGATAATCCCTTTACTCCTTCACTAGACAGACAGTTTAACTTTTAAGAACTTGTATCCAGAATTAAGGGGCTAAGCTGTCTCACAATAAATAAGAAAACGTAACTCCCCATTAGCCCAAGGGTGACTTGTGGCTCATGAATAACCCATGCTTTTTTGAGGGGTAGTCTTTGATAAATTGATCTTGGTGCTTCTGGGCCTAGCATATTGTCTTCTTACAGGATAATGGTCAATAATCGATGTCCTGTCCTAGTGATTCCAGCTACTTTTTTCATTCTTTGCTGACTTCTTGTTCTAAACTGGATTTACCCTAATCAGCAAACCAGATAGTGGTTGTTTTTACTCCTGGCCAGTCCTAGGCTGGGACTGAGCCAGTGAATCAGTGAGAAGGAAGATGCAGCAAGAATACCACTGGTTTGACAGCCTCTACCTCATATTAATGTAGTGTCTTCCAGAATTGATTATTTTCATTCCTTTTCAGAACTGCCCTAAGTCTGTCCAAGGCATCACCATCCTTTTAGTAATCCAAGCTAAATCCAAGTTCAATAACCTCAGTTTAATCCTTGAAGTCCCATTCTCCCTCCCTCCTCATTCAATTAGTTGCAAAATTTTATTATTTTTACACCATTTGTCCTATATATTTTCTCCTTTTTACTCATAAGGCTATCACCCTAGTTCAAGACACATAATGTCTTACCTAAACTATTTCAATAACCTCCTAATTGATTTCTCTGCCTTAAGTCCCTCCATTTCAACCTATCTTAAAGCTACCCACAAAGTGATTGTCCTAAAGCCTTGGTCTGACCATATCAGTAAAGATATAAATACCTTTCCTCTCTCTAAGTACTTAAGCCCAATCCTGTGAGGACTTGTCACTAGAAATATTAAGATAACAATGCAAGATAGTATAAAATTCAGCACTAAAATGAATATGAGCTCGTTAGAGGTAGGTACTTGAATCTCACTGTCTTTGGAATCTCCCCTAGGCCTAACCTGTTACTCAGTAAATTTCAGTGGCTCCCAGTTGCCTCTTGGATCAAATGCAAACTGCTGTGTTTGAAATTTAGAGCCCAACACAACCTGACTCTCACCTACCTTTCCAGTCTTATTATATGTTATTCTACTTCATGCGTGCTACAATTCAGTCAAACTGACCTTTTCCCTATTCTTCAGGCACCCCATTTGGTAACGTACTTCCTGACCCAGAATGTGTTCAATAAATATTTATTGAATTGACATGCTATCTTTCATCTTCATGTCTTTGCACAGCACCCCTTACCTCATTTTCCTGTCTTTTTCTGGTTTTCTTAAAGACTCAGCTTAGATACCACCTTCTCATCAACATTTCCTGATCCACCTAGAGGACAGTACCTTCCCTATTCAAACTTCCTTGTACTAATTTTGAATATATTTATATATATATATACATGTTGTTTTCTCCAAGAGAATACAAGCTCCTTGGGGGCAGGAATGGTCTCACTATTATCACCATATCCCCACTGCTCACCCACTGCTGGGTGCGTAGTAGACACTTAATAAATGCTCATTGGTTGAATTTGAAGCTAACTTAACAGAAGCCCTACTTCTCCAGAATCCTAACAATGACAAATGTCAGTGTTGTGGTTCCCTGAGGCTGAATTTTAAAAGATCATTAAAGATTAAAGAATGCCCGGGTCAATTAATGTAACAAGCCAAGAACCTCAGAAATAATTACATATAATTTTATCATATTTACTTGGCATTAGCTCTGTGTGCATAATTCCATGTCTCTGGGGGTTGGGACTTGATGTGACAGAAGTGCAAACCTACAAGCTCAAGTGTAGTGCAGGGCCTTAAAGGTGGCATTTAAAATTAAGCATCCTAGCACTCTTCTCAGCTTTCTGCAACCAGTTCTATACATGTTTTTATTCTTTTTCCCCAAATTAAAGGAACAGAGCTCTAGAGCTAGAAAGGAACACAGAGTTCATCTAATAATAGACTGTCTTTGTGTTGCAAATGAGGAAACTGATGCCCATGTTAAATGACTCATTCAAGGTCACACAGGTGGCAAAGACTAGAAGTAGTTCCTTATTTGTATTCATTCTTCATCAGAGATACTGAGTGTGTTGGTGGGAAAGTGTGATGCCATTTTTACATCGGGTATTTTGATCATTTATGCACTGACTTTAATCAAATACAAATATCTGTGATAATATTATTAATTTCTTTGCCTTATAGTTAAGTAAATGATTGTGTTTAAGACTTAAAAGTATCATTATTTTGACTATTTATGTAAATATCGTGTGTGTTCCAATTAAATAGTTGATTGTGTAAATGGAAAATTATTCAGTAGGTACTTGAGATCTACAGTGGTAATTAAGTGGAGTATATTTTCCCTTAACAAAGTCACTCCACAACCACGAGAGAGTTTAACTATGTCATGGTGGTCTGTTTCTGAGAATCTAGAGTAGCCAAAGTAAAGGCAGATAAGAATGAATGAGCCCACCCACAGAGTAGTGCATATAGATACAACCTATGTTAGGGAGATATATACTACATTGATGAGTGGGTATCTATTACCACATCAAATCACCTTGACATTCTGATACATTTTGGGGCCTTTTATGTGTTTTGGTTTTGCCTCGCAGTGATGTTAATGTAAATACCATCAAGTTAGTAATTGATGGGAGAGAAAATATTTCATCTAGAAGGTGGCTCTTGAATTGATTTTGAAGTAAACAAAGATGGTAGTGAGGAAGGAGCGTATTCTAGGCTTAAGGGGAAAACCTTTGCAAAGGTTTGGAGATGGGAGATAGAATATCATGTATTAGGAACAGAAACAAGACCAGTTTTGCTGAATTGTAGAATATGTAAAGGGGAATAATATATAATAAGACTAGAGACAGAAGTCGGAGTTTGGTTGTAAACACTTTAAGGCCCAACAGTGTTTATATGTGAACATAAATGTCATAGTGAGCTTCAAGAGTTTACTCTCAAAGTAGGGGTTGATAGAGGGAGAACTGGGTTTTAGGACAATGACTGTTGGGTGGGTGTAGGATGGAGAAGAAGTGAGGAGGGATGAGGTAAAAATAAGTATAATGGGATAATATATCTTCTTTGTAATTCAGTCAATTATGAGATGGTAAAGATGCGGTCATTGTTGAATACTACTTATGAAAGTTTACTTATTTCCTGCCAATACCTTCAATGAGGAAGCCCTCAACTCATGTATAGATGATGACCTTTGAAAAAATTTTGTATAGATAAGAAAGTAGTCTTTCAGGTTCTCTTTCTGTTTTCATTCCTGAATGCCTTTGGGATGACTCTGCTTTGTTGTATACCTTGCCAAATTTTATTTAGACTGTTTTATGCTGTACTGTTTTTGGTGATGCTACTTTTTATAACCATTTGTCATCTTTTTTCCCAAAATTGTACAGAACTTTGACAGTCATTTCCCTCTTTTTAGCAAGTCACTCAAATGTTTTCCTACTAAAGTGTCTTTCTGGTCTCCTTTTTGTAGCAGTTACAATGTATATTGTTTTAAATTCTGAATGAAATGATTGATGTTAATGTAATTTTTGTTGCGCATTTCCCATTTTTTATTTTCAATAGCTTGTTTTAATAATTCAGGATCAAATCTTCTTAAGTATATATCTTTTTCTCATTGCTATTCTTCCTTGTTTATTTTTAATTCTTATATTATCTCAGAGAAGCCAGTGTTCTTACTCTTCACAGAAAACTGACTCCAGGATAACTTCTATATCCATAGTAAGCTTATTCCTATCTGTTCAAATGTAGCCAACTTCATTATTTGTAATACTATTTGCTGCTTGTCATGTCTAGTACCTATCAATTCTGGTTTTTTAGGAAAGAGACCTCTATAAAACTTTTCCATTAGTCTCTTTTATTTCTTGCTATTGAACCATACTTTTCTATGTATTTCTCTGCCTCCCCCCATTCCCACATTTTCCCTCTTTGCATTGGTATCACCAAGTATCATATCCTTTCAAGCTCTTCACAGAATTCCTCTGCCACTTTGCTCTTAATAATTGATGCTGGAGCATAAATTCCAATTTTTTCATGTGGCCTTTTGGCAAATACTTATCATTAGTTTTACAATATGTTATGACCACATGTCCTGGGAAATATTTTATATAGCTTTGGGGAGCATAATAAAATCCATTCTGCCAACTCCTTTCCTCCCCTCTCTAAGGAATATTTATGAACCATCCTCCCATTTAAATATAACCTCCTTGTTTCTGGTTCTCTGTAGAAAAACCAAAAAAAGATTGATATGATTCAGCTTGTCCATAAATGTGGCTACTCCTTGGCCACTAAACAAAGCTCCCACATTTAGAGTACCAACAGTCAAATTAAAGTTTGTTGAAAGTCCAAAAATATTACGACTCTTAGCACCCTATGCCCTCCTTCCTACTAATCACCTGCAGAAGCAGAAAAGGGTTACAAAGTATGTTGAATAGGTTTCCAAAGCAAAAAAAAAAATTGGTCTTCACCAGGTGACCAACCTCCTGTTGCTATGGATCTCTCTTCCCAGCAATGGCAGTGCTCAGGAAATGGGCACAGTCTGTGGCTGGGACCAGATTCAAAGCCCTTCTAAGATACTGGAACTTGTCACTTTGCTGACATAGACCCTGAGATTGCAGAAACACCCAATAATGAGACACGGGGGTAGGACTCTGGTAAAAAGACTTTTGTACAGACTTGAAAAAAAGAATTAATAGCTTAATGTCTTACCTATCCCAGGACATTATAACAGGGACCACAACCTTAAGCTAAAGGCATTAACCACTGCTAAAAGAAATTATTTTAAAAAAAAAACCATAAATGTATGTTATCTGCAATGTCAAGAGATTTAGGTGAAAGAATATCAGCGCTTTGGTGGACACTATGCCATAAGTAGGAGAAGACATGCCCAAGAGTAGAGCAGCATTTGCAAGCATGGAAGGTATGTGAGCTTCATGGAGAAAGTACTCAACTCACATCAGTGGAATTGGGATCTGGATATCAAGTACATATCCTAGTGGACCCAGGTGTGGATGTTTTGGGACAGAGGCAACTTCCCAGGTCCCTGAAATTATGTTCCAGAGATAGTTGTCTATCCTTGTATTTGTGGAAGGCTGATCCTGATTTATGAGTTATAGCTTTTAAGGGACTTTAGAAATCATCTATTTTAGTGCTACCTAATTTTGTAGATGAAAAAATAAAATATAAAAAATATAAAAAAATAAAAAATAAAAGACTTGCTTATTTCAGGTCAGAAAAGCAGAGCTGGAATTCAAAACTTAGGCCCCAGATTCCAAATCTAGCTTTCTTTCCACTACAGAATGTTGCCTTTAAATCTTAGGGAACAGGGGCCTAGGAATTCAGGCTGCTATTTATATATGGAACACCATTCCTCCTTTTCATCTATTTCCTCCCTTTGCCCCAAAGACTATTGCCTATGAAGCTATTATTGGCAAAGAATTGAGTTTCCTGTTGACACCCCTTTGTCCCAGAGGGGAGAAATGTTCATCCAAGTTAGTATGTACCTTTCTTTCTTGCCAAGTCTAATAAGTCCCCAGCATTTTCACTAGTACAAGTCACATTTATTTCCACCTGATTAGATTAAACTCTCCCAAATTCCACATGTGTACTCTAAATTCCCAGGTAAACCAAACCACAAGACAACAAAGAGAAGCAAAATGTGGAGAATTCCCATTAAATGCAATGGCTTGGCTTTTCTAAAGTCTGAACCTAACTTGCTGTTGTTGTTTAGTATTTTAGATTCTTTCTCAACCCATTTTGGGGTTTTCTTTGCAAAAATAATGGAGTAGTTTGCCATTTCATTCTCCAACTCATTTCACAGATAAGGAAACTGAGGCAAATAGCGTTAAATGTCTTGCCCAGAGTCACACAGTTAGTAAGTGTCCGAGGCCTGATTTGAACTTGGGGAGATGAGTCATCCTGACTCCAGGTCTGCTGCTCTATCCACTGTGCCACCTAGTTGCCCTGGGCCTAACCCTGTGATGACAACTTTGACTCTGTTCATCATGTCAAATTCTCCTGCTGACAATGGTGATCAACTAGGAATATAACTGAAAGAGCTATGGTCTGAAACTTACAAGAACCAGGTTCTTTGGTCCAGTTGAAATTACCTGGACTAGTCAACTCCCTCTTTCAATTATTTGCTTATAAAATGAGAATGATGGGAAGGATGATTGCTAAGATTCTACCTAACATGGAATAGCAGAGCTCTGATCCTCCTATGTCACATACTATGAATTTTGAAGGAGAAAATGAAACATCTTTTTTCCTGTTTGTTTTTTTCCTATGCCACTGAAGACAAGCAAATCAATTCTAAAGTACTTCCTGTAAACAAATCTATTTAGTTATGCTCAAAATCCTTCAGTGGCTTCCTGTTATCTATAGGATAAAGTCAAGTCATATCATCATTTCATACAAGTTCTTCTAAAATCTGGGTCCAACTTTCTTTCTGCCTACCTAAATCCTATAGTGCAGTTAAGTGGCACAGTGGATAGCTCACCAGACCTAGATTCGGAAGACCTGAGTTCAAATCTAACCTCAGACACTTACTAGTTATGTGGCCCTGGGCAAGTCAACCCTGTTTGCTGGAGTTGCCTCATCTGTAAAATGAGCAGGAGAAGGAAATGGCAAATCACTCTAGTATCTTTGCCAAGAAAATCTCAAATAGGGTCACAAAGAATCAGACACAACTGAAAAGCAACAACAAAAGAATTTACACACTATTTTATGGATTTGCAATCTCATTTGATTTCATGGGATAGTCTTTTAAATGTGTGAGAGACCCTAGTGAGAACTCAGTTCCACTTTTCCCAGAACATAACAACCTTTCCTGGCCGCCACTCCTGCTTCTCCCATTATAATATAAGCTCCTTGAGGGAAGGAACTATCTAGCTTTTGAATATGTATGCTCAACCTTCCTAATAAATACTCAACAAATTCTATTTATTTATTCACTGATTCACAAACTTTCTAGGTAGGGAAATGGGAGCATAAAGTTCAAAGGCCAGATGTACATATACAAGTGAATGGTTTAATTACAGTGGGGCTATGAGATATCTTTTCATCAATAATATAGTGAATTTTAGCTACAAAGTAAATACTATATAGTGGTAAACTTCAACATAAAAGAAAGTCAAATTGGAGTAAAGGCAAATAAGTCAACTATGAGTCTTTTATTAGATAAAAGCCTAAAGCACTAGAGAAATGGTCTTTTACAAGCACATATACATGCCAAAAATGTTTGTATCAATCAACTTATTGAAACCACTTAAAAGAAATGGGCTTCTTCTCAGTGAGAGAAGAGTCAAATCACATTAGAGCAATTCTAGATGTGTGATAACTAGGGGGAAATCATGTCATTTCTTAGACCTCCTGCTACTCCTCAATTTGTTTTTATGTCCAAAATTCTTCCTAACTTAAAACTTTGTTTTTATTGGTGGTATTTAGAAACAAATCGTAAAATTATAATGTGGGGAGAGTCAGTTTACATGACTTGAAGTCTCTTCTTGATTGAGAAAAGCATTTGAAAAGACTTGTGTTAATACTCCAACATTATCAAAGCTACCTGGAAATCTAGGAGTGATGGGTGTGGAAGAGAATGAAAACTCAATGGGAGAGGAAAGGGGAAGGGGAAATTTATTCCAGCTTCTCAGTAAACCTAGCTTGGAACAGTTCAGAAAAGCCTTTATGGATATGGAAATTTAAAAAAAAAAATGACAGGATGTAATGGAAAGAGCACAGAACTACAGATTCAGAAGACTTAGATATGAGTGACCTCTTCACCACTTAATGGGCTATGTAACCTTGACGAGTCACTAGAAATCCATGTGGTCAAGTTATATGAAAAAAGGCTCCAAATCACTAATAACAGAGAAATGAAAATGACTGAAATGACTGGACAGCAACAAAAATGCTACTTATCTCCTGATATGGAAGATACACTCATGGTGAAGAATGAGACTACATTTATGGACATGGCAAATGTGTAGATTTGTTTTGCTTGTCTATGCTTATTTATTATGAGAACTGTGGTTTTTCTTTTTTTTTAATTGGGGTAAGGGGGCAGTGATAGGATTGTCATACACACATATACACACACACATATACACACATACATACACCAGAAAAGAGGATTATTAAAACTTTTTCACAAATACCCACAAATACCCAGACTTCCAGCCCTTAGGGTAAGTTTGGAGGATTGGTCCCTAGGAGATGGGGACAGGATGGTTCATCAGAAAGGAATTAGTTGACTCTGATAACCCAAATTGTATTTCTCTTTTGAAGGAATACCAGTCACGCGGTGCATAAATATATACAGTCATGGAAGGAAAGGTGGTTCCCAATGAAAGGATAGAGATTTTTGTCTTGCACACTGAGAGTTCTTTGTGTGTTGACCATCTGACCATGTACCTGCCATCCCAAGTTGCACATGTCTCCAGCTTGATGTCCAGCCTCCTTTGGAAGTGGAGTAGTTCCCTCCACTTAATGAGGAACATTCTTACACCTGGCTATACCCTTCACATCCCAGTGATACTGATTTAGACCTTTACTTCCCAACTTCTTCTCTCCATCCCCCTCAATACTCCCACTGCAAAGTTTCAACCAAACACAACTCACCCTTTCTACTGTGCCCTGTGGAATGCCTGTTTCATAGACAATAAATTTCTCTTCATCCTAAATCTTTTCCTCTCCCACACTTTCTGTCTATTACATATTACTAAAACCTGGCTCCCCTCCTGATGACAAACTCTCCCTGGTCACCCTTTCCAGTACTGGCTAGACCTTCACTCATCCCCCTTGACTTACACAGATAGAAGCAGGGGAATTGGAATACTCCTTGCTTTCCATGTTACTTCTAGTTTTTCTCCCTACCTCCATCATTCAGTAGCCTTTCCTCTTTTGAGGTTTGTATTATTCATATCTATCACCCAATTAAAATGCTGTTGTCTACAAATCTCCAGGTCTCTCCTCTTTCTTTCTCAATAAATGGTTCACTGTTTTTCTTTCTTCCCCAACCCTTGCCCTTACACTAGGAAACTTCAACATAAGTATTAACTCCAAATATCTAATTATTCAGTTCCTCACTTCCCATGACCCATTCTTCTACCACACCTCAGTCAAACATAAAGATGCTCATGTCTTTAATCTTCCCATCATCCACAAATATACCACCTCCATGTTGAAGAATTATAAAATCTCCTTATCCAACTACAATCTATTGGTTTTTCACCTCTCCCTCTACCTTTCATTACAAAAACCCTACTCTTCTCTGCACCATGACTTCAGATCCTTTGACCCCCTCAATTCTTTCTCAGTCATCTCCTCTGAATTAACTATTCTCTACCCTTTTTCCCATCTTGAACCTTTGGTGAACCCATTCAACTGTACACTGTCCTCTCTTGAATCACTATCTTCCTTAACATTTTGCTGATTATGCCTACCAAGCTTCAGCCTTGAATCACTCCCACCATTCCCTATCTTCATTCCTACACATGCTGTTGAATAAAGGTGGTGAAGAAAATCTACTACACTTCTGACTAAGCCTCAGCTGGACCCTCACTGATGCTAAGCATTCTTTCTATACCTGCCTTATTAACTCATTATCTCACTCTCTTCAGAGGCTCCTCCAAACATTTTCATCTCTCCTTAAACCTACCATGGCTCCCTCTAACCCCACCCTCTCAGCTAAGAAATGTGCCTCAAATTTTATAGAAAAAATTGAGACCATTTGCCATGTGCTCCCTTCTGCCACTGTCTCCTCTTTCATTAGGATGAGGTAACCTTATTTCTTACCAAGGCTAACCCTTCTAGGTGCTCAAGCTACTCCACTCATTCCAGCCTCCTCTAACACATATTTCTCCCTGTCACCCCCAACACACATTTATTTTCAATCTTTCCCTGTCTACAGATTTCCTCTGGCACCTGAAACTGAGAAAAAACAAGACAGGACAGAAACCATCAGATCCTTTTCTCAGAGGTGGGCTAAAAGGAAGGTAAGTAGGAGAAGGCAAATCCTTTTCCCTCTCACTGGTTCAATTCATGGTATCCATTCTGGACACAGCAGATAGGAGTTCTAGATAGGAGCACAGCAGAAAGATAGCAGAAAAGAGAATGAATGCTTAGTGTTAAAGACATAGGAAGTCAATCAAAAAAGACTGCTCTCGTTCCTGTGGTAGAGGATAAAGAAGCTTCTATTTAGAGCAATCCAAACATGCTCCAAAGGCCTCTCATTAGTTGAAATGGGTATACCCAGACTAGCCTGGGTCACCTTATTTATTATAATGCATGTATATGTGGTGTATTTATATACAGTTTCTTTGTATTTATTTGTTTTCTCTCTCATTGGATTGTGAGTTCCTGCAGGGCAGGAACTATCTTTTGCCTCTTTTTGGATCCCCAGGAGCTGGTACACAGTAGGTGCTTAATAAATGTTGATTGATTGATTGTCTGCAGGATGAAATAAAAGTTATTGTATTATCTAGCTGCTTTGCTGGCCCACTTCTTCCTTCTCCCATTGGTAATATCTTGGGGGCAGTCTTCATTTTGGGGAGAGGATCAGGTCAGCTGATTTTCATTCCCTTCTTGGCTATGCTTCTGACATTTCATATTTCAGTATCATGACCCTGCTGGATACTTTTACATCAGTCTCCATATTTTTAGCTCCTTCTTTTTGGATATTGCTCCATTCCATTAGAATGTAAATTCCTTGGGGGACTGGACTTTTTCTTCTTGCTTATGTTTGTATTTAGCACAGTTCTTGGCATAGAGTAAGCACTTAATAAATGCTTATTGTCTTCTTTTCTTGCCTAGTATCTATTAATAGAATTCTTAGTATTTATACAAGAGCTGAAGGCCCTTCACCCACATCTATAAAGACCTCTACATAAGTTATATGTTCTAAGACTCCCCAGGAGAAACCTACTCACTGAATGAGAAGTCCCTATGATTAAGCCCAGTGTAAACTCAGACTTTGATGTTCTGGGACACATGATATAGCATTTCTGTCACCAAACAGTGGGCAGGGACAGTATTCAACGAGGCAAATCTAATCACAAAGGTCTATGTATTGGGCTAAAAATGGTTCAAAACCCATTTGACCCAATGATACCATTACTGAACATATACCCTTAAAAAGTGAAAGACAGAAACAAATATCCATTATGTTCTAAATTATTCATAGCAACATTTATTGTGTCTAGCAAAAAATTAGATGCAAAATGAACTCCCACTGATTAAGAATGTAAAAAAATCTACCACATTATGCAAATGCAATGGAATATAATTGTTCAATAAGAAATGAGGAATTCAGAGAAATAGGGAAAGATTTGTATGAACTGATATAGAGTAAAATAAGAACCAAACAAAAAAAACATTTATAATTATAATCACTAAAAGATATGAACAGATGAAAATTAAAAGAAAGTCAACCTGAGGAAATTAAAAACCAGTAAAAGTTCTAGAGATAGATAAAGGGACATACCTCCACCTTCATGGCACAGAGATAGTGTGCTAGTAGGTTAGAGTGTTGGAGACCTTGTCAGATCAACTTGCTATATGGGATTTTTTTCTTGTTTTTCTTTGCTATAAGGGAGGGTTCAATCTGGAGGAATTAGGTAGGAAGTAAATGTGATATAAAGATATAAAGCATCAATAAAATGTATTTTTTAAATGGTCTCAAATTATAATCTGGGATCTTCATCCTTTCTTATTTCAAATGAGTCAGAGGATAAAGGAATGACCTAAAAAACCATGTCTAAATGATATCAGAATTGGTCACCATTCCCCTTATTTCAACAACTGAGTGAGATTTGACAGAAGGAAAAAAAATTGAAAGAAGAATCATTCCATGAGGAAGCAGCTGGAGGGAAAAGGCAAAAGGACAGGGCCAAACTGGCCCATTCAGTAACTGAATAAACAAAACCCCATCGCCACCTCTCCCTGCCCCACCTCCCACCATTTTCCTTACAAATAGGGTTTTCTCAAAGGTGGACAAGACTATATATGCAATGAATATACAGTCCAGATTTCAGTGGCTCTACTACTGTGTCATTTGTATGTCCTTTCTGTCAGCGCCTCCCCATCTGAAAGGTTTTCTCCACAAGGTTTGGGAAGGATGATTGACTCCCAGGAATCTTTGTTGTGCTATCAGCTGTAATCACTTTAATTCAAACCCATTCTCTTTTAAAACTGACATCATAAATGCTGTTTTCTATCACAAATAGCTGTCAGGGCTGTCAAGCAGATCTGCTTACTGTTTTATATCATTACAATATTTAATTTCAACTCTGCTATTTCTTCCATTGAATACTCTCAAGACTATTTTTCTTTCTTAGGGAAAGTATTAAAAGGTAAGTGAGGAGAATCATTCATCTTCAAAGAACTTATTACCTGGGCAAAGATCACTGAATGGGTGGAGGAAACTGATAAACAGAGGAGGCTTTGCACATATCCATATCCCCTTGGCAAGTATAGTGACTGGCATATAGTGTGTACTTAATAAAAATTTATTGATTCATTGGAAAGAATTAAGATTAATGCTAAAGTTAGTGGTGATTAATATGTGATTAATGGCAATTAATATCTGGAGATTAATATAATTTTTAGCAATTCCCTAATCAGTGGCAAATCCTGATAGTGATTAAAATTGCTTTGGCTACTACTACTAAAAAGGAACTACTTTAGTACTGATTGAGGATAGGATTGCATGAAATGAGTCCAGGTGGGAAGAAGGAAGTAATACTCACAGTCCAATGCTAGGATCTTCTTTGCTGAGGTTTCCTCAATATTCCTCTCCAAAATGCCCATGCCTCAGTTCCCTTGGAGTGATATCCTCTCCCATGGAAGGACTCAGCTCCACAAATGGCTTCATCCATGGATTTTCGAGAAGATCCATAATTAATCTCTTCTTCACTAACCCTTTCCTAGATCCTTATGAACTTGTCAAACTCTTCTTAATCCTAAAAACGCCTTCCTTTGACTCTTCTATTCTATCAGTTACCATTCCATTTATCCTCTTCATAACTAAACATTTAAGAAAAGTTGTCCACATCTCTTAGCCTCCTAAATTGTAAACCCAGTCTGGTTCCATTTTGCTAGCCAAAACTCTACTAAAATTTCTTTCCCAAAGCTCAATAATGGCCTCATCACCAAATTCAATGGCCATTTTTCAGATCTTGTCCTCTATGACTTCTCCAAATAATTTCACACTATTGACCACTTCTTCCTTCTGGATATCTTCTCCTTTCCTAAGATCTTTTCCAGCTCTGAATCCTTTGATCCCATGACCCAAGAACAAGGCAATTTCCTAAGTTATGAAGGCACCATTCAAAGGCAGGAAAAAAATGGATTGCTACTGTGCTTCCCTTTCCTCTTTCTGCTTCAACAAAAATAGAGGAAGAAGACACAACAAGCCACCAGAATTCTGTTTTGGGGCCAATCTTACCCATAAAACTTATTATTACATCATACTTTGCCATCATATTGCATATGTTGTGGCCCTATTCTCTTGGTACCAACATGTCCCCTTGCTCTTCAGGGTTCCAGGAAATCCTAAGGAATTTGGGGGTATCTCTTTTCTTTGCCATAGCTCAAGCCTCTACTGGCTCTTCCCCTCTTCATATTTGTTTGGGGCCAGTGACTGCCATCTCATTTCTATTTGAGCACTTAACATGAATTAGTTTTCACAATGAGATTTTTTTTTACTTCAAAGCTATAACAAGATCAAAAATATAAATAAACATTTCCCTGAATACATCATGGGCAGAATTCCCCTTATACCAACTCAGTCTTGGTGAAGGGGAAGGGAATTAGGCTCAAAACTCAATTCCTACATATCAATCCCATCAATTTCACAGACAAAGGTAGCATTACTGTTGAATTTTCTGGGCTAGGATCCTGAAAGTTTTTCAAGCTAGTTGCTTCTTGCTCCCTGGGGCACTGATGCTGTACTGGCTGTAACACTCAGCCTGGATTCTGATTCCCAGTTCCTGTGGTTGACACTCCCAACCCAGATCATAGACTCTACTCCTGAAATTAAAACAGAAAAAAGGAACAAACAGTACAGTGAAACCACATTTAAAAGTTAGCAACTTTTGGGGTCCTTCCAAATTGCTTTCCAGGATGGTTGGACCAGTTCACAGAACCACCAACAGTGTGCATTTCCTTGCAATCCTTCCAACACTTGTTATTTTCTTTTTTTTTTCAACTTTGCAATCTGATATATTTAAAGTAGAACTTCTCAAAGGTGGCAGGAGTTTCACTGGAGTCAGGAAGTAACTCTCCTCCCCACTCTGCTCCACTATGGGCAAAGGAAAAAGAGGGGAATAAATCATTGGCCCTGTCTCTAGGTTAAATCCTTACAAAGGTGGACATGTCCACCAAGTTTTACTTGCCAAGCAAGAACATGAAAAAAATTGAGTGGCTAGGACAGAAAGAAATTACACAGAAAGCAGATAAATAATTCATTCAAAGTGTAGAGCACTTGAGGGAAGAATGGCAAATGGAAGAGGACTCTGCTGTGTCTGAACCTGCATTTTTTCCATTCCCTAACCTACTACTGATGGGCAAGCTACAAGGAGCGATCAGACCAGCCAATGAGTCAGCTCTGCTCAGAAGCATTTGGAGCAATAGAACTCTGAGCGATATAAAGTGGCAGGGAGGGAATCAATCATAGCATCTCTGGACGCTATGAATGGAATAGCAACTGGGATACTTTCTAGATCCAGAGCTAAAGAAGCTTGTTGGCTTCCAGTGGGTGTGCCTAACTAGGAAGTCTGAGTCAAAGAAACTGGCCTCCAAACCTTTGCCTACAGATTAAGGGCTTCCCATATTTTGAAAGGGACATCTAGCTGGTGCAGTGTCAGGTCTGGAGTCATGAAGACTCATTTTTCCTGAGTTCAAATCTGGTTTCAGATACTGCCTAGATGTGTGACCATGGGCAAATCACAACCCTGATTTCCTCAGTTTTGTCATCTGTAAAATGAACAGGAAAAGGAAATGGCAAACCAATCCAATATCTTTGCTATTGTCATTACTCAGTTGTTTTAGTTGTGTCCAACTCTTCCAGACCCCATTTGGAGTTTTCTTGGCAAAGGTACTGGTGTGGTTTGTCATTTCCTTCTCCAACTCATTTTACAGTTGAGGAAATTGAGGAAACCAGGGTTCAGTGACCTGTTCAGGGTCACATTGCTAGACTGAGGCCAGGTTTGAACTAAGGAAGATGAGCCTGATTCTAGCACCAGCACTCTATCCATTGTACTATTTAACTGCCCTAAGTATCTTTGCCAAAGAAACCCCAAATAGGGTCATCAAGAGTCAGACACAGTTGAACAACTACAAATTTTTGGGAAGAGGACTATCATTTTCTTTCAGGGCATGTAGTAGCCATTTCAATATATTTACTTTTATTCTTTTGTTTCTATGGTAATAACTAACGGTCTATACACACAGTTAAGAAATGGTGATGTGGTCAATTCTATTATGCAATGATTGAGACTAATTAAAATGTTGTGGAGAAAGGAAAAGGAAAAAGTTTTCAGTGCATGAAATTGGATAAATCCACATAGACCATGCCCGTAGATTACCACCCAGAAAGTGGCAGAGATGTAAGATAAATGTCTCTAGTTCTCTTAAAACCATAGGATTGATGCTTCTTTTGAATACACTCCCAGGTCAAGGGGAGCCCACAACTTGAGTAAGTATAGAATTGTTTATATATGGATCTCACTGAATAGCGGTTAGCAGTGTCCCTCATCCATTGATTAACAATATCTTCCAGCTAACCTAAATAATAACCTCTTCTTGAAATTACCTTTGCTAGATACCACATCACTTTGTTTTACAAAGATGTCTTTTGTCTAGTTTGGACTATTTTGACTCATACTTTACATGTTTGTTGTTCCTTATACAAAGAGTCACAAATTCGTATGGTACTACTAGTAAAGAAAATGCAAATAATTTAACATTGAATCCAGCTTGGACTCAGTTGTCCCATCTCTAAATGGAAATGGAAATGTCTGTGGAATGCTATAGAAACCTAAGGTTTGGGTTCAATTTAGTCTTGGACTTTCCATCTTTCCTCTGACACTGACACCTGGTGTCCTGGTATCCTCATTCTCTTATTCTTAGACTATTGAAACAATCCTTTGGTTTGTCTCATTTCTTTAATTCTCTCCATTCTCTAATCTATCCTCTGCTTAACTGTTAAAATAATCTTTTAAAAATACAGATCTTACCAAATCACTCCTTAGTCAATAAAACTCCACTGGCTCCCTATTATCTCTAGGATCAAAATTTTTAAATCCTTTTTGGCTTTTAAGACCCTTCATAATACTCCCTCCTCCTAAATTCCCAGTCTATTTATACCTTATTCCCCTCCAGATATTCTGTGATCTAGCAATACTAATGACCTTGATGTTCCTTGAACAAACACTACCTCGGAACTACATTACTTTTCATCGGTTGTCTCCCATTCCTGGAACTTGTTCCTTCCTCATCTCTGCTTTTTGTCATTCTTGGCTCCCTTCAATTTGCTGCTGATCTTCTACAGGAAGTCTGTTCTGATCTCCCTTAATGCTGGTGTTTTCTTCTGTGATTATCTTTAATTTATCCTGGATACAGCTTATTTGTACATAGTTGTTTACATGTTGTCTCCCCCGTTAGACTTTGAGTTACTTGAGAGCAGGATTGTTTTTTGTCTTTCTTGTATCCTCAATGCTTGACATAGGGACTGGCGTCTAGAGTATGGTAACAGAGTGAAGAATCAAGGATAACACCAGGTGGCAAATCTGGCTTACTGGGAGTTTCATGACCCTCTCAACAGCATTAGGAAAGGTAGGAAGAAGAGAATGCATGGGAAGAAAGAATTCACATTCATTCCTGGACTCTAGGTTTTTAAGATGGCCAAGAGACAGTTGAAGGTGTAAAACTAGAGGCCAAGAGAAAAGTAAGGGCCAGATAAATAGATCAGAAGATGATCTTCATAGAAATAACTTAATCCAGGGGAGCTAACGTGATCACTGAGTAACATAATATAGAAGGGAAAGATCAGAGGTGGGAGAAGAGAGACTTACTGCCATCTATGGTTAATGGACTTGACCTGTATGGAGATCCAGCAAAGGAGACTGAAGGGAAGTCCAATAGTAAGAAGGAAAGCCAGAAGAGAGTACTGTCATGAAAACCTAAAAAGAAATATCAAGGAGAAAAGATTAATGGACAGTGTCTAAGGCTAAAAAGAGATCAAGAAGGATGAGGATTGAGAAAAAGCCATTGGATTTGGCAATTAAGAGATCACTAGTGATATTGGAGAGAGCAGTTTTAACTGAATGATGAAGACAGAAGCAAGAATATGGAAAATTAAGAAGAGAGGAAGTGTAATCATCAATTATGGAAGACCTTCTCCAGGACTTTAGTCATGAAAAGGAGGAGAGATATATGATTATAGCTAGTGGAGATGGATGGATCAAATTAGGGTTTTGTTTTTGAGGATGGTGGAAATATATACATGTTTGTAGGGGGCCACTGAAAAATATTGAGACATTAGGGAGGATAAAGGGGGCAATACACTGGAGAAGATGGGATGGAGTGAGATCATACCTAATAAATATTTATTCTGGTCACCTCTTGTTTCCTTCCAAAGATTTCTCTCAGCTTGATCTGTATGGACAGAGGCCTCCCAAAAAATGTGGTCCCTGAAGTATTCAAGTGAAGAGATTGATGCACAGCTTGCTGTAGATCTTTCAGGGTCATAGCCTGTTCTGGGTCACATTTAAAAGTGTCACACTTTCTTTGGTACCTTGGTAAATAGAGTTCATCAGGATATGTAGGTGGGGAGTGTGGGCTCTCTAATACTTGAAGGATCCAATAAATCTCTGGCTTTCTTCTTAGAACATGAGGAAGCAAGTCTCAGTGGCCTATTCCAGCCTGTGCCCAGAATCCTCTGGGTTTTAGAATAAGGATAATAACAGCACTTGCCTCACAAGGTTGTGAGCATGGAATGAGATACTTACAAACTACTTAGTCCCAGTGTCTGGCACCTAGTAGGCAATTTAGAAATGCCTTTCTCCCTGCCTCCCTCCCTCCTTCCCTATGTGTCCAGATCTCTTCCCCATTTCTTCTCTCACTCGTCTTTATTGTGGCTCTGGTTTCAGCAGGATGTAGTGAAACCTCTGGGGCAAAGATGTTACCACCATCCCCAGGCCTGTGGGCTCCTGGCTGTGACCTGTCGGTCCTACGGGTACCAACAAAACTCTCTTCACTTACACAGGGACCAGCTCTGTTGATTGTCCCTCAGCCTTCACTGTGTGATCCTCAGATCCTGTGAGAGCCCTGTATGAAGTGGGCTGGCCCAATTTTCTTTCTTTCTCGTTATGCTGGTGGTCGAACTTCCACACAACAGTTGATAAACAGAGATTGCAGGAACCAGTGCTTTCTTTACTTTCTTTATCTTCCTTGGACCACTATTCCAGCATTCATTGGGCTAACCTCTTGAGTTCCATTGAATGAATAAATGAATGAGAGAATGAATGAAGCATTTATTAAGTTTTACTATATGCAAAGTGCTATGCTGGAGATCCAAATAGATAAGTAAGGTATTTGAGCTCAAATTTTAATGGATGAAACAACACATATGAAAGGTTTCAGTTGCGACTTATTTGGAAGGTCCAGGGCTTAGGGAAAAGGAATAAGCACTTATTAAGTGTCTCCTATGTATACCAAGCACTTTACAAACATTATATCACTTGATCTTCACAACAACCCTGACAGGTAGCTACTGTTTTCATCTCCATTTTAGTTTTGGAGAAACTGAGGCAGAGGTGAAGTGACTTGCCCAGGGTCACATAGCTAATAAGCATCTGAGAATGGATTTGAACTCAGATCTTCCTGACTCAAGGTCTAATGTTCTATCTACTGGGACACCTAGCTGCCTAAAGTTCTTGATAGGTTTCTTAGTAGAGATGTGGGTAATAGGCTGGAAGCATTACTATTCCAAAGGCTCTTGGGTTCAGGGTTCTGAGATGCCTCCATCAGGGTTGAAAAGGAAATGGTGGTCTGCCTTCCTGGTAAGTGGTAGTGGGTTAGCAGTTGATGAGGATGACTGGAGCCTTTTCCAGAGAAGTTGCTTCCCTGAATGACACTCCTGAGGGCTAGGATAGAAGCAGAGCAGGTAGTCTGGAGGCAAGAGTGGTGCTCTTATGTTCATCTGTCTTGGTAGCAGTTGGTCAACAGTTGTTGCTAGTGGTAATGAGGAAGGTGGGCTCCTTTTTCAAAATGATTCCTTTCCTCAATTATGGCTATAGGAACTGAGCTGGAAGCAAATCTGGTGGTTGAGGAACACTACTATTTACTATTTTTGAGGCTCTTGGCCTCAGGGTCCTGGGCTGTCCCCATCAGTATATGAGAGGAGGTGGTGGGTGATAGTTTAACTTGTCTGGCTCATGTTGCCTTCTGTCACCCTCAGGGTGTCCTGTAGCTAGGCTGGCCTGCATGGAATTTGGTTGTCATTTGAAGGGGATGGCTGACCCTTTCTCCATAGGATTTGTTTCCCCAGATGATGGCTGTAAAGGCTCAAAATGTCTCTTATGCCATATCCAAACATCCAAACACCCCACTCACCATATTTGCAGCCCTTCTCCCCCAATACAATCATGATGTGAACCATGAGGCCATCTGGTCCCATTTACTACATCAAATGATAAGGGTAAGCCTAACTGAGATCAGCACTTGAGTAGTTCAGACTTAATACAGGGATGAAATTAAGCAGCTATAAGTCATTCAACAGTTAACAAAAGGCTTACTTAGCCATACCAAAGAGAAGATATTCAGCAAGGTTACTCTAGTACTTCACTAGTAGACAAAAACTCCCTCAACTGTCCAGCAGGGCAGGATGGGGTGACTTGTATGGTCTTGGGATATCCATCAACCCCATGTGACTAGGCCATTTTTAAGGTGACCAGGAAGCTGCATCAATATAGCCGGAAGCTATTAGAGAGCTGTATCAAGGAAATTCCAGTTAGAGTCTTGCCCCTCCACCTCCCACTCCCCACTCAGACAATCAAGATCCAGGGAAAGATTTTATTGCTTTTAGGAAAAAATTAGCCTAGTCTATATTGTGTGGGGAAAGATGACCCCTGGTAGATATTGCAATTATTACAGCCCCAAAAAGAGTTATGAAAAGACTACTTTGCAAAGGTAAGGGATACACAGATATAAAACAATACATATAATATAAAAAGCTGATTTTCCCCCCAATATATTCATTAGGTTTGGTGGATTTGTTTCTCTTTTCTTACTATTTTTTTTCTTTTTTCCTAAAATTATTTTAAATAAGAAGTGACTTTCTGGGAAGGACAAAGAAAGGACATGGGGAAAAACAAGGTATTATTAAGAACAAAAGATACTGACAAAATCTATCTTAAAAAACAAAAATTGATATCCCCTTTAACAAATGAGAGAATTGAGGCTTAGAAAGGTTAAATGCTTTGCCCATGATCACATGCTACTAAGTATCAAAATCAGGATTAGAACTTAATCCCTCTGGATCTGTTTTCTCATTTGTAAAATATGGTGTTTATGCTCAATGATCTCTATGGTGCCTTGTAGCACTAGTGACGGAGGAAGTCCCTACCCACCTCAGCTGATGCAGTATTAGAAGACCATATAATCCTAGAATATTAATCAGGGGTTAAACTAACTGATCCCTTTATTAGGTGCAAATGTCTCTCTTAATTGAGTCAAAAAAGGAAATATTTCGTGCCTATTGTTCTTACTGTACCATCCTAGTAAATATTTTTGCTAAGAACAAATTGCTTCTACTGGCATGACTGTTAATGGGAAGCACATTAGTGGGGATTTGGGAACTATATTTTCAAGAGTACATACTGATGGGGTATACTCTACACCCCAAGTCCCTAAGGAGTCAGCTGACGTTCTATGATCTACTCTGTGGTTCAATAATTACCTTCATCCAAGTAAAGCATCATATTACAAGAAACCATCATCCACGATAACAGCATAAACAGACCTTAACTCCTAGTTAGTTTTCCTTGCTGTGGACACTGGCACTCTCCTCTTTTCCCAGTACTACTGTGATCTATGTTTACTTCACATAAAGGAACAAATGAAACATATGCTGGCTCAAGGACAGCATAAATTAACATGATTTGGAAGCTGTGGTGTGAGGAAATGATGGTGATCAGCTAGATGCTCCTTTCTCCCCATCGCTTTGAATGTCTCTGAGCAAAGAGAATCCTGTCACCTTGCCTTCTGGGACAAACGGGCTATAAACCACCCATAAATTCTATTGACATTCCAGTGACCTTCTTGAGGACTGGAAGAGGCACATTTTACACCAAAGATGGAGCTGTAAATATTTTATCTGTGCAGTAAACACAGGCCAGCATTGGCACCTCATTCATTTCTGTTCTGTACCTTGCCACCTCGCAGGGGAGATTTATCTGCACTGGAAAATTCCAGCACAGAGGCAAGCAGGCAGCCTGCCGTGAATGAAGCAGCAGGTTACTTCAGGCAGTTGCTTCTCCCTGTCATCCAACCCTGCTTTAGCACTACCTCTATCCCCTTGGCCTCCCTACCCCCTCACTCCTCCATTCTCTTTAGTTATTTAGCGATGTTTCAGCTTAAAGTAAAATAGCTTCCTGGGAGGAAAGGGAGATGGAGACAGAGAGACAGGCTATACCCCAATCCCAGCTGCTCTCTCTCCAGCAATTTGAAAATAAACCTCCCCCTAGACTCAGATAATCAAGTGTATTCTCAGGTTCACATGAGTTTCAATTGTCTGTACATGAGCTCATTTGCAAGATTACACTGAGCTGCAGGTGACTCTAGCCTTCCACCCTGGGCTGAGCATTCCCTGTATGCTCTAGTCTGTAGAAAGGGCTTAAGGTGGGAAAGCTGTAGTGTAGAGAGGGGAGGAGAAGAGTAGAGGACTGAGGATATAAAATCACCAGATTACTCCTTACCAGTACTTTTTTTCTCCTAAAAATATGTTTTCAAGTATTCTCATGGAGAGGAAAAACAGAAACAAAAGATCAAGCAGTTCTGAAAATTTTGAAATCATTTTGTGGCTCATGACGGTTATTTCCACAAACATTCTTCTTCAATGACTTTCCATGTCATCAAGGTTTTTTTTTTAAAGTCCTGCCCGCTATATGTAAGCTCTGGTAGCTGATATCAATTTGGTTAAGCTTCCAGGATTTTGCAGGGATCAGGTTGGGAAGTTCGTTAGGGCTCTGAGACAAGGGACTTTTGTTGGCAATGGAGCAGCTAGATTGAGTAGTGGATAGAGTGACCAGCCTGGAGGTCAGGAAAACTCATCTTCCCAAGTTCAGATCAGTCCTCAGACATTTATTAGCTGTGTGACCCTGGGAAAATCATTTAGTCTTGTTTATCTCAGTTTCCTCATCTGTAAAATGAGCTGGAGAAGAAAATGGCAAACTGCTCTAGTATCTTTGCCAAGAAAACCCCAGATGGGATCATGAAGAGTCACATGTAACTGAAATGACTGAATAAAAGCAATTTGGAGGCAACATGAAATGTAGAAAGATGATAATGAAATGATTCTCAGTCTTTTCCCTTCTGTGGTGAGAGGGTTTGAGCTTTGAGTCAGAGTTCCTAGGATGCCTATTTAAATATTCATTTCAACGTTGATACTCAGTAGGTGATCTTTGCCCAATAATACCCATTTGGTGTAACTGAAATACCTAACCAAAGAAAGACCTTGATCATGTTGGGTATATCCTCTAGGGACAATTTATGGAAGGACATGGGTGAGAATTTCATAGAATGGATATATTCTTCACTGTAAAGGGATCACTTACAGATCAGTGGACCACAGATTTCAAACTAAATGGGATCTTCAAGGTCATTGAACAGAACCTTCTAATCTAGCAAATTAGGAAAAGGAGGCCCAGAAGACTGAAGAAGACACAAGTGATACTGGTAATAAGTCAAAAAGTTGATATTTGAACCAGGTCACCTGACTCTAAATCCAGTTTTCTTTATACCACCCTATACTGCCATCTTATCCATAGTAAGATAGTTACTAAATACTGGATAAACAAAGTGGAATGAAACTTCAATTTAGTAGAAAACAATAGTAAATCTGAATGTTTATCTTTTTTAAATTTTAGCTCTCACCACAATGCCTGGCATATAGTAGGTATTTAATAATTGCTCGTAGAATGGAATTATGTTGTCCAACTAGCTACTGATTTGTACCCGCTCACTGCTGAAAGTAATTGGTGTTAGGGGAAGAACCAGGTTAAAAAGAGGAGAATGTCTACCTGAATTTGCTAAGACATTTACTTCCTTTTGGATTCATTCTTGGCTTTTAGCCTTAAGATCAAAAATAGAAAATCTCTCAACTATTGTTAGTATGTTTGGAAGAGGGGGCTATCATATTGGCTGAAGAACTGGACCTGTACCTTTAAAATATTTATCATTTATCATACAAAGCTAGTAGAAGACAATAGATTCATCTCCACCACAACTTCCCTCCCTCATGCCTCCCCCCACCCAAAAAAAATCTACTTGAGTATGCTTGTCACAATATGATAAATTTATGTTGGTTGAGAATCACCAAAAATGTTAAAGTTCAATAGAATTTAAAAGGCAATGTATTTCAGTCCCCTCATTTGATTGGGGTAACTGATGCCGAGAGAGATGAAGTTAACTGTAGATGATCTCCTAATACTTAGGCCGTAGTCTTCCTGCTATACTATTGTTTGGTGGGGGAAACGGATCAGGATGCTTCCTGACAAACTGATTCTTCTCCAGTTCCATGGAGGTAATCAATCACACAAAGTAAGAGACTGATGTAACAATGTATTAATGTATAACTTAATTATTCATGTATTATAGGTAACTTAAACACTAGATATGATATATAACTAATTATATTTTATATAATAAATTATGATACTAATCATAAATTATATATTAATTATATGCAATATATTAATATACAATAATAAATAATATATAAATAATTAATAATATAAATATATAACTAATATATAACTTAGATACTAAAACAAGCAAAAATTTAAAGTGTATATTTCATATTTTATAAAGTATGAAAATATTTTCTTAATTGAATTGGAAGGGTAGTTTGGCATAGGGATGGCAAAGATTGACCACACCCCTTATGGTCCTTAAAATAAGCAAGTTTTCCAGCCGTCTCTCAATCTAGGAGGACATACAAAGCTAGAAGAAGGAAGACAACAGGAAGTCACCAGATGGGTCGATATGAAGCGTGAGAAGCAGTACTCAAGCAATAGGCTGTGTGGGTCAATCAGGGATGAGAAGTGTTGGATAGACATTGTGCTATGGAAACCACTCCAGATGGTAGACTTCACATAATCTATAATGCTCCTTGAGGACAGAAACTGGCTTGTGATTATTTCATTTTCCTTTGAGCATGGGAAAAAATGTTTCTTAAAAGTTTACTTCTCATTGCTTTAAACATTTATACTTCCTTTTAAGCAAGCAGCTATGATAAAGGTATGAATCCTAGGCATTTGCTAATCTGGCTGTACATATTGGCAATGCAGTTGGGAGGCCATGGAGTGGAATGTCTCTAGAGAGAAGATAGAGATAGTTAGGACTGTGGCGTATGGCCAGAGCACTGGGGGCCCTGAGCTAAAAAAGGGAGAGAGGAGGACAGACAGACAGAGAGAGACACCGAGAGACAAAGAGAGACACAGAAACAGAAGCAGAAACAGGGACAGAGAATTAATAGATTCATTCATTACACGCTCCCAGAGCAGAAAAAGAATGTTTATCCTGGGAGACAAACCAGGCAATGTCAGGAGCAGGGTGGAGGCCAGTAAGAATAGCTGAGCAACCCTGTTCACCACTGTACCCTACCATCGCTACACCAGAAAAATAGCTCAGGCTGGAAGCCTGTGAACTGTATTATGTGAGCTTCCAGGATTGACTTTGTTCTGGTGTTACCCTAATTATCTGGCTCCTTTCTGATCTACTAAGGTGGCCCCAGAAAGCCAGGAGCCAATTAGAGCATCAATGCTGACATAAAGCAAACACTGACCCCTGGCACAGCTCTAACACTTGATTAGATTTTCAGGGATCCTCTAATTTTCTTAGTTTTCTTAGAATCTATCAGATCTACCAGGATGAGGAAGGATGGATAATACTTTTCTAAACCCTCATTGCTCCAATTAACTTTAGGGGAAGTTTAGTAAATCAAAATGCAGTCTTATTCACAGGACTCCAGCATTTGCTACTCTGTGACTGAGTTGGAGGAGTTGGAGGAGGAGTAACCGGATAAGTGCATGAACAAACCTTCCCTGTCCTTTTCCCCAGAAGCCAAGCACTCACCCTAGCAAACCGTATACTTTTCCTATAGAATTCAGAAAACCTCTCTCTCTCTCTCTCTCTCTGTCTGTCTGTCTGTCTCTCTCTCTCTCTCTCTCTGTCTCTCTCTGTCTCTCTTTCCTCTCTCTCTCTCTGTCTCTGTCTCCTCTGTCTCTCTCTCTCTCTCCTGTCTCTCTCTCTCTCTCTCTCTCTCTCTCTCTCTCTCTCTCTCTCTCTCTCTCTCTCTCTCTCTCTCTCTTTCTCTCTCTCTCTCAGATAAGATTGGGTACTGGTAGCATATTTTTACCCCCTACCTAAGGCTCCCCACCCCCGATTTATTTCTGCAATTGTAATTAAGGGCTTGACAGCGTGGTTTAGCTGCCTGACTCTTTGGTTCAATTTATTGATTAGCTATTTCTCACAAGTTCATTACCACCCAGGAGCTACAGACTGGGAATTGGGTCTATGTGGCTTCTTAAGGCTTCATCTCTGCTCCAGATAATTAAATGTACCCACAATACAGCCATCGTGCCTGAGCAGCTCTGCCCAAGGTCAAATACTCATGCAAAACAGGAAGAAAGATCAGCATGTCTAAATATCATCTGCATGGATTTCTGAGAGACAGTTTTGAAAGAAGCTCTGCCATGCTAGGAAACCGGAAAGAGGAGAGATGGGGGCAGGGAAGGGAAAGGAGAAAAAAGAAAAAGGAGGTGGAGAAACGCAAAAAGAAAGGATTCAGGAATAGGAAAACTAAGGTGGCAGTGAAATGGGCAATCTAGTTACGATGATAGACAGAAGGGGAAGAAAGAAACTAGTACACATCAACCTATGCAGGAGACAAAAGAAATGAAGGATTTCATGACAGAGGGCAGGCTACCTACACCATGGGGCTCTGGTAGTAAATTCTGGTTGCTCTGTGCCTGCTTGCCATCTCTTCCTGTTTTCCTTTCTTTCTCCTTGCCTTATCTACCTTTTCAACCTACCAGGGAAACCTTAAAGCATTAGTTACTCCTGCTACACGTCTTCAGTTGAAAAGAGTACTAATCCCTGATTTAAGGCATCTCTGAAGGGCCCTCAAGCATTTGCCCAGTGGCCTGTCTGCCTGCATTTTCCCAGTCCGATGAAAATAGGCAGGTGAACTTTCCACTCCTCTACGCAGAGGTGAGGAACTGCTGGGTATGGATTATTGTATACATAATTAAACATGATTTATATGTGAGCTGATTTTTCCAAAGTACTTTCCCCTCTCTTCTTTTTAAAATCTTTGTTACAAAGGATAGCTGCCTAGATAAAAGAGAGAGAGAAGGATATATTCAGAAAAGGTGATGTACCAAAAAAGGATACTAATAGAAATGATTTCTTTTTTTAAAGATACTAATAGAAATAAGATTTCTTTTAAAATGAAAAAGGCAACTGATAGCACTATGCCATTCATCCTCTCTCTAATTTCTGAACCTCTATAGATGTGATATTGGGATGTACTAGAAGACCCTCCTCCAACATCTTACCCCTATGGATTCACTCCTCCCAAATTCCACTTATTGGTTTGATTACCTAAAAAGTTGTCCTTTCTTTTGCAGAGGTGGTCCCATCTTAGTGAGGAGAAAGCTTTCATGATTTTTCTATAGGATACATTCTCCACAGAAAACCCTCCATCCCAGTTGACCATTACCTATGTATCTTTAGTCAAATCACTTTCCTTCCCTGGGCCTCACATTCTCCATTAGGAAAATGAAATGGTTTCACTTAGATGATCTCTGATTTCCATTAATTACAGTTCTGAAACTTTAGGTTCCTCTGATTCTATATCTCATTACTACTATGCTAGTTCTAAGTTAGTGTTCATAGGCTCTCTCTCTCTCTCTCTCTCTCTCTCTCTCTCTCTCTCTCTCTCTCTCTCTCTCTCTCTCTCTCTCTCTCTCTCTCTCTCAGAGCCTAACAAGGAAAAGTGAGTAAGATCATTTGATTTGGAGCTGGAAGGAACCTTATTGGCCCAAATCCCATATTTTATTGATGAGGAAATCAAGGCCCAGAGAAGCTGTGTGGCTTGCCCAAGGTCATATAGGTAGTAAGTAGCAGTGTTAGAAGATGAACCCACTTTTTAGCACTGTGTGCAGTACTCTTTCCACCGTACTGCTATGCTGTATGCTTGTGTTTCATTCCTCAGAGATATAGTACTATTGCCTAAATGGGAAAAAACACATTTCTAAGATCTACTTAAAACAAATATTCTTTTTTTTTATTATGAGCATAATATAAATGTTTCAATGGAATGCATAGGAAACAGTGATCTTAAGTTATGCCGTTTTTTAAAGTAATGATAACAAAGCTTTCCTTGTCTGTTGCCCTTTCTGAACTTATCTCTGCTCTCTTCTGCATATTTTTAAAGACAATGTTTAATGATTAATGAGGGTTTTTTGACATCATGATCACTACCCACCAACTCCCCCCCACCCAATTTTCTTATTCTCTGTCCCTTGCTTCTTCGTTTTTTAAAGGTAGGCAAGTAGAATAAATCTACACATTGGTCATATCTGAAAATGCATATGTTATCTACATCTCCACCAAGAATTGATGAGCAAGTTTCATTATTAGTCTTCTGAAGTCATGATTGACCATTTCATTTGTAAAAAAGGAATTTGGTCCCCCATACCCCCTTTTATCCCTCAGGGTTGATATAGTTACAGGACTCCAGTATGTGATCACAAAATATAAGATGCTAATAAACCAGGATATCATCACAAAATAACAGTGAAAATAACAATAGAATGTGAAACCCTTAGCACCCTATTGGCTGGCAAAAGATGGATACATTCCTAAATGATCCCAAAAAGACAGTCATATTGAGATAATATAATTGAATATTGAATAACATTGAATATATTGAGATAATATAATTGAAGTGAGCACAAGTGTGGATGAGGACTTTGCTGTGGTTAAAGAGGGGACAGCCCTCTTCCCCAAAAGGAGAAATCCATCTATCAGTTGGAGAGTCAATTTGAAAGACAAAGAGTCACCTAAGTGAAAAAGTAGCTTCATGACGTGATCTTTGTCATCAGAGATTAGAAAGTTGAACTATGAAGTTGAGCAGACCCTGGAATTCAGACGAATAACCCACCAAGCACAGATGATACACTTAAGGACAGCTGTATAAGGACTCTAGGAAGAGATAAAGGACTTCAAATCCTGCGATACAAGAAGTTGTGAGCTATCTCTGTCATACGTGTTCTACATATGTGCCTCACTTCCACTGTACTTGAAGTTTGAGTCCTCTTGGATGCAGCACCCCAATTCATGGAGAGCAGCCCAAATTCATGGGGAGAGTATTTTGTAACTATTATTCTTGCTGTGCCATTTGAGGAATTTTTTTTTCCTTAGGAGATTAGGGTTTCTATAACATGATCATTAATGGAAACCATACTGGGGTTCATGAGTTATAGGAGTAGGAGTAGAACCCAAAGTAGAAATAGCCCTCTGTGAACCCAAGACTCAAGTGCAAGTATACCTAACCTACACCCTCCTAACGAGGTTAGCACAGAGGAAGATTTACATTATTGTAGTAAAGTCAACAAGTATTTGTTAAGCCTCTACCATCTACCAGGTTTTGTGTTAAGCTATTAGTAGATATGGACAAAGAAAAAAGTAAAAATAGGATTCCATGCTGAACTGTGAATCTCCACTGTATAGCTTTGAGAAGTTTTTTGTATATCTTACATATAATTTGATAGGTCCAACACTTCTCTCCTTTTTCAGGTTCCCTTCCTAACTTCCTTTCTACTCTCTTCTGTTTTTAATGATTCATTGACTCTTTATTTTTTTTTCTTCCTTTATTTATCTCTATTTTCTACTTTCACATTCTCCTCAAACTCTCTTTTGTAACAAAGCATAGCCTAGAAAAGCAAACTCATGTAACCATATTGCCTAAAAATGTATGTCTTATTATGCACATCTACTCCATGCTTCTCTGGCATTTCAATAGTTCTATTGAAATTATTGAATTTCATATAATAATATTTATTATATGAAATATATTATTATATTTCATATAATAATAATTATTATTATCTATTGAAATTATCATTATGTTCTTGTTTCTGCTTACTTTGATCTCAATTACTTTATGTAAGTCCTTCCTGATTTCTCTGAATCCATCCCTTTATTCATTTCTTTCAGCATAACAATATCTTATATCCACATATCATCATTTGTTCAGTCATGCCCCAAATGACGAGTACCCATTTTTTTCCAGTTCTCAAAAAGTACTGATTTTGGTGTTTTGGTACATATGGGTCCTTTCCTTTTGTCTTTTCCTTCTTTTGGGGAATGTGTCCAATTAG
Source organism: Bettongia penicillata ogilbyi (assembly GCA_023548195.1). NCBI lineage: Eukaryota > Metazoa > Chordata > Mammalia > Diprotodontia > Potoroidae > Bettongia > Bettongia penicillata. The sequence continues at coordinate 407,328 of JAJHZJ010000326.1, forward strand.
CAGCATTGCTGGGTCAAAGGACACACATCATTAAATGACTTTTGGGTTACAGTTCCAAATTGTCTTTCAGAATGTTTGGACTTTTTAACTACTACCAATGGATGGACTTATTCTTATTGAGTCTCTCCAACAATTCTCATTTTCCTTTTGGGGGTCATCTTTTGTTTTTATTTGTATTTCCTTTCTTAGTAATAGTTTCATTTGGTTTCATCTGATAACTTACATATCTTGTTTTGAAAACTGTTTACTCATATCCTTTGACCATTTATCTAATAAGGAACAGATCTTGTTCCTCTGCATTTGTATCAGTTCATATCTTAGATATCAGACTTTTTATCAGAAATTTGCTGCAAAGATTTTTTTTCTGCCAACCATTTCCCTTCCAATTCTTATTAACATTTGAGTCTGTAAAGCTCTACAACTTTATATAATTGAAATGTTCTCTTTTGTTTCCTATGATCCTCTGCATCACTTTTTAAAAATTAAATTTGAGCAAGAATTCTTCCTTTTTACATATTTATGAATGATCTCTCCTTCCATCCTCCTTTAATTTCTTTATGATATGATCTTTTGTATCTGTGTTACATATCCATTTGGAGCTTATTGTGGTTGATAGTGTGAGCTATGTTGCTCTAGACCTATGTTCTGCCAGACTGCTTTCCAGTTTTGCCATTAGTTTTTTATCAGATAAAGAGAACTTAGCTCAGTAGTTGGTGTCTTTGGAGATATTAAACACTATGACACTGCCTCTCGTTCTTGTTTACCTAACCTATTGATCAACTTTTCTAGGCTTCCTTCTTTCTTGAGGGTTCCCCCCCAACACTAGATTACTTAAAGGTTCTTGATCTTTTTTCTGTACAAATAACTGTTGTTATTTTGTCTAGTTCTATAAAGTAACTCTTTGATAGTTTGATATGTCATTGAACTTATATTTTAGTTGAGGATCTAGAGTTTTCTCATAACATCTAGTAAGAGTGTCAATTTTTTTCTTCTTTACATATTCTTATTCTCTCCATTTTTAACTTGTTTTAATAAAGTAGCATTTATTGAACTATATCAATCAGTAATGATAGCAATGAACATATTTGCTGTACTCCTGATTTTATTGGAGAGTCCTGCAATATTTCTCTATTATAAATAATGCTAGTTTGGGGCTTTTAATAAATGAATGAATGAGTGGAAAAATATTTATTAAGCACTTACTATGTAATAAGCATTGGAGAAGCAAGTAGTCCATGACCTGGGGGAGATTACATTCTAAAGGGTGAAAGACACACATAGGGGAGTGGTGACCAGGGAGGAGCGCTTTGATCCAGAAAGTCAAGAGTATTGGAATGGATTGTCAAGTGGGGTTGGTGGGGCATAAGGGACTAGACTGAATCACCCAGGACCAGTGTCACAGTTACTTTGATCATGGTTCATGAGGGGAGTTGGGGGAGGGAGAGGGAAGGAGAGGTCAGACAGGCAGAAGGAGAGAAACAGACAGAGAAGAAAGTGAGATAAAGCATGGCTGAGATTGAAATAGTGTCCTAGGAAAAGCAGTTACCAATCAGAAGAGCAAAAGTTTCTCTATAGTATAGTCTCTTGTGTGCCCTCCAGTCAGGTACTCCAACTCCTGCCGTAAACCATGGATGAGCATTCATCATATCTAACCTAAGTAAAGACCCACTATGACATCTTCATGCTGCCATACCTCTGCTCTGGCCTCAGTCTCTGACCTGGGACCCTGGGCTTCTGACTTAAGAATATTCACCATGTTTAGACTCATCCCTAACATACCATGCTACCACCTCTTCCCAGCTCACCATCACTTTCTGACTTTAGGTTTAAAAAGAACAATCATTCAACTCTACCATTCCTGAAAAGGATGTGCCTATCAGTTGCCTCATGTTTAATCCACCACCTGTGTTTATTATCCAATAAACACATATCCTCCCTAACAGCACTCCTTTATATGGATTTTTAAAATGTAAGCTCCTTGAATTTAGAGATTATGTCCACTTGTTTATATTTATGTATCCATTTGTTAGCATAGTGGAATAAAAAAAAGTACTTATCAAAATGCTACTTAATGATTCATTCTGAACTTCATTTTTTTGCATTGTTTTTAGCTGTTGTTCAGTTGTTTTGACTCTGTGACCCCATTTGGGTTTTCTTAGCAAAGATACTAGATTGGTTTGCCATTTCCTTCTCCAGTTTATTTTACAGAAGAGAAAACTGAGACAAATACTGTAAATGACTTGCCCAGGGTCACACACCTAGTATGTGTCTGAGGCCAAATTTAAACTTATGAAAATGTTTTCCTGATTCTAAGCCCAGTACTCTATCCTCTGTGCCAAATAGCTGCCCCCATTCTAAATTCTTACTTAGGTCCTCAGCTTCTTTCTGGTTTATCCTTTTAAAATTAGTTTTTTCTAATTCTGAAAAGGACATATTGAAATCCACAACTATTATAGTTGTGTTATCTATTTTTTCCTTTAGTTTGATTGCCTTTCCTTTTAAGTACTTAGATGTTATACCAATCAGTACATATTTTATTACGTATGGACCCATTAAGAATAATGTAATTTCCTTGCTTATCTCTTTGAACCATACCTATGTCTGTCTTGCCTTGTCTGAGATCTTTAAGAAGCATCATGTATCTGTACAGGTATTGAATGTGCTTTACTAAATTGATTCTGAGATGTTTTATACATTTCATAGTTATTTTGAATTTTTACTGTCATTATTATTTATATTTACTATTATTACCTATTAGATTTTGTTAATACTGTACAGAAATGTGGTTGATTTTGGGGGGAGAGGCTTGGGGTTAATCATGATATATTACTGAAGCTATTAACTGTTTCAATTATTCTTTACTGATTCCCCAGAATTACCTAAGTCAACCATCGTGTAATTGGTAAATGGGGATAGCTTTTTCTTTTTTCTTTCATCTTTTGACAAAGAAAACTTTTATTTTTACTTTAGGTGGGGCAATGTTTTATCACCTATTTTGCAATTCTGTTTTTGATTAGGTTGTTTGTTCCATTAATATTGTTTATATGAAAGCTGATTCTGAAAAATTTCCATTTAATTTTTTAATATTCTTTTTATCCTTTTTTCACATCTGTCAATACTTTGTTCCTACAATTAGTTTTTCCAAGATATTTCCTTGATTCCTATAGATTCCTATAGTCTACTCATATTCCTATTTGTCTACCCTGTTTGCAGAGTTTAATTATGTAATACTCTGGCTTTATTCTCCCAGAGAAAAGTTAGTCACACCTTCCTCTCAGGAAGATGTAAGGGATTAGGACATCATCTCAAGCCCCCATTCTATTCTGTTCCCCTCACTGTTTACTGCCAGTGACCAGAACCTCAGTTTCATTTAACCAATTAATACCAATTACTTTTTGTGACAGAAATTTTACTTTGAAAAAGTAAGCAAGAACAAAGATGTGAAAATTTCCCATCTCCTTGCATACTCTCCTCTATATTATCTTGGTCTCTGGGTAGAGTGGGTTCAGACTTAATGAAATTCAACCTATCATTGATCCTACCAAGTTTTTTATATCCAAATACAATCTTGCTTTGGAGTGAGCTGTTGTCTCAGCTACAACTGGACTAGATCCTGATGGATACTCCTCAATTTTCAGGGCATTTTTTCTGGACAGGATGACTCCAAAGCCAACATGGACTTGGCTCCCAAACTTTCTTAGTACCTCACTCTCAGAATCTTCAATTTCATCTTAAAGGAAAAAATCAACAAAGACAAAGAATCAAAGCTAGCATTCATAGATCTCATATAGGATTCAGACGAGGATGGCTCGAAATACCATTGTCTTTTCTCTCACTAAAAATTAGATAGAAAGGAAGGAATTAGACCAAAGGGAAGGGCTTTTGTGGACTAGTATCTTTTAGATATGCCCCAGTTCTATATATCCAGTCAATCAAAAAGGTTCCTTTTCAGCATGTGGTTAGCAGGCTAGAACCAGTTGCAGAATATTTTTGAATGCTCTCTGAGGCATTTCTAATACATGTCATCACCACAACTCTCTGGAAGCAAGCCTTCCCAGGCCCTTCTACATGAAGGATTGGGTAAGTTGCGCAAACTGATGCCTGTTCACCAGTCCCCTGTTACACCCACATTATTCATTTCTTTTTTCATTCATTTAGTTATTGAGTTCCCCTTCCTGTATCTCTATCTTTTCTTTGTCATTTAAGTGGGGTTAGCTCAAATTACTCCTTCCCTCTTCTTATATTTTTAGTTTAATTTTAATTCACTTTTTTCTAAGAAGTTTTTTTTTGTTTGTTGTCACTATCAGTTTGCTTCCCTTCTGAATATTCTCTAACCTTTTAGTCTCTAATTCAAAGATGATAGCATTATTTATTATTTTTTTAAATCTCTTTGTCTTCCTTATGGAGAAGGCAGATAGATGGTACCTTGGATAGATTCCTGGGTACTTCCCTCCATCTCATTTCTGTCTCTTCCTTGAACTTAGTCACCTGAGACTAAGACAGGAAGGAGTCAGGAGTTGGATTTGCCTCCTGCTACAGCTCTGAAAGGCCTTGACAAAATATGGGATTACACCAGCTTCAGTCCTCCTGTATGACCTGCTTGTGGGTTGCCTGAGTGCCTCTATCCTACCTTCACCTCCTTGTGCAGTTTAACAAGTAGGAGGTGGCTTTGTCATCTGCTGTGCACCCGACCCAATATGAGGAATTGTACTGGCTTTATGTATCCTAGAAGACCCCCTTGCATAAACACTTCTGCCCCTCCTCTGTGTCCTTGGGTAGTCACCCACTGAAATGTAGCTTTATCTCCTGCTATCAGAGGACAGAGATTCTGTGGGCTTCAGGCTCCATGGTGGGTTCCTGACCTGAGCACTCACAGGCTTCCAGTCATCTTATATAACTCCTGACTATAGAACAGAGATTACTGATGAAGTTTCTTTGGTCTTACTGGAATACTGAATTCTCTGGCCCCCATCTACAGGAAGCCTTTCGTGATCCCCCTTAATTCTAATGTCTTTCCTCAGTTGATTATCTCCAATTTATCCTGTATATTTTAAAGATAGCTTGTTGGTACAGTGGACTGAGGGCTGGACTGGAGTGTTGAGTCTCAAATGAGACAATTACAGAGTACTCAGTACAGTGCCTGGCACGTAATGAGTATTATATAAATGCTTATTATTATATAGTTTCTTCATAAATAGGGAAATAGTTCCTCGAATATTGTCTCCCCCATTGACTATGAGTTCCTTAAAATCAGAGATTGTCTTTTGACTTTTCTTTATGTCCCTGATGTTTAACACTGTGCCTGGCACATGGTAGGTACTTAGTAAATGGTTATCAACTGAATGCCTTTTAAATTTTTGCTGGATTGTTTCTGAAAGAAACTGGACTCAACTTTAATCATTTAACAAAAACATAATTTCTGGAAAGCCTGTAAACTCTCTATACAAATTCTAGTTTTTTTCCTCTGTGGCTGCACAAACACATACAAACCCACACACATATACATGAAAATTTAGATTTTAATGCATGTATAAGAGAGTAAGGACATCAGATGGACTGGACACTCTGCCCAATAGATGTAGGAGATCATGTATTGCATGACAAGGTTAGGTTTGAGCAGCAGCAGGTGACAAATGAGGTTCTTGCATGCAAGCTCTTGTCCCTTCACCGCTTACAGACTCGTTTCCTTATTAAGACTCTTCCATATTCAAAAGATAGTCTACAGCATAAATGGGAACTGGAATAGCCCTAAGGTTGGAAAAATTCTCCCCTTCCTTAGCTAAGCTAGTCTGAACTATGGAAAAACTTGTTACATTTTGGGTTTGATTTCTTATATTCAATCAATATCTAACTACATAGAAAAACTTCCAGTTAAGATGATAAAGTGAAATAGACCCAGTTCTCTCACATAAGCTCCAGCAAATATCTGCAGAGTCCTAGGTAAAGTAATGGTAAGGAAATCTAAAAAGGCACAAAATAAGCTCTTCTATCATAAAAATAAGGCCAAAAGACTGAGGAAGCATGGGAAGCGGAAGCAGATAAGTCAGTACAAGCACAGATAACCTCAGAAGCAGTGAAGGCAGGGAGAAGTTTACACCAGGGAAAACAGAGTGACCTGCCCAGGTTGGAAGCTGCTAGAGGGGGAGAAAGAAGAAAAGCCAGCAAAAGCTCCCACAAATGAACCTGAAGTCAGTCATTGCTCTGAAATGGTTTTCTGCAAGCCACTGTCAACTCAAGAAAATGAGGAAGCAGCAAAGGCCAGAGAAATCAACTTCAGTACCTAATTCCAAGCTGCACTGGGAAGCCAGCCGACAATGTGAGCACCAGTCTTATAGTCAAGAGCCAGGACCAGGGGCCTGTCAGAACAAGCTGAACAGAAGCATCTCCCATAGGTCTCTGTGCAGGGAGACAAGGCCCAGTCATACACTCTTCAGAGCACTGAGCATCATGACTCGAGACAAGACTAATATAGCACCTGACTGCCAACAGTGGGTAAAACTATGTAGGAGCTTTGAGTTCAATGTGGTCTCCAATGTCCTTCTGAAGCCTGTTAGGACCACGGTCAAGGATGGAACCAGCTCCCGGTTAAGGATCAGGCAAAGAAAAGATGTGAGAAACAGGCCAATATCTAAGAGACTGGGGCAGAAGTCAGGTGCTGAAGCAAAGGAACGACACAATTTAAGCCACCTCAGTCACATTTACCTGAGAGCAGTATCAAATGGCTGGGAACAGGAGCAAAGAAGACCTATTCAACCCTTACAAGAGTGGCAGAGAGAATGGGTGTAAATGTAAAAACCACAAACCCAGACCTGAGGCTGATCATATGAAGAAAATCCCAAACACATTTAGGAAATGTGATGGGTTCAGAGCTGTCCAAGAGGGAAACTCAGAAGAAGAAAGCAATCCCACAAAAACTATAAATAAAACCTTATCCATTGATCCTAGCTCTCCTTTTCATATCTTTGACAGATATGAAATGTAAAATTTTAAATGTAAAGAATGTAAGCTCTTGTGTTTATTGTTTGGGTTTCTTTTAATCATTTGATTTGGTGAAACAAAATTGTGCTATGCAGGCTCTTTTACATTATAATGTCCCTCATCCATAATCAAGATCATTTAAGATTCCTCGGAAGATATAACAGGAGATGCAACCTTTTTCAATGACCTCATAATAAATATCAGTAGAGGCATCTACACAGAGAGACATCTGCTTGAAAAAAATTATTGCCATCATGACAGATCCATCACAGACCAGGTTGAGAAATGATTCCCCATTCATAGTGAATTCCTTCAGAAGCCCTGGTTTACTTGTTCCCTGCTAATCCACTCACTGAGGACAGCCTTGATCCCTATATAGAAGACTAAAAAATTTTCTGTATTTGGGAAAATAGACATATAGGTTGGTCATTACTGATTATTTTTCAATTTCATGTTTTGATATTGATAAAGTTTGTGATATTTTTTTCTCCTATGACTAAGGTTACTTTCCTTTCTTCAGTGGCCTAGCAATTGTATTGCCTCCGGAATGGATCTCCTCTGTATGTATTCAGTTCAAAACAGCTGCTTTTTCCATCTTTTTTCCCTTTAGGGCCATTTTTACCTTCTCTGTCAGTATTATCATGAAATATGTGTGCATATATATACATACATATGCACACACAGATATATGTATGTATTTATTTATGTTGCCATGTCTGACTATTCATGACTCCTTTTGCAGTTTCCTTGGCAAACATACTAGAATGATTTGTCATTTCCTTCTTCAGATCATTTTATGGGTGAGGAAACAGATAAACATCTAGCTGCCCACACGCATATCTCCACATGCATATCTATAATGTGTCTTGTATATATGCTGTATGCATGACATATAGAAGCAATGAGATGGAACAGTAGATAGAACAACAGGTCTGGAGTAAAGTCCTAAGCTCAAAACCAACCTCAGACACTTACTAAAGGTGTTACCTTGGTCAAATCCCTTAACATCTATCTCAGTTTCCTTACTTGTCAAATGGGGATAATAACAGCACCTACCTCCCAGAGCTATTGCTAGGATCAAATGAAATGATAATTTAAAGTGCTTAGCTTACATAGTAAGTACTGTGTTGGCTATTATTATTATATATGCTATATACAAGAGATTCACAGTTTTATGTGCCCCATTTTCTGCCTTTTGTATATGACATTGTTCATGATTTTCTAGTTTATTATAATTATTTCTTTAAGAAACATTGTAATTGAATCCCTACAAGTACTGAGTGTGCTTTGATAAGTTGAGTCACAAATACTTTCTGTATTTTGTAGTTATTTTGAATGGAATTATCTGCTTCTTATTGCCTCCAAGATTTTATGATAATTATCTAGAGATCCTGTTGACTTCTGTGAGTTTATTTAGCGATCTCCAAAATTGCTGAAAGTATTAATTATCTCAATTAGTTTCTCTTCTTATTGCCTAGGATATTCTAAGTAACTGTCATGTCCTCCTCACCTAGCAATAGCTTTGCCTCTTCTTTGCCTATCATTAAGCTTTTAATTCATTTCTTTTGTCTTGTTACTATTGCTAGTAGTATAAAAGTATACTAGAATAAAATATATATATAATATATAAATATATAGTATATAAATAAAATCCCATTTATATATCCCAATTATATTATATATTATAATGTATATAACATATAATATATTGTATATCCCAATTATATATAATATATAAATAAAATAGATAAATAAAATATATGTATATACTATAATAGACAATATAATAATATAAACTATGTCAAATAATAATTGAGAGTGTGAGCATTGCAGCTTTAATCTTATGTTATTGGTTTCTGTTGTATTCTCATTACATATAATGCTTGCTTTAGGTACTTTTTATCATATTAAAAATATATCTGTCTATGACTCTCTGTCTGTTAGGCTCTCTAGCATAAATGAGAGTTGTGCTTTTGTGAAGATTTTTTTCTACATCTATAGTAATAATGTCTAACACTTATATAGCACTTATACTGCGCATAGTTGGTTCCAAAAATTCTTTTTTATTTTCTTTCATTTTGTTATGCTTTACCTTGTTTACTTTTTTATTTTGTTGACTTGATTTTGTTTATTATTTTACTGTAGGTTTATTATTTTATTAGTCTTTTCTTAGAACCAACTTTTATGCTCATTGTGGGATTGTTGGCTTTCTAATTTCTTTAAATAAATAGTCAATTTGTGGTCCTCTCTTTTTCTATTTTATTAATGATTTTTCCTCTCTGTGGACTGCTTTAGCTATATCCCAGAAATGTTGGTATGTTGTATCATCATTATCATTGTCCATATGATTTTTTAATTATTTTTTTGCTTATTAATTTTATTTAGAATTCCATTGTTAAGTCTCCATTATCTGCCAATCCGTGATGTCTACAACAAAAAGGACTCCCACAGGTCCACAAGATCTATCATTAGAAGGGAATTCCCTGATTAACTGGAAAAGTGGCAATTATCTTCCACAATATGCAAATTCCTCCATTTCATCTTTACTCCTTGTATGTAGTGAATAATTCACTTGTTTTTAATTCTATGACTCCCATAGTAGTACTCCTCTGATGCCTCAGAATTTGGTGAAGGTGACTGTAGGGTGAGTCCTTGAAAAAAATACCAGGGAAGGGCAAATTGCTGTTTCTACTCTGCTAGAAAGGCTCAGTTATGGTCCCAGTGACTGATGGGATGGGTCTTTGTCCTGAGGTTGACCTAAGTAAGGAGAGGCTCATCACTAGTAGACTGGCTAATTTTCACTTAGGTGATGAATTCTGTGGTTGTAACAACATGTCAAAGAGAAACAAAAAAATACCCTTGGTTTTGTGGGGCCACCTTCTAATTCTACAACGATACTGGCAAAATAGTGGAGAGTGAGGGAGAGTACTAAGTATCCTACATTTATTAATCTGTTTTTATGAATTTACTTTAACTACTTGTGTTCTAAATATATGCCTATTGGGCGGAGCCAAGATGGCGGAGTAGAAGGACGCACATTTACGAGCTCCGAGCCCACAACCCATGGAATTGAGGTAAAAGGAGATCCCCATAAATTCTGAATCTCTGCATGGGGTGCATAAACATAGGGGAAGAGATTTCCGTTCCACTGAACCCTGGAGAGCCGTCCCCGGGGTCCATCGCACTCCGGAAAGCGGACCCCACCCCCACCCCTGGCCGCGGCCCCAGAGAAGCTGACCCAAGCAGACTTCAGAGAGGAAAGCTCCGGGGGAAGCTCCGGCAGCCGGGAAAGTCCCTCCGCCCACAGAAGCTACAGGTCAGTAAGAAAGAAGGCTGCGATAGGGAAGGGGAGCGGAGCGTCTCCGTGACTCGGGCCCCCTCGGGAGGAAGCGGCGGAGGCAGAGGCGTGGGCGGGCGGCTGAGGCGGCAACGGCCCGGGACTCAGGAATCCCCCAGAAGCAGGTAGGATCTTCAATACTGAAGGTCTTTCCAACCTGAGGGAGCCGAGCAGGGGAGACGGCCCTGCCCCCACCCTGCTCTACTGCTGAACGCCTCTGAATAAAACCCCCAAGGGAGCTGAGCACAGCAGGCGGGGGCCCCCCACCCCGCCCCCACCTGCTCCGTTCCTGAAAGTCTCTGCAGAAAGCCCCTGAGGGCCCAAGCTTAGAAGGCGGCCCTGCCCCAACCCCTGCGCCAGAACTAAAACTTGCCGCGGGAAAGCGCATTTGAATCTCAGAGGCCAAGCACTAGCTGGGCGGATCCAGGCGGGGGTGGAAAGGAATCTCAGAAGTCAAGTAACTGGCTGGGAAAATGCCTAGAAAAGGGAAGAAAAATAAGACTTTAGAGAGTTTTTTCTAACAAATGCAAATGATCCCGACCTTCGGATCGGATGGCAGGACGAGAACGTATTTTTCCCATCAGGGAAAGATGTGGAGGGCGGGGCCTCAGTACCCCAGACACCCCAGGGGGGTGTTGGGTGGGCTCAGGCCTTGGAAGAGCTTAAAAAGGATTTTGAAAAGCAAGTTAGACAGGTGGAGGAAAGACTGGGAAGAGAAATGACAAAGATGCAAGAAGAGTATGAAAAAAAGGTCAATATCTTGGTAAAGGAGACCCAAAAAAATGCTGAGGAAATTAACACCTTGAAAAATAGGCTCACTCAATTGGCAAAAGAGGTTCAAAAAGCCAATGAGGAGAAGAATGCATTCAAAAGCAGAATGAGCCAAATGGAAAAAGAGGCTCAAAAGCTCACTGAATTTAATAGTTCTCTCAAAATTAGAATGGAACAGATGGAGTCTAATGACTTTATGAGAAACCAAGAAATCACCAAACAAAACCAAAAGAACGATAAAATGGAAGAGAATGTGAAATATCTCATGGGAAAAACAACTGACCTGGAAAATAGATCCAGGAGAGACAACTTAAAAATTATGGGACTACCTGAAAGCCATGATCAAAAAAAGAGCCTAGACATCGTCTTGCATGAAATTATCAAGGAAAACTGCCCTGACATTCTAGAACCAGAGGGCAAAATAAGTATTGAAAGAATCCATCGATCACCACCTGAAAGAGATCCAAAAAGAGAAACTCCTAGGAACATTGTGGCCAAATTCCAGAACTCCCAGCTCAAGGAAAAAATCTTGCAAGCAGCTAGAAAGAAACAATTCCAGTACTGTGGAAATACAATCAGGATAACCCAAGATCTAGCAGCTTCTACATTAAGGGATCGAAGGGTGTGGAATAGGATATTCCAGAAGGCAAAGGAACTAGGACTGAAACCAAGAATCACCTACCCAGCTAAATTGAGTATAATACTTCAAGGGAAAATATGGTCTTTCAATGAAACAGAGGACTTTCAATCATTCTTCATGAAAAGACCAGAGCTGAAAAGAAAATTTGACTTTCAAACACAAGAATGAGAGGAAGCATGCAAAAGTAAACAGCAAGGAGAAGTATTAAGGGACTTACCAGAAATGAACTGTTTGCATTCATACAGGGAAGGACAATATTTCTAGCTCTTAAAACTTTTCAGTATCTGGGTGGTTGGTGGGCCCACACATACACATGTACACGCATGCACACACATACACACATGCATTCACATGCAGAGGCAGAGAGCACAGATTGAACTGAATAGGATGGGACCATACCTTAAAAGAAATTAAGGTAAATGGTGAGAGAGAAATGTAGTGAGAGGAAAGAGGGGGAAATGGAAGGGGGTATATTTAAGAGGCAAGTAGGAGATGTTTTTAGTGGAGGGAAAAAGAGGAGAGCTGAGGAAAAAACAAACAAACAAACAAACAAACAAAAGTTAACCCTCATCACATTTGACTAAACGAAGGAGTGAAATGCACACTCATTTTGGTATGTAAACCTATCTTACAGTATAAGAAAGCGGGGGAGAAGGAGATATTGGGGGAGGATGATGGAAGGGAGGGCAAAGGGAGGAGGGAGTAATTGAAAGTCAACACTTGGGGAGGGCCAGGATCAAAAGACAGAAGAGAAACAATGAGGGGCAGGTTAGGAGGGATGGCAATTCAGTTGGTCTTACACAACACGACTATCAGGAAGGTCATTTGCAAAACTACACAGATATGGCCTATAATGAATTGCCTGCCGTACCAAAGAGAATGGGTGGGGAGGGAGGGATGGGGAGAATTTGGAACTCAAAGTTTTAGGAACAATTGTTTAGTATTGTTGTTGCAACTAGGAAAGAAGACATACAGTTAATGAGGAATAGAAAGTCATCTGGCCCTACAGGAGAAAAGAGAAGATAGAGACAAGGGAAGGGAGGGATGACAGAAGAGAGGACAGATTGGAGATAGGGAAAATTAGATTGCTTGGGGTATTGGGGTGGGGGGAGGGGAGAAAAGGGGAGAAAATTTGGAACCCAAAAATTTGTGAAAATGAATGTAAAAAGCTAAATAAATAAATAAATAAATAAATAAATATGCGCCTATTGGTCCAATAAGCAATGAATCAATATACTACTGAACTAATAAAAATCTACTCAACAATGACCCCAAAATATATAAGCTAAATGAACTAATAATAAATAATAAATGAGCTAAATGGGAAAATGGTTTACAGGTTCTCCATGGAGAAGTGAAAAAATATTTTCCAAAATGATTTTTATCATATATTGTCCCAAGAGGTACGAAAAAATATAATTTCATGCAACAGCTGATCATCTCAAGATGAGTATATCCAAAAAGATTACTATGAAAGTAATTGCAGCTTCTGTTCCAACATCTGTTACAAAGGATAAGGATGAAGAGAAATTCTATCAAGAACAAAATAAGGGTTATCCATTAATGGGGAAATTACTGGGCATATTGTAATATGGCAGTATAATAAAATATTTTTGTGTCAAAAGAAACTATCAGGACATCAGAAAAATAGGAAGATTTGTATGAAGTGATACGGCATGAATTAAAGCAGAAATAATACTCAGTGATTATAATAATGTAAATGGAAACAGTGATAAAAAGACAGCCAAACTCATTAAATGGAATGGCCAATATTGCTCCCAAAAAATAGGGTTCCAATTGAAATAGTGTCAGATTTAGAGTCAGAAGTCATGTTCAAATACTGGGTGTGTGATTTAACAAGAGCATGAGCTTGAATAAGTCACTTAATCTCTGTGAACTTCACTTTCTTCATTTGAAAAATGAAGAAGTTACACCAGTTGACCTCTAATGAACCTCTGAGTTCTAAATCTACATACTAATGATATGCTATTTCTCTCCTCTCCATAGAAACAGGTAGGACTATGGCTGTACAATGCTGTCAGAAAAAAGTCAAGATAGCCTATGTTGCTTAACTATTTTTCATTGTTACAAGAGAAGGCTCGAGGGAATATATTGGGGTAAAACCAGGTTGTTGTTTTTTTAAAGGCAGAAAAAAAGAATGTGATAAGATCCTCCAAACTAACTTTTCTAGGTCTCATTTCCTTCTCTATTAAATTAGAGGAAGGGTGTTCACTGGGTGGCTTTTAAGGTCCCTTCCAGCTCTAAAAATATGATCTCACGATGACTTATATTATACCTACTAACACTTAGGTAAGAGCCGTATCTACCAAATGACCTGTTCTCTAGAATGTCAGAGCATAGAAAGAACCAACACTTACACTGGCTCAGAAATAAATATTTCAAGAAGACAATACTGTATTGCAACCCAATAAGTAGGCAAGCCAATAATCCAATAATCAGGCAAGCATTGAACCCAGAGATTATATCTTTCCTATCTAGAGCTTTAGCTATAGAGACTCCTTGGGTCCCACAGATAACCCACAGGCCTGAGGAACACTGAGAGCCATCCTTGGGACTCCCACGAGTTTAAGCCTACAAATGCAGATTTGTAGTTTGAAAAGAAAAACTCATTCTTACAAATTCGCTCAGGTATAAGAGCACAGAAATCATCAGGTTAGATGATAACTAGGTTATTCAATCTACGACCAGACTCTTATGATAGAAGCTGGAGAAGTTTTTACACATGTATCCGGGCAACATTGTTGATGCCCATCCATGTAATGTGTGTCCTACATGTGTTCACTGATGCATGTTTTAATGTCTACATGCATTAAAGATGCTTCTGCTTTCTTATTTTTTTCATGTTTAAATGCTTATGACTGGCATCATGTAGCCACTGTCAATATATTTATCAAATAGTCATGCATAGTTTCAATGATTCTTTGTACATATGCTGATGCTTAAGAATGTTTTTTATTATATAGGCCTATTTATATTGTCACTGCTTTGTTTTCTTTGGCTCTTTCTTGCGTTCTAGGAATATCACAAGTATTGCTGTGATTGATCATGTAATATATCCTGCAGGCTTGTGATCACTAAAGCAGAGCCTGTCTAGACGATAGATAGTTGCTATCAATGAAATCCCAAGATGATTACCTGGGGTGATAGGTTAATAATCTTTATTTTTTAAGTATTGATATTTGTGACATATAAACAGATAGCTCAAGATTTTGTAAGGGACTACAAAATTTCTAACCCTGGGAAACATCTCTCTCCTTTCAGAGGCTGGGAAAAACCAGAAGGTAAACTGGATAGAGCTCATGGGCTTGGATTTGAAGCTGATTCCTTCTTGAAGTGACAGTGGGGACAGGGACAGAGCCCTGGCAAGGCGTTATGAATGTAGCTGAGCCAGGACCATGGCAGAAAATATAGGTAGATGATGAGCCAGAGCAGAGCCAATGGGTGCCTGGCAGTGAGGAACTCATTCCAGCCCTCAGTGCTAAGTTTCCACCACCATCCCTGATTTTCCATAGCTCCCAGAATGCAAAAGTAACCTTACTGTTCTTTCTCAGAATCTGACAAAGCTGCACTTCCTTGTAAGTTTCTTTTGTCTCATTTAACTTTCAATGTAATGCTATTAAAAAACATAGTTAAATGTTAAAAATTCTGTGAGCTAATTCTTGAGTACGATTGAGCTAATGCTTGAGTGAAGATGGAGAGATGGGGTGGGGAGGCCAGATTTATAACAGTCCTATAGGAGAGATGTTAAACTGCTGTATCTGCTAAAGTGAGATGTCTAGCTTGGGGTTCATGAAAGGGGTAGAGATAGACAGACAAAGAGGCAGACACACAGGGAGACAAGACAGAGAGAGACAGACAAAGATTTGACTTATATTAACAGCTTCTCAAAGCAAAGAGAATTCAATCATTCCTCAGCTTCCCACAAAGCCATCAATTCCATGGGGTGGGCATGGTGGAGAGAGGGAGTTATATTCCTAGGAAATTACAAGAAAGTAAAAAACATTGAACCTATAGGAAATAGGTCGTTGTGTTCCCATGACCACCAAAAACTATCATCTGTTTCTAGAGATTACAGAAAATGCACTTTTCTGCATACAATTCTATATTTTAAAAAATTAATTCTGACAACATGCACCTTTTTAAACATAGTAACTATGAAATAAATGCAGGCATACTTCATTTTATTGAACTTCATAGATATTGCATTTTTCACAAATTGGAAGTTTGTGGCAACCCTGCATTGACCAAATCTATTGGTGCTGTTTTTACAACAGCATGTACTCATCTTATGTCTCTGTATCATATTTCAGTAATTCTCAGAATAATACAACTTTTTCATTATTATTATGTCTATTATGGTGACCTATGATTAGTCACTGGATGTTTGATATTATTATTGTAATTGTTTTGGGGTGTTGTGAACCATGACCATATATGGCAGCAAAATTAATAAATGTTGTGTGTGTTCTGACTGCTCACCCTACTGGCTCTCTGCCCCCTCTCCTCACCTCCCACTTGGGCCTCTCTATTACCTGAGACACAACAATATTGAAATTTGGTTAATTAGGGTAAACCTACTAAGTGAAAAGAAAAGACAATTCATGGGGCAAACTTCATTGTTGTCTTATTTTAAGAAATTATTACAGTCACCCCAACCTTTCAGTTGACTGACCCCTGATCAGTCAACAGTCATCAACATCAAGGCAAGACCCTCCACAAGCAAAAATATTATGGCTTGCTGAAGGCTGAGATGCTAGTATTTTTTGGCAATAAATTAATTTTAATTAAGGCATGTACATTGGCTGTTAGACATAACAGAGTATAAACATGACTTTTATATACACTGGAAAACCAGAACTTTGGGGTCACTTATTTTATTGTGATATATTCACTTTATTGCACTGGTCTGGAACTGAACCCACAATATCTCCAAGCAATGTCTGTAACCCATAAAATGCAGCACACAAAATAAAATTGGCAACATGCAAAACATTTTTTCTTGCTAGTAATTCCCTGGAATTCTGTAACCTTTTGTGTTAACATCTCAATAAAAAACATTGATTTCAAACAATATTCACTTTTCATAACATATGAAATCTAATACAGCAAATAACATTCTTAAAATTAAACATTTTTTAACCTGAATCTTAACTTCCACTGTCTCAGATGTCCTTGTGGGTGCATTGTATGTTTATTGTACTGTTGTAAATCATTCTACCTTGGCCACCCTCTGAAAGCCAAGGGAGAGATTACTGGGACTTAGCAAGATCTAGACATCACCTCCAACATTCTGTTCTTCATGACACTTAGATGGTGTTGGAGATCATGAAGGTTGCACCAACTTGAAATAATCCCTCACCAGCTTGAAATAATCCATCAGCAACATCTGTTTCTTGCCCTATTTGGGATCCTTAAGGGTCTCAGAGTATGAGAGTTTGTCAGAGGTGAGTTCTTGTTTAACCTTGAGGGTGCCCAGTAGGATACCAGCTGCTCCACAAACTTATGTGCATCATTTTTTTTTCTCTTTTGCACATAACTAGGAATGTGCATGGTTACAAATGTGAAAGTAAAAATGAGGTTGCTAATAAAATCATGTGAATGCTAAAAGCTGTAAAAGTTAAATACAGGAATGTTAAAGATTCACTGTACTTTCTTTCATTGGGGTTTCCAGTAGGCACCAAAATGAGTAAGGAAAAGCATGGTATGCTAATTGACTGGGCAAGTCAGGAAGTAGTCATTACCTGTGGGTTGACTTCAAAAAAAAACCACTCTTCATTACTTGGGGAGGGGGGTTATGGGAGAGAGGAAAGATAAAATTACATGATAGCTTTATTATATATTTAAAAGAAAAAGTTAAGTTTTACACAACAGATTTGCAGTTTAATTAGCAATCTTTTTTTTTCTATTCCACTTTGTAATGGAAATGCTTGTTTTATTTCTTAAATTCAGAATTTTAAAAAAGGAAAAATATAACAGTAAAAAAAAAAAGGAAATCACTCTAACATGCATAGTGATGCTTCTAGCTACCAGGAAGGCTGAGGCTGGCAGATCTGTTGAGCTGGGCGTTTCAATTGCAGCAAAATGTGATGAGTTCGTGGGAACAAGGTAGAAAAGAAAAAGCACCAGATTGCTTTAGACCAGAAAAAAAAAAGTCAAAGCTCTTGTACCAGTTTTGAGATTAGGCCTGTAAGTCATCTTTGTACTTCCAGCCTCGAGAATATAGAAAAAAAAATTGATTACCTTGACCCTCACTCCATGAAGACCAAATGGGTTACATTTCACCCCTCCTCTAGGGGTTTTTATTGCCCTTAAAGGGATAGTCAGGTAATCTGGACAGCTCCCACCAAAGATTCTTCCTCAAATATAGGGGCATGGTCTCCTATACCCTAATTCCATTTGACCAGTAATGGTTGAATTAGCTAAAAGGAAGGAAGGAAGGAAGGAAGGAAGGAAGGAAGGAAGGAAGGAAGGAAGGAAGGAAGGAAGGAAGGAAGGAAGGAAGGAAGGAAGGAAGGAAGGAAGGAAGGAAGGAAGGAAGGAAAGAAAAATCACTCTCCAGAATGGTGGGACCAGTATAAGCTGGGAGAAAAGCAAAAACAAACCCACAGAGCCCAGCAGTGTCATATGTACCTTGCACCATACTATACACATGGTACCCAAAAGGGATAAATGAAAACAGTCTCTGCCTCTGAAGAGTTTACGTTCCATTGGGTTCCAAATCCTCTTTTCCCATCATACCACAGCTGTGATGAGAGCTTGGAGTGTGAAAGGGGGGAATGCAGGGATGATAAGGTTGTGTGTAAAATGATAAGGGAAGTCTGGGCTTTGTGGGTAGCTGAAAACAAAACTTGTGATGGTAGTGTGAAGGAAGGACGGAGGAGATAGTTCCTTCTTGGTCATTTATTCCCTTTTTCACTATTAAAGTCAATGCTGAAGCATTTCACAGAGCTGAACTGATATCCCAGGGGATTGGAAGAGATCAGCAAATGACTCCCAGAACCATCTTCCACACTTTTCTGTCATCCCCAATCCTATCTGTGGAACTGATATCAAACTAAACCTTCGCCCCTCCACTTAAAAAATTTTGTACAGGATCTGATCATTTATCATTTCAATAGAGAATAAGATATGAACCATAGCAAACAGCCTAATGACTAATTTAAAACATTTATTACAACACTTGAGAGACTTGAAAGCTGCCCCTGCCCTTGATTTTAATAAATGCAGTCTTGAAGCAGCCGCTTATCAAAGTGACAGAAATTGTGTGGTAAATAGATTATGGCACAGCTGAAATACTGGAAAATGAGATCAGCAACACTACTTCTTTCCCATTTAAAATACTACGAGATATTTCAGCACCAGTCACCAACAGAAAGTGGGTGAGAAGGATACAAGGAGAAGTGACAGTCTGGACAGGGAGAATTAGCACTCCATGGACAGACTCTTCATCAGCTCAGGTTGGCACAGGACTTCCCAGAGACAGCTAGGAGGTCCAGCCAATAGAATGCTGGACCTGGCGTCAGGAAAACCTGAGTTCAAATCTGACCTCTGCTACTAGATGTAAGTCACTTAACCACCATTTGCCTCAGTTTCCTCATCTTTAAAAAGGGTATAATGAAAAGCATCCACATCCTAGTGTTGTTGAGAAGATGACATAATATCTGCAAAGTGCTTTGTAAACCTTAAAATGCTATATAAATGCTAGATCTTATCTTCCCTGAAGTAAATTCTTGCCAGGCATAGTATACAAGGACCTAAAATGGAACTTCTTAACTTTTTGTGTGTGTCCCTTTAACAATCTGGTAAAGCCTTTGGACTCCTTTTCAAAATAATAACTTTTTAAAATGCATCCAACAAAATATATGGGATCACAAAGGAAACTAATCATATTGAAATTCTATTAACAAAATAATTTTTAAAACAAGCTAAGAAGAGATTAAGAACCCCATATCTAAAGATTCCTAATTCCCTTCTTCCTAGGAACCTGCCACCATCCTCAGTTGGGGGAAAAATAAAGAAATGAGGTCAACCTGAATGCATATAAAAATAAAGCAGGCAAAAGTTAGGTCTGGGGGTGAGCTGGGGTGAGCTGGGGTGGTGGACAGAAATGAGAGGGCACGTCAGGAGAATTGCTCATAGGTTAAGTGGTAGTGGATACCTTTTTCCCTTTCATAAGTATTTTCTCCATTTCTGCCACTTTGTAACTCCCCAAATTAATTTTCCTCCTTACAGATTCTCAACTAGCTCAGAATGTCTCCTATCATCATTGTGTCTCTCCTATCACCTCCTTCCACATACATTTGGAAAAAAGTCCAGAAATCACAGAATGTGAGAGTTGGAAAGAACCTCAGTGACTGAACCATCTAGCCCTAGGCAAAAATACTCTCTACTAGCATATTCCATAAGTGGTCATCCATCTCCTGGTGAAGACCCCCAAGGAGGTGGAATCCACTCGCTCTAGAGGCAAGTCATCTCACTTTAGGACAGTTCTATTATGATGTCTTTCCTCATATATCAAACTTAAATTTCCCCTTGCAATTTTTACTCATTGTACCTGCTTCTTTCATCTGGAGCCAAACAGAGGAAGCTTAAACCATCCTCCATATAAAAGGGCTCCAAATATTTAAATATGGCCATTGTGTCCTACCCCCTGACCTCCCCAAGTAGTCTTCTCCTCTTAAGACCAAATATATCCACTTCTTTTAACTAATCCTCATGCGATGTGGGCCCAAGGCCTTTGGCCATCCTGTTGGCCCTCTTCTGGACATCATCCAGCTTATCAATGTCTCCCCTGAACTGTGGTGATCATAACTGAACACCATACCCCAGATGAAATCTGAAGAGGGCAAAGAACATCATGTCATCAGCTCTGCACCCAATATCATGTTAACTTTTGGGGAAGAGGGGAAGGCACATCATAGCAATCACATATTGAGTGTGCAGTCCACTGAAATCCCCACATCTTTTTCAGAATAATTTTTGTCTAGTCATACTTCTCACATTTTGTATTTGCATCTCTGATTTGTTTTTATAGGTAAGTGTAAGACTTTACATTTATCCCTACTAAATTATATTTTATAAGATTTAGCCTACAGCTCTAGCCTGTGAGGAACTTTTTGGATCTTGACTCTATTGTCCAATGTGTTAGTTGTGCCTCTTGGCTTTGTCTCATCTTCGTTGATAAAAATGGTAGCCCATGGTCAAGTATGGATCTCCACAGCACTCCACTAGAAACTC
The DNA here is from genome assembly GCA_023548195.1 of Bettongia penicillata ogilbyi. Classification (NCBI taxonomy): domain Eukaryota; kingdom Metazoa; phylum Chordata; class Mammalia; order Diprotodontia; family Potoroidae; genus Bettongia; species Bettongia penicillata. The sequence continues at coordinate 428,312 of JAJHZJ010000326.1, forward strand.
TCTGTCACATTGATATCAGCTGCTAATGATTTCTCTTTGAGTCTGGCCTTCCAACCAGTTCTGAATCCACCGTATTTCTCTCTTCTCTACCAGAGAATATAGTATGAGAGATGTTATCAAGAGATTTGCTAAAATTTGGATAAATTATATCCATGGCATTCTTCTTATCTTCAGTAATCCTGTCAAAAAAGAAAATGAGGTCAATCTGGCATGATCTGTTTTGTTGAAGCCATCCTGGCTCTTTGTAATTACTATATTCTTTTCTAGATGCTTGTCAACTCTCTCTTTAATAATCCAAAGTACTCTGTCCAATGGCACCCTGGAACAAGGTGAGTTTTAGGAGGAATAAGGGACAATAAGGCACAGGTTACCATGTCCAGTCAAGGCTTGCCCCTCCAGTGACATCCTAAGGATCCCAGAAGTCCCTACTGTGGAAACTCTGACCAGTATCTTGACAGTGTGGGACATTTCCTGACCTACTGAATTACAGAATCTCAGATTCAGAAGGAATCTTAGAGGTCATCAAATAATTCCCAATTAAACAGGGGAATGGCACACACACACACACACACACACACACACACACACACACACACATACATAAAAGGTCACTTTGAGAGAGACTGAAGGAAGGAGGAAATAAACCAGAGTTCTAGCCCAGGAAGCTCCACTATAAGTAGATATTGCTAAAAGAAGTCCTAAGGGGCAGGGGGTTGTAGGTCAAGAAACCTAAAGAGGAATGGGGTGCAACTTTTGTCTTTATCTTACAGATGAGGAAACTCAAGCTCAGAAAGATTAAAATAATTAAATCAACCATTAAAAACTTACCTAAAGTTACTCAGTCAATGGCAAAGAAGGTAATGGAATAAATGGGCAAAGAAGTGAAGAGCTTTTTTCAGTGAGATGAAGAAGCAAAATACTTAACTTTATCTACTTGGACATTTGGATTAGTTAGTTACTAAATACAAGAAGCATTTAGTAAGCACTTGTATTCCAGGCACTGTGCTAAGGGCTAAGGATATAAAGAAAGGCAAAAACATGAACCCTACTCCAACGAGCTTGAATTCTAATGGAAGACTCAATGTTCAAATAACTGTTATACAAGATACAGAGTACACAAGGAAAGAAGTTTCAGAGAAAAGTCACTGGCAGAAGGGGAAGTGGATCAGAGCGGGGTCAAAGTAGGAAAAGTCTCTTGAAGAAATCAAGATTTTAAATGAGTCTCAAAGGAAGCCAGTGAATCCAGAAGGTGGAGACCAAGAAAGAGGGAGAGCATCCAGTGATGGACAACTGATGAAAGGGTGAGGAGCAGCAAGGAGGCCAGTGTCCCTAGATTGTATGTGAGGAGAGAAGTGATGGTAAGAAAAATGAAACAATAAGAAAGGACAACATTGTGCTAAACAGAGTGTTTTATATCTTATCCTAGAGATAATGGGAAAACATTGGAGTTTATTGAATGGGAAGTGGGGGTGAGGACTTAAGGAAAACCGCGCTGGCAGCCAAATGAATGATGGTTTGGAATGGACAGTCAATTGCTATCTGAGTAACTCATACTTCCTGGACCATGGACATTCCTGGTTCTTTGATTAAGACAACTAAAAGACAGACATGGAGTCGGGACTCTCCCTAATTACACTCATCTGAGCTCATTTGTGTCCCTCCTCCCTCAACCCCCAATGCCTTCTAGGGGGTAAAGGTGGGGAACATCCACTGGGTAATTGGAGGCCTCTGCCAGAGAGGCTGGCCAGGTTCAGAGTGTAGGATACATCTCTCTCTGGCTCACAAGCAGTTGCTGACAAAGACTGCCCTCCCCAGTGATGCCATGGCCCGCTGTAAGTAAGCCCTACTTTAGGAAGATACAATGTACCAAAATTCAATCTGGGGAGGCAAACCGTCCTATGCTTATTCTCATTATAATAAAAATTCTTTGTTTTAGTAAAGGAAATATCCCGGGTCATGGAAAATACGTTTTGACTTTTCTTTTGAAGGAGGGGGGTCTTGTTTCCAACCTGTTAGTTCACCTGTGTAGAAACTTCCTATGTTCTGATTCATAAAAACTAAATGCAGATGCAACTCTTCAAGAAGTGGCCCACTGTGTAAACAGAGTATACCTTATGAGTGCAAGCATGGATAACTGAGTAGGATCAAAGGAAGGAAGGAAGGAAGGAAGGAAGGAAGGAAGGAAGGAAGGAAGGAAGGAAGGAAGGAAGGAAGGAAGGAAACCCCAAGACATCTAGTGAATAATAGTAAGACAGTCTTAGTCTCTAAGTCTCTCTAGCCCAAATAAGCAAATAACTCTCATGAGGATGTAAATAGCACAGGAGAGGTTCCCATTATATAGTATGCTAATGTTTACAAAGCACTTTCCTCACAACAACCCTGTAACTTAGGTAATGTATATATAATTATCTCCATTCTACCGGGGAGGAAATAGGCTCAGAGGGGCTCTACAGCTAATAAGTATCAAAGTCAAGATTTGAACCAAAGTTTCATGACTCCAGTCCAGCACACTTTTCTCTCTATCACACTGCCTCCTGTACAGCCAGATACATGATGTTCTGAGGCAAATTGAGGGAAGAGAGATGGGGATAACTGCACTTTGCCACTGTGTGGACCCTCTCCCCAGTGAAGAGCCTTTAGTTATAATGCAATTGGTAAGGCAAAATAGAACCTTCGGGCCCTTCATTCCTGGGGGCCCTGAGGCATCTGTCCCTCTTTGCTGGAAGCTCAATTTGCCTCTGAGGGGCTATTTGGATTTCACCTGACACTACCACCCCATCCCCCTCCTCTAATCCAAGTGAGTTTTCTTCTCACACTGGCACTGTGCAGGTTCCCGACCTCTGGCAGCAACCCAAGGAAGACTGGCATTTTGATGGAGATGTTTGCATTTCTTTGTAGTCATGGCAACCTGCTCTACAGAGCAGGGAGGCAGCGGTTAGGAATCTAAGGGCTGCCATTTGGTTGTGTGGGGGTGGGTTACTGAAACATGCTGGGGAAGGGAAGAAGCTCCTCCTCTGGAGGACTTCAGAAATACTATCAATCCATATGAGTAATGTGGGGCAGTTCAGGCAGGGCCCTGCCTTTTGGCAGAGGAATGCATTCTATGACTTCCCTAGGCTGCTCCTTTGTACTCCAAGGACCTGCTTATGCCAGTTTTGCTCCACCCCTCCTCTTCTCAGCAACATCCTTCCCGTACCTCCAGGGAGAAGAGAAAGGGGAAGGAGAGAGGGAAGATCTCTAGGCTGAGGTCTGAAAATAGCTGGTGATTTTGCCAGACCAGAGGAGTTAACAAGGGGACGCAGAGAAGTGAAGGAACGTTGCTGTCCCATCACCTATCTTGAAAAGAAGGACCCGTTCTCCCTCTAGTTCTTATATTTCCTTACACAGCTCTTCTATTTCAGCTGTTTACATCCTTACCTCAGAGAAGGGGGCAAACAGATCCTAATTATTTTTGTCTTGCACAGCTGAGCCTCACAGACTTCCATTTCCTCAGCTGAATGCTCTCATTCTGGTGGTGTCAGGTGTGTCTGGGACCTCTGACTGCATTTTCTGTGTAGCAGAAGCTAGTGTCGCAACTATTTTCCATCAACAGTCTCTCTTTCCCAACCCCCACACCTCGTCCCCCCAAAACACATACATACAGACTCACACGCACACACACACTTTTTCTTTTTCGGTGCCATGTCTTCCTGAGGCTCTAATAAGAAGAACAGATTACTAGACCTTGTCATAGCTGTGGGTCATGGACATCTCAGGAAGAAATAAGGAGGGGGATGTATATGGCAACTAAAGAGCACATACCGGAAACCAACACCATACGTAACCAAGTGCGGACAGAAGGATTTATCTCCAGCTAGTGTCACAATTATATTTTAACAGCTATAGACAGTGGACTCTAGGTACTGAGTTTCCAGTCAGAGCTGGGGGTGGGGGCGGAGGGGAAGAGGAGTGGTCTCAGTCATGAGTGAGAGAAGTTCTAATTGTATAAAGAAAAAGGAACAAGTTCCAAAAACTTAGCTGTGTGGCTCTGAGCCCAGGAGCAGAGACAGGGGACTCAGTTCTAACTTTTGGCCCTGCTTGCAAGCCTGCGGTGGAATAACCATCAGGAAACTAGCCCCAAAGGGCATTCAATTTGTTCATTTACTCCAAGTCTATAGAAGTTTCAATCAGCTAACAGTAACTGAATCCAGCAGTAGACTACTGAAATGAACTATACACTATCCAATAAATCCAAACTTGGGTCAGGAATTTGCAGTGTCCATACCAGAAGGGCAACGAACAAATTTTCCCTAGATCATATGACAGTGTATCAAATTCACATCTACCAATTCTTTCAAGACCTAAAAATGTTACATATATACGTATATATATACGTATATACATATATATGCATATACAGAAATACAGCTGAGAAAACTGAGGCAGATAGAGTTTTAATAGGCAATCTGGGGATGATGGAAAGAGACACTATAATTGCTAACATGTTAGATATTTAAAGGGTGACAAATCCTCTCTTATGAGGAGCTTTGGCTATAGTTCTTGAAAGACGGGGTTGAAAAGAAAGAGTCAACTTTCAGGTATTTTAATAAAACTATATCACCTATCAAGGATGAAGGCAGTAAAAGTCCTTGTGCCTTGCCCAAACTTAGGATATCCCTGAAACACAATTATCTGTGGTGAGTATGTGTGTCAGAGACATCATTTGTTGTTGTTCAGTAGTTTCAGCAGTGTCTAACTCTTGGTAACCCCATTTGGGGTTTTTCTTGGCAAAGATACTAGAGGGGTTTGCCATTTGCTTCTCCAGATCATTTTACAGATGACTAAACTGAGGAAAACAGGGTTAAGTGACTTGCCCAGGATCGAGTAAGTGTCTGAGGCTAGATTTGAACTCAAGTTTTCCTGACTCTAGGCCTGGCACTCTATAGCACTACCTGACTGACCCAGAGACATTATACCCGCTTTTAAAGAACACTATGATATGACCTTATATGGTTCTTGACCTGCCTCCAATAGGCAAGTTGATTATATTGGTGCTTTTCCCCCATCTTAGGGAAAAAGTTTGCCCTTACTTCAGTTGATGCTTATTCCATATATGACATTATAATGCAAGTCACCACACTCAGAGCTCTTACACAACATAATGTTCTTCTTTATGATACTCTATCATTGCTACTTTTCAAGATGAAAGCCTGAGGTTGGTTCCACTACCACCACTTCCTCTGAATTTTCAATTTCTGTGATCAGCCTCTTTCAGAAACAAGCATTATAGAATACCGAAATGTGCTCTGGGAACAACTTTCATATCATACCCCTGATCATCAGGGTCAGGTGTCCCATTTGTGAAGTAATGTTACTGTAAGACTTGGGAGGTTTCTCTGATACAACAATTTCTTGGATTTGTCCTCCAGAAAGACTTAGTATATGAGAATAGACTTCTTTTAGAAATATTTCCAGTTGATCTCCCTCAAATGCCTCCTTTTTCTGTCCCCTGCATTAGTTCACCCAGACTTCAAGGTATTTATGTCCTTACAGAAGGTTCTATACATCCAAGGGAAATGGTTCATGTCCCCATTATTGACATGGACTCTTTTCCCTCCATGCTGTGGAGACCATGGGGTAGAATTTTTATGGAATGCTTTGTTTCCTAATGACATGAGGGGAGGTGAAACTATATTTACTTTATTACAGGGAATGTAAATTCATCTAGAAGAAAGAAGATTCCTTATCTTATTTGTCCCAGAGATGCTAAATGACTTTCCAATAGTAACACAGGTAGCTAGGTGACTCACTGGATACAGTGCCAGGACTGGAGTCAGATGGGGTCACAAAGAGGCTGACATGACTGAAATCAACTGAACAACCACAAAAATAATAACACAGGCAATTGCTGTATAAGGTTCTTTTTCATCTATTAAGTTCTATGGCTATATAGGGTAAGATAAAGTGAAAGAAAAATTCAACTCCTATTTTTGGTCTATTTTCTCTAGGAAAGAGATGATCTTCAAACTAAAAGAGTAAAACGAGGGTAGAATAAAAATGGGTAGATGATGCCCTGTTTTTTTAAGAGGCAGAAAGGATAGAGTCAAGAAACTGTAGACTCATGAACAATTCCAAGCAAAATGCTGGAACATATTCTAATTGATTACCACTAGAAGTCAATGGGCAGGCAGTCAACAACATTTATTAAGCACCTAGGTTTTCACTGGCATTGTGCTAAGCACAAGGGATATGAAGAAAAGGCAAAGAAAACTAGCATTAAGGGGATTGGGAAAGGTTTCATTGAGATTGGGAATAAAATAGCATTTTAGCTGAGACTTGAAAGAAGTCAGAGAAGCCAGGAGACGGAGATGAGGAGGAAGATAATTCCATGCATGGAAGATAGCCAGTGAAAATACTTAGAAGATGGAGTGTCTTGTTAGAAGAATTCCATGGAGACCAGTATCCCTGGATCATAAGTATGGGGTCAGGGGGAAGGAAGGGTGAGTAACATATAAGAAGACCGGAAAGGTAGGAAGTGTTCATGTTATGAAGGATTTTATAAGACAGAGGATTGTAGATACCTTGAGGTATCCAGGCAGCCACTGGTGTTTATTGAATAGAGAGGTAACATAGTCTGACCTGCATTTTAGGAAAACCAATTTGACAACTGAGTGAAGGATGGAGGGGAACAAATGAGCTTCACCATCCACTAACATTTAACTTACTTGAATGAAGAAGTTGGGTGGTTCAGTGAATAAAATAGACTTGGAATCTGAGTTTGGATTCTTCCTTCAGAATGCTATACACTATCTGTATAACCCCTGGGCAAGTCACTTAACCTCTGTCAATCTAAGTTTTCTTACTTGTAAAAGTAAGTAAGTAAAGACTGAGTGACTGAGAGGATGTTGCTCTCAATAGTAATATGAAAGTGAGGAAGAGGGGAAGGCTTATGGGGAGGAATAAATGTGACATGTTGAGTTTAAGGATATCCAGATGGAGACACCTAAGGGCTAGTTGGAAATGTGAGATTGGAAGTTGAGAGAGAATTTGGGGCTAGATAATTAGATCTGAGAATCATCTACATTGACATGATAATTGTATCCATGGGAGCTAATGAGATCACCAAGTCCAATAGCATTGAGGGAGAAGTGAAGAAGGTCTAGGTAGAACCTTGAGGTCATCAATGATTGGAAGCTACAATCTGGATAAAAGTATGCAAAGATTGAGAAGTCAAATGGATTGGAGAAGAATGAGGCAAGAAAACTGTCATGAAAACCTAGAAAGAAAAGAATATCAAGGAAAAGAAAATAATCAATAGTATCCTAGACTGCATAAAGGTCAAGAAGGATGAGGATTGAGAAAAAGTCATTAGATTCAGCAATTGAGAGATCATTGGTAAATCTGCAATGAAGAGTAAAGTTGGAGAGAACAGAAAATTGTGAGATCAGAAGTAAGCCTGCCGGATAAGAACCAACATGCCAAGATACAGCAGCCCAACCAAACTCTCCCAACATTTCTTCACAAACAACTTTTTAAAAAGGTCATGGTGAGACATTTTCTTGACTAACACAACTTTAGGAGTTGGCAGGAAAGGTTTGTGACAGTAGGAGCCATCCTGGAGTATATGCTGCAGCACCAGTAGTCATACCTTAAAGACAGCCTGGCAACAGCAGTTTTGGGAACTTTCAACCCGGAGATCATAAGGGGGTTTGGCAGTCAGGTTGTGCAGTTGAGAGAATCCTGTATCTAAAGTCAGGAAGATTCATTTTTCTGAGTTCAAATCTGGTCTCAGACTTGTAGTAGCTGTGTAATCCTGGGCAAGTTACTTACCCTTGTTTGCCTCAGTTTCTCATCCATAAAATGAGCCAGAGAAACAAAAACCACTCCAGTATATTTGCCAAGAAAACTCCTAAATGGAGTCACAAAGAGTAAAACATAACTGAAAATGACTGTAATGGGTTCAATCAACTAGTCAGAAGGAGATTACAACTGATACTTTGCTGCTACAGGGTACAGCTGGCACTGATAGGCAACTCTATTGCTCATATGTAATTCTGGGTCATGGCCAGAGAGGAATGTTTGTGGTTAGTCACAAGGGAGCAAGGTCCCTGGTCCCAGTTTTAAAGCAGAGAGGAGCACAAGTACTTGTGGGTACAGGAGAGCAGGTGACCTGGCCATAGTTCCAGGGTCAAGAAGAATGCTAGAGATTGTGGCTACAGGGAAGCAGGACTCTTCCTAGATAAACATCCAGACACAGCCCAGGAGAACAGTGACCGTATCTCTCCCTGGATCACAGCACCATTAACATTCTTCATATCAGAGTATCTGCCTTTGAAGTATCAATATGGTATGACTCCACATGGTTCTGGATCTTCCTCTGGTTATATCAGAGGAAGATTATATTTTATTATATCGATTATATCGACTCTCTTCTTCTATCACAAGACAAGAGGTTGGTCCTTACTATGCTTGACACATATTCAGAATACTGGGTTGCTGTACCAAATAGGTCTGCTGCCATGGCAACCACTTTCAAGGCCTTCATAAAACACTTTCTTTTTCATCATATGCCCCCTTGTATCATCACTTCTGACCAGAAAACTCATTTTACTGTTAAAGTTTGAGTTTGGGCCCACTGCTTTCACATTTGCTGGAGTTTTCCATTGAGGAGAAGTCAAACAGGTTGGAGAAGAATGAGGCAAGGAAACTGTTGTGAAAACCTAGAGAGAAAAGAGTATCAAGGAAAATAAGATAATCAGTGGTATCCTAGATTGCATAAAGGCCAAGAAGGATGAGGATTGAGAAAAAGTTAGTTGCTATCATGGAGAGCTGAAACTGGACTTTTAAAGCAACACCTTTGTAATTATGAGGTAATCAGGATTGGGTTTCTGTCTTCCAAAATCTAGGTCTCTGGTAAATCAGCACTGCTCCAAGAGCTCTCCAGCAGAATCTTGGGTCCAGTTTTCTGAGTAATCCCAGTAGTCTAAATGATTACTTTTAGAAATAGTACCAGTTGGCTCTTTATAGCTCTTTCTTATTGCATTTTCTGTTCAGGGTTGTCCAGGCCTCAAGGTTTCTGTCCTTTTAGAAAATGATGTGCAGCCTGGGAAAATGGTTGAATTCCCCCTTACTTGACAGTTTTCCTTTTCCCTGGAAAGAGTCAAATAGCATCTTCCTACAATAACTTGGAGGATCAAGGGATGAAATTATTAGGAGATGGTTTTATTTCTAATGATTTAGGGAAAGTGAAACTATATTTCTACAGTCCTAGTAAGTGGTGATTCATGTGGTGAAAAAAATGGGGATCCTTCAGATGATTTGATAGTAATTTTGAGTCACTAATTTTATCTAATACCCTAATACCCTAATCTAATAGAATCTAAGAAAAAGAGGATTAGGATAGCTAACCCCTAGTCGAAGTAGTCCAGGAAGAAACTGAGTGGTGGCTACTCTGAAATGTTAACCCAAAGCTATATTTCAGCATATCATGATCTTTTCCTTGATCAAGGTTCTATAAATGTTACTTAAAATCTTTTTGGTGTAGAGATCACTTAAAAAGCATTGAATACTGTGCCAATTTGAACATCTCTCTCTCCAAGCTAGAAATGGATTGGATAGATATTAAATAAGATTGTTTCCTAAATTGCAGAATACAGCATTATTATTAATATAATTTTCTTCAGCATTGGCTTGTACCAATATAACAAAAATGATGGTGTTACCTAAATTAGCTTTCATATTCAAGGCTATACTACACAAAATACCAAGGAATATTTTTTAATTTGGAGGGTCAAAAGATCTAGAATCTACAGGAAATGATGAATAAAAGTTAAAACGTAGGAGAAAAATTACTTCTGAATCTCAAGTTATGCTATAAAAAATTAATTGGGGAAGCTTGGTGGTGCAGTGGATAGAGCACCAGTGCAGGAATCAGGAGGACCTGAGTTCAAATATCACCTCAAACACTTGACATTCACTAGCTGTGTGACTTTGGGCAAGTCACTTAACCCCAATTGTCTCATCCTAGGTCATCTGCACAGTCCTCCCTCACTCAAAACAAAGTCAAGTGCAAGTCATGTCATTATTTCTCTGATGGCACAGTCTTCTTCGGCAATGAAGGACAAACACACATACAAAAAAATTACTCATCAAAACTATTTGGCACTTGTTAGAAGAAAACAAAGAAAAATAGATCAGTGGAACATTCTATACAGGGACAAAGCAAAACAGGAGTTGAACACAACAGCCTAGTGTTGAAGAAATCTGAGAAAACAAATTATGCATAAGAGAACTTCCTATTTAACAGGAATTACTGGGAAAAGTGAAAAGTAGTTTGAAAGAATTTAGATTTAGAACAACATTTTAGACTATATGCAACAATAAACTCAAAGAGAAACTCACTTGAATATTAATGACTACTACATCAAAAAATTAGAAGAGAATCGCTACAGATGTCTTTTATAACTATGACTAATAGAAGAATTCTTTCTTTCTCTTTCTCTTTGTTTCTTTCTTTTTGCTTGGTGACCCTATCCCTACTTTTATTTCTCTCATCTCCCCTACAAAAGTGCAACTTACAAAGTAGAAAGTATAATAAGAAATTTTTTTTCTAAAAAACAAGCATAGTCAAGTAAAACAAATTATTACATAAATCATTTTTTAAAAATTATACATTATTCTGCATTAAGTCTTTGTCAGAAGGCTTTGGAATTGAGATTGTGCATTGTATTGCTTAGAGTTCTTAAATCTTTCCAAGTTGTTTATCTTTACAACATTGCTGTTATAAATTGTACTGTTAGTTCAATTCTTACAAGTCTTCAAAACTTAGTACATGATGCCATCATTCAGCTCAACAGGATCTTCACTCCCTGGGTGCTTCTGGAAAAAGCTAATGAGAGAATTCTCAACAGAGCAAGGGATGGAGGCCATCAAAAAAGATAAGATAGATCATTGTAATTAACATGAAATTGAAAAGCCATTGCACGAACAAAATGAATGCAACTAGGATAAGAAAACTTGTTTTATATGGGGGAAATTTTTTATTTAAACAGTTCTAATAAGGATCTGATAACCAAGATGTACATGAATTAAAATATATGACTGAAAATCATTCCCTATTAGATTAATAATCAAAAGATATGTGCAAACAAGTTTTCAAAAGAATTACAGTGTTAACAATCATATGAATAATTCTTCTAAGTCACTAATAAGAATAAAAATCAAAATCAAAATAACTTTGAGGTTTTGCTTTATGCCTAATGTGAGAGAGAACAATAACTAGAGCAATTGGCCCTGGAGTCAGGAGGACCTGAGATCAAATCCAGCCTCAGACACCTACTAACGATATGACCCTAGACAAGTCCCTTAACCCCAAATGCCTCCAAAACAACAACAAAAGTGGTGGTGGTGGTGTGTATCGTTTTGCCCGTATAGGTTATGTATGTCGATATGGCTCTTTCTAGATGTGGTTCACAGGGAAGTAAGAATAAATATCTGGAGTTTCCCCCCTTCCCACTTTTCCAAGGGAAACTGATTCCTGCCACTAAAGGAAACAGAAATTTGGGTTTAAAGGCTGACCATTTTTTTCTGCTTAGACAATGGAGCTAGAGTTATATCTATCTGCTTCTTTAAATGTGATTAGTCTGGGGAAATAATTTTTAGGTTCAGACTGTGCTCCTGATCACTATTACTTCATGAAGTCCTGTAGAACTTGGCAGTAGGGAGGGCCAAAATTAAAATGGGCTAAACTCGGACAGGTGATTAGGGGCTCACTTTTCTAGTAAAGAGAGAGATTAATGATGGTTAGTTGCTGTGAGTCACGTGACAAATAGGAGAGAGTGTGCAGAGGCATGAAATTCTTCAGCAAGCCTCAAGTGAGCCATGGGCTATATGTTGGGCAGGCCTGCCTTAATGGGAAAGGAGGTATCCATTGCCTGATTCTACAGTTCTTCAATGAAAATACATAGGGAATAGCAAATAAACCCTTTGTCCATAGAGATAGCAAACAGAAATCAGAGAGAGTATACCTAAGAGAGTGTATGTCAAACAATATGCTCCCACTGGGAGTAAAAATAACTCAATTTAACCAAAAGAAATCGTATCAAATCTCACCCAAGGGGAAATTCCCCAAAGTCTCTTATATTGTTATGGTTCAGTTGTGTCTAACTCATTGTGACCCTGAGGGCTATACTGTCCATCAGGTTTTCTTGGCAAAGATACTGGAATGGTTTGCTATTTTCTTTAGTGGGTTGAGGCAAACAGAGGTTAAGTGACTTGCCTAGGATCACACAGCTAGAAAATGTCTGGAGCTGGATTTGAACTCAGATCTTACCTGACTTCAGGCCCAGTGTTCTTATCCACTGAATTATCTAACTTCCTAATATAGTAAAATGGTAATAGAGATATGATCAAAGTGCCAATTCCTCTATATGTTGGCTTCTTCTCAGAGTCTTTCTTCCTTCAAGAACCTGAAAAGAAAGATTCTTCTCTCTCAAAGTGGAAGTCAGAAGATCAGGATCTCTCTTCTTTCTAGCTCTCCGCAATTCTGCCTTTCATACAGGTGCAGAGCACCAAGGAATCAGCATCTACCAATGAGGATAATCTCATGCAACTGGTACTCAGAACCAAGGGTTACATTTGCAGACTGGCAAAGGTGATAAAGGATAGGAATAGTCAACTGGAGTGGCTACAGAAAGATAGGAATACGAACATTCCTGGGATAAAGTTCTGAACTGATCCAACCATTCTGGAAAGTAATTTGGAATCATGTGAAGGAAGTAATTAAAATATTCATACTCTATGATCCACCCGCTACACTGATAAGTGGATAACCACCATCAAGGTCAAAACTAGAGATGTCCAGGATACACCAAAATATTTATATCAGCATTTTTTGTAGCTGAAAGAAGTGAAATGAGTAGGAATCCTTCGATAAGGAAATGACTGAATAAATCGTAGCCCATGCTATTACTGCGCTACAAGAAAACAGGAATATGGAGAATACAGGGAGGTCTAGGAGGACATATAAAACAAAGAAAGAAACAATAAGAAAAACAATATATGAAATAAAAAAAAACCATACTATGTAGTTACAAAATGACCAAGCTTTCCCTTAAAGAACAGATATGGGAACAGATCTCCCTCTGTTCTTTATAGGGCAGGTGACTATGAATATGGAACACTGAATATACTGTCAGATTTTTTTAAAGTATTGGTTGGTGTTACTGGACTACTTTTTTCTTTTGAATTCTTTGTTATTTATAACAAAGAGAAGGTAGAGGAACACTTGAGGAAATAAGGTGATATAATAACAAAAGCTATCAATAAAATTTTAAAAAGAAAAATAAAACAGATTCCTAAAAGTCTTCAAAAATATGATGCCTCTAAAATGGGTTTCTCCTATGGCAAGACCAGTTGGTCTTTTTAAAGGCCATTTCCATTTCCTTATCGGTGAGTGAATTTCATAGTTCCACTGTCATCAAGGATAGTAACAGATGGCTGAAGAAATGTTAGCAAATATATCTCATGTTGCATTTATTTGCTGTCCTCCTTCTGGATCCATATGTAGATGCTCTTGTTATGATCAGGTTTAACTGGGGCTCAGGCCAAGTTTTTTACAGGGATACCACATGGTATGCTTGAAATGGCTCTGGACCTATAATCAGAGGACCTGAGTTTGAATATTGACTCTTTCATTTACTAGCAGTGTGAACACTGAGCAAATCATTTAATCCCTCTGGGCTCAGTTCTTTACATTTAAATTGAAGGGGTTGGACAAAATGGACTCTAATTTCTCTTTCAGTTCTAAATCAATGATCAAGGCTCATTTCTACTACTTTTCGCCATTTTGTGAATTATACTATTTATAATCTTCTTTCATGCTGCTCCATAATATTTTACAAATTATCTTGCAGTCCAAACTAGTGTTTTCCTGGGCCATCATGCCATTCCATTTGACTAAGAGAGCAAGTGTTTATTCACTTAGACAATTGTGGACCCTTAAACAAAGAAGTGACAAAGACCTATGCTTTTGCACACTTCTTTTGGCAGGTTATAGAGGATGAACTATAAAGAAGAGACACTGGAAACAGAGGGGACAATTAGGAGGCTGCTGTGATAGTCCAAGCAAAATGTGATAAGGATGTTACCTAGTGTGGTAGCCATATGAGGAGAGATCAGGGAATAAATATGAAAAATGTTATGAAATAACTAGAAAAGGTTTAATAACAGCATATATAGGGATGAGAAAAAGTGAAAAAATGGAGGATATCTTCAAGATTGCCAACCACCATGACTGGAAAGATGGTAGGATGCCACCACAACAAACAAAACAAAACCCAGGAAGATTGGAGGAGATTGAGGGAAGACATAATGAGTTCCATTTGGACAATGATCATTTCTTGATGTTAAAGCAAATAGCAAAAGCATGTACTGATAGGGTGCTTAAACTCCAATTCTAAAATCACATTTCTCCCTAGCCTCAAAACACTATCCCAGGCAGTTCCTCCCCAGCCCAAGAGCAGCCTGCCACAGCAAAAACCTTTATCTCCCTTCCTGCTACAGTAACCAACTGCACCTATAGACTTTATTAGTTTGAATCAGCTGTGTATGGGCTGAACTGGTTGTACACTGTGTCATAATGACATTTACTACTTACTGACCAACCATATGCATCCTAGACTTAGATGTAAGTATACTCCCTTACCTTTATCTTGTTTAACAAGACATTGATGAGAGCAGCCTGGTATCACTTAATCAGTCCTGACTGTTAGTAGACTCAGCGATGTTTCAGGCCTAAAACCACACCTCCATGTAGCTCCCCGACTTTGGCCTACCCTATGAACTCTGGGTAAAATATCACTCATCACACGTGGCATGGTATACCATAGAATATACTATATAAACTTTACCTGTACCGCCTTCAAGTCACAGGTTCCCTAAGAACTCTTGTTGCTGAAAAGCATGATAAATCTTTACCATCTTGACCTCAACAATGCTTGCACCCACAAACTCATTCCAAGTGACCTGCCCTTGGTACTCCAGTCTTTAGGAGGGGGTGTTTCCCCACTCTTTCCCATCCTCATCAGTACCACCCTTTTATTTCTAAGAATTTTAGTTAACCTTGTAGACAAGTTGTATCTTTCTTTGAGGCTTTGGTTATTTTGGAGTTATTTTTTTCTTTTTGCTTTGTGTCTTACCTATCCCTCCCTGGAAATATTGCGGCTCATCATGGTGGAATTCTTTTTTGCTTGTCTGTTTATTCATTCTATCAGCCTTACTAGGACTAAGCTCTGTGTGACATTCTCTGGAATGCCAAGGCTTAATATAGTTTTCATCTATCATTTGGGCTCCTGCTTCTGAATTCTGGGGTATTGACTGAAGTGTTCTTCAATGATAACAATAACAGTAGCATAGATCACACAGCTGCAAAGTTTCAGCAGACCTTCAGTAGGCTGATATAGAACATGGTCTTATCACTGACCTTACAGACTAAGTTATGCAGGCTTTAGACACCAGTTTAATTCTAAGCAACACAACTTCAGACTTGTCTGATCATCCTTACACCGTTGCTATTACACTGTACAATGTTCTGGTTCTGCTTATTTCATTTTGCTTCAATTCATATGTCTTCTCAGGTTTTTCTGAAACTATCCTTTTCACCATTACTTACAGCACAGTATTAACCACTACATGTTTAGCCATTCCCCAACTGATGGGCATCTTCTCAATTTCCAATTCTTTGCCACCACAAAAAAAAGAGCTACTATGAATATTTTTGTACATATAAGTCTGAGTTTGGAGATTCTTTTTCTTTCTCTTATTTTATTTTTTTCTCAATTACATGCAAAATCATTTTTAGCATTCATTTTTTAAAAATCAGAGTTCCAAATTCTCTGCCTCCTTCTTTCCCCTACTACCTTCTTGAGAAGGCAAGAAATTTTACATAGATTATACAGTCATGCAAAATATTTCCATATTAGCATGTTGCAGAAGAAAACATAAAATAAATAAAAACAAGAAAAATAATGAAAGTTTAAGAAGTATGTTTCAATCTTCATTCAGGACATATCTGTTCTTTCTCTGGAGATAGATGATATTTTTCATAAGTCCTTTGGAATTGACTTGGATCATTATATTGCTGAAAATAGCTGTTACTCACAGTTGATGACTATATAATATTACTGTTATAATGTACAATGTTCTCCTAGTTCTTCTCACTTCCCTTTGTTTCAATTCATATAAGTCTTCCCAGGTTTTTCTGAAACTATCCCACTGATTTCTTATAGCACAATAATATTCCATCATAATCATAAACCACAACATGTTCAGCCATTCCCCAATTAATGGGCACACATTCCATTTCCAATTTTTGGCCTTCACAAAAAACTACTATAAATATTTTTGGACATGCAGATCCGAGTTTGGAGGAAATTAAGGAGAGAGGAATAGAGAAGTGTTGGTCATCTCACAATGGGCAACAGCTGATGCCTGCCACACCTGGACTTCCTATCAGACATTACCTCTGTCTAAATGGTCAAGCTGGAAGGTGTGTGTGACCATGTGTGTTTTATCCTGGGTGCCAGTAGCAGAAGCTCAGAGAGAAACGAGCCCAATGAAAGGAATGGACAAGTCCCAGCCTTGCTTTTGTTTATGTTAAGAATACATTTGCTGGATTTAATATTATTCCTCATGAACACAGACAGATTGACCCTATCTTTATGATGCTGGGTGTCCTTTTGTAGAATTAGGGTTCAATGAGAACTACAAAAAAGAGAAATCTTTTCTAGTACAAGACTGGAAGATCAAAGCCCAACCTATTGTTGGAGAGTTTTGCTCTCTAACTGAGGGCATAAGCTTGACCCATTTTATAACTAGTATTCTAAGTACAGAATTACTATTAATTTGTGCCCTGTTTAAAAGTGTTCTTCATAGATAAGAGGTAAGGTTACACATTATTGTGTAGACTTAATAGTGGAAAAATATTAATAAGGCAGGTTAAACTTTAAAAGTGTGTCTTACCTTTGGAAAGTCAGTTGTTAAAATTTACCAGTACATTCCTACCCTGGTCATTAGCCTCTGGACCTGGTCCTAGTTCCAGTGTTAGGGAGACAGAGTAGCCAGCCTACCTAGGGCCTGAACTCATATTTTGAATACAAAATCCTGCTGTAGAGTCTTTAACGGAGGGTTGACTCTGTGACCTTGCTTGTGGGGAGAGGGGAGGAGGTGGAGGTGCCTTATTAAAGTAAAGGAGCTATAGGTTTACTCATGATTCATAGCTCCTTCTCCAGTTACTTGCCAGTGGTCTGAATTCTTTACCTTGGGCTGGAAAAAAAATGTCTCGTTTTGTTTTCTCCTTAGATTTTCAGAACATAACTGTCATATACTCTTCCTAAATCCTTATTGAAATGGTTAGGGGAAGAGCTAGGCTATACTGCTTCCTCCTTTGCTGATATCTCTCCTGTTACATGTTTTGCTTTACTTTGTTTTAAGCAAGCATTAACCTCGGCTCATTGGTGGAAACCCATATACCTTGCCTCCCTGAGGGGTGGGCTAGAGTTAACGGGAGCAGGGGAGAGAACTCCAGGCTCTTTGAATCTTTTCAAGTTTTCTTAGGGCTCTGCATGTTCTTTAAGCATATCTGACTTCCAGCTTTAAAGGGAAGCTGGATGACGTCAGTCCCACTTCTTGTTGTTGCTAAGGGGAGAATAAAACTCTGGGAAGAAGGTGACATGAAGGGAACTGGAAGTCTCCATCATATCTCTGTCTCAACTTCTACACTAGAGATGTCAGTGAATTTCCCCTTGGAGTAAAATCTGAGACTCTCTTGGTTGAGCAGTTATCTCACTGCCAATGGGAATGCTCCTACACATTTTTATTGTCTGGTGTATATACTCCTGTGTATACTGTCTCCTATTTTTCTTTTGACTTGAATAAAGGGATTTCTTTGCTAAAAAAATTTTTTTAACTGTCTATAATAGAGATTTGTGATTTTTCACCTGCAACTTTTTCTTTTCCTTGTGTCCTGACAACACTTGTATTGGCTGCCTTGTAAGAGGCACTAATGGCCCTAGGAATTATATTTCTTCCAAGAACAAGTGAGGATTCCTATCATGGATCAGGACTAAAGGATGAAGTTTTTCTGCAAAGCAAAATATTTTTAAATCTCTCTGGAGAAAAAAGAGAAAGAAATATACACACACAGCAGCAGCACCACCAGCAGCAGTAAGACTGGCAGTCAGGGCAAAGTAGCTGGAGTCTTTTCCTTTCCCTGGCTCACAGCTAGGCTTATTAAAAGAATCCAACAGAGTGACTGAATTTTGGCCTTTTAGAGATACTGTTGGAACAATGGCAAAATCCTCAGTTTCTCCCTTTGGTTTGTATTGCACTGAGCAAGGTTATTTACTAAGGGTTTATTTGCTATTTAAAAATTTTGCTTACCAATTATTTACATTTTTAACAACAGTTTACTCAATAAAGATAAGATAATTTTAGCTACATATTGAGTTTGCTATTTCAGAGTGTGAGAGAGGGAAAGGAAACCTACAGGTATTTGCTTGTGCTAAATTCAACTGACTGGGAGATCACCCTTCCAAGCCTGGCAATCAACAGATACCCTGGAGGCTCAAAGCAGTTTATGAATTCTATTCGTAATTTGTATTTTGAAGTGGTTTTTTTTAACTGCATGGAAATGGAGCTAGAAACTTCATCCTAAACTAAGACCCTAGAGAGCTAATCTCATTGTCTCCAGACAGGTCGCTTTACAACAGTGTCCATTGGATTTTCCCCTACCAACAAAAGAAGGGGTGGAAAGAGTAGAGCCCTAAAGAGAAGGTCACCTACTGATCTAGCCAAGTTGACCTCTGCTGGGAATCATTTTTATATGGAAATGTTCATGTGAATTGGTGTTTGTGAAGCACAGAATAACAAACAAGTAAAAAAAAAATTTTTTAAAGAAAAAGTCAAAAAATTAAGACAATGCAAGGAAGAAGAAAATTATCAATTAAACCGTAACCAAAAACTTTGCTACAGATAAAAATTGAAAAGAGAAAACTCTCAAATGTAGGATGTGGAAAATTTCTGGTCATTTCTGGTCATATTATTGGATCATATCATGTCCAAACCAGTGAAAATGCAAGTTGGATCAAATCTGAAATAGAAAGTATGAATGGCATTAATGTAACGACTGAGCAGACATTATGTCCAAGGAGAAGACTAAAACTTTAGCTTCTCAGAAAAACTTCAGGATGAAAAAAGATCCCTAATTATTGGCTCAAACATCTTAAATCATGAATTACTAACAAAGAAATTTACCAGTTTCTTTTCAGACATAAGCCTGAACCCAACAATTCTTAACTGAAGGCATCATATATCCACTCCAAAATATAAAAACACCAGTGATCTCATCAAATGTAATCTAATTATGTGTTTATGTACTATTAACACTCATAACTTGCATCACTAAAAATCTAGAAAAATAAAAAATTAATATGTTGTTCAATGTGCAAAAAGAGTGTAACAAATGTCTTGTGGATTTAGAGAATAATTTATTATTGATTTAGTAATTATTGAAAAGTGCTGTAACATTTATGCTGCCTATATTAATTATCCAAAAGCTTTTGACTCAATTCTATGCTTATGACTGATTCATGTACTGTTAATGTATAAAATAGAGCCAAGTATAGTGAGAATGATAGAGTACTTGTACAAGAAAAACTATTATAGATTTTAAACACACTGACAATGTAATATCGAGAATTCACATAAAATGCGACATTTTTTTCTGATGGACATAAGTCTTTATGCTTCTTCCTATGCTTAAATCCATTATCATCTTTTCTAAACAGAACAAAATCTCATTGCTTATTATTGAAAACCTAACAATCACAAACAAAAACATTTCAGTATATAAAATAAAACAAGATATAGGATTGTATAAGAAACTGTGAACTTACGTAGTTTTTGTTTTTAAAAACATTTCAAATTTCACATTTCCATGTTAAATTCCAGCACTGCTCTGATTGCCTTTGCCCCTTCTAGACCTCCTTTTGAATTTTTCAATGTATTTTCTTTAAATTTTCTTTAAATGCTTCATTGATGTTCATTTCTTTCTTCTATTTTAGAGAGAAGGGAGCATTACTACTGCTATACCCCCTTCCACCAAAAAAAAAAAAAATAAACCCTCTACTGTAAGAAGTTAGACATTGGTCAGCAAAATAAAGCTATAAACTGTCTATATCCAAAAAATGTAAATTTCACATTATATTTCTTGTCCATTTAGCTCTCTGTCAAGAAGTGAGGAGCATGCTTTCTCATGGGTCCTCTGGAGTCATGGCTGGTCACTGCATTGATCAGGTAAATAAATCTTTCAAGTTGTTTTTTTTACAATATTGTAGTCATTGTATAATTTGCTTTGTAATTCCACTCACCTCAATCAGCATTCACTTATAAAAGTCTTCTCAAGTTTCTCTGAATCAATTCTTAGCATTTCTTACAGCACAATAATTTTCTATTATATTCCTTTACCATAGGACTTCATAGTTCATTCATCCCCCAATTGATGGGTACCCCTTAATTTTGGTCTTTCCTATAACAGAAAGTGGTGCTATGAATATATATACATATAAATATGTGTGTATACTTTTATACATACACACAAATATTAAATATGTATGTGTGTATATATAGCATACATACACATTTGTGTACATACATATCCTTTCCTGATTTCTTTTATCTCTTTGGAACGTATGCCTTGGAGCTGCATCACTAATCAAAAGGATGCGTACAATTTAGTGATATTTTGGATAGAATTCCAAATTGCTTTCTAGAAGGGTTGGACCCATTCACAACTCCATCAACAATTCTGTCTTTTCATAGCCCCTCCAACAATTGTAATTTTCCTACAGCTCCATACATAGAGGGATTTTCTTGTTCAAAAGTGTAGGAGAACAGTGGAGAAATATAAGAAGCAAAGCCATGGAGATATGAAAGGAAAGAGCTCACATGTAGAAGGGTGAGTAGATCTCTGGACTGAGGCAGAGATCACTGATTGGATGGTGAAAAATGAAGCTATCATGTTAATTTAACCCTCACAACAACTCTGTGAGGTAGGTAAGGCAGGTATTATTAGACCCACTTTATATCCAAGGAGGTGAAAGTTAATGAGGTATGCAGAGGTCATTAATTCCCTAACCACTGAAGGAATTTTATTCTTTCTCCTAGACATCATCCCAGACAAAAGATGAACATAAAGTGCTAAATCAGTGGTACTAGACGACTGCCTGATGGTTTTTAGAAATCTCCAGCCCACTCAATTTTCCCCATAATGCCTTCTAGCATTTAACAGTGCTGGTAGTCTGAACTCTCTTCCTTTAATTATTAAAAATCTCTTTTGTGGCAATTTAGACCAACTGACCTACATTAGTGATAGTATTCTGGGTATACTGAGGCAGTAGGGATGCCTGAGTCAGGGCTAGGAATACCCTTTCCCCATTGTTTCTTACTGGGCAAGGGGATGACGATGAGTAGCAAACTGTTTAATAGTACCTGCTATTGTTCCATCATTTCCATAGCAACAGCTGGCACTAAGATAATTAGGCTGCTACCTAAGACCTTTTTCATACTGAATCAGTGAAGAGAGAATTTCTCTCACCTTCCTCCTAAAAAACACCTTGTATGTATTATATATATATATATATATATATATATATATATATATATATATATATATATATTGTGAACATAACTTATCCATAGATAAGCAGGCTTCTTGAAGGCAGGGCTACTTCACTACTACCTTTGTATCCCTGATCCTTTGCACAGTGTCAGACACATAGTAGGCAGTTACTAAAGGCTTGTTGAATAATTGATGGGGGGCAAAGAAATATTTCAAGGATGCAGAACCTAACACCAGCTTTGCAAAGCTATCAATCAGCATCAGGTCTACCAAGGAGAGATAATCAATAATTCACATCTACGTCTGACCTGATAATGAGAAACTGCTCAGTTGGCCAATTATAACATTAGTGGAAAGGAGTGCTTTCTTCCTCTGACCTTTTTTGTATGACTTTAATTTCTGGGAACCTATTAATACGAAATTCCTGCTTTTAGACCTACTTCTGGGGGCACAGAGGATAGGGAGACTTAGGATGGTCTTACAGGAATGTATTGGTAAATATTTATAAAGTGGTTCTCAAAACAAAAGTGCACACAACACATTTGGAAGTTCAATCTACATTGGTAATGTTATCTCCATCACTTTCTTCAGTCTAGACAAGAAACCAAACAATAATTCAAACCCTGTATTTTAGTGGTAACTGATTTCTCAGGCATAAATGCTCAAATTGTAAATTTAACAATCAGCTCTTGTAGGAGTTGGCCCCAGCACATCACTGGAACTTGTGAAAAATCAGGAGTGATTTCTGAGGGTTTCTCCATCCTTCAAAGACTAGAAATCACTTACTAAAAAGTTTCAGTCAGAAGCCTGGGTGCTAGAAATGAACTGGCTCCCAACCATCCTTTACTGCAAATACTTTATCTGTAAAATGGAACTAAAGTGACTTCCTGCCTGTCACAGAGTGCTAGCGAGAGGATTAAAGAAAAGAGCTTTGTAGAGAACAAACCAACTTTTTCAAAGAAAAAAAGCCAAGTTCTGAGAATTTGTTTTCTTTTACCTCATTTGCATAACCACAGAAGTTGCCACTAACATCAAAGGAGATAATATTTGTAAAGCATGCAGCAGAGTGCCTGGCACATAGCAGACTTTTTATAAATGTGTGTTCCCTTGTACCCCTTCCTTTGTTCCAACTTTATCCTATGTCTTAATTCTCTACTTTTCATTTCCAATAAAAGATGGCTGGTGATCTGGGCCAAGTTTAGAACTGGCATAAGCTTTATAGATCTGAGTTTAAGAACCTTCTTTTAAATTCAAGCTTTGGCTCAAAGTTAGTAAAAAAAAGAACAGGGGAGGCTGAATTTACAAAAATGAAGACAGGTATAAGGGAGTAGGAAGAAAAATTGCTTTTCAGACATTAAATTGCCCTTAAAAAATAATGTTTTCAAGAGTTAAACAAATACTCCAAATACAGATGGCTTCTATTTTCTTGAAACAGACATGGCTTGAAAATCAAGGGGGAAAAAAAATGCTTCTGGAACAATCCCACTTAGAGTTTTGTGGATGCCCAAGCATTTGAAAGAAAATAGCTGGAAACATTTGGCCTATCCCCTGCCAAGCCCTGTCTCTGAGCACAGAGACTTGCAATCAAATTGACCAGTGGGCCCCAAACAGAGAATGAACAGTTGACTTAAGGAGGGGAAACACATTTGACAGTGAGAATAGGGGAGGGAAGCAGACCCTGTTGTCCTGAGGAATATATGCAGACAAAAAGGACGTGGATAAAGAAAGGCACAGGGGAAGGACGTGGATAAAGACAGGCACTAAAGGAATCCTTTGGCTAGGGGGAGCTGATATTTCTTTTCAATTTTCCTTCAGGCAAAGGCAAAGCTTTAAAGCTGGGTTTGTTATTTCTACTTTCAAAGTTTTATAACTTGGGCTCAAATATTCACTTGGGGGACCATGCTTTGAATATGGTCTCATTGAAGCCTTTAAATGACCTCTAGAAACAAAGGAAATTAAACATAAGACAATGTTTATACAGTATTACTTGGTGTCATATGGGAAAAGCCCCATTCTACTCTTTCAACGAGAAGTTGGCTTTGAGAGGTACTCCATGAAGAGACCCCATTCCTTGTGAGTGGCTCCTAGTGGGCTATATTTTTTTACTGTTTTATCCATGTGTGAGTCTCCCTAAGAGCCAAGGTAGCATGCCCCTTTTCACCTCCATCCCCCTAGCTTGGAGAATGGCAAATATTTTTTTGTTTTCTGTGGGGAGGAAGATTAGGGAAGTTAAATAGGGAAAAACCTGTCAGAAATCTAATAAGAGAATTAAACATATGAGTAAACTGAGGTTTATGGAAGTGAAATAATTAGCCCTAAGTCACATAGATAAATATAATCTACCAATGGACTTTGGAACTCCAAAGATAATTTGTTAAATAACTGGCATAATAGGCATAGCCACATTTGAACACGCATCTTTTGATTTCAAAATGCCTCCTTTGAGATGCAGGTGGAAAAATAGCAGTAGCCTGAGCCCCTGAAAATGATCTATGTTTAAATATCTTGGGAATTTGCCTCACCTGCTTGTTCCTGTGGGTACAAGCTGTGGAGTATTGTATAGCCTGGAGTAGGGGGCAGGGAGAAAGCGGGGAGGGGCAGAAAGGGGGTTCTATGGCAAGCAGAAGAGGGGGAATTTTCTTGAACTGAAAAGGGAAGGAAGGCTTAGTTCTTTTTGTCTTACTCCCTTCTCACAGAATGAAACTTGTGCTAACGGATTAAGAAGTTAGAACCTATTCCTCAGTATTCAAGTCATAAACAATCCTCAAACCCCTATGAAAGTCCCACAGCTCACCAGGGCCAGAAAGCCCCATGGGTTTACATGTCTAAGTAAATGAAAACAAATGAAGTCAGTGTAAGAAAATGACCTCAGGCAAGAAGGCTGCCAGTTCCAGTAACCCACTAGTGAGGGTGTGTGCATGTGTTTGTGTGTGTGTGTGTGTATGTGTCTGTGTGAGTGTCTATGTGTGTGTCTGTGTGTGTATGTGAACTCTCTGAGCCCCACCTGCTGTGTGTTTTTTTTCACTCTCAAATAAAGGTCCTAAAGTTGCTAGGATGACCCAGTCTTCTGTCTGTCTCTCTCTCTTCTTGCCATTAGTCTTTGCCTGGTTTCTCAGGATTTATAGATCTCACCCAGATGAATCTCCTGCCTAGACTTAGACAGGCAGCATTGTTATGTGGAATGAGCTGGATTTGAAGTCAGTGGACCTGAGTTTGAATCCTAACTCTACAACTTACCAAGGAGGCAGGTAGGTAGCATGGTGGATAGAAAGTTGAGTCTGGAGTTAGGCAGCTCCAAGTTCAAATCTAGGCTCAGATACTTATACATCACATGGGCAAGGCAATTCACCTCTGTCTGCCTCAGTTTCCTCAACTGTAAAATGGAGATAATAACAGCACTTATTTCCCCAAGTTGTTGTAAGATAATATTTGTAAAGCACTGAGTACAATTACTGACATAAAGCAGGGGTTTAATAAATGCTGATGTCTTTCCTATCAACCTGCATTGCCTTTGAGCAAATAACTTCAGCTCTCTGGAAAATGATCTTTAAGGTACTTTGCTGCTCTAAATTCATAGTTTAGAGTTTAATTAGAAAGAGAGTAAAGAAAAAAACCCCAGAAGAGAAACACACTTGTGGGCTGTTTAAGCTGACTGCGTTCTTTCCTGGGGCTGATGTATTATACTGCCTGTATTTGATTTTCCCACACAGGCAGGCAGAGCCATAGGCTACCCACCCTAGTGAGCTGTAGGTTCTATGACCACCTTCTTCATAAAGACAGGTCTTTTCATTACTGTTTGAAATTATGGGGTCCCCTTGGACGATATCCCACTTTTGCTCAGGGGAACATGGGTTTGTCCCAGCTCTCCTACATCATAAGTAGTGCATAAGGCACAGAGCAAACCCCAGAGTCAGAGATATTCCCAGAAGGGATTTCCCTGACTCCTTTGTTATCCCAGGAGGTGGAGGCAAGAACAAATAAACATCTCATCAGCCCATGCAGCAGCCACCTTTTGACCCTTTCTTGAAGGAAAACTCTATATGGAAAGCACTTATATTCTAAAATGAGAGATGTATTTTCTTGTTCCAATCCAACAAGGATTTATTAAGCTCCTACTATGTGAAAGGCACTATATTGGGCCCTGGGAATAGAAAGATAAAATGAAATAATTCCTTACCCCTGGAGGAGTTTATATTCTATGGGTTTGGTTGATCATGTAAATAATCAAATCTACACATGATAATTTGAGGAGGGAGAGCTTCCTTGCAGTCTGTAATTGCTTGTGCACAGATTCTAGCTGTGACGCATGAGCTATATTGGGCCCAGAACAGGGCTGGGATTCAGACAGCAAATTCTTAACTGATCACACACTTACACCTATTTGGTAAGATTTATTCCCTCATTAATCACTGCCCTCCCTTCATTCATGTTAAATATAAAAATCATTAGAAAAGATCCCCTTCATGGTTAAAAAATAATTAGCTGCTACATCATGTTGTACACAGTCAGACAGAAAGGAGTGATTAAATTAGAAATATTAAAATCCCATTAATCTTTGCTCAACTTAAAGCTCTGCTTGTTCCTCTCGCTATAGCACTTATTATTTCTGATACTGAAAGATATTTGAATTAGGAGCTGAAATAAGGTCACTATCTGAAAGATGTCAGGTCAGCAATTAGTCAAAGGTAGGAGAATCGACCAGAACTAAGGAGGAGCTGACATCCTGCTCAAGTGATAAGTAGCGTATGCTTCTCAATGTCATCCTAAAGAGTGTGGGCACTTCCCACAATGTGCAGAACTCAAGGAATAACAATGCAAGGAGGGATACATCACAATGATAACTGTGGATGACATTCCTGTGATGCTATGAAATTTGCAAAATCCCTGAGCTCCACAACAATTCTCCAAGGTTACTTAAGCAGCCTGGTGGCTCCATCAATAAAGTGTCTGGGAGACCTGAGTTCAAATCCAGCCTCAGACATACAATAGCTGTGTGACCCTGGGCAAGTCACTTAACCTTCATCCGCCTCAGTTTTCTAATCTATGAAATGGGGATAATTAAACACCTCCATCTTAGAACTGTTGCAAGGATAAACTGAGATATTTCCCAAGTGCTTTGGAAATCTTAAAACAATAAATAAATGCTTTTAAAATTATTTTTTCTCTTTCATGTCAACAGAAACTGAGGTTCATAGAGACAAGATGATTTGCATGGGTTCTCATAGTTAATAATAGTTAGAGACAGGATATGAAACCAAATCCTCATTATTTGGCTGTAACACTCTATCTCCCATTCTACTATTGGTGCTCAGTCAAGGAGACAGGGTGGGTTAGTACAAACTTTATATTATTCAGAGTCACGTTAATAATAACCAGGCAGGAACATATGATTAGAGGGCCTTCCAGGAAGGTCTCTGAGATCAGAATGATAAACAATACCCAAATGGGTCTTGTCAAGATCACAGTAGGAGATAGAACCAACTTCTGGTTGGCAATTGTACAAAGAAAAGAATACAGAGAAAGGCAGAAGCCAGCACATGTATTGGGTCAAGAAGAAAGGAAACACGATTCCAGAAGTGGGCAAGGCCTTCTCCCCAGCCACCCCAACCAGAACAGTAGTATCCATAGTGTTTTTAACCACAATAGGAGCAGGAACAAACAGGTCCTACACAATCAAAGAAATTCAATCCATTTGTACATCATGGCATCACTTCCCTAATGTCATGGTCCTCTTCTAGAAATGAAGAACCAACAGTAACACAATCAAAGAGTACAAGAGTGGGGGTCAGAAACTGATACTAACCACAAAGTCTCAAACCAGAAACTGAGAGTGAAAATATCCACAAGTAGAAGAAAATACAGAACACAATGAAGAAATACAGCAGGTTAAGAGAAGCCTAAGGTTAATTTAGAAAAAATATTAATTCCACAGCAAGTGAACCTTCAGTCAACAGAGTGATTTGGGCACAAGGATTTGATGAATGGCTTTAAAAATTATGGAAGAATTTTTTTTTACATTAAAGGTCTTGAGAGTTGGAAGGAGAATAAATAACTTGGAATAGAAGGTGGAAAGCCTTACCCAAGTAACAGACTCACTGAAAAATACAGTAGAGCAAACAGAACCAAATTATTCAATGAGATAAGAAATATTAAAATGAAGGATCCTGATGAATATCTAGTCACTGGATTCAGATGGCTGTGGAAGAGGTGAGGCTAGTGACCTGCACAGCCCTCCCTCACTCAAAACAAAGTCAAGGGCAAGTCACGTCATCATTTCTCTGATGGCATGGTCTTCTTCGGCAAGGAAGGATGAACACAACAACAATCCATGTCCTATCCTGTCCTGTCCCCATCCTCTCCCAAAACCTTAAACCTATGATGCTCCAAAACAACAATTAAAACAAAGACAAAAGACTTGGGAAAAAATCTGTGGAATGGGTTCTACTATCAAAGACAAATGATCTGGAAAAAAGGTCCATGATAATTTAAGAACGACTGGACTCTGTGAAAACCACAACCAAACCCCAAAAAACTGTATTTTATATTTCAAAAAATATAAATAAAATCTACCCAATTTTATAGGAATAAGTAGGAAAAGTTAAAAATGAAAAGAAGCCTCCAGTACCCTCAGGAGAGAAACTCAAACTTGAAAGCACCCAAGGAATGTCATAGCCAAAATCCAGAGCTTCTCAGTCAGAAAAAAAAAAATATCATGAGTAATGTAGAAGAAAGTTCAAGTACCAAAGATGTAATCAGGATCATATAAATCTAAGCCAACATTGCCTTAAAGAAGAGAAAATTTTATAACACTCTAAAAGGAAAAAAAGATAAGTGCATACAACCAACTATCATTTACTATGAAAAACTGAATATACTGAGGGAGAGGGAAGAGAGAAGGGAAAAAAAGGATAGATCTTTAGTACATGAGGGAATTTTCAACATTCTTGGTAAAAAAGACCAGAGTTGGGTAAATGAATCTTTAAACACAAGTATAAAAGTCAAGAGAAACCTAGGAAGCTACATATATTTAAGCAACTGGAAAAGGCTAAATTGATAGCATAGAATGAAGATACTTCAGAGTTTGTCTATTTCAACCTCCTAATTTTACAGATGAGGAAACTTAGAGATGAAGAGATTAAATGACTTTAAATGCTTACATTCTAGTAGAGGACATATGTGTCCTTCATCATTCCACTGTCTTTAAATGTCTGAAAGGCAATTGGAATTTTAGACTGGAGTCAACAGAGAGGTTGGGGCAGGATTGGTAGATTTGTACATCATCAGCATAGAGATGGTAATGAAATTCATGGTTGCTGATAAAATAGAGAGAAGAAAAAGCCCCCACCCCAGACCTAGAATTAGAGGGTGTGATTTGAATGTGGATGAACTAAAGGTGACAGTGAAGAAATGGTCAGATGGGTAGACGAACCAAGAGTGTGATGTCCTGAAAACCTAGAGGGAAGAAAGTATCAAGCAGGAGAGAGTGAGTAATCAACAGTGTCAAAGGCTGCAAAAGAGGTTAAGGAGAATGAGAATTGAGAAAAGACCACTGGACAATGAAAAGATCTCTGGTAAGTTTGGAGAGAGCAGATCTGATGGAATGATAAAGTCAGAGACTGAAGTCTAAAGGGTTAAGAGAAGAGTGAAAGGAGGGAAAGTGGAACACCTTTTACTCAAACTAAGTCTTCTGGATTCCAAGTCTAGTCTTTAAAGGACCCGTAGGGAGTGAAGAAAGTCAAATCCCACAGGGTCTGGCTTTTGTTTGGTTTTGTTAGTCTTAACAAAGGAAAGAAAAGTCACTTTTTGGCTCTATCTATTTGTTACAAGAGAGTGAGGAAGGCATTGAAGACCTAACTTTGAAAGCTACAAAATATAATAGTAATAGAAAACCAATGAGAAGTGATTTTTTTTATTACCTATCAGTTTGCATTATCTTCACCAAGCTTCCCCTCATTCTCATGTGTAATCTGAAGCGGTCTACAGTCATTGAGATCTTCAAGAAGGGGAAATAAGCATTTATAGTCTATAAAAGAAATCACTCTGGCTCTCATTGACTGGCCAATAATAGGTCCCCAGCCAAGCCCTACTTGGTTAGTTTGGGCCCTGACTGGCTCAAAAGCAGTTGTTTCTGTTTTGGCCCTGAGAATCTTTCCCTCCCAGATTGATGGGTTGGTTTTTTTTCTTACTAGGAATAGAGGCCACTCCCTGCCTCCTTGCTTACTCCAGTCATCCTGATCTTTATCTTACCACTGGACCCACTTGGCTCCATGTGAGGCTGATGACTTTGCACAGCCCTCCCTCACTTAAATCCAATTCTCTTGCAAGTAATGATATCATCTTCTTGATGTCATGGTCTGCTTTGAGAACTAAGGACAAACAACACGGCTGCTAAACCTATTTGTCTGGTTGTCTAGGGCTGGTATGAATCCACATTGTTCTTTTCCTTCTGGAAAATTCACTTTCTGAAGCTGGTGTAAGCTCTAACAAATCTTTGCAATAATAATTAAAAATAATAACATTAATACCATATCTAACATGTATATCACAGCTTTGAAAACCTATTTTTCTCTCCTGTTTGCTTTTATTTATTGTTTTCTATTATTTTTTACTTTTTCTCCAGTATTGCTCTGTCTCCTCAGTTTCAGAAACACATAGACCAGTAATACGATAAGTTAATAATTTTATGCTAGAGGAACTTCTCTTTTAACCCAAAAGTGAACAGAAACCAAAAAAAAAACTTTTAATAAAACAGATCTAGAATACTTTTGAAGCAAAGGATGGGTATAATAGAATCAGTTTCCTTGTTTGCCTAGAACAGGGATGTTTTTTCCCTAAAAGATTTCAAAGCTAAGCTGATTGACTTCTGCTTCCCTTGGTATAGCTTCCAGGTCATCTAAGGGCATAAAAAATTCCACCTATATGGAGTCAGGGACCACTACAACTTGAAGGATATCTGCATATCACACCTTTCCTGTCGCCATACCCTGACCTGCTGACCAGATGCATTTCTATACTGAGAAAGAGGGGAAGTGGGGCCTAGTCTATAACATCTAGGTGACATTATATCCTTTACCCTGTTAGGGCAAAGTAAATTTCCTTTTGTTAATTGTTCAGTGACTTATGAATGCCTCATTTCATCTCAAAATCAAACCTGAACTAACAAGTTGCTAGTGTTGGCCTAACCCATAAAAATAATTAAATGTAGTATTTAATATATATGTAACCTATATTACATAGAAATGTAATTTTTAGTCATCAGTAATTGGAACACAAGATGACTCTGTGATTCACATAGTGATGGAATTGGGGGAAGGACATTGAAAATATGGAAGGCTGAGTGATTAGATGGCAAAATGCTAATAATAGCTAACATTTATATGGCATTTACTATGTCATTTTATAATTGCTATATCATCTCACAATAACCCTGGGTGGTACACTATTATTGTGCCCATGTTACAGATGAGGAAACTGAAGTACATAAAGGTAAAGTGACTTGCCCAGGGTCATACAATTAGTCAGTATCTGAGACAGGAATTTTAACTCAGGTCTTCCTGACTCCAGGTCCAGTGCTCTACCCACTGTGCTACCTACATGAGCCTTTCTGTTGACTGAGGCATGTTGAGTCTCTATCAATGGAACAGGAAGCAGGGTCCAGCTCATGAAGAGTGATAAGCTCAGTAGGGACTACAGAGGCTCAAGGAAGTGCCAAGTACAGAATTCTCTGGTTGTTTCTGACCATCCTATAGAAGCTGGTCTGCTAACACGATAAGACTGAAAATGAATTTGTTCAATATATCCAGCCACTGGAGACAGAGCTCTTTACTTTTAGGAACTAGGCAATGAAAGCCAAGAGGGAATTAATGGAATGGCTGGAGGCACAAGAGAAGGGATCTCTCCCAATAAGGGTGGGAACTCACAGAACACTGCCAGGAACCCACCTTGTGTTCTCTGAAGTTCCATTGCATCCTGCCAAGAGAGAAGCTGTGAGAAAGGAGAATGAGCACAGATGTAAAGGGGAGACTTTGCGAACTTAAACCAGTGGTGGAGAGGTGTGTAATTCTCTGCTCTGAGGAAGCAGGAGATGGGTGAGCCTTCACCTAGAAACTGTGGCCAGTTGCATGAGAAGGTCAAACAGAAAGCGAATGAGTTACTCACTGGAATAAAGGCGACCTTTAATCCAGCCTCAAACACTTACTAGCTATGTGACCCTGGGCAAGCCCTGTTTGCCTCATTTTCCTCATCTAGAAAATGAGCTGGAGAAGGAAATGGCAAACCACTCCAGTATCTTTGCCAAGAAAACTTCAAATGGGGTCACAAAGAGTTGAACAGAACCGAAACAACTGAACAAGACTGAGGTCTAAAGGAGAAAATGAGATATTCTCTGCGGTTGCATTCCATGGGTTTAAGGGTGCTCTCTGAGGCCTTTTACAGAGTCAAGGTACAACCTTTTTAGTCAACTGAGATGGCACCTGGTCCCATAAAGATAAATTCTGATCACAGTTAGCACTGCTTTCCCCCAAGATTGACATATCTTATGACCAATGTGTCTCAGGGGCAATTATATCCAGCCAACCTTCTGGGAGGAGCCCCATCAGTTGCTGAGAGCGTCAGATGAGATCATATTTGTAAAATGCTTAATCATGTGTACTGGGAAATCCATGGGGGTGAGGGGGAGATAGAGTGGAAAAGAACAAGCATTTATTAAGCACCTACTATGTGCCAAGCACACTCTTGTGCCTTGGGCAATTACCACTATCGGCACTAACAGGAACTCTGGGAATGGGGGAAGAAGTCACAGAGACTACAGCACTGCTAAGCGAGCAGAAGGCAATGACAGTCTCTCCCAGAGGGAGCTTTGGGTATGGCTCCTGAAACATGGGATGAAGAAACCAAGTTCTCATTAGCCCATGGCGTACTAATATAATCGTACAGGACATTTCAGCACTAGAGCACTAAAGGTCCTTCAGTTCCACCTAAGCTGAGGCATACTCTAAAGGTCCTGCCCCATTTGCATCATTCTGGGGAGACTACAAAGAGCAAATAAGGGCCAGACTCTTACTAGCTGTGTGAGTCTGGGAAAGTCACCTTAACCCTGTTTCCCTCAGTTTCCTCATCTGTAAAAAGAACTAGGGAAAGAAATAGCAAACCTGTCCAGGATCTTTGCCAAGAAGACCTCAAATGGGGTCACAAAGAGTCAGCTACAACTGAAACAACTGAACAGCAACACAGAAAGCAGACCATGGAGGGAAGGGGTATTATCTCCCCAGTATCCATGAGTATCTGTCTTTTCAGCAATCCCTAGGCATGTTCCTATGGGTATGTCCAAACCATTTCATGTAGTTAGCCCCTTAGAACCATTAGGTCCCTAGCAGTGGTGGGGAAGGAGGGAAGAGGGAGAACGTGGATTGAAAGATATGTCTTCCATAGCGATGGAAATGAAAGAAGATGGAGTACTTCACTATATTTGTTCCACCTTACAGTAGACTACAGAGAGGTGAGCAAAGTCATCATATTCATCATTACAACCTCATAAATGTGGGAAATTGGTAGCCCAGATCCAGGTATGGGATTGTTGGCCTCACTGATGTTTATTTCTCTATTTTTGTAGCTATGACTTATCAGCAGCAATTTGCTTTCACTTGGGAAGTATTATGGTGTGTCTTCACCATACTTCCCCAGAATTATCTGAACTCTTGCTGTGTTATAGTGGATAGAGACTTGAAAGAGTCTTCTCCTCCTGAGGACACTGATACCAACCTCTCCTTTGATGACATAATGTTGACCAGATCAGATGGTCAGTAGCTTCAGTAGGAGAAGTCTTAGATGATGATGATCTTAGATGATGATCTACATGAGGGACAAAAAGTTGAAAAGCATCCCTAAGAAAATCTAGGGTTTATTTTGCTCAGTCAAGTTTTTCTGAATGCAGAAAACAGAGAATTCTGGGTACAGTTTGGAATTAGCTATTGACAGTTGTTTCCCCATGATCTAAGGAGGAAGCCCAAAGATTTATTAGAATCTATAGACTTTGGAGGACTCACATTTCTTCTTCTCTTCCCACACCCCAGGTACCCCATTTACCAAGTCACCTGCAAGTCCAGCTCTTTCAGGTTGGGTCTATCATAGTCTCCAGCCCTGGAAGATATAAAGCAGGCCATCCACAGTCTCTCCTCTTAGAACTGATGACTTTGTAAAGCCCATGTTTTATAGGTCTTTGTCCAGAACAACTAGGCTGAGTAAGTGGAACCTTTGGCAGGGACCAAGGGATAGTCACAGTAGCAGCTATTAGTTGTCTCAAGTTACAAGTGTGCCAAAGAAAACACTCTCTATTCCACTTTTTAAAAGTAGTTGCTTACCTGTTACTAGTCCCTACTTGCTGTTAAATAGATGACACAAGGTCATACAAATACTCTGTGTCCAGAGTTGCCTTTATGAGCTGGGCAATGAAAGATGGTCCTCCTAGCAAGATGGGTAGAACACATGAGGCCTCTATTGCTAAATGGAAATGGTATATTAGAAATCATGTTTGCCTTGGTACTTTTAGCATTCATGACCTTCACAAACAGGTAGAAACTATACAAGAGACTGAGGCCTCCAGTTTAGGCCATTTTCCACTGCCCAAGAGACCCCCACTTATAAAGACCTAGTTTCTGAGGAACAACATTTTGCTTGATGGCTCTATCCAATACAAGAGAGGCATACGCAAATGGTTTTAGCAGCCTCTAGTCTCATAACAGAGATACCCTTGGGAATGAGTCTCCTAGGGAACTGGCAAGGCTTAGTTCCAAGTTATATGGCCAGCATGTAAAAAAAAAGGCTTGAGAAATAAGACAGAGAAGATCTTCATCTATGCTCATTTCTAGATAATGGCCACTGAGTCTGGCCGAGTACTTTGGAACCTGAAGAGCACAGGACTGGACAATCAAAGCAAAGACTCCCCTTTTTATGGGGGACCAAGGGAGGAGTTTTGCCAATGCCTCCCACTGCATACAGTTGTCTGTGAAGATGTTAGTACCCATCAGAAACATATTATATGCTAAACAACCAGATTAGAGTTATTATAAGAACAACACAGTTTGGGAGTGGGCCCATTGCCAATATGGACATTAGGTAAGTAATGCGATGTTGTGCTGGGCTTAGAACCAAATTACTCCCAAAGACAAAGAAGCTATTCTGCCCAACAGAGATCCTTGCACCAGTCAGAACTCCTACCAAACCCAAGTGGTCATAATAATGTCTCCAACTGGCAAATAACACTCTTGTGCCATCTCAGGACAAGGAGTTTACCCCTATTAATCAATAACTATACCACCATGCACCTGATTGCCATGTCTGTGACAAATCAATGCCTCCCTAGGAAGGGGAAGGACTCTTGAGCCCAACAGTTTCTTGGATCCAGTCTCCAGGAAGACTTGCCTGATAAGAACAGACTGGATATAGTTCCATATATTGATCCTCTCTGACCCTTCCTTGTTCCTTCTGCAGGGAGAGTTGCCTTGGCTCCAAGGTTCTTGCCCCTGTATACCCTATAGAAATAGCTCAGATCATCTTTAATTTTGAGGTTTACTTTCCTATGGGATGGTATAACCACTTACTTCTCAGAAACGCCTTGTGTGACCAAAGGGTGGTATTATTAGAAGTCTTGCTTTCTAAGATCACAGGAGAGATGAAACTGTCACAATGTAACTATAGTGCGTGCCTATTTACGTGGAGGAAAGGGATTCCTCTTCCTGATTTGGTTATAATTCTCTTTCCCTGAATAGGATGAGAAAGTTTTATTTAGTCCCTATGGAAGAAAGGTACCCCTTCTCTGTGAGGCTTCTAGGGAGCAAAGATTTCACAGCATTTTCTCAATGTGGCTCTCTGGGAGATGAAGTTTTAGTGTGTGAATGAGGGAATTAGGCATTAACTAAAAGCCCAGATCAGGATACATGTAAGAAACTTATGATCTCTTTGCCACTTTACTATTGATGACTCTGATTTGTGATGAATTGTTAACTGTTTCATTATTTATGCTTTAGCCTTGGTGTTCCTGGCGTTGCTTGAGTTTATCATAACCACCTTGTATTAGGAGAGCCACAGAGACGTCACCTTGTAATTACAGTTAGGGAACCAATCCAGTATCTACCTGAAATAGATTATTGAGTTGTAGAAGTCAATCCTTTTGAATAAACCTAAGATTTCTGACTTTTGTCCTCTTCTACACTTTTTTCTTTTCCTTTTTTTGATGATTCTTCAGTGTAGAGAGAAGGGCTATAATTTTTTTTCTTTTTCTTTTTTTCCTTAGTACTGCCTATTCCAGGAGTATTACTCAGTGCAAGTCTCAAAATTATTTAAATGGTAAAAGGTCCACTGGAAGATCCTTAGAACCTTGGGAGTGGTATGTGATAGGAAGAAAATTCCTCCCATTTTCCCACGATAGGGACTAGTTTTTCCTAAAAAATAACAAAGCTGTGCCCAATACCTGACTGGTCCTGACACAGCATCCTGAAACCTAAGGGCACACAGAAGTCTTACCCATGTGGAATCATGGCCCTTCATGTTTGGTGAATGTCTGAAGACTATGTGAGTCACCACACCCTGCCCTGTTGACCATACACCTCTCAATATGGAAATGAGAAGGGCTGATTCCTTAAAAGCTACTGTTACTGTTCAGTCATTTCAGTGGTGTCTGACTCTTTGTGACCTCATCTGGGGTTTATTTTAGCAAAGATACTTGAAGGGTTTGCCACTTCCTTCTCCAGCTCATTTTACAGATGAGGAAACTCAGGCAAACACGGTCACTTGCCTAGGGTCACTCAGCTAGGAAGTGTGTGAGGACAGATTTGAACTCATGAAGATGAGTCTTCCTGACTCCAGGATGCACTATGGCACCACCTACGTGCCTTGGGTGATAGAAGCTAAGTATCACTATATCTTTAATGCATGTCTTTGCTGTGTTGGGGCAAAGTACACCTCCTTTTTAAAACTATTCAATGAATTATGAGTGCTCTATTTTACCCCAAAACTGAACATGAACTAACAGGGTGCTGGCATCACGTCTGCCCCAACAATGGAAAAATGAGAATGAGAAAAGTCTCGATCGTCAGCTGCATGAACATCAAACATCTCCTGGTTACAGTTCTCTTTATTGTCTCAGCTTTCACTGAATAAATGGTGGCATTACTGGCTGCTTTCCTAGCAGCTGGATGGCATAGTGAATAGAAGGCTAGACCTGGAGTAGGGAAATTGTGAGTTCAAGTTCAATCTTGCCTCAAACAAACACTTCCCAACTGAGGCAAATTACTTAATCTCTCCTAGTCTCAGTTTCTTTGCCTATAAAATGGGAGTAGTGTTGTAAATAATAATAACACCTTCCTCCCAGAGTTGTTATCAGGATCAAGTAAGATAATATATGTGAAGTGTTTTGTAAACTTTCAAGGGCTATGTGAATTCTAGCTATTATTATTGTAGCAGTTATTGAGGACTTGCTTTTGCTCATGCCAGTGGCAAGGTCAGTTCCAGTTCCTCCTGAGTGCCTGGGGTTTTCACAGCCATCTCGTGTTCACTCCATCCTCTTTTGCAGCTTCTCCTCCCTCTGCCTGCTTCCTTAGTCTAGAAAAGGTGAGATTAGGATCAGGGGTCGGGGGTCCCAAAGACTCTCCAGGGTCTCCAGTAAGAGGGCATCAGGAGTCCCTCTCTGCCAGCAGTCATAATTATTGCTTAAAATGCTGCCTGCTGCTAGAACAAATGTACCAAGGCTGTACCCTGAAGCATTCCATTAAGCCCTGCGAGGGAAGCTAGAAAAAGAGCTACCTTTAAACCCTAATTACTAGGACTGGTGGTGATGATGAAGTAAACCACTCTGGTCTTATAGGTACAGGTGCACACAACACACACACACACACACACACACACACCCTTCCTCTCCCTGGTAGCCATTGTAGTCTTGACTGTATTTTGCTAGTATTACAGTTATCCCTTCCACATCACCATTATCCCCATTGGGATTTCAATATATTAATCAATATAAGAAATGGGAATTTGGTGGGGGGAGATTTGTGGAAGCCGCAGATGACACAGAAAATGTTTAGAAACTCAGAAATGCATAAAACATATGAATAGTATGTAATATTCCAGATTTTACAATAAGATACTGTAAACAACATATGAAAGTAAAAGAAAAATTCAAACTTCTTCTCTGGTACAGAGGGAGGGCCAAAATTTTTACAAGGATTTTCCAAATCATGGGAGGTATCGCACCCCTAACCTCCATGATGTGGAAGGGATAACTGAACATGCAAGCTGAAATTGTGGCAGTCAGACTTTCCTCAATAATACAGCTTTCCTGATTCCCACTTCAGTACTCTTACTATGCCACACAATGTACTTAATAATGGGAAGATTAAGAATTAAGAGAATAGTGTCATCCTTTGTAGAACACTGAAAGTGGCAGTGATTTGGGCATTGTTGCACTAAATTTTCATTTTTATAGTAACCAGATATGTCCATGAGCCACTCCCAGGTTTTACCAGTTTTGACCTTGGAGATACTGGCAACAATCTGTGCTGTCCTCTGCTCTTCCTAAGTACACATAACATTATCCAGAGTATCTCCTCTTTCCTGCTGTGCCAATGACAAAAGCCAGGCAGGCCTTCCCCTTGCCCTAGCCCTAGCTAGCAAAGAATTGCCTCTGTTGAATCCCAAGGGGTAGAAAAATCCAAAGCTATGCAAGCAGCTCCACTTCTAGTTAATGCCAGTGCTTGGCTATTTATAAAGAATAGACTGAGACTGCCTGAAGTGCTACCCATGGGTCTTTCCATAGTCACTACAAATGCACAGAGAACAAGCACGTGACAGATTGACAATTTGCCTGGCACTCAGAAGATCAAGAGATTGGCTGTTTTGCTCATCCTGGGCAAGTTACTGCTTTAGAAGAACACAGACTGTGGTCAGCTTTCAGATGGAGCTGGTGACATTGTCCTTTTGGAATGCTGACTCTGTTTAAAACATGGGCAACTGAATTAAGCAAAATTCATGCTTTAAAATCCCTTGGCATATATATCAAAAGTAGTTGTAAGAAAATTCTGAGCAGTACTCCCACTCCTAGAGAAATTCACAGTATGGAATGATGAAAATGAAAAAAAGAAGAAAAAGGAAAGAACAAGTCTATTTTATCTACTACTTATCCCAAGAAAACATAGGACTCTGACAAAAAGATATAAACTGTACAATTATATGAGGCCTAGAGTAATATATGTAGAGGGAAAACCATTAGCTTTGGTATCACATTTAGTATCACATTCTCATTTCTGTTTTTTCTATTTGTTTTCATTCTGCTTGAAATTTCTAATTTCTCGAGCAATGCTAGATTTCCTCACCCTCAACTCTCACTGATCAAGTCACCTTAACTCTCAGTTTCCTTATCTGTAAAGTGAAGATGTTGGCCTAGAAAATCCAAAAATCCAGTGAAGCATTAAATCATTGACTCTAATGGATTGTCTGAAGCATCTGATTGGATTGGATTTTGGCCTTTCTTTACATCCCTACCACTTAGCACAGCATCTGGCACATTAGCAAGGTCATAATCCATGCATAGGGGCACCTAGATGACACAGTGGATCAGGAAATTTCCTGAGTTCAAATCTAGCCTCAGACATTTACTAGCTATGTGACTCTGGACAAGTCACTTAACCCTATTTGCCTCAGTTTCCTCATCTGTAAAATGAATGGGGGAAGTAAATGACAAACCACACCAGTGTCTTTGCCAAGAGAACCCAAATGGGGTGACAAAGAATCAGACATTATGGAAAAACAGCCAAATAACAGCAGCAATAAATGCTTCCTAACTGAATAGACCTGGACTCTCTGATTGGCAGACACTCAAATATACAAATGAAGTAAAGGGGAAAAGATGAGGTGGAGAGTTTTCCCAATCACAAGTACATTTGTATATTTATCACACTCTATAGTTTACACAGCATTTTAATATATATTGTTGAAAAAGGTAAGACAACAATTATTATCCACTACTTTATGGATGAGGAAACTAGGGCCAAGTGACTTGCCAGTGGTCACATAGTTAGGAAGCAGGAATTGAACTTAGGTTCAACTATACTGGCCTTTAGACTTTTCTGCCTTCATCACTTCTAACTAGAGTCAGAGGAACTAGTTTAAGTTACAGGTTGGCTATTTTTGGTTGCTGAGAAAAAATAAAGACCAAGATCAGATCCAAATGGAAGATGAATAGCCGAGGTATGGTGAGATACGTGGAAAGAGATGTGGCCAAGGATAATGACCATTGATGAAGAGTGAAGAAATAAAATTCTAAAGTTGCTAGAGTTTTTAAGAAGGAAGCTAGTATAGTGAAAGGGATACTGTATTTGGAGTCAGGGTAAGCCAGTAAAAATGAATTTAACTGGTTCAGCTTCATCCCCCCAAAAAAGAATAATAATCCCAGAGAACAGAAATTACCCATCTCTGAGCCTCTTGTTTAAACAAGTTAAGTTCCCTGGGTACCTGCCCTTCATTTTTCATTTCTTATTAGGCAATTCAGAAAATATCCTCATTTCATGGGTTCAGAACACCTTACTATCTTTCCCCATGAATAATGGGGCAGTCTACTATTAGTGTTTTGTTGGCTCTTTGTCTAAACTCTGTATAAGATCAGAGTACAGATGCCAGGCATATCTGAAGCCACCCCACAATGTGGTGCTCAT
Source organism: Bettongia penicillata ogilbyi (assembly GCA_023548195.1). Classification (NCBI taxonomy): domain Eukaryota; kingdom Metazoa; phylum Chordata; class Mammalia; order Diprotodontia; family Potoroidae; genus Bettongia; species Bettongia penicillata. The sequence goes on from JAJHZJ010000326.1 coordinate 468,668, forward strand.
GAACCATAGACACATTTTAAGACTGTTCCCCAATGGCATCTGTTCTCTTCCTCCTCTTGTTAGTAGCAATAAAGCTTTATTAAATGCTATCCTTGTATGACCATATCATTATACATCTCAACCACTTTCTTCCCTTTTATCCTGCAATTGCAAAAAATCTGGATTCTTTACAAAAAAATTCACATATATACATATATGTTGGGCATGTGCATATATTCATTCATGTAAATATATATTCTTAAATATACATACATTTTAAATATATAAATATATGTAAATATATGTATACATATATGTAAAAATGTATTCTTTAAAATTCTAAACATTCTACCATTTCCAAATACAAAGTAACACTAAAAGAGAATTGAATGTTAAATTGTAAGCTTCTATTCCATACTGCTTGCCTTATTAAAAAAACCATGAGGGGAGAAGCCAAGATGGCGGAGTAGAAAGACTCACATATGCTAGCTCTGAACCGACATCCCATAAATTACCTATAAAAAGAACTCCCAATGGGTTCTGGAGCAGTGGAAGCCACACAGCAACGGAGTGGAGGAGATTTCTGTTCCAGAGAGCCCTGAAAAACCGGAACCAAAGGTCCGTTGCGCACCGGACGTGGAGCAGAGCCCAACCCTACCCTAGCTGTGTGGCACCAAGAGGAGCAGATCCGAGCAGGCTTCAGGGAAGGAATCTCCAGCAGCCGCGAAGGTTCCTCCACCCACAGGTGCACAGGTCAGTGAGAGACTTCTGGGCTGGCTGAGAAGGGAGCGGGGTGTCTCCATAACTCAGGCCCCCTCGGGAGGCAGCAGCAGAGGCAGCAGAGGCAGCAGAGGACAAGGGCTCCCAGAGAAGGCAGGACCTTGGGACCATTACTGAAGTTCTCTGCATAAACACCCTGAGGGAACTGAGCCTGGGAGGCGGCTCTGCCCCCACCTGAGAACCTGAATTTAATCTTAATCTGAATAGCAGCCCCACCCCCAGCCGAAAGCCCTGAGGCTGGGAAGCAGCATTTGAATCTCAGACCCCAAGCACTAGTGAGGCAGGGGTGGAGAGGAATCTCAGAAGTCAAGTAACTAGCTGGGAAAATGCCCAGAAAAGGGAAAAAAGTAAGACCATAGAAGGTTACTTTCATGGTGAACAGATGTTTCCTCCTTTCCTTTCTGATGAGGAGGAACAATGCTTACCATCAGGGAAAGACATAGAAGTCAAGGCCTCTGTATCCCAAACATCTGAAATAGATATCCAACGGGCTCAGGCCATGGAAGAGCTCAAAAGGATTTTGAAAATCAAGTTAGACAGGTGGAGGAAAAACTGGGAAGAGAAATGAGAGAGATGCAAGAAAAGCATGAAAAATGGGTCAATACCTTGGTAAAGGAGACCCAAAAAAATGCTAAAGAAAATAACACCTTCAAAAATAGGCTCACTCAATTGGCAAAAGAGGTTCAAAAAGCCAATGAGGAGAAGAATGCTTTCAAAGCAGAATTAGCCAAATGGAAAAAGAGGTTCAAAAGCTCACTGAAGAAAATAGTTCTCTCAAAATTAGAATGGAACAGATGGAGTCTAATGACTTTCTGAGAAACCAAGAAATCACAAAACAAAACCAAAAGAATGAAAAAATGGAAGAGAATGTGAAATATCTCATGGGAAAAAAAAAACTGACCTGGAAAATAGATCCAGGAGAGACAATTTAAAAATTATGGGACTACCTGAAAGTCATGATCAAAAAAGAGCCTAGACATCATCTTTCATGAAATTATCAAAGAAAACTGTCCTGATATTCTAGAACCAGAGGGCAAAATAAGTATTCAAGGAATCCACCAATCACCACCTGAAAGGGATCCAAAAAGAGAAACTCCTGGGAACATTCTGGCCAAATTCCCAGAATTCCCAGGTCAAAGAGAAAATATTGCAAGCAGCTAGAAAGAAACAATTCCAATATTGTGGAAATACAATCAGGATAACACAAGATCTAGCAGCTTCTACATTAAGGGATTGAAGGGCATGGAATAGGATATTCCAGAAGTCAAAGGAACTAGGACTCAAACCAAGAATCACCTACCCAGCAAAACTGAGTATAATACTTCAGGGGAAAATATGATCTTTCAATGAAACAGGGGACTTTCAAGCATTCTTGATGAAAAGACCAGAGCTGAAAAGAAAATTTGACTTTCACACACAAGAATGAGAAGAAGCATGAAAAAGTATACAGCAAAGAGAAGTCATAAGGGACTTACCAAAAGTGAACTGTTTACATTCTTACATGGAAAGACAACATTTGTAACTCTTAAAAGTTTTCAGTATCTGGTTGGGTGGGACCACACACACACACACACACACACACACACACACACACGTACATGCGTGGATGCATACACACATACACACATGCACGCACATACAGAGACAGAGAGCACAGAGTGAATTGAATAAGATGGGACTATATCTTAAAAGAAATTAAGGTAAATGGTGAGAGAGAAATATATTGGGAGGAGAGAGAGTGAAATGGAATGGGGCAAATTATCTCTCATAGAAGAGGCAAACAGGAGACTTTTTAGTGGAGGGAAAAAGAGGAGAGCTGAGAGAAGAATATGAAGTTTACTCTCATCACATTTGACTAAAGGAAGGAAGAAAATGCACACTCATTCTGGTATGAAAACCTATCTTACAATACAGAAAAGTGGGGGAGAAGGAGATAAACAGGGTGGGGGGGATGATCGAAGGGAGGGCAATGGGAGGAGGGAGCAATTTAAAGTCAACACTCTTGGGGAGGGACAGGATCAAAAGACAGAATAGAAACAATGTGGGGCAGGATAGGACGGAGGGAAATATAGCTAGTCTTACACAACACGACTATTATCGAAGTCATTTGCAAAACTACACAAATATGGCCCATATTGAATTGCCAGCCTTCCCAAAGGGAATGGGTGGGGAGGGAGGGATGGGGAGAATTTGGAACTCAAAGTTTTAGGAACAACTGTTGAGTGTTGTTCCTGCTACTAGGAAATAAGAAATACAGGTAATGGGGAAGAGAAAGTTATCTGGCCCTACAGGACAAAAGAGAAGATGGGGTCAAGAGAAGGGAGGGATGACAGAAGAGAGGGAAGATTGGTGATAGGGGAAATTAAAATTCTTGGTGTATTGGTGTGGGGGGGAGGGGACAAATGCGGAGAAAATTTGGAACCCAAAATTTTGTGAAAATGAATGTAAAAAGTTTAATAAATAAATTTATAAAATAAAAAAAAAAACATGCAAAAATTTCACCTATCACTTTCAAAACTGTCTTGCCTATCTGTGTTCCCTTCAGAATTTCCCACTGTACTATTTTGTATGCTTTTTTAGTGGCACTCTTCTTTTTTCTTTTCTTTTTTTGTGACATTATTATCCTTCTGTCTCCCAGCTTCATGCCCTTTTACTGGTTGCCCTCCATGCCTGTAAATTACTTCCTCCTTATCTCCACCTTCTGGCTTCCTTGGTTTCATTCAAGTCCCAAGCCCCCACCATCTACAAGAAGCCTTTCCCATTCTTCCTTCATGCTAGTACTTTCCTTCTGTTAATTACCTCCAATTTATCGTGGACATATCTTTTTAGCATATAATTGTTTGCGTTTTGTCTCCCCCATTAAACTGTGAGATCTCTGAGAGCAGGAACCAGTTTTTCTTTCCTTTCTTTATATCCCTATCACTTAGCACAGTGTCTGGCCATGATTAAACACTTAAAAATGCTTGTTGACTTGACTACCTCCTCAGTAATTCACATGTCAATGAAAAACAGAGGGGATGGAAGCCATTATTACAAAAGAAGATGCCAAACATTATAAAGCAATGTTGTAGATAAAAAATGCCCCTGGAGGTAAACCCAGAGTCAGGTAAACCCAGGGTTACTCCCAATAACCAAAAACAACATGCCTCAGAATAAAAAAAGGAAAGAAAAAGTACAAGAGTGCTATAAGAAGTTAAACTATAGGTAAAAAATACAAATTAAATAAGAGCTCTGCAGGGAAGAATTGGAAGGAGAAAATAATTATAGTGAATACTATATTATATATTGTTATAATATGTTGCCAATATATTAATATACATGAATATATATACATATATATTATAATATAGTTAAATACTTAAGAATAAAAGGTGGAAAACACCCCAGGAGTGAATTCTCTAAAAAACCAAAATGGAGCAAATGGAACACGACTCCTTAAAACAAAAAGAAATATTTGAACAATATCAAATGATTGAAAACATAAAAGAAAATGTGAGGTACCTGCTATCAAAAACAATTGATCTGCAATCTTTGGACTCTTTAGGAATAGGAGCAGATAGGAGTGAAGACTCCTCTTTACATAATCTGTTGACCTATTTGCGCATTTCCTCATACACAAGGCTACATCTCCACTTGCATTTGCACTAGCTTTCCCCCATGTCTGGAAAGCTCTTCCTTCTTCTTATATACCTCCCAGATTCTCTGACTTCCTTCAGGATCCAATTCAAATTACACCTTTGACAGGCCTTTCTCTGCCCTCTCCCTCCTACCCCCCATGCCAGTCCCTTTCCTTTATGATTGTCCTCCATTTACATTATCTATCTATCTATCTATCTATGTGTGTGTATATATATATATACATATATATATACAGAATTATTTGTATGTTGTCTCTCCCATTAGAATATGGGCTCCTTGAGAGCAAGGACTGTGTTTTTGCCTTCCTTTGCTTCCCCAGCACTTAGCACAGTAGCTGGCACACAAAAAATCCTTGTTGGCTGACAACAGACTACCTTTCAACACTTTTCTCTCTTGCTCTCCTAAGATCAGAGTCAAGTATTTTAGAGTAAACTAAGAAATACTGTGGATATTGACTTGAGCACTAAAGAAGGGACAACACAATGAGAGTTTAATAATCTGTCCTTCAAGAAGCATCCTAATGGATCTAAAGACTTCCCTCCATTCCAGATGCTCTCTGCCCACAGAAAAGAATTATGCTGTAAGTTCTGTCAAAGAAACGCAGACTATACAAAACTACCAGCAGTATGAATAGACACAGAGATGTCTGTGGCTCATCTTCTTGACAGTTTAGTAAAGCACAGCTGCAAGGTACCTTGGAGATAATAATAGTCCAAACTCCTTCACTATATAAATGTGGAAACCAAGGCTTAGTGAAAGTAAATGATTTACCCAAGATCACATAGTCATCTAACGATAGAGACTAGATCCCAGTCTCTCATCTCTAGTGTTTTTCTCAGTGGAAGCAGAAGGGAATAAGACTAAGATGAAGTAGGGTATAGCTGTGGGATGGCAAATATATGTTCAAAATCAGAGGCATAAAAAAGAATTTTTTTTCTCCTGGGACAAAAATAGATGGTAGAGGTAAGCAGTGAGAATAGTCTGGGCCCATGGTGCAAAGATAAGATGGCAGCCCTCTCCCCAGAACTTTTTGAATATGGGAATTCCTAGTCCAAGGAGAGAAAGGTTATTCAATTAACCATGCCCAGTCTAGAGAAAAATGAGATTCCCCAGGGTTCACATCCTCATCTAGTATTTATCTTCCAGGTATTCATGCTGGTAAAGAAGGTGACTCATCCCTTCCACCCCTATGCTCAGGCAGCCTGCAACCCTATACCTTCTCCTAGTTTCTTCCTCCCCCAACCCCCAACCACAACCACTATGTTGGTATCTGGAGCAAAGCCCAGACTGCCTTAGCCTGATTGCATCCCTGTGCAAAATGGCATAAGACCAGAAAACTAAAGTTATCTTCAAAGCTAGCCCTAGACTCAAAGTCCATTGGTATGGGGAAGCTCTCCTCATTGGTGGAGGCAAATACTCCGTTTTGTGTGAGCTACAGGATAGAGCTGGCAAGAGTGGGAGAGTCTGAGTCTTTTCAGTTCTCTGTGAGATGGTCTTTGAATTCTTTTTAAGCTTCAAGTCTTCTTTGAGTCACTTTAGCCCCTTTTGGCTTCCTTTTTCAAGAGCGAAGATGGGTGAAGTCAGCCCTACTTTATGTTGCTAAAGAAAAAGACTCTGGGGAGACATAAGATGAGCTGGTAGTCTCCATCATGCCCCTACACTACACTACAGACTAGAGGTAAGATCTAGGACTCTCTCTTTTGATTAATCTAAGTTAACTCAATTCCAATGGAAGAGCTCCTTTATTTTGTATTATTTGGTATATATTCTCCTATGTTTCTTTCTCTGATTTCTCTTTTGCTACTTATTTCAATAAATGGATTTTATTTGATAATTAATAGGTGTATTTATTTGGTATTTAGAGGGAAGGAGGTCAATTCAGATAGAGTTTGACTTCCTCCTTCTCCCCTCCCTATGTTGAAATAGTGACCAGAAGTTAGCTTGAGCCTGAAAAATCACATCTCTAGACTAACTATATCTAAGAGATTAGATAGATAAAATTCTAGCCCCAGTACCCTCTCTTTTTGAGGAGAGAAGAGCTCTGGCCCCAACTTCCTGCTTCCCCTCCTAGCAGGTATCCTTGGAGAAAGATGGGCAGAGAAAAGACTAGAGCTATCTATTTTTCCTTCTTTTGAGCCACATACTGATAGCCCTATGCTACATGTGTAAGGACAGCCCTTACATCATATGGGGCCTCACCGTGCTAGAAATTATTTTCAACAAGTTCCGTTCATCCTGATTTTTTATTGTTTTCACCATAGACCAAGCCTGTTGTCAACCCATGTCTCTTGGCTCAGGGAAGAGCAATTACAGGGATCAAGTCAAGGTTAGCACTGAAAGACAGCTCTAAATTACAGATCCACTTGTCAGGTTATCACCCCTGACCCCATTCCTGTCCCTTCTTCCTTCCACAACTAACCTGCTCCTACCCCTGAAACATGGCTAAGGTAATGAGTGATGAAGGAGCAGGAGGAAACATGTTCAAAGGTGGTGTGATGTTAGAGTTGTTTAAAATCTCCATTACTAACTGAATCTGGTCTCCAGCTCTCCATCCATATCTCTGTTTTGCAGACATGGCTGGATTTTAAACTTTTCCTTCTTCCTCTTTCTCCAAAGGAAAAAGTAGAATTTCCCATCATTTCCATATGACTGAAAAATACCCCCTCCACTGGCCTTTCCTCATGACTAATTTAGATGCAGTGAGCTTATCAGATGGAGGGACTGAAATCACCAGGGACTGCATACGAGCCCAATTATTATTCTGCTTTAGCATTTTAACGGTAGCTCAGTAGCTTGTGATTGCTGTAGCAGCTGCCAGAATAACAACGATTTCTGTGTTAGGTTAGGTCTTCTCTCTCCCCTCCTTAAAGCCCCCACCCCTGCTATTTTTTTTCCAACACAATTGCTTGTAAGGTCTGTTGGGAAGTGATTGATTTGCAGGTACCCTAGCTGGATGCTGAGTGCTGTGCGGATAAACTGGCTATGCATAAGCAGAAAGCTGGGAGGTAGGGGGGAGGAGGGAAGGGGAAGGGAACTTTTGGAAGGAAGGCTATTTCCTTCTGCCATATCCCCAGCTACAGAATAAGGGCACAGGCTGAAGCACATGAAATAATTCAAAGGGGCAACCTGGGTGACTTAATTCAGGAAAGGCTATCAGGTAGCAAGCATTGAATTTAAATATAGTATAACCAGCCCCCTGCTGATTAGAACACCTACACTGAGAATAGTTGGATTGGGAGCATAGGGAACATCAGCTATTCCCAACAGCCTGTACCTCTGAGACACACGAGTTCCTCAAAGACTTCATACAGCCTCCCACCTCTTGGCAGAGAGGTGGTGAACCAGAGATGTAGAATATTGTATGCTTATCACTGGTGTATTTATGTCCAGAGTAACCTAGCACAGTACAGATTTATTCTGATCTCTGCTTTTGAAAATTTAATATGCTATCAATAAAAATCTTTTGATTCATCTCTGGGCCCCTATGGTAAAAAAAAAATCCCAGCAAATTAGAAAATCTCTCGTCTCTGTGCCTACTATGTGCCAGCACTGTGCTAAGCACTGAAGATACAAAGAAGTCCCTGATCTCAATGAGCTCATAGTCTGATGGTAGAGAGAAGGTACAAATAATTAGAGAGAGAGAGAGACTGAGACTGAGACTGGAGGGTAGTTTCAAAGGAAGATATTAAGATTAAAGAGTTAAGTTAAATGATTTTATTTGCGACAAGAAGGAGGCCAGGAATGGTGGGAGGTGAAGTTGAGAAGGAAGAGTGTTTCAGGCATAGAGGACAAATAATGAAAATGCTTGGAGTCAGGAAAGGAGTCTCCACCTGTCTCTCTGTGGTTCTCTGTGTAAATGTTTCTCCAAATATCCTCCCTTTCCGCTTCCTTCAAGCAAATTAAATAAATATAGACATTAAGCAAATTAAATAAATACATGCATTGTGTTCACCACAGTTTTAATACGGGCTTATAAAGACTAGGTATACAGAAATACAGTATAGACTTTAAAGAAACACATACACTTTGGAAGGATACATACTCTCCTGAGAGAGGGCTGAGGGGGAGGGCTGTCACAACCTCTGTCATTCTCAGCAACCAAGAACAGGTATAGTCTTGCTGTAGAGGCTCCTGGTGACCTTGCGTTAATCAGTCACAGTCCTTTCCTCATCTCCTCATCTCTGATCAGGTTGCAGCAGTAACTCCAACCACAAATATGCTAAGCACCAATCCAGCTAACCTCAGAGCGGAAGAAGAAAGTACAGCTAAGGGGAACTAGAGAATAGTTGCAGGATGACACGTGCATGGGTGTGTGTGTGTGTGTATGTGTGTGTGTTATGTGTGTGTGTATGTATGACAGAGAAAGAGAGAGAGAGAGACAGAGACAGAGAGAGAGAGAGAGAGAGAAACAGAGAGAGAGAGAGAGAGAGAGAGAGAGAGAGAGAGAGAGAGAGAGAGGTTTAACAAAGAGCTTTTTCACCTGGACAAAAACACTGGAGAAGTGTTCTCAGTGGAGAAGGAGGCACAGAGAAAAGGCTAGAGACAGTGAGTGGTACACAAAATGGAATGGGGTATTTCAGGGTCCTTAGGACCTTGTTTCTACCAATAAGGACAAGGTTGCACCAAGAAGAAGGAAGTAAATTCCATAGACATGGAATTGCTTGCAAGGAGAATATACTTCAAAATCTGGACCCTTTGGGGACAGGGTTTTGCTGCTTCCAAAAGGATTTCCTTCCATGAGCTTCATTCCTACAAAGGAGAATGGACCCTAAAAGAGGCCTAAGAAACTTGGGAGACAGGTCAGAGTTTTTCTCTTGTTCTTTTAGAATATGGTTGCCCCGTTGTTGCAGCCACTTGGACATGAAGGATATTTTCAGGGCTGGTGGTAGCTCCTCTGACTCTACAAACGGTAATGGCTGCCATATTCGCCCCGTGCAGTGGCCATATGTTCTCAGACCTTCTCAAAATCATCCTTGAGCTTCCTTGATATCACTTTTGCAGAGACATCTTTTATTCTTCCCCATTGTCTTAGGGAGAAGAGAAGGTGAACTTTTAGTCACAATGCTCTGACTCCATAAGACTCTGGATACATTTCTTCCTAGGATCAGAAATCTTGGAATCCCTTGCAAAATCTACCACAGTACAACTGAGGTATTGAGTTGTACATTATAGCTCCAAAATAAACATCAGTACTTAATAGAAGGATATTTCAGATAATATCAGGGTTCCACTAACAGAAAGTGAATAAGAACAATATATGCAATCCATATAGCACAGTCTAAAGCATTGCTTGACAGATTAGTTCAGTGACTACAGGTCCACATTACATACAGGGCATATTATTAATACAAGTGACAACATGGCTTACATATCCTAAGGGCATAAGCAAAGATATATAATAGCAAAGCAAAAATAAGGCAATGATATGAATATGCCTAAAAATAACAACATATGCAAAAGCAGTAAGAATTATGTTTATTTAATAGACATATATCTATCATACATGCATGCTATAAACACAGAAACAATAAAAGTGAGTAAAAAATACTAAAATAAGCATGCTCAAAATAGGTATTAAAAAGATACGTATAAATGAACATAAGGTATTATATACAAGGAACACATTACATGGGGTAAACATAATTGTGGCTAGCAACATGTTTAATCATTTCTCCAGTTTCCTTGGTAATATCATATCGGTCTAGCCACTGGTCTAATAAAGTTTTCTCTCCTCTTGTTGTGGTTTCATGATGCGTTGTGGTGGAATCGTCTCAAAGAATTCAGTCAGACCGCCTCTAATCCAGATATAGGCATTTATTGAGATTGACACCTCTAGTGAAGCAGGCTAAGTTCCAAGAAGAACCAGAAAGCAAGATGAAATTTCATAGGGTAAAGATGCAATGGCATAACAGAAATTATGAATATTAAAAAGGCAGGAGGGGTTTGTTAAGGGATTAGATAATAGAGGAGGGGTCCCAGCCACAGTGGAATTGTGCATGTGATTACTCACAATGCATACAGAAAAAACCATTGGGGAGGGGTATGTATGTATGATAATGATGTAATTAGGCTCTCTATGTTATAAGTTCACCTAAAAGATGGCTTTTTGCTATTACTGCACGAGTTCTTAGGGAAAGTCCCTTCTATCATTTTGGGGACCAATCCTACTTGGGCATCCTGCTGGTTCCACTTTTTGATTGGCTGAGTATGGTGGTCCTAAGATTAGGTAGATGTGGTTGTGATTGAGTACATAGGCATGCCTGCTGTTCCTGTGGGAAATAAGAGGAATGGGTCTAGGGTCAGTGACTGGGATCCCATCACATGGACATGCCTGCTGTTTCTGTGAGAAATATGAGTCCATGGACACATAGCAGTGAGACATATATGAAGAAGTCAGGATATTGGGGGTGGTGGTTAATGGACAGATAGGGGCAGTGGACCAGTTGTTCAGTTGGGTCTATTTGGAACTTAGAATATTGGGGCTGGAGGCAGCTTTCTTAGGATTCCATCATGGTGTCTTACTAACCTATCTGCACCTAAATGCAAATTATTTCAAGAACTGGTCAGAATCCTCATCAGAATTATTGTCCTATATCCTAAAATCCTGAACTAATAAAGACAAGGCTGACTAGCAGTGTTGCTATGTTCTATGAGGGCTACTCTGGAAATCTCTATACCTAAACTTTCTTTGAACTGATTGTTGAGTTACAGTACATGAAATTTTCTTCCCTTGATATGTCTTTTCCTGAGAGTCTTTGACCAATCAATGTAAGTGTATATTGGTTTCAACTGCTCATCAAAGGGTTCAACCAGTTCATCAATTGTGGTGAATTGGGTGCACCTGGGCCTCAGACAGCAACTAAAGTTATTTTGTAAATAATAATGTTGCCTAATCTCTCCACAACTAGATAAGAAGTAGTTTTCATCAATCTGTTAATTTATGTGTACTTGGACCACTGAGATTTCTTTTTTTTTTTTTATAATTTATTTATTTATTTATTTATTTAGCTTTTTACATTCATTTTCACAAATTTTTGGGTTCCAAATTTTTTCCCCTTTTCTCCCCTCCCCTCACCCCAATACCCCAAGCAATCTAATTTTCCCTATCTCCAATCTGTCCTCTCTTCTGTCATCCCTCCCTTCCCTTGTCTCCATCTTCTCTTTTCTCCTGTAGGTCCAGATGACTTTCTATTCCTCATTAACTGTATGTCTTCTTTCCTAGTTGCAACAACAATACTAAACAATTGTTCCTAAAACTTTGAGTTCCAAATTCTCCCCATCCCTCCCTCCCCACCCATTCCCTTTGGGACGGCAGGCAATTCATTATAGGCCATATCTGTGTAGCTTTGCAAATGACCTTCCTGATAGTTGTGTTGTGTAAGACTAACTGGATTACCATCCCTCCTAACCTGCCCCTCATTGTTTCTCTTCTGTCTTTTGATCCTGTCCCTCCCCAAGTGTTGACTTTCAATTACTCCCTCCTCCCTTTGCCCTCCCTTCCATCATCCCCCCCCAATATCTCCTTCTCCCCTGCTTTCTTATACTGTAAGATAGGTTTTCATACCAAAAGGAATGTGCATTTCACTCCTTCGTTTAGTCAAATGTGATGAGGGTAAACTTCTTGTTTGTTTGTTTTTTTTTTTCCTCAGCTCTCCTCTTTTTCCCTCCACTAAAAAAATCTCCTACTTGCCTCTTAAATGACATATAGTTACCCCCTTCCATTTCCACCTCTTTCCTCTCACTACATTTCTCTCTCACCATTTACCTTAATTTCTTTTAAGGTATGGTCCCATCCTATTCAGTTCAATCTGTGCTCTCTGTCTCTGTATGTGAATGCATGTGTGTATGTGTGTGCATGCGTGTACATGTGTATGTGTGGTCCCACCAACTACCCAGATACTGAAAAGTTTTAAGAGTTAGAAATATTGTCTTTCCCTGTATGAATGTAAACAGTTCATTTCTGGTAAGTCCCTTAATACTTCTCTTTGCTGTTTACTTTTTCATGCTTCTTCTCATTCTTGTGTTTGAAAGTCAAATTTTCTTTTCAGCTCTGGTCTTTTCATTAAGAATGATTGAAAGTCCTCTGTTTCATTGAAAGACCATATTTTCCCTTGAAGTATTATACTCAGTTTAGCTGGGTAGGTGATTCTTGGTTTCAGTCCTAGTTCCTTTGCCTTCTGGAATATCCTATTCCATGCCCTTCGATCCCTTAATGTAGAAGCAGCTAGATCTTGAGTTATCCTGATTGTATTTCCACAGTACTGGAATTGTTTCTTTCTAGCTGCTTGCAAGATTTTTTCCTTGAGCTGGGAGTTCTGGAATTTGGCCACAATGTTCCTAGGAGTTTCTCTTTTTGGATCTCTTTCAGGTGGTGATCGATGGATTCTTTCAATACTTATTTTACCCTCTGGTCCTAGAATGTCAGGGCAGTTTTCCTTGATAATTTCATGCAAGACGATGTCTAGGCTCTTTTTTTGATCATGACTTTCAGGTAGTCCCATAATTTTTAAATTGTCTCTCCTTGATCTATTTTCCAGGTCAGTTGTTTTTCCCATGAGATATTTCACATTCTCTTCCATTTTTTCGTTCTTTTGGTTTTGTTTGGTGATTTCTTGGTTTCTCATAAAGTCATTAGACTCCATCTGTTCCATTCTAATTTTGAGAGAACTATTAAATTCAGTGAGCTTTTGAGCCTCTTTTTCCATTTGGCTCATTCTGCTTTTGAATGCATTCTTCTCCTCATTGGCTTTTTGAACCTCTTTTGCCAATTGAGTGAGCCTATTTTTCAAGGTGTTAATTTCCTCAGTATTTTTTTGGGTCTCCTTTACCAAGATATTGACCTTTTTTTCATACTCTTCTTGCATCTTTGTCACTTCTCTTCCCAGTCTTTCCTCCACCTGTCTAACTTGCTTTTCAAAATCCTTTTTAAGCTCTTCCAAGGCCTGAGCCCACCCGCCACCTCCCTGGGGTGTCTGGGGTACTGAGGCCCCGGCCTCCACATCTTTCCCTGATGGGAAAAATACGTTCTCGTCCTCGCCATCAGATCCGAAGGTCGGGATCATTTGCATTTGTTGGAAAAAACTCTCTAAAGTCTTATTTTTCTTCCCCTTTCTAGGCATTTTCCCAGCCAGTTACTTGACTTCTGAGATTCCTTTCCACCCCCGCCTGGATCCGCCCAGCTAGTGCTTGGCCTCTGAGATTCAAATGCGCTTTCCGGAGGCAAGCTTTAGTTCTGGCGCAGGGGTGGGGGCAGGGCCGCCTCCTAAGTTCGGTCCCTCAGGGGCTTTCTGCAGAGACTTTCAGGAACGGAGCGGGTGGGGGCGGGGTGGGGGCCCCGCCTCCTATGTTCAGCTCCCTTGGGGGTTTTATTCAGAGGCGTTCAGCAGTAGAGCAGGGTGGGGGCAGGGCCGTCTCCCTGGCTCAGCTCCCTCAGGTTGGAAAGACCTTCAGTATTGAAGATCCTACCTGCTGCTGGGGGATTCCTGAGTCCCGGGCTGCTGCCGCCTCAGCCGCCCGCCCATGCCTCTGCCTCCACCGCTTCCTGCCCCCGTCTCTGCCGCCGCCGCTTCCTCCCGAGGGGGCCCGAGTCACGGAGATGCTCCCCTCCCCTAGCGCAGCCTTCTTTCTTACTGACCTGCAGCTTCTGTGGGCGGAGGGACTTTCCCGGCTGCCAGAGCTTCCCCCGGAGCTTCCCTCTCTGAAGCCTGCTCGGGTCAGCTTCTCTGGGGCCGCAGCCAGGGGTGGGGGTGGGGTCCGCTTTCCGGGGTGTGATGGACCCCGGGGACGGCTCTCCAGGGTTCAGTGGAACGGAAATCTCTTCCCCTATGTTTATGCACCCCCTGCAGAGATTCAGAATTTATGGGGATCTCCTTTTACCTCAATTCCATGGGTTGTGGGCTCGGAGCTCGTAAATGTGCGTCCTTCTACTCCGCCATCTTGGCTCCGCCCCCCGACCACTGAGATTTCTAAACAGAATTCTGATACTTTGTTGAAGGTCTTGATAAGGAACTTGGGCATCCTACAGTTATTTATTTCTTTCAGTGTTCTTCTAGGATGAAGTTGTAAATTGGTAGCAAATTTTATTTTAGCTGTTTTCTCAGATGGTGGTGTCTATAGTATCTCCATCCTCAGAACCCCAAAGCATAAGTCAATGATTAGGTATGATTCTTACTCAGATATCAGTAAATAGAACATAAAGCCAGAGTCATTGTTCCTGGTAAAGCTGTGTACATGTACTGAGAATGCCAACATATTGGTTCCACTGAGATTTTTGCTCTGTCTTCAATATTTCTAACGTTCAACAATGTGTGTTCGTAACATTTTGGTTGTGCATCCTGTTGAAAGTAAGGTATAGCTTTAGACATATATACACACACACGTACATATATGTATATATATGTGTGTATACATGTGTGTGTACATGTCAGCCAAAGTTAACATCTACTTGCATTGTGTGACTTCAAAGTCTCTGCCTTAGTTCAAATGGATCTTGACAGGAAGTCGATACACTGAGATACTACTCCTGCAACATTTTAGCAACTCTGAAAGCTTCCTACTTCCTGGTTGAGTATGCCTGTGCATAACTGGTGACATTAGTCACCATTTATATATGGTATGCATTCTTACTATATATCTTACCAGGGATAGAAATCAATGAAGACAAATCCTAAAGAATTGTTAGTGCTTCTGTTCTTGAAATATGAAGCACAAGCTGGTAGCACTTTTCTTTGCATTCAATGAGCAATCTCTTAGTTCTTGGTGATATTTATAGCCATTGTGGGCTAGTAAAATCTTGTTTCCTACTAGTTCTTACTTGTTCTAGTTTCTACTAGTTACTAGAAATTAGAACTAGTTTCTCACTATTTCTATGAGCCATGCATACAAAGTCATGATATAAAATTTTCATAGTTGTAGATGGTACCAACTGCTATATGATGTGGGATTACTGACTATCACATGTGGGATTAGTAACAGTACATTATAGTACTCCATTATACAACTCCAACTTCTGCAGTTGTTTTAACAGTAGAGTGCCCTCAACTACTTGGAACTTGATGGCTTTGACATTACTCCTTTAAATACTCTAACTTCCCAGTCCCTCAATATACTCATTTACCATGAGTAATGACTTCTACTTCTCCACCCTACTTCAACTGGATACACAAAGATGGTCATACCTTGATCTTGTCGTTACCCACAAGTGTTCCACTTCCATGTTCATGAATTCTGAAATTATTTTATCTCATCATAACCCTGGGTTATTCCACCCTTACTTTAGACTTGCAATCCCTAACCCTGCTCTTTGTCCTCACTGTGACCTCCAATTTTCCCACCTCTTGGTTCTTTTCTAGGCCATTGCCTTTGCGCAATCTACATGCTTTTTTCTTCCCTGTCTTGACCGCTTAGTGAACCAGTTGAATTTGACACTATCCTCTTCTCTTAAGTCCTTGCCCCATTACCCTATGACTGATCTTGTCTTGCTAAGCTGATACAATCTGCTATGGGACTGGAGAAGATCACAAAATGGTATTGACCGGTCTACTACAAATTAATGTTATATAATCTCAACTGGGTACAATTGAACATACCTTTCTCATAACAGGAGAAGTATCAGTAAATCAAGTGAAACATTCCTCAAGAGTAGGTCCTTACAGGCAAAGGGGAAGCATAATCTCAATTCGACCCTTCCTTCAGCAAGGTAAATCCTTTGACACCTCCCTAATTGATTCAATATCCCCCTCACCCTGGCAATTTTTCCCAAAATTTTCACACTTTCTCAAACCTCCCATGGCTCTCCTTCTTCCTACCTGCTCAGCTGAGTACCTTGCCTCATATTTCACTGAAAAAAATGGAGGTCATTGTCAAGAGCTCTTAGTTCTCCCCTCTTCCTCATCTCACATTACTTAGCTACCTCTTAATTCTAGTGTCTTCCTCTGAAAATATCTCTAGTTCATCCTCTATACATTTCATTTGTAGATAATTGTTTGCATATTGTGTATTCCACTCCGCTATTAGATTTTGAGTTCCTTAAAGGCAGAGACCTTTTTTTTTGCCTTTCTTTGTTTCTCCAGCCCCCAGAATTAGAGTCTGGCACATACTAAGTATTTAATAAATGCGTCTTGATGTCTTGAATTATATCCCTTCTTGAAGACCTTCTTCAGACATCCACTCCCAAAGTCAGTAATTTACAAATAATCTTGATAACACAAGGTTCACATATACTGCTGTCTGGTGGGCATTACAAATAACTGTCACTGCACTTTGTTTTATTTTGTTTTCTTTTTAGATAGCACCGTAGGTTTAGCATTACATGATACTTGATATAGGGCATCTGCCTCCTTTTGAGACAGGGAGTCTTCAGGTTAAAATACCTTCAGGTTAAAATTTTCACTGGCAAGTAATGTATGCTAAAATTATAGCTGACTGGTCCTGGTATCCTTCTCAGTCAAGCAGCATTTAAGTTAAATACGAGTCAGAAAAAGTCAATGAATTGTTCTAAGACCATACTTGAAATTTCACTTGATAAACAATATTTTTTTAACCTCTTAGGAGAAGCACATTCTAAAACCAAGAACTATACCTTTTGTAAGGAATTGTTTTTAATGAGCTTTTTTTTACAAGACTGCTTCTGAGCCCGTAAGGGCTTAGAGGCTAATCAACAGGGTTATTTGGATCTACAGAGGCTCATTCTGGTACATATTTGCAGAAGCTAACCAAGTCTTTGAAAACTTGTTCACATCTATCTGTCCATCAGTTTCCAAAGGGAACATAAGTTCACAATGTAGTGGTGGAAACTATAGACTTAACTCTCCCACCTTTCATTTGCGCTAGCAGGATAGATCCCCAGTGATTAGTTGGGTACTTCTCCCCTCAGAGTATTAACAGTAACCATAAGAGGTTGGAGGATTCTTTCTAATTACAACGATGTACAAACCCCACCTGCATGCTTTCTCATCCCAATTATCTAGCCAGGTTTAATTAGTTTTTAGATATGAATATTTACTAGATATTTTAGGTATGGGTATTTAAGAAGGTATACTAATATACACTTGATATAAATATTTCCCCAACCTAGTGGCATAATTCCCTCCATGAAGAATCCTGGGCAAAATGGGTTCAAGATTAAGAGAGAAAAGTGGCAGAAGGGCAATTCATTGCTCCTGATTGCTAGAAGTCTTTTTTCTCCCCTTCATGGGCTCTTCACAAAGTTCTCTTTAGGCAGCTTTCTGCAGGACAACTTGTAGTCTTCAAGCTGTCTGTCTTTGGTGTGTCTTGCTTGTTTTTAGCTCCCAATGTAGATAGATACTTCCATCGGTTACTGCCATTCCAGGGACATTGTTATGAAGCCCATCAGAAGTCCAAAATCTTTTGACCTCTCAAAATTCATCAGGTTGTCCTCTAGTAAATGGGATGGGACATAGTAGACAGAGGCACTTCTCTTCCTCCCCAAGTGATCCCCACTCAGGGGCTTTGCTTGAACTATGGACACTACTAAACTGGCTTGCTACTCAAATGCCTAATTCCAAATTGGCATGCTGCAATATCCATGACCAAGAAAACATTTACCAGATCTTTTCTCTCAATACACATGTGTGTATATGTATATGTGTGTATGTGTATACACATGTGCATGCATATACATGCAGACATGTACATATATACACATATACATATATAATATATGTGTATATATTTGTATTTTTAAATACATACCTTATTTCTTTTACTCCTTCCAAACTGATCAAGGATTTTTCACTGTTAGTTCAATGTCATTTATCAATTGACTCTATAGAGGTGCTATTATTGATTAATGCAATTTCTTTAAATGAGATAGAGTCATTGATTTGTTCAAATTATCTCTCATTCTGCTACTAGGATTATAGATTTACAGCTAGAAGGCATCTTAGAAGTCATTGACACCAACTCCTCATTTTACAGGTGAGGAAACAGAGGCACTGAGAGGTTAAGTGACTTGCCCAGGCTCAACTAGTGTCTTAAAATCCATGATATGAAGATTAAGGCAATTTTGAAATCCCAAACCCATGCTTCTGGATCAAGGAATCGTACATGCACAAATGAGGTTATTCAGCGGTCTAGCAATAGCAGCATCCTTTTTAACAGATTTTCTATTCTAACTGCCAAATCCTAAAAAAGCCCTTAGATCATGAAGGTTCTATGGATGTGACCAAGTTGAAAGTTTTATCCTCTGTGTCAGGGTTTGTGTCATTTTGAGACACAGTGTGAGCCACATATTTGACAGACGTGCTGCAAAAATGGAACACATCACCAACTGGTAAACTCTGGGAGACTGTCTTCTTGTGTCTCTGATCTCCATAGCAACATTAGCAACACATGAAACAGTTAACCTGCACTACATGGAAGTATATGATTAAGTGCCAGGATGAGTGGTATAGTTAGATAATAAGACTCTGGGAGTTCAGAGGAGGGAGGGATCGATATTAGCTAGAATGACTGGAAAGACTTAATGGAAGAGGTGGATCTTGAGAGGGCCTCAAAGGAGAGATAGGATTTGGATAGGTGGAAAGGACGCATTAGCCTCTAGGGAGTGACTGTCAGAAAGCAGGAGGTGGGGGTGAGCAGGGAACAGTCCCGAGGATGTACCCACTCAATTAATTAAATGTGGTTTATTTTCAGACCCTCAGTTTTATTAGAAGTGCAGATTTAGCTTGTGTGTGCATGCTGCATATGAAAATTAAAGGGAGGCTAGGCAAACTCATTGGAGAATTAATTGAACTAGAATATCATTAGAGACATTTACGAGCTGAGAACCAACGTATGAGAACAAATGGGTATTTGGGCACTTTATGGGGAAACAGACATTTCAAAAAAGAGACCGAGTTTTTGGTTGGTAAAGATGGAGGGCAAGCAGCATATGGGCACATTCTGGAGGATCTAGAATCTGCAGCTGGGCATTACTTAGAAAATCTCTTTCACTTAAGATTTGGTAATAAACATTGGCAAGGCTGCTCACCTTCGGCAAAGTTTGTATTTTTAGATATTTCTTTCTGATAAGCCATTAACTAACCAGAACTATAGGGTTCTTTCAAGCTATAAATTACATAGGAAAAAGAAATTACCCATTCTATTTGTTATTAGTGCACACTCAGGAAGATGTAAGTAATCTCCCCTTTCATGGCATTTCAGAGCTAACTCACATGATGCATTCCTGATATTAAACACAATGAGACTTTTAAAAAAAATTCAATTAAGCATTTGCCTACTGTGCCTCTTTATTCATTGCAAATTGTCTCAGTAAATAATCTTCATCAAAAGTCAGAACCAATCCCCATTAGTTTGGATTAATTAATGGGTCCCCTGGAGCCACCCAAATGAATTCAATTTGAACATCAACAACTTGGCCATGGAGTTTCCCAGGTTGGCATTAAGACAATATTAAACCTGCAATAAGTCACATTTAAAATGTTAATTCAGAGAAGCTCTCCATTTAGAGCATTTAATTAAATCTTTAAATAAACTGCATGGGCTCAGTACCAGATGGTTCTGCATTTTCATTGCAGCAGAGATCCTTGAAGTCATTGTGGGAAGTAAAATTGGAGTCACGGTGAAGATAACCAGGATATATAGAGTAATAAAATCTAATCTCGTTTCCAGCAGGGAGATTCAGTGTATGTACACAACCCAGGCTAAAATTGTAAGTTAATTACATTAACCCCAGTGTACTCTGGTATCTGAGCAGCCAGAGATTAAATTAGTCTTTTTCCTATCATAAGATTCTTTTCAACTTCACTATATTAATTTTAGCCAAATACTTACTCATAAGGAAAATTGAAGTTAATGTAACCAAAGATAAAGTAATGCAGCCTTAATATTCTGAGGGGATTATGGAGACCCATGAAAATGTACTCTGCAAATGTCATTCACTTTGAATGGATTTGTGGTGGGAAGTTAAAAAAAAAGGTGTCAAGAGAGGTCTGGTATCTTTCCTACCTCCAGGGTTTAATAAAAACTACAACTTAGATAATTCAGGCCTTAAAATGAGCAGAGGACAGAATTATGGCAAAAGATGTCCAACCAAGGGAAAAGAAACACACACACACACTCATGTATGCACACATTGAATCACATACACCAGATGTCATAGGACACATCCAATCACCCCTCGGACCTAACTTTTTCCATCTACAACCTCCTAACCTTGCTATCCTGAGAGAGTTCTCTCAGGCAATTGTTTCTTTCTTTTCTATCTTTCTGTATATACTTGCTAATGGAACTGGCTCCGTTGATTATTAGATGCCAGGCTTTAGCTATTGACAGCTACTTATGTGATAATAAAAATTTCTGGGCATAGGAACTTTAGGAAAAGGCTCCAAAATGGCCTACACAGCCAGCAGTATGCTAATAAATGTTTAATAACCAACTCTCTGAAAAGTACACAGACTACTACACTTAATTTGCATTATTGACATTTTCACTACCACTTTCTTAAACCTAGAAAATTGATAAATCAAGATGTGATATGTAGCATTTGCCAATTTCTGAAGTGCCAATGGGCACACTGGAAGTTTAACAATTGGCCCTCACAAGCTGCCAAGTTGGCTCTAGCACTCTTGTCCACAGGTCTCAAATACTTTGTTAAAAGCACATTGGAACATTGCTGTCATTGTTTTCTAAGTTTATAAGTCCAGTAGTCAAAGGTTAATTGTCTCCATTTTGGTACTTTCCTTGCAACTATAATGGTAAATTACCACCAGGTGAATAATGTGTTGACTTGCTTGTATGGATAATAGTGGGAGAGAAGCAGACATCTTATGAACCTCAGTTTTGTCTGAACCGGGAGAAGAAAGGTTTAATACATACATACACACACAGAGTTGCATATAGGAATATATTGGGAAGGGAAGTATCAGAGTAAGGACCATATTGGAAAGGGCATAGTCATAAGCAAAACAACGTTCAATTGCAGATGATAAATCACAAACAAGTAGGACCAGAATGCTCCAGTGGCTTTGGTGCTGACTGTTGGTATTGATCCTTCACCTTTTCTTTCACCACCTTCTTTTTGTTTGTAAAAGAATGTGAGGGGAGGCAAAGAAATGACACATGACAAGAGAATATAACAGAGGGAAAAAAACATATAGTGAATTAGGAGCTAGGCTTAGAGTCAGGAAGACCTGAGTTTGAGTGCTGCCTCAATTTTAATGTTGAGTGTTCTCTATAGTTAAAAAAAAAAAAAGCTAACAAAACACTTGACACCCATTTATTTCACCTTGATTCTAGTAGAAACTCTGTAACTATTACTATGGGCTGCTAGGCATCACAGTGGATAGAGCTTAGGGCCTGGAGTCAGGAAAACTCATTTTACTAAGTTCAAATCCTGCCTCAGACACTTACTAGCTGCGTGAACTTGGGCAAATCACTTGATCTCTCCCAGCCTCTGTTCTCTCATATAGAAGATGGGAATAATATTATTGCATCTACCCCAAAGGGTTGTCATGAGGATCAAATGAGATAGCATACATAAAGTACTTTGTAAACCTTTAAGTGCTGCATAAATACTATTACTATTACATATTATTATGAATATGAATGCAATTCATCCATAAAGCAATGAGCAGCTAGGTGGTGAGGGGGAGCTAGATGGTGCAGTGGAAAGAGTGCTGGACCTAGGGTCAGGAAGACCTGAGTTAAAATCCGGTCTCAGACACTTTACTAGCAGTGTGACCCTGGGCAAGTCACTTAATGCTTCAGTTGCTCAGAAGAGAAAACTCAGGTTGAAGTTCTTGGTCCCCTTTCTAAGGACTAAGGGAAGTTGCCTCAAAAGGTCTACTCTTTCCCCAGCTTCTCTTCCCAGTGCCTATGCAGGAACAGATAATGTAAGATATTCTAATTTCTTTTACTTAAATACTTCCTGTGTCTTGATTTTACCTCAAATATAGAAAGGCTAGATCTAGTTAAGAGATATGCAAAAATTTAAATTAGGACAGAGAGCCAAAACTTTTCTGAATGTTAGGAATTTTCCTATGAGTGCTTTAAGCTATTGTGATACTACATTTTGTCTCTGAGGGGATCACGTGGATCTGGGGGCCGTGGCATTGCCCATCTGCTAAAAATGAGCTAATTATTTGCATTATAGTATGGCTGATTACATCTCCTGAAGAAAAGTTGTGTAGAAAGGAGGTATTGACTTAAGAAAAGATCATACTGCAAATTTCCCCCAGGGAGGAAGTAGGGCAAAAATGTTATACTGAAATATAAGTGACACTCACATCGTACCAGAAGATGACTGGTGTTGCCTTATAAATATTATGAGATTTCCATGAAGCATTACATGATGGTTTTAGACATGTAAGTCAATACAGAGCCTTTGAACTACTGAAAGATCATCATTTTTTACTAATCCAGAAAGTCTAATTTTGTATACAATAAATTAGTATCTTTTGTTCAGTATGTTCAATGGAAAGTTTTGGCAACTCATGTGGCCTACTTAGAAAATATAAGTACCAGTAAATTGCTAGTGCTCATATACATGGATTTTTTTAAACTCTTTAAGAAGATAGCAAAAACATGTCATATCCTAGTGGTAATAGACCATTTCTTCAAATATGCACAGGAATATCCAGCAAAAAAAATCATAAAATCACTATCATCACTAAGTGTTATTGGAAAAATATTTTTCAGAAAATTGCTGTTGGGTCAGAGTGTAATCTAATCAAGGTAGAGATTTTGAAAGTAAATTGTTCAAAAAAATGTCAACTTTGTTGGAAAATAAGAAATCTAGAATACCACCCTCAAGGAGACCCGTAGCATTTTATTATTATTATACTATTAAATATGTTGGGCACTTTAAAATCTAAGCAGAAATTACAATGGAATATATCTATGCATATAATGCTAGTCTAAATGATGCCAGAGGGTTTACCTTATAATTGTTGAAGTTAGTAAAAAACCAAGTTTACCCATTGATTTTTGTTTTGGGATTTATGAAAATAAAGAAGATAGTGGGACTCATAGCCAATATGTCTCTCATTTAAAGGATAGACTGAAATAGAGCTATCATTTAATTATGGAATTAATTAACTCTGAAAAACAATAGAGGTAAGTGATTGTACAATGCCTGAATTCAGTGTCAAGATATTCATTTATGTAACAGAGTATTGATAAGATATCTTAGGTGTATGTGTGTATGTGTGCGTGTGCGCGTGTGTGTGCGTGCGTGTGTGTGTGTGTGTGTAACACATAAATTAGCAACCACTAGAAGGTTACACCATTCCATGTTGTAGAGAAACTGGGCAATGTGCCAGTTTATAAATTAACTCCAGAAAATGGAAGGGCTCTGCAAAGATGATGCATAGAAATAATTTATTACCTATTGGGGAATTGATGCAACTTTCTGATGAGCAGTCAGACAGTAATGATGAACTGCTGACTAAGATTTGAAAGAAAAAGAATTCAGTTGCACATTACAGAAGGACACACTGAATTAAGTAAAAGTTCAGAAAATTATGATACTGATGAGGATGTGATTGTGCATTGTTATATACAAGAGAATTCAAGAATTCTACAAAACGTATCTTAGTCAGAGGAGAATATAAGTTCAGATGATAAAGGAGAATTGAGCACAAAAGTCACATTATTTTACCCTAATAACCCAGTAGTAAAGAGATAACAAAGCACATTCATAGGGGATTGTGATAGCCCACCATCTATGAGCTCAATGTCACAGTTATATAATGGTAATAAAATAATTAAAAACTTGGAAAATGAGGTTAAGATGATAAAAAAAATTAAGCCTATTATGAGACTGACATATGAAGGACCAGATAAATATGGAGAGGCTAACTCAGACAGAATGCTTTAATGGTAAATATCCAATATACATTTGTATACAGTTACCTTTTGACATCATATTTTGTGCCGTTTATTGAGGTGTGAATTTTTTCTGCTTATAAAATGTTGATATATGTTTATTATCACTATATTTGCAAATGCAGAATTTTACATGTGAATTATTCATTTAGTTGTCTATTTTCTGATATAATTGTGTGTGTGTATATATATATATATATATGCATATAGATAGAGAGAGTGAGATTGTCATGAATGAGAATATGTATTTTGCCTAGCTATTGATTGTCTAGAATGAGAAAAATTTATGCTCTGTTGATCTGATGTAACAATGTGTTAATTATGTAAAATATTTGACACATTTTTGTTAGCTTTATAATGTTTCCATACCCCTCTATTTTGAAATTTTAATTTGCAAATGATCTTGGCAGGGGCAGGAAAAGTATGTTCACAGGGTCGGGGGAGGAAGGAAGGAAAAGATCTTTTTCAGCAATTTAGGACTAAAAAAGTAAAAACTAGAATTTTTTGTGAAGAAAAATATTTAAATCAATTGTAAAAAGATTTAATTGCTGCTTATTATTAATGAATATTTTAATGCCTAAAAGGAGTAGTTTTTAATAAAATTTTAATTTTTTGTTTTAATAAAAAATATTAATGTGTGTATTTTTAAAAATACCTTTCAGATGAGATTTAAGCACTTTCAGACAGAAAACAAAGTGTAGTATAAGTATAATGACTAAAATTGCCTGGTGAAAGATGAGAACGATGCCTCTTATGTGAATAGTCTGATAGTTTAAAGGGAGAAAAAAAGAACTTTTTTTATTGAAAAAATATGCGCATGAAGAAACAGTTCAATGGTGCAAAGTGGGATGGAGGACCATGTTGAAAATTATAGAGCTTCACGTTATTATGCTCCCTTAATTCATTTTACACATATAACTGTTTTATGGATCCTGACTCTCTGGACTCCTTTCTCTACCATGCTCCAGCAGCCTTCTCATCCTAGAAAACCTTTCTTCCCTTTGTGGCCTCTATCTCTAATTGGTCAGTTCCCCCCAGAACTGCCATTTTAAGGAAGGACTCGATCTATGCATGTTGATTCATTCATTCATCTCTGGGCTCAACTCCTGATTCTTCAATCTCCAGACTTCTTTCTCCATTATGCCATTGCTTTTCCATTTCCCTTTATGTGCCTGCCTTCTCCCATTTTCAGCTTCACAGGCTGCATTGAATGCACAATCATCTGTGAACAAAAGAAATCATGCACCAACATTCCCTTCACTTTGGTCTTGGCTTGTAGCCTTTCCAAGTTGAGGAATTTTCCATCAGTGTGGTAGCTGACCTTGATGCTGTGTTTGTCCTCATTGAAGACATCTGACAACATGGCTGAAAAGTACAGGAGCAAGCACAAAGTCTTGTTCCACTCCATTGGTGTCTGGGACAGCATGAAAGCATTCTCCATTATCCAGAACCCAGGTGAGCATGCCATCATGAAGTTGACATACAATACTGATAAACTTCTCCAGGCAACCAAATTTTGACATAATTTTCCATAATCCCTCATGACTGACTATCAAAGGTCTTGGTCAGATTACAAATGTCATGTATAGACATCTTTTCTGCTCTTGGCATTTCTCTTGGAGTTGTCAGGCAACAACCACCATATCAATTGTTCCTCAGCCCTTTCTGAAGTCACTCTGTCTCTCAGATAAATGATCATCTTCCAGGTAAAGGATCAGCTTATTAAGGAGAACTCTGGCAAGAATCTTATTAACAATGACTATGAGAGAGACCCCCTGTGATTATCACAGGACAATCTATTTCCTTTACCTTTATAAAGATGGACAAGGGAGGCATCCTTGAACATTTGGGGGATAATCTCCTCTTGCCATATAACCCAGAAAATTTCAGTCAACTTTTGTATGAGTAATGGACCCCCTCTCCCCACCTTGTAAATCTCAGCTGGAATAGAATCAGCACCAGGTGCTTTGCCACATGAAAGGAGCCTGATGGCATTCAAAACCTCTTCCTCACTTGGAACTTCAGCCAGGGAGGGATTGACTTCACCCTGACAGAAATAGTTTCAGCATTTATTGAGCCTGTTGAGAACATTATGAAAGTGTTCAGTCATCTCTCTATGATTATGCTCTTTTCACTAATCAATGTATCTCCAACTTAGTAGTTGAGATGCAGCATAGCTCTTTGGCCCATAAATAGCCTTCAGGACATCATAAACATGCTTTTGATTGTTACTCTCAGCATAAAATTGAATTTCATCTGCCTTCTTACTCAGCTAAGAATCCTGCGTCTCTCTAAGTTTCACTTGTAATTTACTTTTGATGGAATTAAACACTGCCTTCTTAGAGATGGATGAACTATCCTGCTCTAAACCCTGTGGACTTCTCATTTTTCATTTAGCAGCTTCTGAATTTCCTCATAATTTTAATCAGACTAGTCTTGATGTTTGCAAGTGTTCTAACTCAGATGAGAAAATGCGGTGCTGTATGCCAAATCTCTGAAAGCTGCCTACTCCTTTTCTGCTCCACTGTTGCCAAATGTCTGTTGGCTCAACTTTCTCTCCAAGTTAGCTAAAAGTTAGCTAAAAAAGTGTTCCCACTCAGAAAAGCATTCTAATCTGTTTACATTAGTTCTTCTGGTAGTCATTTTGCCTTGGGGCTACCACTTTTGTTGAATGAGAATATTTAGCTTGGAGAGAAAAGTCTATTATCAGTCCAGCACTCTGCACCAACAGTGCCTTCCTTACACTCACATCTTGTTGGTCTCTTCTCTAAATGTCAATGATGCAACAAAGTATGGATCATTTCTTTGCTGCTTGTGCTAGTTTTGGTCTGACAACACCAAGAAAATACAGGCACTCCATCAATCACCACCACATCACCTGTACATGGAAATATTGATTACAGCAAATGGAGAAGTTTTGAATACTGTGAATAAATTCACTTACCTTGGCTGCATACTTTCTAGAGATGTACACATTGATCATAAGTTTGATGCACACATTGCTGGAGCTAGCTCAGTGTTTGGGAGGTCCTGCAGGAAAGTGTGGGAGAAAAGAGATATTAGACCGTTTACCAAACTGAAGATCTTCAGAGCTGCTGTACTGACATTGCTGTTGTAGGCTTGTGATACCTGGACCGTATACCAGTCTGATGAGCTTTGAAGTTCTCTGGCTTAAAAAGAACTTCTATTCATGTGAAGGGGAAATCCTTTCTAAATGATTTTTAAAGGGTGATTGTAAGTTGAAAGGATTTGCAAATACTAGCTATGATTAAAGGAGAGAAAAAGATTTGCCCAGTTAGAAAGCAGTGAAGACTAACAGACAAGTAGTTAGTAGAGAAATGGTTTCATGGGTTTTTATTATCTAAAATATTCTTAGATGAACCACTAATATCAAAGCCTGAAGTCCAGAGTTGTGAGTTACCCAAAGCACATGTGCTTTCCTCAATGAAGTTCTTCCCTGCCAGGTTCCTGTGTGTACCCACTCTTCTTTATAAATTCTTAATACATTGTTGGGAAAGTGTAACTAAGGTTTATATGTAGGTTGTGATTTCTTTAAAATTTATGTACTTACTTTATATGTAAATACCTTGGCTTAATTATTATTTATTTTGGGACATTAAAAATCAGTGATTACTATTAAGATTCAAAATACATTGTTGAGTAGTTGTATAAATAGAAATACATTGGTGGGGGCTCTTAAGCTAGAGTAGTGAGTAGAAGATGTATATAATCACTTAACTGGGCTACCATTAGGACCCTTAGAGAATTTGAGTGTAACTAGGTGATGATGTCCTATCTCTGTGAACCTAGACCTGCTAGTGTAACAGAAGGTTAGAGTGAGCAAGACACCACAGAGAGTCAGTAGGTATCTATAGGCCCCACATGAGAGGTAACATTGTGAGGGTCCACAACACGAGTCACACCCCAGACCATGCCACTTCCATTATAACTAATAGCATGTTAGTGTTGATGGACCTTCACTTTCATGGAAGGCTTGAGTGTGTAATTTCCTAAATGAAATCCAGACCACACTCTTCCTTTTCAACTCTGTGCCCAGCTCACTGACCACCTACACTGCATGTCTGTGATATACATACTTTTGGACAAGCTCTATAGGATGTCCATCCAGATATATATATTCAAATCTGGGCAATCAACATTTGGCCTTTCCTTTGTAGAATGACAAGCCAAATTCTTTTGAGTGATTACAGATTTACATCTTCCAGAAGGCTTGATGTTTGGGGCTTGATGCAATAAACACAATATTATCTGTTAACAGAAACAACTGGAGGAACCCCAAGGAACCCCTTCTTAGCCTTGATTTTGCTCTAGTTTTCTTCATTCAAATGGCACATGCCTCTGGTGAGCAAATTCACGTAACAATCACAATAAATAAAAGACACAATAAAATCTTTGCTCTCTTCATTTTTAGCTAAGTTTGTTGTTGCTTTTTAGTCATTCAGTCATGTCTGACTCTTCAAGACCATAACACAACAGGTTCTTCTATCCTCCACTATTTCTCAACATCTTTCCAAGTTCATGTTCGTTGCTTCCATGACACTATCTATCCATCTCATCCTTTGCTGTCCCCTTTTCCTTTTTTCTTCAATTTTTCCCAGTATCATAGTCTTTTCCATTGAGTCTTATCTTCTCATTATGTTGCCAAAATATTTAAGCTTTCTCTTTATTATTTGACCTTCCAGTGAATAGTCTCAATGAATTTCTTTAAGTATTGACTGATCTGATTTCCTTGCTGTTCAAGGTAAGCCATAAGATGGTAAGGATGAAGTCTATTGTTGACCATTGTAAAAGTCTATTTGTTCCCTAATATTCTATTTGAGGAATTCCTTTATTCATGTATAGATATTTTTGTATAGATAGGAGAGAAGGCATACAAATTCATGTTTTTGGTCACTTTCTCTTTTTTTTACTATTAATAATGTCCAAGACTTCTTTTTCCCACTTTTGGCATCTTCCTCTCCTTCAGATACCTTGTATATCAGCCCTTCAAATATCCTGAAAATTTTATTTCTTCCAGTTCAAATCCTCTCTACATAGATTTGGTTCACTCCAAATGCTTTCCCCATCTTTGTTCTCTTTAATACCATTTCTAGCTCCTTCACAGGTACCTCAGAGACTATGATGTTGCAATCCAAGAGTAGGAATTCCACTATCCTTGATGGAGAAAAGAATGTGTTGAAGTGGTTTTTGCAAATCTTTCCCATTTTTCTTTGTAAGAAATCCTTGTTCTGGGGGAGGAGCCAAGATGGCGGAGTAGAAAGATACACATGTGCTAGCTCCTAACCCACAGCCCATAAAATACCTGTAAAGAAGAACTCCCAACAAATTCTGGAGCAGCAATCCACACAACAACGGAGTGAAGGAGATTTCTGTTCCAGAGAGCCCTGAAAAACCAACACCAAAGGTCTGTCATGCACCAGAACTGGAGCAGAGCCCAGCCCTGCCTTGACCACTCGGGACCAAGAGGAGCAGATCCGAGCAGGCTTCAGGGACAGAATCTCCAGCAAGCCACACAGGTCCCTCAACCCACAGGCACCAAAGGTCAGTGAGAGGGCCTTTTCAGCTTGCCGGGAGGGGAGCGGGGTGTCCCCATAACTCAGGCCACCTCAGGAGGCAGCAGTGGAGGCAGCAGTGGACAGGGGCTACCAAAGCAGACAGGACCTCAGATCCATTGTTGAAGGTCTCCACATAAACCCCCTGAGGGAACAGAGCCCTGTGTGGCAGCCCTGCCCCCACCTGAGCACCTGAATTTAATCTCACACTGAATAGCAGCCCTGAACCCACTGAAAGCCCTGAGGCTGGGAATCTCAGCCCCCAAGCACTAGCTGGGTGGAACTGGAGGAGAGGTGGGTGTGGTGAGGAAATTCAGAAGTCAAGTAACCAGCTGGGAAAATGCCCAGAAAGGGAAAAAAAATAAGACCACAGAAGTTTACTTTCTTGGTGAACAGATATCGCCTCCCTTCCTTTCTGATGAGGAAGAACAATGTTTACCATCATGGAAAGACATAGAAGTCAAGGCTTCTGTATCCCAAACATCCAAAATAAATATTCAGTGTGCTCAGGCCATGGAAGAGCTCAAAAAGGATTTTGAAAATCAAGTTAGAGAAGTGGAGGAAAAACTGGGAAGAGAAATAAGAGAGATGCAAGAAAAGCATGAAAAGCAGGTCAACACTTGTGAAAAGAGACCCAAAAAAATGCTGAAGAAAATAACACCTTGAAAAATAGGCTCACTCAATTGGCAAAAGAGGTTCAAAAAGTCAATGAGGAGAAGAATGCTTTCAAAAGCAGAATTAGTCAAATAGAAAAAGAGGTTCAAAAGCTCACTGAAGAAAATAGTTCTCTCAAGATTAGAATGGAACAGATAGAGGGTAATGACTTTGTGAGAAACCAAGAAATCACAAAACAAAACCAAAAGAATGAAAAAATGGAAGAGAATGTGAAATATCTCATTGGAAAAACAACTGACCTGGAAAATAGATCCAGGAGAGACAATTTAAAAATTATGGGACTACCTGAAACCCATGACCAAAAAAAGAGCCTAGACATCATCTTTCATGAACTTATCAAGGAAAACTGCCCTGAGATTCTAGAACCAGAGGGCAAAATAAGTATTCAAGGAATCCACCAATCACCACCTGAAAGGGATCCAAAAAGAGAAACTCCTAGGAACATTGTGGCCAAATTCCAGAGTTCCCAGGTCAAGGAGAAAATATTGCAAGCAGCTAGAAAGAAACAATTTCAGTATTGTGGAAATACAATCAGGATAACTCAAGATCTAGCAGCTTCTGCATTAAGGGATCGAAGGGCATGGAATAGGATATTCCAGAAGTCAAAGGAACTAGGACTCAAACCAAGAATCACCTACCCAGCAAAACTGAGTATAATACTTCAGGGGAAAAAAATGGTCTTTCAATGACATAAGAGGACTTTCAAGCATTCTTGATGAAAAGACCAGAGCTGAAAAGAAAATTTGACTTTCAAACACAAGAATGAAGAGAAGCATGAAAAAGTAAAGAGCAAAGAGAAGTCATGAGGGACTTACTAAAGTTGAACTGTTTACATTCCTATTTTTGGAAAGACAATATTTGTAACTCTTGAAACTTTTCAGTATCTGGGTAGCTGGTGGGATTACACACACACACACACACACACACGTGCATTCACATATAGAGACAGAGAACACAGAGTGAATTGAATAGGATGGGATCATATCTTTAAAAAATGAAGTTAAGCAGTGAGGGAGAAATGTATTGGGAGGAGAAAGGAAGAAATGGAATGTGGCAAATTATCTCTCATAGAAGAGGCAGGCAGGAGACTTTTTAGTGGAGGGAAAAAGAGGAGAGCTGAGAGAAAAACATGAAGTTTACTCTCATCACATTCGACTAAAGGAAGGAATAAAATGCACACTCATTTTGGTATGGAAACCTATCTTACAGTATAAGAAAGTGGGGAAGAAGGAGATAAGCAGGGTGGGGGAATGATGGAAGGGAGGGCAATGGGAGGAGGGAGCAATTTGAAATCAACATTCTTGGGGAGGGACAGGATCAAAAGAGAATAGAAGCAATAGGGGCAGGATAGGATGGAGGGAAATATAGTTAGTCTTACACAGTATGACTATTATAGAAGTCATTTGCAAAACTACACAGATATGGCCTATATTGAATTGCCTGCCTTCCCAAAGGGTGGGGAGGGAGGGATAGGGAGAAGTAGGAACTCAAAGTTTAGGAACAACTGTTGAGTATTGTTCTTGCTACTAGGAAATAAGAAATACAGGTATTGGGGAATAGAAAGTTATCTGGCCCTACAGGACAAAAGAGAATATGGGGACAAGTGAAGGGAGGGATGATAGAAGAGAGGGCAGATTGGTGATAGGGGAAATTAGAATTCTTGCTGTATTTGGGTGGGGGGAGGGGACAAATGGGGAGAAAATTTGGAACCCAATATTTTGTGAAAATGAATGTAAAAAAAAGTTAAATAAATAAATTAAAAATAAAAAAAAGTCAAGTAAGTCAAGTAAGAGAGGTGGAGGAAAAATTGGGAAGATAAATGAGAGCGATGCAAGAAAATCATAAAAAGTGAGTGAACAGTTTGCTAAATAAGAACCAAAAAAAAATGCTGAAGAGAATTAACACCTTTAAAAATAGACTAATCTAAATAGAAAAAGAGATCTAAAAAGCCAATGAGGAGAAGCATGCTTTAAAAAGCAGAATTAGCCAAATGAAAAAGGAGGTTTGAAAGCTCACTGAAGAAAATAGTTCTTTAACAATTAGAATGGAGCAGCTGGAAGCTAATGATTTTATGAGAAACCAAGAAATTACAAAACAAAACCAAAGGAATGAAAAAACTGAAGATAATGTGAAATATCTCATTGAAGAAATAACTGACCTGGAAAATAGATCCAGGAGAGATAATTTAAAAATTATTGGTGTACCTGAAAACCATGATTTAAAAAAAAGAGCCTAGATATCATCTTCCAAGAAATTATTAAGGAAAACTGCCCTGATACGCTAGAACCAGAAGGTAAAATAGAAATGGAAAGAATTCACCGATCACCTTTTGAAAGAGACCCCAAAAGGAAAACTCCTAGGAATATTGTAGCCAAATTCCAGAGTTCCCAGGTCAAGGAGAAAATACTACAAGCAGCCAGAAAGAAATAGTTTAAGTATTGTGGAAATACAATCAGGATAACACAGGATTTGGCAACTCCTACACTAAGGGATCAATATGAATTTCCAGAGGGTGAAGGAGCTAGAATTAGAACCAAGAATCACCTACCCAGCAAAACTAAGCATAATACTTCAGGGAAAAAGTGGAATTTCAATGAAATAGAGGCCTCCCAAGAATTCTTCTTGAGAAGACCAGAGCTGAGTAGAAAATTTGACTTTCAAATACAAGAATCAAGAGAAATATGAAAAGTTAAATAGGAAAGAGAAATCACAAGGGACTTTTTAAAGTTGAACAGTTTATATGCCTACATGGAAAAATGTTATCTGTGACTCATAAGATCTTTTTCCGTATTAGAGTAGTTGGAAGGAATATATATATATATGTATGTATGTATGTGTGTATGTATATGTATACATACATACATACACACATACATATACATAGACAGAGAGCACAAGGTGAGCTGAATGTGAACGAAGAATACCTAAAAAAAAAATAAAATAAAATTTACTGTTGAATGGAATGTACCAAGAGTAAGACAAAGGAAGAGGTAAAATGTAGCAAATTGTCTCACATAAAGGAGGGAAGAAAGAGCTTTTACAGTGGAGGGGGAGAGTGGGGAGTGAGTGAGTCTTACTGTCATCATATTTGACTTAAGGAGAGAATAACACCCACTCAGTTGAATATGGAAATCTGTTTTGCCCTGCAGGAAGACAAAAGGGAAGAGGATAGCTCTGAGAAGGAAGATAATAGAAGGGACAGAAAATTGGGGAAAAGGATAATCAGAAGCAAACACTATTGTGGGAGGACAGGTCAAGGGAAAGAATGGAATAAATGGAGGGCACGATAGGACAGAGGGAAATGTGGCTAGTCTTTTACAACATAACTATTATGGAAGTGCTTTGCTTTGCTACATGTACCCTGAACTGCTTGTTTTCTCAACAAGGGTGTGTGGGGAGGAAGGGAGAGAATAAGTAACTCAAAGCTTTAATAATTAATGTTAAAAATTGTTTTAGCATGCAACTGAAAATTAAGATGTACAGGCAATGGAATATAGAAATCTATTTTGCCCTACAAGAAAACAGAAGGAAAGGAGGATGGAAGAAGTGTGGGTAATAGAAGGAAGCTCATCTGGGAGGAAGGGGTGGATGGGGTGCAAGCTATCCTGGGATAGGGGTGGGGAATGAGGGGGAGAAAATTTTGAATTCAAATTCTTGTAGAAGTGAATGTTGAGAATTGAAAAATAAATAAAAAATCATAGTTATAGATAGATAAATAATTAATGAAAGAAAGTCACTGCAGAAAATCCCTGTTTAAGTAAAAATATATTTCCTGGCAAACTTTAACACATTAAGCCATTAGCACTAATTCTATTAACATCAATTAGTTTATCAGATTAACTAGTCAGTTGTTTAAAAGGGTCCTGTTGAGCAAGAATGAGACCAGATATGGAAGAAATAATGCCAGCAAAAAGAAGAGGGGCAAAGTTCAGGTCTTGATACTGAAGAGGCCAGATTTAATGGGGAAGGAGAGACTGCACAACAAAAGTCTTATAGAAGTCAGCTGTTAAGTGATTTGGTTTTCTTCTTATTAAGTGATGGGAAGCAGGGAGCAATCTGAAAGAGTAGGGATCACTTAACAGAATGTGAAGGGAGTATTGAAAGAAACTTTGAAAATCTTTAACTTTTTTATTTCTTTGAGTAATATGTATATACTTCAATACTAGAAGTACCAGGTAATGAGTAGTCTGGTGGGACTCCTTTTTGAAGGATAGTGTGCAGCAAAAGCAGCAAGCTTATGGGGAGTAGGGAGGAAGACCACTAAACTCTAGAGAAAGATGCCCAAGAGCCTCCTATTGACAGTTTTAATATGTAAACTATTATCTATGCTTTGTTGTAATTTTTTTAATCTGTTAACTATTTCCCAGTGCTTTTTAATCTGGTTCTGGTTGTATGCAGGACCCCACGTAGAATCTTTCATATGTCTGGTGTATAGAATGGCAGGGTTTTTTTTATTTTTTTCTTATTTCTGTTGAAAAGGTGAAAAGGGTTACTTTCTTCCAGTCACTCAGGTTCATAATCACCATGTTGTCCTCCATTCCTTACTCTTGCCGACCTCACATATTCACTCCATTGCCATGTCATGCATGTTGAGTCTACCTCCATAACATCTCTTGCTTCCATGCCCTCCTCTGTACTCACATGACCACCCCACCCCCCACTTCAGTTCCTTATCTTCTCTCACCTGCTATTCTTGCATTAGCCTCCTTCTTTCTCTTCTCCCTCCCTGCCTTCATTTTCTTCTCATTCCAAGCCATCTTCCATATAGCCACCAAAGCAGTATTTCTAAAGCATAGGTCTAAAAGTCTCAGTCCTTTGTTCAATAGAATCCAGTGGCCTCACTGTTACTCCAGGATTGAATACAAACTCCTTGTGTGTGTACATGTGATATATAATATATATGAAGAAAGATACTATCTGCATCCAGAGAAAGAGCATATAAATAGATGTATATAATGATTTTACATACATATATGTACATATGTGTGTATATATTTCTGTCTAACGGTAGCCATCTCTAGAGCAGGGAGTGGGGGAGCGGATAAAAAGGGGGAAAAAAGTTACATGATAACTTTACTATATATTTTAAAGGAACAGTAAGTTGTACATAATAGGTTTGCGCTTCATGTACTATCATCTTTTTTTTCTATTCTACTCTATTATGGAAATGCTCATTTTGTTTCTTAAGTTCAGGATAAAATAAGCAAAATTGTTAAAAAATTATGATAATGATATGTCTATTTATTACAATACTCCCTTTGATAGCATGAATCCCTTCTCAAAACAAAGTTAAGTGTATAAAATAAAATACATGACACAAATTAAACTAATTACATTGAAATATTTTCATATACCTGTACATGTGTGTGTGAGTATGTGTGTGTATACTTATTGGGCTATGATTACTCTTTATCAGTGTTTCCCTGACATAGCCTCTTTCCCACCACCCACAGCATGAGAAGGTCCAGGTCCCTCCTCTTTCCCTATTCCTTAGGGGTTAGTTTTCCCTAAAAGCTATGCCTAAGACCTGGCAGGCCCTAGCTTCCCCAACCAACAACACATCTTGGTAGTCACTTAAAAGCATTGAAAATCCCAACCACAAGAAACTGAGTCTCTAAAATTTGGTGGAATTATGATGACCATATGCATCCACATTTCCAAATGGAGGAGTTCAGAGAAGTTAAGACACTGGATACTTGTTAAATATCTTTGTTGTGTTGGGTCAAAGTTAACTTTTAATTAACCTTTCAATCACTTGTGAATGCCTCATTTTTTTCCCAACATTGAACCTAAACTAAGAGAATGCTGGCCTTCTCCAACATACACTACACACACAGACACACACACACACACACACACATCTATGTATTTTCTCCTTCTAGTTCAGATTCTTAACTTTTTTGTGTCATGGACTCTTTTGGCAGTTTTGAACAAAGTTTTAGAAAGCATAAAATAAAATGCATAGGATACAAAAATCCCATTATATTTGAATGCGGTTATAAAAAAATTTAAGTTCATAGGTGTTGTTCAGTTATTGTTCAAGCATGTCTGACTCTTCATGATCCCATTTGAAGTTTTCTAGACAAAGATATTAGAGTGGTTTCCCATTTCCTTCTCCAATTCATTTTACAGATGAGGAAACCGAGGCAAACAGAGTTAAGTGACTTGCCCAGGGTCATACAGCTAGTAAGTGTCTGAAACTGGATTTAAACTCAAGAAGTTGAGTCTTCCTAACTACAGGCCCAACACTTTATTCACTGTGCCACCTAGCTGCCTCCTCGTAGACCTCAGGATTGTAAACTCCTGCAGGTCAAGGATTATTTTTTTAGTCTTTTCTTTATGTCACTAGCACTAACATGATGTCTAACCTATAATAAGCATTTAACAAATACTTACTGATTGTTTGGGGACCACTCAAACACAAATTTCTGTTCTTAATGTTATCCAGATCACAAGATTGGGGGTTTATTTTTCTCCCCTAAAGAGACAGCATTGGGGAATTTTAGTAGAAATGGCCCCTTACTTCCAGGTTCTGAGATGCACTTGTCTAAATTTACCAAATGTTTACTGAGTGCCACGTAAAATATATTGTGCTAAGTTGTAGGAAAAACATATGGAAAAGTATAACGAGAACATAAAGGAAAATGTTGCAGAGGACAGAGTGTTTCCTAGATGTTATACTGGTTACTCCATGATCTTGTATTATTGACTTTCTCAGGACACACTCCTCACCCAGGCTCCAGACGTTTCCACTGGCTGTCCCCCATGCCTGGAAGTCTCTTGCTTTTCATCTCTGCCTTCTGGCTTCCACAGCTTCCTTCACATCCCAAATCTTACATTCTAGAGTCTTTTCTGATCTCCCTTTTTTCTAGTACCTTTCCTTCGATGATTTTCTCTAGATTGTATTATATTACTTTGTACAGTTTGTTTGCACTTTGTTTCCATTAGATCGTGAGCTCCTAGAGAAAAAGGTTTTCTTGTCTCTTTTTTCATTTCTTAGCACATAACACAGTATTTAAACACATAGTAGGTGCTTAATAAATGTTTATTGACTAATCTGACTTATCCTGACCAGACCATGTTCATTTGGGCAGGTTTAGGAGATACATGGCCACTGTTGTTTTTTGGTTTTGGTTCTGGTTTTTTCCTGCTTCTTCCCAGTTCAAGTCTTTTGAGTAAATCTCTCTCACAAAGAGCTCCAATCTCATGAATATGCAGGTACCCATAGAGAGTAAATTCTTACCATGTAATCCAACCAATAAGGATTGAAGTAGCAGGCTGATATATGACATTCATTTTAATTGACCTCCAGAGGATTGTAAGGCATGTCCACAATGGTTCTGGAATGGCGTGTTTACTGAGGTTTCTGTGTCTTTTTTTTTATATTCTTTCCTCTTAGCCTTCTACATTGAACATCTGCCAGGGGTCATTTTCCATTGCAATACTGGGAGAGTGATAAGGAAAAGTGGAAAGACACAAGTAGACACTGCAAGCGGAAATTGTAAATCTGACTTCTATGGGATCAGGGAAACTGGGAAACTGATTTAAAGGGCGTTATAACAAGAAAATGCTGAACTAGTGTCAGATGGGGCATCAGTTGAATATAGATCGTTAGTGATAGGTTGCTAGTTGCTAGTACAGGTTGCTTTTTTATTACAGGGAGCTCAATTAGACTCATCTTGATTCATGATTCTACCAAGTAGAGAAACAGAAATACCACTCAAGAAGAAACTAGGGAACAAGCTGACGTTGATTAGGGAATGGGAAAGTATTACATCAATTGTCCTATCACCTAGTTACAGTAATGATCTCTAGGGATAGCCCCCTACATTAAGTGACCTCCCTGTCCAGGAAAGAGAAGGCATAGGGGCTATCTCTGCCAGCTGAAGAGGATAAGAAATGGGAGGATCTGTGTTGCCAAGGTTGGAAGTATCTCACTGTCTTCCCTCACCAATGGTCACAAACTAGTGAAATGATAAAGGAAACAATAAATTAAGTTCCCATTTTTATCTATTTACCTGACTGCCATTTCAAAACAAATGTTGTGAAATTGCTCTGCTACGTCAAAAATAGAGAGCCATTTATAGCACCACTAGCTGGTTCCTTCAGGTCCAAAGGTAGCTCAATTCTGTACAAAAACAAAACAAAACAAAACAGATATCCTTTGTTTCTCTCCTAGTTCTGTGTTTGTTATTAAAATCTCATACTTCTATAGTTTGAAAAAAGATAAAAAACAAATTACTTTCCTCAAAGCTAAATTCATGCTACATCTCTCCTGTGCGATCGTCTCCCAAACACATGCAATGAAAACTCATGAGGATATTCCCCCATGAGAACTTCTTTTTTTCTGTGATGAGGCAGACAGAATTATACTAAAATAGAAGCAGAAATTGCTGCCAGTAATCCTGATGAGAGAATATGGACTTTTTACCTTCCAGAGTCCAACAGAAGGAACCTGGGTGCCTGTACTAGTGTTTGTGTACAAGTCTTTATTTGCAGGCTTCATTTTCTGTCAGGAGAGAGAGTAAGAGTTGGGTGAGACCTCACTGTGGCAAAGAAGTGCAGAGTAGCTTTAGGAAATCTGTTTAAGTAATTTTTCACTATGTAACCGTCTTCCCTGGGGAGACAAGGGTGAGGCTATGTCACAAATGGTGTTTACTTGGTAATACCTTCCTAGCTATTCTCCACTGGTTGTAAGAAATTGAGGGTGTCTTATAGCCATCTGTAAAATATTTTTTTCAGGATTTTTAATATTTATTTTTTCCAATGACATGTAAAAGCAAATTTTAACATTTTTTAAAAATTATGACTTCTAAGTTTTTTTTCTCTCCACTCCAATCCCCCTCATTGAAGAAGTAAGCCATTTGATATAGGTTATACATTACAGTCATGTAAATCATATTTCATATTAGTCATGTTAAAAAAAAATCCTCCCCACAAAATAAAACAAGAAAAACAAAGAAGTTTTAAGAAGTATGGTTTGATTTGCATTCGGACTCTTTTTTTCTGGAGGTGGATAACATTTTTCATCCTAAGTCTCTTGAAACTGTGCTGGACCATTGCATTGCCGAGAATACTCAAATTATTCACACTTGGTCATCATTACAGTATTGCAGTACAAAGTACTCCTGGTTCTGTTCACTTCACTTTGCAGTTCATGTAAGTCTTTCTAGATTTCTCTGAAAGCATCCTGCTTGTCATTTTTTATAGCGCAATTGTATTCCATCACAATCACAACTTGTTCGGCCATTCTCCAATTGATGAATATTCCCTCAGTGTCTAATTCTTTGCCACCACAAAAAGAGCTTCCTTAAATATTTTTATACATGTAAGTCCTTTTCTTCTTTTTTTCTTTCAAAAAATTTCTTTGGGATTCAAAGCTAGTGGCACCATTACTGGGTCAAAGTATATGTGGTTTTATAACCTTTTTGGGTATAACTACAAATTATTGTCCAGAATAGTAAGATCAGTTCACAGGTCCACCAACAGTGCTTTAATGTCACAATTTTTCCACATCCCCTCCAACATTTGTCATTTTTCTTTTCTATAGTATTAACCAGTCTGATAGATGTGAAGTGGTATCTTAGAGTTATTTTAGTTTCCATTTCTCTAATAGGGATTTAGAGAACTTTTTATCAGTGTTTTAAAATTTAATTTGTTTTCAGTTTTCAACAATCACTTTCATAAGTTTTAAATTTTCTCCCCTTCCCTCTCCTCTTCTTCCCTGAGACTGCATGCAATCTTATATGGGTTCTATGCACACATTCTTATTAAACATATTTTTTAATATAAATTTATTTATTTAACTTTTTACATTCATTTTCACAAAATTTTGGGTTCCAAATTTTCTCCCCTTTTATGCCCTCCCCCCACCCCAATACACCAAGAATTCTAATTTTCCCTATCACCAATCTGCCCGCTCTTCAATCATCCCTCCCTTCTCTTGTCCCCATCTTCTCTTTTGTCCTGTAGGGCCAGATGACTTTCTATTCCTCATTAACTGTATGTCTTATTTCCTAGTAGCAACAACAATACTAACCAGTTGTTCCTAAAACTTTGAGTTCCAAATTCTCCCCATCCCTCCCTCCCCACTCATTCCCTTTGGGAAGGCAGGCAATTTCAATATAGGCCATATTTGTGTAGTTTTGCAAATGACTTCCATAATAGTCGTGTTGTGTAAGATTAACTGTATTTCCCTCCATCCTATCCTGCCCCCCATTGTTTCTATTCTGTCTTTTGATCCTGTCCCTCCCCAAGTGTTGACTTCATATTGCTCCCTCCTCTCATTGCCCTCCCCTTCCATCATCCCCCTCCACCTTGCTTATCTCCTTCTCCCCCACTTTCCTGTATTGTAAGATAGGTTTTCATACCAAAATGAGTGTTCATTTTATTCCTTTCTTTAGTCAAATATGATGAGGGTAAACTTCTTGTTTTTCAGCTCTCCTCCTTTTCCCTCCACTAAAGTCTCCTGCTTGCCTCTTGAATGAGATACAATTTACCCCATTCCATTTCACCCTCTTTCCTCCCACTACATTTCTCTCTCACCATTTACCTTAATTTCTTTTAAGATATGGTCCCATCTTATTCAATTCACTCTGTGCTCTCTGTCTCTGTATGTGCGTGCATGTGTGTATGTGTGTATGCATCCACGCATGTACATGTGTGTGTGTGTGTGTGTGTGTGGTCCCACCAACTACCCAGATACTGAAAACTTTTAAGAGTTACAAATGTTGTCTTTCCATGTAAGAATGTAAACAGTTCACTTTTGGTAAGTCCCTTATGATTCTCTTTGCTGTATACTTTTTCATGCTTCTTCTCATTCTTGTGTGTGAAAGTCAAATTTTCTTTTCAGCTCTGGTCTTTTCATCAAGAATGCTTGAAAGTCCCTTGTTTCATTGAAAGATCATATTTTCCCCTGAAGTATTATACTCAGTTTTGCTGGGTAGGTGATTCTTGGTTTCAGTCCTAGTTCCTTTGACTTCTGGAATATCCTATTCCATGCCCTTCGATCCTTTAATGTAGAAACTGCTAGATCTTAAGTTATCCTGATTGTATTTCCACAATACTGGAATTGTTTCTTTCTAGCTGCTTGCAAGATTTTCTCCTTGACCTAGGAATTCTGGAATTTGGCCACAATGTTCCTAGGAGTTTCTCCTTTTGGATCTCTTTCAGGTGGTGATTG
This sequence comes from Bettongia penicillata ogilbyi, assembly GCA_023548195.1. Lineage (NCBI taxonomy): Eukaryota > Metazoa > Chordata > Mammalia > Diprotodontia > Potoroidae > Bettongia > Bettongia penicillata. Next base: position 510,344 of record JAJHZJ010000326.1, read on the forward strand.
ATGGATTCTTTCAATACTTATTTTGCCCTCTGGTTGTAGACCTCCATAATTTCATGGAAGATGATGTCTAAGCTCTTTTTTTGATCATGACTTTCAGGTAGTCCCATAATTTTTAAATTGTCTCTCCTGGATCTATTTTCCAGGTCAGTTGTTTTTCCCATGAGATATTTCACATTCTCTTCCATTTTTTCATTCTTTTGGTTTTGTTTGGTGATTTCTTGGTTTCTCAGAAAGTCATTAGACTCCATCTGTTCCATTCTAATTTTGAGAGAACTATTTTCTTCAGTAAGCTTTTGAACCTCTTTTTCCATTTGACTAATTCTGCTTTTGAAAGCATTCTTCTCCTCATTGGCTTTTTGAACCTCTTTTGCCAATTGAGTGAGCCTATTTTTCAAGGTGTTATTTTCTTCAGCATTTTTTTGGGTCTCCTTTACCAAGATATTGACCCATTTTTCATGCTGTTTTTGCATCTCTCTCATTTCTCTTCCCAGTTTTTCCTCTGCCTGTCTAACTTGATTTTCAAAATTCTTTTTGAGTTCTTCCATGGCCTGAGCCCACCGGACATCCACCTGGGATGCCTGGGATACAGAGGCCCCAACCTCCACATCTTTCCCTGATGGTAAGAATTGTTCCTTGTCTTCAGAATTGAAAGGCGGGAACATCTGTACCCCATCAAAGTAGCTTTCTATAGTCTTATTTTTCTTCCCTTTTCTGGGCATTTTCCCAGCCAGTTACTTGACATCTGAGATTCCTGTCCACCCCTGCCTAGATCCACCCAGCTAGTGCTTGGAGTCTGAGATTCAAATGGGCTTTCCATGGCAGGTGTGGCTGCTATTCAATGTGAGCTTAAGTTCTGGTGCTTCGATGGGGGTAGGGCCACCTCTCAGGCTCAATTCCCTCAGGGGCTTTATGCAGAGACCTTCAGTAATGGAGCAGGTGGGGGCAGGGCCACCTCCCAGGCTCAGTCCCCTCAGGGGGTTTATGCAGAGACCTTCGGTAATGGCCCTGAACTTCTGCCTGCTGCTCCGGTAGTCCCGGGAGGCCGCTGCCTCTGCTGCCTCTGCTGCTGCCTCTGTCGCTGCCTCCCAAGGGGGCCCAAGTCACGGAGATACCCCGCTCCCCTCTCGGCCAGCCCAGACGTCTCTCTCACTGACCTGTAGCATCTGTGGGAGGAGGGACCTTCTCAGCCTCCGGAGGTTCCATCCCTGAAGTCTGCTCGGATCTGCTCCTCTGGGGCCGCATGGCCAGGGCAGCACAGGGGTGGACTCCACTGTCCGGAGTGCGACAGACCCCTGGGGACAGCTCTCCAGGGCTCTCTGGAATGGAGATCTTTTCCACGGTGTTTCTGCGTGCCTTGCAGTGCTCCAGAATTTGTGGGGAGTTCTTTTTGCAGGAAATATATGGGCTGTGGCTTCGGAGCTAGCATACGTGAGTCTTTCTACTCCGCCATCTTGGCTCCTCCCCCTTATTAAACACATTTTCACATTAGTCGTGTTGCATAGAAGAATTAAAACGAATGAGAGAAACCGTGAGAAAAACCAAAATAAAATAAAACATGACACAAGAGAAAATGATCTACTTCATTTTGCCTTCTGATTCCATAGTTCCTTCTCTGGATTAGAGCATTTTTTCATATAACTATAGATACCTTTTATTTCTTCATCTGAAAACTGCAAGTTCTCATCCTTTGACCATTTATCAATTGGAGAATGACTTATTTCTTACAAATTTGACTCATTTCTCTACATATTTGAACAAGATCTTTATCAGAGAAACCTGCTATAAAATTTTTTTCACAGTTATGATTACAGTGTGTTTTCCTCCATCCTATCTTGTCTCCTGCTTATCTTTCTCTCTCTCTTATTTCACCCTGACCTTCTTCAAGTGTTTTGCTTCTAACCACTGCATTCCCCAATCCACCCTCTCATTCCCCTTTCTCTTATTCTGTTCCCTTTCCACTTCCCTGTAGGGTAAGATGGGTTTATATACCCAACTGAGTGTGTTCTGATGAAAGTAAGGTTCAAGTGTTGTCTGCCACCCCCTCTGCTTTCTCTTCCACTATAAAAGCTCTTTCATGCCTCTTTTATGTGAGATGATTTACCACATTCTACCTCTTTCTTCCTCTTTCTTTCAGTACATTCTTCCTTCTCATCCCTTAATTTTATTTTTTTAGATGTCATCCTATCATAGTCATACCTCTTTCTCACATTTTAATTTTTTTAGATATAATGCCATCATAGTCAACTCATGTCTACATCTTCTGTCTATGATAAAGTTCTTGGGAGTTATAAGTATCATCTTTCCATGTAGGAATGTAAATAATTTAACTTTATTGAATTTCTTATAGTTGATCCTTCCTGTTTATTTTTTTGTGCTTGTCTTGAGTCTTGCACTTGAAAGTCAAATTTTCTATCCAGCTCTAGTCTTTTCATCTGGAATGCATGAAAGTTCTCAATTTCATTAAATTTCCATTTTATCCCTGAAAGATTATACTCAGTATACTGACTAGGTGATTTTTGGTTGTACTCCTAACTCCTTGCCTGTTGGAATATCATATTCCAAGCCTTTGAATTCTTTAATGTAGAAGTTGCTAAATCTTACATATGACTTACATTGACTATGGCTGTATGATATCTGAATTGTCTCTTTCTGACTGCTTGCAATATTTTCTTCTTGACTTGAGAGCTCTGGAATTTGTCTATAATGTTCCTGGGAGTTTTCATTTTGGGATCTTTTTCAGGAGATTATCAGTACATTCTTTTCATTTCTATTTTTCCTCTGTTTCTAAGATATCAGAGCAGTTTTCCTTGGTAATTTCTTAAAATATGATGTCTAGGCTCTTTTTGTGATCATGGCTTTTAGAAAGTCTAATAATTCTTAAATTTTGCCTCCTTGATCAAAATACATCGTCAGCTTCTTTCCAATGAGATAGTTCACATTTTCTTCAATTTTTTCATCCTTTTGATTTTGTTTCAGTGTTTTTTTGTGGGTCATCAAGCTTCATTATTTTCTTCAATGAGCTTTCTCTTTCATTTGGCCAAATCTACTTTCTAAGAAATTCTTCAGTGAATTTTTGTATATCTTTTTTCCATTTGGCTTATTCTGTTTTTTAAGGAATTCTTCTCTTCAGTGGATTTTTGTGACTCTTAAAATTGGGCCAATTCTGTTTTCTAAGGTGTTATTTTCTTCTATTATTTGTGCCTCCTTTACCAAACTATTGATTCTCTTTTTATGATTTTTTTTTGCATCACCTTCATTTGTTCCCCAATCTTTTCCTCTACCTCTCTTATTTCATTTTTTTAAAATTTTGAGCTCTTCCAGGAAATATTTCTGGGCCTGAGACCAATTTACATTTTTCTTTGAGGTTTTGGACTTTGTTTTTTCTTTAATTTTGTTGCCTTCTTTTGAGCTTATGTTTTGAGTTTTCTTTCTTTGGTCAAGTTCTTTTGTTGTTGTTTGATCATTTTTTATGTTTGTTTATTTACTTTTGTTTATTTACTTTTCAGTTTGTTTATTTACTTTTGACTTTATGTTAAAGTTGAGCTCTGCTCCCAGGGCAGAGGAGGGCACTGATCCAAGCTTCAGATTTTTCATGCTGCTGTTTTCAGAGCAAGTTCTTGAGGTACTTAAGTTTTCAATTTTTCCAAGGTGTTATGATCTAAAAAGAGGTGTGGTCACTGCTCTCCTGGCCTGTGCTCTGTGTCTGTGAGTGACCATAAGCACTCTTTTCTACCCTGGAACTGTGATCATGATCCCCATTTTCCTGTGCCCACATGCTCTAGTGTACTAGTACTCCTCCTCACCCTGGAATTGTGACCCAGAACTGTGTATGGGCAATGTAACAGAGTCCTGCACCTAGTGCTAGCAAAGGGTTCCCTGAAATATTCTTCTGACCAGTTGTCCAACCTCCTTACCTTCTGTGGGCTAAGAGCTTTCACTCATTTCCAAGGCCTGCTGCCATCTTGCTGGGTGTTGCTTATACTGGCCTGTGCTCTACTCTCACTCTGATGACACAGATCTTTCCTGTTTCACTCCATCCTTTTGTTCATTTCTGCTGCTCCAAAATTCATTTGGGGCACTATTTTAAAGTTGTTTTGAAAGGAATTAGGAAGAGCTCAAGCAAGTCCCTACTTTTCTCCACCATCTTGGTTTTACCTCTTGTAAAAAAAATTTTTAAGTCCATACAAAGTGACTAAACTGGACATTGAGGTCAATAATAGTTATGACTCAGTTGAGAATCAAATGATAGAAGAAGACCATGCCCCTCCTACTTAGGGGAGAAAAAAAATGGTTTACTGTCATATACTCTGAAATGTAGAATATAATTTTCTCTCCAAGTTCAACAAAAAAATATTGCCATCTGGTTCATCTATTTCTAATACAAACTATGCTATATTTAAATTAACTGGAATCAAGCTCTCTAAACAGAGGGCTCAGAAGGACCACTGTACCTAAATAGAAAGATCAGAAATATTTCTGGTTTTTCCAGCAATCAGATTCTGTTCAGTCAATCAACATGGGTTGCAAAGTTATTAAAAGGAAAATGATTACCTGCCAAGGTGGGTAGAGATTGAAATCTATCTCAATGGAGAGGATATACCCAAGCCATTGAAATTCGGCATCATTGAAGAATAACTTACTTTCTAAGGAAAGATACATAGATAAATAAGACAGCATCCTAGCTCTCAAGTAGCTTACAGTCTAATGAAGGAGATAAATGAAGGAGAAAAAAGTACTTTGGACATTGGGGTAATCAGGACAATATTTTTCTTCACATAAACTTTTTCAACATTTATTTGGGGATAAGAAAGAGGGACTATTCAAGGATAGAAGGCTTCAAGAGGAGAGAGACTCAAGGCCACTAGGATCTAATGTGCAGAGAGACCCTAAGAAACTATGATTCCATTGCTGGGTAAACTAATGACTGGATTGTATAGGGGTGAGGACTTAGAAGAAGAAAGAGAACCATTTCATAAATTCCAATTGGACATAATAATTCTTGCTAACTGGATGCTAACCTCAGATGTTTCTATGCTGCTAAAAGAGTGCAAGTAATATCATCTCCTTCTAAATTTTGTGCCTGGAGGAAAACCCAGTCATCTTGCCTTAGTTATGGCTCTGGAAAAGACAAATGAGCACAAATTACCATAATAAAAATAGAAACAAGTACATAAGAGAAAGAAAGCAGCATATTTTAAAGAAAGAAAGATGATTTCTGGTTAGGGAAGGAGGTGAAGTTGAAAAGATATACTATCTTAGAGAAGGCATTTGAATATAAGAACCAGGCAACTTGAAAGTACGGTCTTTGAATTATAACAGAGGAACCATATAGAGGTCAAAATAAGAGCTTCTAGCAGTTATGGGGGATCTGATATACTTCTTGCCCCAACTGTCACCACCTGTCATAGGAGCCCATATTAGGGGTCAGACCACAGGCAGGTGCACTGATGAAAGAGAGCACTGTTGGCACCCAGAGTCCCCTATACCTTAGCAGGGGAAAGTGATGTCAAGCCCTTGAATAATTTCCCTGTCACCAAATCCATATCTTAAAAATAGCACTCCCAAAAGACCTCTTCTCACAATGAAAAAGTCCCTGCTGAATACAGTGCTGTCAGGTTTTCAAAAACACTGGGTTTGAGGTATTAAATCCTCACAAGATTTGTTCACTAAATTCTCTGGGTTTGAAATAAAGTCCAATTTGTGCAAGAACATTAGAGGCCACCTAGGGAGGGGATTCTCCTTTTGAGATGTTCAGGAATTTTTTTTTTTAAGTGGGAAATGAAAGTTGCCCTCTACACCCTCTTTTGTTTCCCTAGATTTCAGATGAATAGGGGGAAGAAGAGAAATGCCTCCAATACATTGGGGACCCAGTTGTCAGTGGCTCATTGTAAGTCAGACCGTTTTTCCTGAAGCTGTGAAGAAACCCGAGGTTTCACAATATTGCATAAGGAGTTTACCAGAACAAAGTTTGTATAGGAGAAGGAGGTATAGTGAGCAAGACGGGGAAAGAGAACAAATCAGTGGGGATTATTAAATCACTCACACATCTTTGCTACTGAAAAGAAAGCTCTCCTTCCTTCTATGAGTCTGTGATTCCACTAATCAGCACCTCTGGATTGTTAACACATTTGTAAAGGAGCTGAAGCTTAAAAAAGAAAAGAAAAGAAACAAGTCCCTTCTTGAATATTCTGTTCTCTGTCTATTGCCTCCAGGATGGGGGAGGGGAAAGTCCAACCATCACATGAAAATGGTTTTCATCATCTGCAAAATTTGATGCCCCAAATAGTCCCATTGTTGCCATAGCAACTAGCATTTATTCCCTCCCCATTCCCTCTCCACCACCCCCCACCCCTTTGCATATTGCTGCATATTTCTATCATCTCTTTCCAGGCACACTTCATAAACACGACTGCATAATAAAGAATGTTATCACCAATGACTTACAATCCAGCTGCTACAACTAAGATATGAAGTGGCAGGGAAATACAATTTCATGCAGCTAGGACAACAGATTGATTGGGTGCCCTTCAAATGTGATGCCACATCTTTAAGTCAGTCCAGATTCAGAAATAAAGTTGATCTCGTCTTTTTCCCAGTCACCATAGACAATAAATGTTGAAGATAATGCCTGGGAGCCTCATTATGGCTGGAACAATCTTGCCCTGAGACAGGGATTATTCCCACACACTCTTTCTCTTGCTCCTTTCCTCATTCGCCTCCCCTCCTCCCTCTTGTCAGAAGACCAAGGCTCCAGGATGTGTGCCTTTTTGAATTAATAATCCTCTCTCTCCTAGGATTACTCCTGCTCCAATTGCTAGAAGCAGTGGAAGGGGGTGAGGGGTGTATGGTACAGATGTAGATAAAGTGAAATCCTTCACAGCCATAATCATCTTCTCAAGTTTACTTTGGGAAATAGAGTTAATTTTTTATGCCTTAGCCTTCAGTTCCCTGCTAGAGTTAATGCAACAACAGAGGGCTTCTCAATTTGTTCAAGAAGAGATAGTGAGCAGTCCAGATTTGGCTCTGAGCTGTTTCCATGATGCCAAGAGATTGGTGACCCTAAAGTTGCTCAAATTCTCTTTTTTAAAAAAAATGGTTGTTTGCAGCTAAGCCTCAGTAAATCCACCTTTTATTTCTCTTTCCCAGTTTAATGTGATAGACATCATGGGGGAATAAAAAGAAAATGTAATTCACAGTTACTAATTATTATTAAATTTGACAATCAAGTTAGAGGAATATATATATGTTAATACGAAATCAAATCCAAGGTACACCTTGGAGTTTCTCTAAGAACCAACTCTTCTCTGAGCCTCACAACCACTAGCAGGATGTCTAGAAGAGGTTTATGCATTAACCAAAAAAAAACCATTTTTTTTCTGTGCCACCAGAGAAGAGACCAGGATAGAAAAAAGACTAGACAACCTAAAACTAGGAGCAATCACAGTTTTGTCCCTGTGAATACAAAATTTTGGGAGCACTCATAGAACTCTAAGCCTTCACCAATTAGAAACAATGGAGCTTAGCATCTAGTTAGCAAGAATATTTTTTTAAACTGTTTTATTGGTGCCTTTTATTTTTACATCACAGTTATTTCTAGGTCTATACCACTATCCCACCCTCTCCCCTATCAAACCCTTCTTTGTAACAAACAAACAAACAGAAAACCTCATTAAACAGACTACCTGACAGTGGCTCTGACAGTCTCCTTTTGTGTATCTCCCCCATACTGCTGTCAAAGGGAGACAACTATGTTCCCTTAATTGTTCTCTAGCACCATTTCTTTTTTGTTTTCTCAGTCTCTCAGAGCTCAGGTTTCTTCTTGTGATTTTTCTCCTGTCTTTGTAGCAGGAATTATTACATTTCTATACCAGTTGACTTTTGCTTTACGTTGTTTCCAGCTTTTGTTGTAGCTGTTGTTACCACAGAGTCCCGTTGAAACTGTTTCCATCTTTGAACTTCTTGGGGTATATGTCTAGTAGAGGGATTAATTCAGGCAAAAAGTATGAAGTAATGTCACACATTTGCATAATTCCCAATGGATAGCCAAAATGAATGGATCGATTCACAGCTCTACCAACAGTGTGAGTATTTCTTTCTTCCCACAACTCCTCCAGCACTCATTTTTGTTTTCTTAGTCAATTTTCAGGATGAGAGGTGAAAACTCAGAATTTTAAAATTTGTATATTTCGTATTATTATTGATTTGGAACAAGTTTTCAAATGGCATCAATGCAATTTATAATTTGCAATTCTCTCAAAAACTGTTCATATCTTGTCATCACTTATCTTTGAGGAATGGCTCTTGGTTATTCCTTTTTTGTGTCCTTGAGTATCAAGATAGTGCTGGAAACACAACTAATGGTTCATAAACTCTTCCTGTTGATTCAATTCAGCAAATGTTTGTGGAAATAAATATGATATTAAGCTATACAGAGAGGAAAACTATCAGGACTAAATAGTAACCTTTTGAAACTAGGTGTGAAAGTACTGTTATCCTTGCTGAAACTGGAAGTTGAATCTTATTTCAAGACTATTATCTTCCTTTCCAGTAGGAAACTGGTGGAGTTTGCTAGTCTTGTCCATGGAGACCCAAATTTTACATTTGTGTGTATTTGGATTCATTATCTTTCAGGGTTTACCCACATAGAGCAAAATGAGTGTAAGAAGCCAGAGACTCCAGCCAATAGCTGCTGCAATCCAACCATCTTCACCCATTCCATGCTAACAGCATTGGGCAATCTTAGAGCAGAAATCTACATTAGAGCACCGTGCTATATATGCCAACTCTGACACCAGAGAAGGAGCCATTGAGGAGTTGTGTGTTTCTGCTAAGCAAGTTGTGTAGAAGGACGCAGACAGGAGGACAAGGCTGATGGGAATGTAGATTACAGATGAAAGCTGCTTCACGGTAGATATGGGAAGCACCTGTGCAGACTGCCCTCCTACCACTTGTCCTCTGGAAACCTTGAAAATGACTCTCGAAGATCCGTTAGCAAGAATAATTAGCCCCATATCCTCACCAGGTGAGTTTCTCCCCATTCCAGCTCTGCCCTACTCTTTCCTCTGGGCCAGTCTTATCAAAAATAGCCTTCTACCTACATGTACAAAAATATTTGTAGCAGCTCTTTTTGTGGTGGCAAAGAAATGAAAGTTAAGGGAATACCCATTAAGTGGGGAATGGCTGAACAAGTTACGGTATATGAATGTAATGGAATACTATATATAGTGCTATAAGAAATGATGAGCAGGCAGATTCCAGAAAAACCTTGAAAGATTTACATGAACTGATACTGACTAAAGTGAGCAGAACATTGTACACAGTAACAGCAACATTGATCAACTATGATAGACTTAGCTCTTCTCAACACTACAATGATCTAAGGCAATTCCAAAAGACTCATGACAGAACATGCTATCTACATTCAGAGAAAAAACAATGGGATCTGAATGAAAACCAAAAGCATACTATTTTCACTTTTTTTTGGTTTTTCTTTCCTTCATGGTTTCTCCTTTTTCTTCTTTTACAGCATGTGTAATGTGGAAATATATTTCGTATAATTGCTTCTTACCATCTTGGAGAGGGGAGAGGAAGGGAGGGAGAAAAAATTTGGAACTCAAAATCTTATGAAAAATGAGTAATGGTGTACATAGCAACAGCGCCATAACACAATAACCAACTTTGATAGACTTAGCTCTTCTCAGCAATGTAATGATCTAAGACAATTTCAAAGGACTCATGATAGAAAATGCTATCCATATCCAGAGGAAGAACTATGGAATCTGAATGCACATCAAAGTATACTATTTTGTCTTTCTCTTTTTTGTTTCTTCTTTCTCTTGATTTCCCCCCTTTGTTCTAATTCTTCTTTACAACATGACTAATGTGGAAATGTGCTTAATAGGATTGTACATGACCTATGTCAGATAACACACTATCCTGGGGAGGGGAAAGGGGAAGGAAGGGAAGAAAATTTAAAACTCAAAATCCTATAAAAATGAATGTTGAAAACTAAAATAAATATTTTTTTAAAAAATGAATGATGAAAACTATCTTTACATGTAATTGGAAAAAATAAAGTTCTATTTTTTAATTGAATTATTATCTTTCTAGGAATTCCGTGTATCCTATTTTCTTGCAGCCTACAGCAATATGTTTAGTTTCTATCATTTCACTGCATAATCTGTATCAACTAATAAGTCCAGGTTATTTAATGACATCTTCCTATAAATATAGTGGAAATGATGACAGTGAACCACTATCTTAAATTCTTCCATTTCTATAAACAAATCTGCATGACTCCACCATTTGTTCAATGTCTCCTTGGTAACATACTATAATGGAGGGAGGTGGGGCTATGGTTGCAATACTCCACCTAGATGAAGTGAGGGAGCTTGCTCCTGGATAGGCATGCTGACTGGTAATGTCTTGGAGAAATCTGAAGCATGCACAGACATTCTGCAACTGATTCTGGTGTACTACCCTCAGGGTGAAGAGGAGCCTCTTTGATTGATATGGAGTTGTAACTGGGGTGCATTCAAAGAGGCAATGACTTTCTTGGCATAGGCTTTTCTCTGGATTTTCTGGAATAAGAGAAGAACAAGCTGTTGAAGGTCTCTAGGCAGGCAAAGGGACTTTAACCCTCTCTCCCCAAGAACCTGCACGAAGCCCAGAGGACATGATCCATGCTGTTGTTTCTATCTCGTTTCCATTATTTTCTGCTTCTAGGGGAAGGAGATGAGAGACAACGATGATCTTATGAGCTTCAGAAAGTCAGAAGAATGGGCCAGTCAAGGTCAAGGAATAAAATCCATTCTGGTTTATAGCCAGTCAGTCCAAAAGAGATGCCCAGAAGAACCCCCTTTAAACCAGTGGTAGTTGAGACCCACACTCATCCAACAGCTAGTCTGTACTTGGACCTGAATTTCCTGGGGTAAATACTATGCAGAAACTGAGTTAAGTCTGAGCTCACTGTCCCTGGGAACTATAGCAGGCACTGGCGAACTATGTCCCATGGGTGAAATCCACTCTGTTGCCAGTTTTTGTATGACCTGAAGCTAATAATGTTTTTTTCATTTTGAAATAAAGTTTTATTGTATTTTAAAATGTAAAAACCACTCAGCTTGCTATACAAAAAAAAGGCAACAGTATGGATATGGCCCTTTGTTGACCCCTATGCTATGGGGCCACTAGATTTGGCAGGGGTAGAGGTGGATGAGGGACAGATGGAATGTTTGTACTTATGATCTTGCTATATCTTCAAAGGAAAATTCCTTTGTATAAAGGTAATAGATGTTAATTGAGTAATGGCACTGGAAGGTTCATTTCATGCTAATATTGAATCGAAATTATAAGGACCTGAACCTAATTCAAGTCTAGGACAAAACAATTGGCACAGTCATGCAGTATCCAGACAAAATGAGGCACTCTTAGATCACTGAACTGTTAACAAAAACACATTCATTTAATCATAATAAGGGGAAGATATTCAACATGGATATGCATCAAAAACACCCCAAACTGATTCAGGTGAGGAAAGTCACTCAACCGCTGAGCTGTCCATTGAGATCTGTCAGCCAGGTCTCCAAGGAAGTCTGAAGTTCCTCATGATTGTTTTGTATTCAGCTAACCAAGCAGTGACATCAACACTTACATTCCCTGAGCCAATCAAATTTCAAGGATAGTTTTTAATAAATTTTAAGGGGCAAAAGTGGCATTTCTTGCATGGGCATGAGCTAGTTACAACACTGCTCCCACTTACCTCCACTTCCTCTCTATCTTCTAATTTCTTTGCTTCCCAATCTTCTATAGTATGATTTTTTTTGATGTTGAATTGTTTATTTTGTCGTTTGCGTGGCTCTGACTCCTGGTATTCCCATAGTAGGAATGATATTCTTTTCTAGGAAATTATGTTACACATGATAAAAGCTAAGCTAACACAGAACAGGTTCAAGAAAGTCTAGACAGTGACACTCAAGCTGAGTTACAAAGTAAGTCAAGTTCTAAAAATCAGAAGGATGGAGTCCAGTATGTACATAGGAAAAAGCCTAGGCAAAGAAACTGAAGAAGAAGATGGAAGGCTATGTTCAGGGTAGAATACAGAATGTGTGCAGGAGAGCCTAGAAAGGTAAACTAATGCTAGACACACATCTCTTGGGCCTTTTCTCTCAAGCATTCATGATGCTCCCTCTCTCTGCAAATGGAAAACAACATCTGTTTATCCTTCCCCTTCTTTGCATGGGTTTTCCAAATCATAATACAAGAAGTTTTAGACGAAGGCAGAAAGATTTTGAGAGAAAAAGAAAACTATTTAATATCCTAGCCTCTCATTCAGAAGCCCCTTAAATTGAAAAAGAGGGTGGGTCAGGGGGAGAGAAGAGTTGTTTTCCAAGCCCTTCGCACATGGAGGGGGAAGTTCAAGAGAATAGAATTACTTTTAATTTTCTTTCAATGCCAGCCTTGGGTGGGGAATTCCATTTATCTTTTTCACCTTGAGTAAATAGGGAAAGAAAAATCAACTTTGTATTCCAGAGATGATGAAGGTCTCCGTAGGACAGGAAGTTCACATTTAATTTTTTTTCACCTAAAACCTTAAGCCCCTAATGCCATAAAATATCTATATAGACCCCTATCAAATGATTGGGTCACATAATCTATGGGAAGATTAAAAAAAGGAAAATTGTGCAGAAAAGTGGCATCTTGTCTGTCTCCCTCCCCCTCCCCTTGCTCTCCCTCTTCTGCCCATGTTTTTGTCATTCCAGGTCAAACGTCTGCTCCTCACTTCATAATTTTGCAAAGTGATAAATGCCCCCATGCACCAACTCCCACATACTGCATTTCATTCCCTGTCAATCTAAGGGAGAGCAAATCCACTCTGCTGCCATCCTTTGTCCTACAGAAAAGCCCTGATGTGGAGAATTTGTCTCCCTACTGCTTGTCACACTGCTCATGAAGGCCCATGAATCAAACAGGACTACACATTAGCTCCCATGTCAGATCACTAAGAGCAGGGGGACTTTGATCTCTGTAGGAAGAGAGCTTGGGGTACTGGACAAAGAACATCGTGATTTACTCAAACAAGGATGACTCAAACGAGGATTCTTGCCAACCCTAGTGCAGTTATTATAATAGAAAAATAGTTGTAGAAACAAGGAATATTTTCTAAGACTTGCTACAATTGAATCCTTTCCCTCCAAGCACCTCAAGGAACTTTTAACTTCCCTCAGCCTCACTTTCCCCTGAAGAATCAATCCTCCAAAACCTATGTATTGTTTGGGAGTGACCTGAGTCTAGGAAAAGCTACAGGTGTACAGTACTCAGTAGATGTTCTATTGTTTATAATTTCATTGCCTTTTTAAAAGTGAGTAAAAGCACTGAATACATTATAAACCTATCTGTTTGCATGGGTTACCAACTCCAAAAGGTGACTAGGGTTTAGTGAACTATAGCTGACTGAGGGAAGAGACATATTTATGGTGGGTGGGAGCCCAGAGCTATTCTGATTGGGTACGTTCAGACTGACTATGCAAGATGGTACAGTTATGGAATAAGTGGTGGAACCTGGGCATACGTCATCCAGTTCTTCAAAGAATCATCGACATTTCTCCAGCATTCCCTTTCAGTATAACGAAGACTTGAAGCAAGCTTTCTGTTGAACAAGACCATCTGGGGGTTAAAAGAGCTTTGGAATTGGAGGCAGAAACTTGAGATTTAAGTCCTAGTTCAACTGTTTGTGGCTTTGGGCAGATACTTTCATCTCTCTGGGATTTAGAGCACTTCTAGTCTACCCTCCTCCCTTTACAGAGGAGGAAATTGAGGCAAGGGACTTATGGCTTGTTCATGGTCACACAGCTAGTAAGTATCTAAGCTAGGATTTTAATCCCAGTTTTCTTGACTCCATATCTGCTATACTATGCTATATCCTAATTGAATTAATGTCCTTTCCAACTTTAACAGCCTATGAGATTATGTTCCATGATTATTAACTGGAAGGTTCATATCCAGGAGCTGGACATTGTGGAAATTTCCCTGGCCCTCTGAAGGAGATGACTCTAGAAGTGCCTGGACTGAACTGTAATAATTCTTCCTTGACACAGTAAAAGTGCAGAGAATTAATTTCTATTCAATATTACCTCTTACAGGCAAATGGAAAATGCCCTTGGGCTAAACTGCATATGTAAATTCTGCAAAAGATATGAAGCCAGGGTTCCCAACCTGTAATATGCATACTCCCAGGGGGTACAAGAAACTTGTCAAGAGGATGTGGGAGATATTTGGTAAATAACTATATTAACCTCTTGAAACAGTCTAAAAGTAGTGGCTTGGGGAGGAAGCGGGAATGAGTTATTGGATAACAGTGAAAAGTCAGGGCCCAGTGAGAAAGGGATGGAACATTATGGTGCATCTGAAAAGAAAAAAATTTAAGATACATTTGAAGGAATAACTCCAACTGACAAAAATCAAATTAATGAGATTCGGATACAAAAATTTTTTTCATACTGAGATGGAAAAAATTCAGCAAAAATAACCCAATGAGAGATGAAACAATTATCTCTAAAATAACCAGAATCTTCAACTTGATTTCTCATCAATGTAGTTGCAAAATTTTTGATGAAACCTTGGAGAAACATATCCCATTCTTACTAAATGTGCTCACGGGCTTTATTTTCTTTTATGATAACTTCTCTCTATGAATCAGGATTCTCAGTCTTGTTCACAATGAGATCTAAAAGGAAAAAAAAACTGGAGGCTGAACATGGTATGTAGGTATCTCTTTCAAAAATTCTGCCAAGAATAAAAGGGAAGTCAACTAGTATCTTTTAAGTATTTGCTATGTACCAGGCAGTGTGCTATGCTCTGGGATTACAGATACAAGCAGAAGAAAGTTACTGCCTTCAAGGAGTTTATATCCTAATGGGTGAAGATAGGGATAAGGGCAAGGGAGAGAGGATAGGAGTACAGTGAGCAAGGACGTGATGAGAAAGTTCCGAGAGTTAGGATTGCAACCTTGAAAGGAATGAAGAAAGAAAACTATTGATTGAAGAAAAAGTAACAGAACGGGAGACCAGAGTTCCCACTAATTTATTTGACTGTTCTTAAAAACATTGAACAATTTTATGATACTAAAAATATTACATTACCAAATACATTACCAAGTTTTCTTTATGAAATATTAACCTCCATTTTATGTCTTACATACATATGCATAGTAAACTCTAGAATATAATTCTTTTCATATTGTTTAAGGGCTATGGAAGGTTAACAGAGAGTCAAGAAGTAAGGGGACCAGAACAGAAATGGGAGTCATTCACCTGAGTTGCCTGAAGTACAAAGAGATTACTTGACTTACATAGGGTCATAAGTTGTGTCAGAAACAGGGTTTGAATCTCAAATTCCCTAGTTTTAAGCCTGCCACTAAGCAACTGTGCTATAACATCACTACCCAGCTTAAAAAAAAAAATTAAGTGGTTTTCCCAGGAAAAAAGTAGTTGACTTGTGAGTTATTAAAATTAGGGATGGAAAGTGGGGAGAAGAGGAGTGTGGAAATCAAGGCTCCTTTACTTAGAATTAACTATTTCCTTTTGAGCTATCATTGAAAAACCCCTTCTGTAAAAGAAATTCAGGAAGGAGAAAGACATAGAGTGAGCCTACACAACCTAGCGGTAGATAGGGGCCAAAATTAAAATAGGCTAACCTTCAGGCCACAGGTAGGTTTCTAGCAGCTCACTTTCCAAGTAAAGGTATAATTAATGCTTAAATTATTTTGCAAATAAACCATAGTTTTAAGTAAGGGAAATTTCCATCATTAGCAATTAATTATACTTATTAAGATGTTTATTTATCATGAAATCACATTATGATTTTAAAAATTATTTTGCTAAGTACAAGTTTTAGTACATTTTTCAGGTTTTCTTATTGTTAATAATCTAATTAATAATTTAATTAATTAAATAATAATTAATTAATAATTATTAATGGCACATATTACACTTCTTGTCAGCAGTTTATTGTACCCCAGAATTATATTTGAAATAGATTTCTTTAGAAATCTGAAAACTAATCTTCGTAGCCACCTCATTTTCTGAGTTTACTTTCTTGAAAAAGCGATTGTTCCCCACTGAGAGTTTTCAACAATTTGGATGCCTTAATTTGTTTTTCATTGGTGTCCAATTTGCTTAAGTCAGGATGTTTTGATTTGAAACAGCCACAAAGACTGTCTTCTTTGGGAACAGCTATCACTTCTCAGCAAAAAAGGCACAATACTTTTTCTTTTGTGTAAGTAAACAAGTATCGATTTGTCCACTCTGGATTAGACACTCTGTGCTCTGATTCAATCTTCCATTTCTTTTTATCACCCATTTTACAAAGTCACCCCAAAAACTTTAATGTTAGAACCAAAAAATCTCCACAGCAACTGCTCACAAGCAAAGAAATACTGAATTGAGTACTTGACCTTGGAGAGAGCACCAGATACTCATGTAATTTGGATGCAGCCAAGCAACTCGGGAGGGGAAAAAGCCCTTGCGTTGTTGCCACTCATTATATAGTGGGTGTCAGTTGCATTGGTGCGTGGCTACGCTCACTTGTCCCTGTCCACCCCCACTAATGACCGAAAACACAGAGAAAAGATACAACTCTCACTCCTCCCAGACTAGAGATAGACTGGCGATGATGGGTTACCAAGGCTCACATGAAAACAGGAGAGAGTGCACAGGCACAATATTACCTAGTGGAAGGCAGATTAAGTGGGCATGGACAAAGCACTCCCTACATCTTTACGTACTTTTATATCCTCTACATTTTTCACAAGCTGCCCAAAATCCTTTGGCAGACTACAAGCGACCCTCTTATATGTTGTGGAGGCCTGGCATGGAGCAAAAAAGATATTGACACATTAGCTCCAGAATGGGGAACCTGCAATCTCAAGGCCTCATGTGGCCCTCTAGGTCCTCAAGTGTGGCCCTTTGACTGAATTCAAACTTCACAGAACAAATCCTCTTAATAAAAGGATTTATTCTCTAAAACCTGGCCTCAGTCAAAAGACCATATGTACCCAAGGACCTAGAAGACAACAGGTGACCTCAAGTCTGCAAATTCTCCACCCCTGCATTAACTGAAGGACTTCATTTGACAACCACCACTTTCCTGTCTCCATGCCTTTGGTCACTGATGTTCCTTGTGTCTGGAACACCCTCACTCTTCCTATTTGCCTATAGAATTCTTAGTCATCCTTTATATCTTAATCCTAATGCTTCCTGTTCCATAAAACTTTCCTTGCTTACCAGTCAATAAAAAATGTTTTTCTCCTTGGAAGCTAGGTGGTACAGTAAGTACATAGAATGCTGGGCCTGGAGTCAGGAAGATCTGAATTTAAATTTCGCCTCAGACATTTACCAGCTGTGTGACCCTGGGCAAGTCACTTTACCTCTGTTCACCTCAATTTCCTCAACTATAAGATGGAAACAATTATGGTACCTATCTCTCTAGGTTGCTGTGATTATCAAATGAAATATTTTTAAAGTGCTTAGCACAGTGCCTGACACAAAGTAGGTGCTTAATAAATGCTTATTTCCTTCCTTTCCCTTAGATCTCATCATTTTATTTTGCATCTTTATAATGCACTCATCTCATTTTATTGGGTATCATTGTTACCTATGTATGTCACATCTCCCTAGCACACTGCATGTTCCATAAAGGCAAAAGTCAAGACTTACTTCAGTCTTGTACCTCTAAAGGCCTGCACAATGCTTTGTAGCTATTTACTGCTTAATAAAATGCTTGTGGAATTAAATGCTACTTAACTGAATTTATTTTAATTCCTAATGGCCAAGGAGACCCATCTGTAGAGATTAAGGAGGGTTTCCTGCTAGGGATGCCTGGCCACACAGCAGTATGTGAGATAAATCAAGCATTTCTGTCCCTGCGTCGATATATTCACTTCCAGATCTATGACTCTAGGCCTCTGACCTTGAAGCCTATGACCACTCAAACCAGAGAGTGGTCAATATGAAAAATAGAATAGAAGGCATAAAGCCTAAGCCCAACAATCAGAGCTGCATCCTGCTTTGCTTCTCGACGTCTTGGGACCTAGACACCTGCCCATCTAGATGAATTACAATAATAACTCATATTTGTTTTGAAAGTTCAAAAAAAAACTTGTGCTCACAACAACTCTGGGAAGTGATATTTACAGGTGAGGAAACCGAGGCTCTAAAAAGTGAAGCAATTTGTCCTCATACAGATTAAATATAAAATATGGGACTCAAATCTAGGTCTTCTGAGCTAAACTCCACTACCATAAAACCAGATATTTAGAGCAGTAGTTCTCAAACTTTTTGGTCTCAAGACCCCTTTATATTCTTAAAAATTGCAGAGGACATCAAAGAACTTTTGTTTGGAAAGGATATTTTTATCAATATTTATTGCATTTGAAATTAAAATATCTTTGTATTATTCTGAAAATAGCTTTGACCTCTTAGACAATGCGAAAGAATCTTACATACTGCAGAGGCTCCCCAGACCATGCTCTGACAACCACTGACCTAGAGTTACTGCCTGCCCTATCTGCCTCAGTTTGCTTCCTTATTTTTACCTGGATGCTTACTTAACCTGTGGTTTCTTCCAGACCCATGCTGCTTAGCTGGACCTCTTATGGCCAGGCTATGCTTTTGCTGTCTCTCATGGCCTGGTATGACAGGGCACTACACACAACACAAGTTAGCTCATCTCCAGGAACATAGAACAATATTGAAATGGGGTCCAGAATGTATCCTCACTGGCTTAGATTCCAAATTCCTATTTAGAAATTCCCCAACAAGGCTGTCCTTCATGCAACTCTACTAACCAAAAATGAATGAATGAAGTCCTGAAGTGGTTACCTGAGCAATGAGACTGGCATCCTGGTAGATTTCAAGAGTATCAAGGATCTTCCACATTAGTGGTTCCCCCAAGCAGATGGAAGGATAGGAGAGGGATATTTCCTAATCTAGTCCTCTTCTTTACCAGGTTCTAATAATTATTACATTCATGTGCAGAAACACATTAAGACAGTATGTTATTTATTTTTCCTAAGACTATACGATTCAGGAAAGTCTCATCTCTAATTTTGGCCCTGCCACTAAGTAACTATGTAACCTTGGGCAAGTCACTTCTTTCAGGACCTCACATAAACTTCATCTCTTCAAAAAAAAAAGTTGAATTTGTTGATCTCTTAAGGTCTCTTCCAGATAGCTAGGTAATACAGTGGATGTAACACTAAACCAGTAGTCAAGAGTTCAAATATGGCCTCAGACACTTATTAGCTATCTGAACAAAGTCAGAAACAACCGAAAAAATAACTAAAGAGCAACTAAAATCCCTTCTGGTTCTAACTATTTTCTGAATATATCTACAATTCAATGGGTGGCACCAATCGGTACTTAAAAGTGTAATTGACTAAACCAACTCTTAAAAAAAAAACAAAATCAAGAAATTCACCCACAAACACCAAAGGGAAAGAAAATTGTCATCAATAGAGGCACTATAAATCTTTGTATATTTTATGAATCTCACTTATATTTCTTACCCAACTTGTGCATAAAATTTCTCCAGATTTATATAAGCCAACTGCATAAGTCACTCTGTTCCCAATCAGACTCTATATCTTGATGACCTTTTAGAAACCAATGACTGCCTTTCTGTTGTTAGCCATAATTGGAAAAGCACTGGAGATAAGAAAATTTATAGCAACCAATGAGCTACCTGAACAAGGCCATAAAGAAAACTGGATATCTCAAAGTGGGGTGGGGGTGAGTGAGAATCCTCATATGAACAGAAACATTCTCTGTTTATCAAACACTATTTATAATCAGCCAGTTTTTACTGTATCCACCACTCTCCTCCCACCCCCACTTCTGATTCTTTGGTGCATAGCTGTCTCTTTTTCTTTTGTATCCCAAGTGCTTATCACAATATATGGCACATAGCAAATACATAATAAATGCCTTTTCATTCATTCTATTCTGTCCTGCCAATCTATACTAAAAAAAAAAAAAGTGTATGTGTTATTACCTCCACCATACCACACCCCCCCCGGAGAGTCAGAAATTACATCTTTCTTATCTTTCTACAGTTGATGCCCTTTCACTCTTTCTTCCCTCCCTTGGAACATGTTCATTCCCCATTCTTGACAACCACATGGAAGGTGAGTGTGGGGTAAGGTGACTTCTTGCCATTAAGACTCATCATTGAGATTTCCTTAGCTGGTTACTAGTCCAAAAGAGCTGAGGGAGAGAGTCAGAGACAGAGACAAAAACACAATGAGAGTCAAAAATAGAGACAGAGAAAGTTTCTGTCTGGTTCTTTCTTGGCCACAGCTCTTGAAGTGACAAGATGTGAATGTACTGAAGCGTGGAGAAGAACAGGATCATTTCTTTGTCCTTGTGTTTGATCCCACTTTCATTGGAAGGATACCCGTAGTCAAGCTTGTGCCTATGTCCCCTGCAGGCCATAGATTGCTTTGTCTTTCCTTTCCTTGCACATGTTACTTTATGCATTGCAAAAGGTTTGGAAGCATGAAGTTGCTGCTGAAGCAGCAGTATTTCCAAAAACAGCCATAGAAATAACTCGCCAGCATCGCAGCAGCAGTACTGTCCTGGCTAACAGCAGGAGAAACGTCTGAACTGGAGAAAGGCATGAGAAATAAGAGTAAACAGCTTAGTGTTCTGTGGACCTGGCTAGAGCCAAGGGTTGATCAGACAATGCCCAGAGTGGCGAAATGTAAAATGACTAATTCATAACCTTGGTAACTGTTCTGTTTCTTGACAAGGCTTAAGTACCGCCCTCTAAGCAAATTGCAACTGTATCTATAAAGTTAAGGTACTGAATCCTGCTTTAATCTTTCTTTTGATGCATGCTATGAGTCTTCCTGATTTCTCTTAGTTTCCCCTTTGAAAAGAGTCAGAAATGAGCCATAGTTTTTACAGTAATTTTAGCATTGTCCCAAAGAAGCCAGGGTAGGGATTCAATAAGCAAATGATGTGAGAAAGGAGAAGCCTAATTGCCCAAGTAGAAGTGACGCTTCCCTGGAGCTGAATCCCGGAAAATTGCAATGAATTGCTCTCAGAAAGGTAGTGATACAAGTGTACAATCTCCTTGAGTCTCAGCCAAATGGAGTCTCTAGATTTTTATTCCCAGCACGAAAGACAGTGGCTGGCATCTAGTCTATTCTCTATAAATATTTATTCATGTGAAGAGATTCCAGTTTTTGTCACTGGAACCCTAGGAAATCCCTGGGACAGGAACCTCCTATAAAACTTAGTTTCTTGTTTCAATTTTGAAGTCAGGAGGTGCAAGATGGTGCTTAAATGATGGGCAAAGACTAAAGAGGACTGAAAGAATATATAATCAAGTAACAATCGTTTGAAAGGTAACATCTGAATGAATACAGAGATCTCTTGCTAGCCTCAGCAGCAAAACAGCAAAGGGGGATGCAGCATTAAAGTAGAGACATGGTGCTGTATTCTCTTCAAGGGCCTCAGAAAGTACGGATACCCAGAGACTTCTTTCTAGGAGGGATAAGAGCAAGAATACAGCACTATACCATGGGACTGAACTGTTCCTGCAGTAAGCAAAAGCACAGACAAACTCAGGAAAAGATGTTCAGATTGGGAGATGAAATTTTCAAACACAGCCCTCTAGTTCTCAAGCTGATAACCAGGCTTCAGATAACAATTCTAGCAAACGACTTCTTTAAAGTTTCCAGCCAGGAAGAAACTGAGGCATAGCTGGATAGATTAAATGATTTCTAGAGGGTCACAGTTACTAAGTATGTTGGAAAGGGATTGGGATTGAAAGTCAGAAAACCTATCTATATGATCTAAGCAAATCATTTAACCTTACTTGGCCTCAGTTTCCTCCTTTAAAAGATGAAGAAATGAGACTAGATGATCTCTAACATCCCTTCTAGCTCTAAATTTATCCAAGAGAATGTTAGTTCCTTGAGGGCAGGAGCTGTTCCATAAAATCATATATCTAGATCTGGAAGGCATTTCAGAGGTTTTCCAGGACCATCCACTCATTTTATAAATGTGGAAAATGAGATCCAGGAGGTTTGAATGATTCATCCAGGACCACACCAGAAATATTCATCAGAGGTCAAATTTGAATCCAGGACCTCTGACTCTAGAGCCAGTGTTCTTTCTGTTTTATATCACATTATTCCTTTTATTTTTTCTTTGTATCCCTAATGCCTGGCATAGTGTCTTACATCTAGTAGGTGCGAAATAATACATGTGGCATTGTAACTCAGCTTCCACGTGAGTCAGGAACAATTTTGTGTACTGTTATGTACAAGGATGGAGACATGATGGTTATGAGAATGCTACTTTAAGAAATTACTCCAGTTGGTTCCAGGCACCCCAATACCATTAACTGCTTCTTTTGTAAATTCATTTGCACAAGCTTTTGCCCCTTTTTGCAGTTGCATTTCCTTTTGGGAGTTTGAGTGATTTAAGATTTCAATTAGTTCTGTTAATTTCTGTATTTTATGTTTTTGTATATAATTTTCTGTTTCTTCTGGGTTCTTAGTTTTCTGGCACATAAATGTGTATAACAGATTTTTGATAATACCTTTTATTTCTTCTGTGCTTACTGCATGTGTCTTTTTTATTTTGTTAATTTGATTTTTTTTACATTTATTGGAATGTTCAAAGAACAAGTTCATTTTATCAGTTCTGTATTGTAGTGTTTCCAATTTATTTCTCCTCAGTTTTCAAGATGTACTCTTTTATGCTTATTTTGAGTTTTTGTTGGCCTTTTTAAAATTATGCATTCATGTTCTATCTTGTTAATGCATGATTTTAGGGATATATTTCTTTCCTCTAAAGACTGACTTATGCTGTGTTATATTATCATCTTTCACATAGTTATTGTTTTTCTAATTTGTTCTTTGATGCACTATTTTTGGGGGATCATTATTAAATATTCACTTAGTTCTGTGTTTTTTATTTGTGCTACCTGAATTAATTATGATTTTTATAGTGTTATAATGCAATAACAACAATGATAGTAATAGCTAGCATTTATATAACTCTTTAAGGTTTACAAAATGCTTTACAAATAAAATCTCCTTTGATTCTTACAATGACCTGGAAGATAAATGATATTATTATCCCCATTTTATAGATAAATAAACTGAAACAGAAGAAGAGAATAAGTGGCTTGCCCAAGGTCACACAGTCAGTAAATGTCTGCAGCAGGATTTGAACTTGGGCCTTATGGATTTCAAGTTCTACACTCTATCCACTATACCACCCAGCTACCATTTCATAAAGAATGTGTTTAATATTTTTACCTTTTTATTTGTAATTGTGTCACATTATATGATCTATTTTTTCTAAGTACTATGTGTTTCTTCTCAGAAATATGCATTCTTTAGTGGTTTAATTCAGAAGGACCCAAAATCTTTTAGCTAAATTCTCAAGCAATTTATTCACTTTTCTATTTTCCCCTTTGTCCTCTCTTTCTGTTGAATTTGTCCTGCCCTGAGAGAGAAACATTAAAGTCTCCTTCTATTATTGTGCTATTGTCACTGTCCAGCACTCAACTAGTAAGGCACTAGTAGGTTAAGGTCACAGCCTAAGTCTCGTGTCCTTTGCTAGGAATAGGGAGAGTATCTAGCCCACTGACCCAGTGTTTGCACACTGAATTTATAAATAAAGAGATGTTTTTAAAGGCATAATATAGAAAAATCCTTCACTAAATTTATCCAAAATTATAGTACAAGACCAACTGCCAAAAAAAATTGAAACGGTAGAATTCATTGCAAATAAAAATGAAATTGTAAGAATTTTTTGCCCAATTATATGACAATAAAATTGAACTCAGACTAAGTGGACATTTAAAATAAATATGAAATACCAATATTAACTGAATAAGCAACAGAGAATTTAAATAACAATATGAGAAAAAGAAACAGGACAAACTATAAATTATCTCTCAAAGGAGAGGGTTGAAGCTAAGGACTAGTGAATTCTACTAAATACTAAAGAGCAAAAATAGCAAAGAAGAGCACCTACTAAACTCTTTTTATTACATAACTATGGTCTTGATGCTCAATAAAAGAAGGGATAAAGTAGAGATGGAAGACAATATCACAACTCCAGAATACTGATAATGAAGCATTCTTTCTACCTCTTAGCAGAGTAAAAAATTAAGTAGAGAATTTTTTCTGCCATCTTAACAGATGGACCAAAGAAGAATTTTCAAACATGACCGAAACAGCACAAATTTAATGAGGGAGTGGTTTTACTGGATGAGAGAGGGGACTATGTATTGTGGAGAAGATTGGGAAAATAGTGATAGTGACAGAAAAAAGGAAAAAAGAAAAGAGCATCATTGACTTTCTTTTAATACACAGACTAGAGAATAAGGAAGTTCAGAAGGAGAGTCAGTTGTACAAGCAAAGGAATTCTGGTGCTACCTTGAAAAATATAATATATCCTTAAAAAAAATAAGCTGTACATAATCAGTTAATGGTTTTGGGTACAATTCTGTCTTTCTGTCCTTTGTTTACATAAATATTATCATGTTCATAAAAATAAAAGTTTAAATTTTTTAAAATAAAAACCAAACAAAATCCACAACAGAGGGAGGATTTGAGCCCCATCTGTTGATTTCCAATTCAATGTTCTCTTAATATTACCATGTTGCCTTAATTTCTGACCTTTTGATCATGTCTTCTCCCCATACATAGATACAACTTAGATAGACACTAGATTTGGGGTCAGAAGTTCTGGGTTTGAGTCCCACCCCGGTTGTGTTCTTAGGTCATTGTTCTGAGCTTCAGTTTCCTAATTTGCAAAATGAGGGGGTCCAACTAAGTGACCTATCTAAAGCCTATTCTAGAGTTAACATTGAATCAACATCCTACTTTCTTATCACCGGCAAAAAGATGCCAATTTACTAAAGGGTCACTAGTGAGTAGTGGAAAGACACAATTATGAAAGGTTAGAGTTGGGTTCTAGTTCTCACTCTGCCATCTTGGGCAAATTATTACCCCTCTCTTGTCCTTAATTTTCTCCCCAGTAAAATAAAGATATTTGACCAGACAATCTCTAAGGTCCATTTTGGTTCTTAATTATGGATCTATAATGGAGGCTGAATAGGTTTTCAATCCTCTACCTACATTCTCACCTTATTATACATTACTCCTCTCCCTCCAGGTTTACAGTCCGGTCAAACTGACCTACCTGTTGCTCCTCACACATAACATTCTATGTCTCATCTCTGCACTTTGGCAATAGCCTCTGCTCCATGCCTGAAATAGACTCTCATTTCACCTCTACACAGTTCAAGGGACACTTTTTATATGAAACCTTTTTGGATTCCTCCCACTGCAATTACCTTTCCATGTATGAAAAAATTGCATTTCTTTTGTATCTATATTATATACTTATTTCTCTGAATATGAAAGGAGACTTAGATATACATAAAATAATGGAGAAGTAGAAAGTGTAACCCAAAAAATGAACATGAGTTCCCACATATAGATAGAAAAAAAATCTACCTACTCTTCCTCTATCTTGTATTTGCGTATATTCATATGTACACATACATATGAATCTTGTCTCCCTCATTTAGAATGTGAGGTCCTTGAGGGCAGAGACTGTTTTATTTCTTTGTGTCCCCAGTGTCTAGCACATAGTTGGTGTTTATTAAATGCTTGTTCATTAAGAAAAACAATTATTTTATATGTTAAAGATATTGTTATAAATAATATGTTATTTTTATGTTAAAGAGATTCCCATTTGTAACAGGTTCCACCTGTAGGGAAAGTGCTTAAATGTAAAGCATGTATACCACACATATAAGAAGTCCAGTCTCATATGTAATATGTCCAGATAAAATAACTTATATTTATATGTGTTTTAAAATTTGCAAAACACTTTCCAAGCATTGTCTCATTTGATTCTCATAACCTTGAGAAGTAGATATTGTTATCATCCTCATTTTACAGTTGATGAAACAAAGGCAGATCAAGGACAAGTGACTTGCCCAGGGTCACACAGCTAGTGAGTCTGGATTTGAACTCAAGTCATCTTGATCCCACTCTATTGGCTGTACAACTGAGCTTCTTAACAAGAGGTGCTCCAATATAATGACAATGATAAGTATAATAGTAATATGTATATATGTGTACAAATGTGTGTATACAGCCCCATTGCAAGATCTGTTGTAGAAATGAATTTTGGTGCTAGAAATCTTTACATCTAGTTAACCAGTCACAATAAAGCCAAATGTTTTCAGTGTCAGTTCACAGCTATGTTGACATTTTTCCAGCCCTTATTGCAGAGGAAGCTTTTCTTTCTGTGGTATAGATTTGCTTCAAAGGTCTAGAGAATTCCCTCAGGAATTCAGAGTCTCTTCTTCCTCCTCCTCCTATCTCAGCTGCTGATAGAGGGTAACAATATCTACAATATCATTAAAGGCAAAATCCCCCCCCCCTCTCTCTCTCTCTCTCTCTCTCTCTCAACATAAAACACATTACCTCATAAGGAATCAGTGGCAATTAGTTTTATATCAAATGATGAAATGGCATAAGAATTTAAAGATAACAATTAGAAAACAAAAGTATAGATACAGGGCACTTTTGTTTAACAGCCAGGGAAGGACAAATTGCTTCTCTCAGAAGTGGACCATGAAGTAAATATCTAACAGTTAAGGTAGGGACAGAGGATTTTCTGTTAAGATCCTATCAATGAGAAAAAGGGGAAAGGAAAAGGGTTCCAACTGCTTCTTGTGGTGTGGCATCACTTAAAAGACCTCTTAGCTTCAGGAAGTCTCAGACTCATTCTTCCAGCTCCAATCACCATCATCTACACAGGAAGATTCAAGAGCCCCAGAGCCCAGAGTAGGGTTACTGGGGGAAAACTACATTACTGAGATCCTGAATCTACTGCCTCCATCTTGGCTCAACCAAGATGAATTCTCTGCATCCTCTTTCATCCCCATGGCCTCACCAATAAAAGTGAAGTCAAGTGGGTGTCATAGGTCCTATTAACTCTGGGTAGGTCCTCTCAGTTAACGTAGTTACTTCCAACATTCTGAGTCTTCCTGGTTTAACAACTGGTCAGGGCTATATTCCTTCCTAGAATGAGAAATGTTCTACAGAAGTCAGAAGCAATGTACTTAAAAATCTGCAAATATACATCATACACTTCAAAAGAAATATCATTTTATGATAGCAGCATCCTAGCTTCTCATAATCACCCCATGATATTCTTGAAAGCAAAAGAACATTAGCCATATATACACCTGGCATAGCACAGGAGAAAGCATCACTTTCTGCTCAAGTGTCTAAATTACATACAGAACGAACATCTTGATACTATTGACACATCCACAGGATAGTAAAGAACTGTAAATGGCGAAATAAAACAAAACTAGAAATAAGAA
The DNA here is from genome assembly GCA_023548195.1 of Bettongia penicillata ogilbyi. NCBI lineage: Eukaryota > Metazoa > Chordata > Mammalia > Diprotodontia > Potoroidae > Bettongia > Bettongia penicillata. The sequence continues at coordinate 537,776 of JAJHZJ010000326.1, forward strand.
CATTAATTGTCTTATAAAAGAGAAAAAGATGCATAAGATACATGTATATGCAAATAAGCAACAAAACCATGTGTACGGCTAACACTCAATTATCACTACACTGCATACGTAACATATAAGCAAATAGACTTAATAGTAAAATAATAAAACAGAAGCCTAACTCAAATCATACAGTAATTTAAAAAAGCAGCAGTAAGATGCTCTTATATTCAAGGTATATCATAGGGTCATGCAACATCATGTTAGTCTATTGACAAGGCAAATGAGTCTAGCCCTTTTAAGACCCAAAGATCTTTTTGTGAGGATTTGAGGATTATATCTTGCTTACAAGTCTGGGTTACTGGGTTACAAGAGTAATAGAGAAATTAGAAAGAAAGGAGAGCTTTGGGGGAAAGGTGAGTTCAGTTTTGAACATGATGAGTTTGAGATATCTAGAGGACATCCAGTTTGAGATGTCCAATAGGCAGTGGGAGATGTGAGATTGGAAGTCAGCAACGAGGATAAGTAGATTTGGGAATCATCAACAAAGAGATGATAAATGAATCCATAAGAACTGAAACAATATAAAGAATGAAGGAAAAAAGATAGCCTAGGAGGGAGACCTGTGGGATACCAACAGATAGCAATTATAACGCAGATGAAGCTCTAGCAAAGCAGACTGAGGGGAAGTCATATAGACAGGAAGCAAACCAGGAGAGCATGGGGTCAAAACAATCTAGAGGAAAAAAAATGTCAAGGACCAGGGGGTGATCGGTAATGCCAACGGCTGCAGAAAGGTCAAGATGGGTGAAAAGTGAGATAACCTGTTAAATATTAAGACAGCAATGATTGTTAAAAAGCATTGTAAACTGCTCTTTGTTCTAAATATTTTTGTATTTGGAAACAATCACAATTATTTCCTGTCCATGTGCGATTGTATCAAATTGTGCCACACTGGCTATTTTAAAGAAGTTTTCTATCCATGTATGGCATTGGGAAAGTGAGTAAAAACAACACATATTTGTCTGGGATTCCAGTTGACTCTTTTGGATTGAAGAAATTAATAATGTGCTCCCATAACTGATTTGTCAAGGACAGCAAAATTATAAGTAGAAGGGAGAGGGTAACAGCAGCCTGAGAAATGGAGGCCTCTCTTTGCTGGCTGCCAGTCCATGTGGAAGAGGCTGGAGATCCTGCTTGTGGGAAAACATGATGATGTGTCATGAAAGGGCTCTGCTCCCTCATTCAGAGCAAGTGAGGCGTTTTGACTATTTCCAGTCCCACTTCTATATAAAGAAGAGGAGTATTCCCCCATTCACATCCAGAGAAAGAACTATGGAATCAGAACGCAAAATGAAGCAGATTGTTTTGTCTTGTATTTTGTTTTGTTTTGATTTGGTTTTTCTCATAGTTTCTCCCATTCATTTGAATTCTTCTATGAAATATGACAAATGTGAAAATGTGTGTAATAAGAATGTGTTATAGAAACCATATAAGATTGTGTGCTATCTTGGGGAGGGCAAAGAGAGGGAGGGAGAAAATTGAAAACTTTTGGAAATGATTATTAAAAACAAATAAAGTAATTTGAAGAAAAAAAGACAAGCATTCTCAATGGATACTGAACCAGAACAGAGAATGCATTCAAAAAGACTCTAAGCAATCAAGGTATATCCTTTGTCCTTCCCAGCTATATCTGAGAGGAAACAAGAACTTCCCTAAGTCCTCGGCGCAGAGAGTCCCCAGATCTTCACCTCTCCACCCAGACTGCTTTGGCCCAAAAGTGCTTCAGTCTGTGATGTGTCTATTTTTTTTTTTTGTCATCTGCTGAAGGGGAGAGTATACCTCAATGCGTTGGGGGAAATGTTTGTAACTTTGATTTCTGCCATATGATCTCAATAGAAACTCAATAGAGCCTAATGGCTGTTAATTGGTTAAGTGATATTGGGGTACTAATCACTAGAGGGTATCAATAATATAAGGGAGGTACTAACTACCTGGTGTAAAACATACAAGAATAGGGGCTGGAGTTGATGACATTAGAAAAAGATATTCCCCAGCTCCTCAGTATACTCAGGAATATCTTGGAGACACCTTGAGTTGGTTCTCCAGAGTCAATATTCAAATGTTCAATTTAAGGGTTTACACCTCAGAAATCATTAAATGATACATATCAGGCTTGATTTGTTGTTTTGCTAATTGTCAAGAATTAGTCAAGTAGTAGAGAAAATATTGACCATGCAAATTAAATGTGTACATGTGTCTTGCTTTGGAGGATCAGTTATTAAACGTTAACCTGAAGACCCTTAGACACCTAAGCAGGATCCACATCCAGAGAATGAACTATGGAATCTGAAAGCAAATCAAAGCATACTATTTTTCTCTTTGGGGAGGGGGTGTAGTTCTTTCTCATGTTTTTTTCCCTTTGGTTCTTTCTTCTTTATAATGTGACTGATGTAGAAATATGTTTAATATGATTGTACAGGTATGGCCTATATCAGATTACACATAGTCTCGGGGAGAAGGGAGCAGAAGTGGGGGAGAAAATTTAAAACTCAAAATCTTATAAAAGTGAATGTTGAAAATTATAGATAAATGAAGATTTTTTTTAAAAAAAGAAAGGGGGTGGAGTCAAGATGGTGAAGTAGAAAGATACATATACTCTAGCTCTTTCCCCACAGTCCATAAAATATCTGTAAAAAACGGCTCAACAAATTCTAGAACAGCAGAAGCCACAGAACAATAGAGTGAAAGAGATTTCCAGTCAAAGGTAACCTGGAAGGCTGATAGGAAAGGTCTGTTGCATGGGACACTGAGTGCAGCCCTGGCCGCAGGGCACCAAGAGGAACAGGACCAGAACAGGCCTCCAGAGCAGATTCCCCAGCAGGAAGGGTCTCAGATTCCTCAACCCACAAGTGCCAAAGAAAGCTTCAAAGGTCAGTAAGAGGGCTTTCCCAGATGGGTGAGAGGAGAGCAGTTTCCCCCCTAGCATGGGCCCCAGGCAGTATGTGGAGTCCATCGATGGAGCACTCAGCCTAAAGCCCCTGGGGAAATTGAACCTCTGATCTGAACTTCAGCCCTGAGTGGTGGCTCCACCCCCACCCAATCTCAGTCCTGAGCATGGTCCTGGGGGGAGGAGGAGCACCAAGACCAACCTCTTGACAAAGGATTCAGAAGTCAAGTAACTGGCTGGGAAAATGCCCCAAAAAAGGAAAAAAATAAGACCATAGAAGGTTACTTTCTACAGGTATTTCCTTGCATCCTTTCAGATGACTACAGGTATTTCCTTGCATCCTTTCAGATGAGGAAGAACAATGCATACTGTCAGAGGAAGTCAAGGCTTCTGCCTCCAGTACCTCCAAAATGAATATGGAATGATTTCAGGTCATGGAAGAGCTTGAAAATCAAGTCAACAACTTGTTAAAGGAGACCCAAAAAATGCTGAAGAAAATAATACCTTGAAAAATAGGCAAACTCAGTTGGAAAAAGAGGTCCAAAAAGCCAATGAGGAGAAGAAGATTTTAAAAAGCAGAATTAGCCAAATGGAGAAGGATGTTCAAAAGCTCACTGAAGAAAATAGGTCTTTAAAAATGAAAGTGGAGCTGAGGGAAGTTAATGACTATATGACAAACCAAGAAATTACAAAACAAAACCAAAAGAATGAAAAATAGAAGATAATGTGAAATATCTCTTTGGAAAAACAACTTACCTAGAAAATAGATCCAGGAGAGATAATTTAAAAATTATGGTACTACCTGAAAACCATTATGGAAAAATGAGTCTAGACATCATCTTTCATGAAATTATCAAGGGAAACTGCCCTGATATTCTAGAACTAGAAGGCAAAATAAATATTGAAAGAATCCATCAATCACCTCCTGAAAGACACCTGAAAAGAGAAACTCCTAGGAATATTGTGGCCAAATTTCAGAGTTCCCAAGTCAAGGATAAAATATTACAAGCAGTTAGAAAGAAACAATTCTAGTATTGTCGAAGTACAGTCAGGATAACACAGGATCTGGCAGCTTCTACATTAAGGGATTGAAGGGTTTGGAATAGAATATTCCAGAAGTCAAAAGAACTGGGATTAAAACCAAGAATCACCTACCCAGCAAAACTGAATATAATACTTCAAGGGAAAAAATGGTCATTCAATAATGTAGAGGACTTTCAAATATTCTTGATGAAAAGACCAGAACTGAAGAGAAAATTTGCCTTCCAAACACAAGAATCAAGAGAAGCATGAAAAGGTAAACAGGAAAGAGAAATCATGAAGGGCTTTTTAAAGCTGAATTGTTTACATTCCTACATGGAAAGATAATATTTGTAACTCTTGATACTTCTCAGTATTTGCGTAGGTGGAGGGATTATACACACACACACACACACACACACACACACACACAGAGCACAGGTTGAGTTGAATCAGAAAGGATGATATCTATAAAAAATAAAATTAAGGGGTGAGAGAGGAATATATTGGGAGGAAAAAAGGAGAAATGGAATGGGGCAAATTAGTACTCACAAAAGAGATAAGAAAAATCTTTTTCAAGGGAGGAGAAAAGGGAGGAGGTGAGGGGAAAAGTGAAACTTACTCTCTTCACATATGGCTTAAGGAGGGAATAACATGCTCACTAAATTTGCTATGAAAATCTATCTTACACTACAGGAAAGTAGGGGAGAAGGGGACAAGTGGTGTGAGGGGTGTGATAGAAGGGAAGGCAAATGGGAGAAGGGAGTAACTAGAAGTAAACACTTTGGGGAAGGGATAAGGTCAAATGAGAGAATAGAATAAATGGGATACAGGGATAGGATGGAGAGATATATACAGTTAATCTTATGCAACATGACTATTATGGAATTCTTTCACAAAATGACACATATATAGTCTGCATTGAATTGCTTGCCTTCTCAGTGAGGAGGGGTGGGGAAGGAGGAAGAGAGAGAAGCTGGAATTCTAAGTATTAGAGACGAATTGTGTGTAACAGGGAAATAAGAAATACAGGTAAGAAGGTATAGAAATCTATCTTGCCCTACAAGAAAAGAGAGAAGATGGGGATAAGGGAAGGGTGGAGTGTAACAGAAGGGAGGGCACATTGAGGGAAGGGGTAATCAGAATGTAAGGTGTTATGGGGTGGGGGAAGGGGAGAGATGGGGAGAAAAATTGGAACTCAGATTTTGTGGAAATGAATGTTGTAATCTAAAAATAAATTTTAAAAAGTAGAATATTATAAAAAAAAGTAAAGAAACCTAAGGGGAAGATGTAACTGATTTTGCTTTGGGAAACTAACTCATCAATGAGAATGGGCATTGGGATAAAGATTCCCCAGGCTTTACAAAGGTTAACATATTTGAACATGGATTATTGTTTATAAACCCTCTCTCCCCTGGGAGGGAATGGGGCAACGAAGGAGAAACCAGAAGTTCTTTCACTTCCTTTGGTCATGCTTCTTTCCCTAGGATAAAAGAAAAAGTAGTTAGGTAGGAGAGTTGAGAAGGGTACCCCAAAACAGTCTTCATTCATTCAGAAGCGGTAGAAGGAATTGCAAGCCCTTCCAGACTATGGAAATGCCTTCCACACTGCTTCTTGAGCCAGACTTTGATTTTATAGGCAGCCTGTTCTGTTTTACCCCCTCAGGAACAATTTCCCAATCTAACTGCCCATAAACATCTTGCTGAATTTGCTATATCAGCAGCCACTGGTTCCTCTAGGAGTTGACTCTCCTCCCTTCCCAAAGGATGATCATTTCCAAGTGTCTGACCCTGGTTTGAGCCCATGCTAAGGGGCACTCAAAAGGGCACATGGCCTCTATAAAGAGGGAATAGAGGTAAAGACTGAAAAGACAGTATTGTAGTATCTCTTGATTTTCTAGGTTTGTGGCAATATGTTTTGTTTTGTTTTGAGAGGGTGCTTTTTTTCACACTGTCTAATACTGGCAGAGTGATTTGGTTTCCAAGGAAACCAGAGTGAAGGTGCATGGGGCAGCTGCCCACACAGTAGAGTGTGAGAAATGTGTGTCATCCATAATCCAGCGCTCTCAGCTGGAGCCCAGCCAATTACTGCCGGCCTAGCCGAGCTGAACAATAAGAGATTTGCTTGGAATGAAAATTGGAGTGGAAAGGAAGGAAAGGGGGGGTGATGGTCAGGGGGAAGGAGACAAAACAGAGTGCCATGGAGATGGCCCGGGTTGGGGCACAGGGGACCGTGGGATTAGGACTCTAATCCTAGATTATCAACTCTCTCAGCCACCTGAGTTTGCCCAAGGGAGACAAACAACATGTTATCCTTAGTCACCCCACCTCCTTGCTTGCTTCAGCAGTTAGCATAGGAGAGCCAGCCAGGCAGCCAGCAGGCTACCCTGGACCCCACTCCACTGCTAATTATTTTTCAAGTGAACATGTTATTATGGCTTACAATCGAAATAATCAATTTGGAATCACCACTTTGATGAGTTAATGTGTACTTGGTGGGTGTCACTTGAGAATCTCTTGTTGCAGAGCACAGTTCTATTTTTAACACCAGCAGGAGTGGGTGCATAGGGAGGCCATGGCAACTAAAAACGTATATGGGCTCACACTATTGGCTGAGTTGCAGAGATTCTATGTTTCAGGCTGCCCATCTGATAGCCACTGTGTAGTTTGGGGATGTAAGGAGGTGATCCCAAGCCTCAGTATGCCATAGTACTTCCCTCTTGGCTTTTACTGGCATTGACTCTACCCAGTAAGAGTGAGAATTAAGTGAGAAGGGAGTGAGGTACCACCACAGGGAGAATTTTGCCCAGATGCCCTCCTCATTGGAAAGAAAAGCCTTTGAAGGCTCTTTTTAATCAAGGAAGGGCTCTGTACTAATGAAAGCTCCTAGGACTTGCCCTCAACTAGGTGGTGCACAATGATGATACTTGTAAGATTCTCAAGGGCAGAGTTCCTGTCTTATAAATTTTTGTAGCCCTGATAGTACTTTCTATAGGTTCTATAAGGCTGTCAAACATCTGTTGAATGAATGGGCTTTTGATTAACTCAAAAGACTTTAGAAAGTGTTTGATATTTCTATATTCACACTTCTTTCCTTTGTCCCCTTCTAGTCGCTTGCACAGACATTATCCTACTTCAGTCAATCCCTTATCACTTCTTGCTTGTACTATTGATACCTTCTTATATGGTTTCCTCATCTCAAGCCACTTTCCATTCCAATCCATCCTCTATACCAACACCAAAGGGAAATTTTCTAAATCACAGGTATGACCATATCACAGCTCGCTCACACACACACACACACACACACACACACACACACAATAAACTCCAGTGGCTCCCTATCACTCCTTGGATAAATATAAACTCATCTCTTTCACATCTAATGCTCTTTACAACTTGACTCCCTCCTATCTTTCCAGCCTTATTGCTCATTACTTCCCTCCACAGTCTATAGTACAGCCATATTTTCCTTGCTATTACTAGTATATATAGTACAAACCTTTGTATTAATTGTCCTCCATGCCAAGAATAGTTTTTCTCCTCATTTCTCGGAATTTCTGGTTTCTGTCGATATTTAGTTCAAGCACCACCTTTTGACCTGAGGTCTTTCCTGGTGTCTCCTGCACTCCCACCCAGGGGCCAGTGCCTTCTCCTCCAAGCTTACCTTGTGGCAGCTTTGCATGGATTTATGTGCATGTTACCTCTCCAGTTAAAATGTGAGCCCTTTATTGTGTTGCTTTGGTCTTATATCTACAGTGCCTAACACAACCTGGTACCTACAACATGATTAACAAAGCTTGTTGATGGACTGTGTGATAATTGTGTGCCACAAATGAAAGAGTGTTAGATTTTAAATCAAAAGAACTGTGTTCAAATTCTGGCTTTTTCCTTTACTACCTGGAAAAGTCACTTTAGTTCTGAGTCTGTTTCTCCATCTCCAAAATGAGCAGGTTGGACTAGGTGAACTCTAAAGGCCATTCCAACTCTAAATCTGAGAAATGACTTACCTCATCCTCTTCAACTTTCTTCTCCCTATCATTCCTGTCTTCATCTCCTCTCTACCTCTCACATATGTGCATTCCTTTTGTGATTCCCATTGGGCTAAACTGCTTATGCTAATGGTAACTAAGGATGCCACAGGCAAGACACAAACTATGCTCCCATGCAAGGAAGTCCCACAACTACAAAAAGCATCACACCTTCTAGATTCTTATCCTAGAAGATCAGTATCACCCAGCCAAATGCTAGTGCCCATGGTTTTCACAGACTCTGCTGACTCCCCTGCTGGGCATCCTGACTACTACCATGGGAAGTAGAATGAATTTCATCCTGTTTTTATCTCACCTAAGGGTGAGAGCCTAAAGTTATTACTGTCTTCCATTCCCCTAAACCAGGTCCAAAAGTTCTCTCATCTCCCTCTGATAGATAAGAAATGATAGTTGAGACGTAATCCCACAGACGTGGAACTTTGAGCAAAGAATATGAAAATAAAGGAGGCAAAATGAGGGCTTTCTGGGAAACAGTCATTCAAGGTCTTGTCAAATTTGTCACAATAAGATAGAAAAATGCCTGATTTTTATATAGTCATAGAATTTTAGGACTGGGACAGAAACACAAGAAGCAGTTCTCTTGGGGACTTCAGAATATTCTTTGGTTGTTTTCCTCATAAATTTAAAGAAACACTTCCATTGAGAGATCTAAGAATGGTGATAGAGAGAAAGACACATGTGAAGGGAGGCACAGGGTATGGTCATTGTATCTGAGATTTCCAAGTCTAGCCTCCTGTTTTCTGACACTTGAATCATAAAGGAAAAGTGGTTTTGTCTATTGTCTTTTTGCATACCTCCGAGGAATGAAACTGTATATCACAAGAGCCCAGGGCAAGTTCTTGCTTATGGCCAATGAAAATTTCTCCTGTTTTCATTTAAGCTCTTCTATTTGTGGGTATTTTATGGACCTCAAGAAAAACTGCCGCTTCATCCTCATAAAAGTCATTTACTTCAAAGTAGTAATTGTTACCCCTTGACCTTAACTTCTAAGAACTAAACAGCCTTTATTCCTTTCATTCTTTCTCACAAGATTGATTTTCCTTATATTGGCAACATTTTCTACTCAATGGACATGAATTAAAATAAAGTAATTGCCTTGATTGAGTGATTATCTCCAAGGCAGCAGGAAGAAATGTTGGAATGTAACTTGATTTCCCAAAGCTCAGTCATCTTGAGAGATACCCTCCCTACTAAAGAAATTAAGGATATAACCACCAGAATCACAAAGAAATGGGAAGCCAAACTCTGCTAGCCAAATCCTTTGGAAGACATTACTCTAACAGGAGCTGGAGTCTTGGCTTAGCAGGAAAATTATTCATTCTCTTTTTCTGATCACAACTCTCATGTAAGCAGTTCCATTCTTTCCCTATTCATCCCTTCAGGTGGGACTTTTCTCCAGTCACCATTTTCAGATTCCCCTCATGGAAGGGTTTCTTTAATTTTATAAAGGAAAAATAAAGAGCGATTCTCAGACACTCAAGACAATTGCCTCTGAGAAAAGCAACGGCTGCTCCTTACTTAACAAATCTCTTTTCCCTAACACCACTGTTTGATTCAATTATACCCAGGGGAATCCATGAGGTTCAGATTTATGTAACTTTTCATTTGTTCTACTTTTTAAAACATTAAATTATAATATAAAAATATATGTTAATTATATATAAATATATAATATAAAATACAAATGTTTATCATGAATATTCCTTTGGCTCATGTCAAGTCCCCATACAGAGAAATAATTTACCAATTTGGAAAGAGAATCTCTCTTTCCCTCTCTCTCTCTCTCTCTCTCCTCTCTCTCTCTCTCTCTCTCTCTCTCTCTCTCTCTCTCTCTCTCTCTCTTCTCTCTCTCTCTCTCTCTCTCTCTCTCTCTCTCTGTCTCTCTCTCTCCCCCTTCTCTCCCCCCTTTCCCTCCCCCTCTCTCCCTCTTTCCCTCCCTCTCTCTGTCTCTGTCTCTCTCTCTCTCTCTCTGTCTCTCTGTCTCTCTCTCTGTCTCTCTCTGCTCTCTCTCTCTCTGTCTCTCTCTGTCTCTCTCTCACTCTCTCTCTCTCTCTCTCTCTCTCTCTCTCTCTCTCTCTCTCTCTCTCCCTCTCTCTCCCTCCCTCCCTCCCCACCCCCTCACCCCCAGAGAAACCACAGTCATTCACTATACTGCTTCTTTTAATTCCCCAAGTATATACTCTCACACACAGAATGGCATCTTAGAGAGTCAGTTTCTTTTCCAGAACGCTTAGCCAATACAGAGAGTAAACAGACCATTTAAAAGAAATAAAGAACGGAAAACAGCCTCAGTGAGAAAGCCGGCAAGATGACGTAGAAGACTGGAAGGTGGGGGAGGGAGGAAATGAGTTTCATCACGGTTTGTGGCAGACAAACGGAAACAGTCACGATATCTGTCTCTTGCAGGACCAGATCCTTGGATGGGGCTTAAGCACCATCGCACTGTGAGGTGGGCGATGTCTCATCCTCTCTGGATTTGGCATTCCCAGTCATGGTCTTGGAACGTGGGCTGTGTGGGGAGCAGACAGTGACTCCACGCTGCGATGGCCTGATCTCTCTCTATCACAGTAGCAGTGTGTTCCCCGAGGCTTCTCACAATTAGCTTTCACTTTTCTGTTGTCTGTTCCTAGTGAGACTTACCTGATGTTGCCTTACTGCCTTTGGTGGAGAAGCGGCTTAGCTCTCAGCCACAGACTCTCCAAGACTCACACAGATGGGTACTGGTGAGTTCCTGGTTGTACACGTCAATCATCTAAGCAGATGAGAATTCATACGGGCCTTTCACCTCTCCGTATCACAACAAAACTTGCATGATAAGAAGCCCCAAATTCCGTTTGTTTTCTGATACATGCATACAATGTAAACATAAAGCATTTGGTTTTTGCTTAACCATTTTCAGTTGTGTCCTTCTCTTTGTGACCCCTTGGGATTTTCTTGGCAAAGACACTGGAGTGGTTTGTCATTTCCTTCTCCAGCTCATTTCAGAGATAAGGAAAGTGAGGCAAACAGGGTTAATGACTTGCCCAGCATAACACAGCTAATAAGCGTCTGAGATCAGATTTCAAATGTCTTCCTGACTCCAGGTCTAGCATACTATCCGTTGGGCCACCTAGCTGTCAGATAAAGTATATATGTAGGCAGACAGACAGATAGATACATAGATAGATGGATAGATAGATAGATAGATAGATAGATAGATAGATAGATAGATAGATAGATAGATAGATGTGTTTATGTATGAATGTATGTATGTTATATATGTAATGGGGGTCTGGTGTATGCACAAAATACCTTAGATGTAATCTCTTCATGTGGAAATAATAGGGAGCCTGCCTCCAGAAGAGCCATCATGCTATCTGTGCAAGGCCTTGGGAAGACTGTGGAGCATGTTTGCAGAACTTATAACTAGATTCAATCAGCTAACAAGGTTGTGAAGAGGAAAGTCTTTGATTGGTGAGGAAGACATTTATAAAGGCCTGTTGGCCACAACAATTATAAAATGTATGACACCAAGGTAAAGACAATGCTATTAAAGATGAGGAGGCCTTGGGGCCTTGTCTCTATCAAGGGCAGTTGGCTCTAAAACTGGACTCAGTCTTTGGCTTCCATGACTGTTCTTTTCCATTCTAGTTGAACGGAATGGAGTCTCCTACCTTATGAATTTGGAAAGGTCAATATCAGCAAGACACAGAAATCTTGGAGTCAGAGTCCAGATCAGGTTTTGAAGCTAGTCCAACATTGACCTGAGGAATAAGGAACAACCTTTGGGAGTGACCTCCTGATGATGGTTCACTAGAAGCCCTTGTAACACACCCCCCCCACAAAAAAAGAGTACAAGTACCAAGAAGCAACAACCAGGAACACACAATACCACCATAAAGATGCAGAGAGCTTCTAATATGATACTCAAAAAGGTAAGAGAGATAAGCTCCTAATCAAGAGTAAATCACCAAGAAAAAACTGAATATAATTCTATAGGGGAAAAAGGTGGACTTTTATTGAAATAAAGGACTTCCAAGTATTCGTAATGAAAAAGCCTCAGTTAAATAGAGACTTTGAAATATAAACATATGAGTCAAGAGAAATATAGAAAGGTAAATATTTTAGAGGAATTGAAAATGACTATTTATGGATGAAGTGTTTATACTTCTTAGAGGATGATAATGAACAAGCGTTCCTCTAAAGCCCTAATATCATAGGGAGTCACAGATAAAGTTAAATATGACAGAGTTCCTAGGAATGGTTTTGTTATGTTTTGATGACCTTAAATAGGGAGAAAAAAGGGAAAAGAGGGGGAAAGGTATATACTAGAGAAAATGGGAAAGAAGAGTGACGGACCGTATCTTACATAATTGGGGTACACAAATAAAACTATATAAACTAGGAAGAAAATATGCAGGGAATAGGTAACACTTAAACTTCACTTTCATCTGAATTCAGAAGAGGGTAAAATAAACAGAAAAGTATTTGACTCAGCAGGAAAACAATAGCGAACAAGGAGGGGAGAAAAGGGAACAAGAATGAGGAATTCATGATAGGAAAATGGAGAAACATTAATTGCTCATGGATAGGTTCAGCCAACATTATAAAAATTAAATATAAAAAATAAAAACTAAGTTACTCTACTTATTTAGTGCTGTACTAATCAAATTCCCCAAACAATATTTTATAGACTTAGAAAAAATTAAAACAAAATTCATATGGAAGAATTAAACGTCAAAAATCTGAAGGGTAATAATGAAAACAGTGGGAAAGAAGAAAGACTGCAACTACCAGATTGCAGATTGTACAACAAATGATTTAAATAATTCTGTACTGGTTAAAAATAGAGGGAAGGTTATCAGTGGAACGGATTAGGTACAAAACATACAGAAGCAAAGAAACACAGTAGTATGGTGTTCAGTGAACCAAAGACCCCACTTACTGGGAAAAGAACTCACTATTTGACAAGAACTTCTAAGAGAACTGAACATCAGTGTGGCAGAAATTAAGTTTAGCCCAATACCTCACACTATATACCAAGATATGATCCATATGGATACATGACCTAGATATAAAAGTCATATCATAAACAATTTAAAGAAGCAAGAAGATGTATTTTAGATCTATGGATGGAAGAAGAGTTTATGACTAAACATGACTAAAAGAGATCACACAAAGTAAAAAAGACAATTTTGATTATGCTAAAGTAAAATGGTTTTGCAGAAACAAATCTAGTATAATAAAAGTGAAACAAGAAACAAAGAACTGAGATTTGAGGGGAATCTTTGTAGTAGGGTTCTCTAATAAAGAGATATATATCTCTTGGATATGTATCTCCAATCCAAGAAATATAAGGAACTGATTCAGATTTAAATACAAACACCAATTTTCCAGTGACAGCCATTCAGTCAAAGAAAGGGGACCACTAGGTAGAGCAATGGGTTTCAAGTCAGGAAGAACTGAGTTCAAATATGGCCTCAGATACTTATTACATGACCTGGGCAAGTCACTTGCCTCAATTTCTTTATCTATAAAATGAACCGGAAAAGGAAATAGCAAACCACTCCAGTATCTTTGCCAAAAAACAAATGGGATCACAAAGAGTTGGACACAACTGAAAAGACTCACGAAAAATAACGCAAAAAGGATATAAACAAGCAATTTTCTAAGAAAAAAATCCAAGCTATCAACAGCCTTAAGGAATATTACTCCAAAAAAAGACTATTGCTCCAAATCACTAATAATTAGAGAAACACTAATTAAAATAGTTCTGAGTTCTACCTCACACCTATCAGATTAGCAAAGATGACAAAAGAAGAAAAAGATAAATATTGGAGGAGATGTAGGAAAACAAGTATATTAGTGCAATGTTGATAGCACTGCAAATTGGTCTGGCCATTCCGGAAAGCCATTTGCAACCATGCTTAGAAAGTTACCAAATTGTGCATATATTTTGATCTAGCTATACCACTACTAGGTCTATAGTCCAAAGAAATCAAAGAGGAAAAGGATGCATAATACAAAATTACTTATAGCAGCCCTTTTCATAGTCACAAAAACTTAGAAACTAAAAGACTGTCCTCTTATTGGGATGATAAAGAAATATGACTAAAGAAATCAGGGTGCATTGATGTAATAGAATATTATTGTGCCATAAGGAATGATAAAACAGATAATATCAGAGGAATCCGGCAAGACCTAAATGAACTGGAGTAGAACTAAGTAGACTGAACTAGGAGAACACTTTATACACAAAGATAACAACATTAAAGAGAAAAATAACTTTAAAACACCTAAGTACTCAAACTAGTGCAAAGATAAATCGTTAGTCCAAAATAAATATGCCATTCACTATATGCCATTCATTACCTGAAGAACTTAAAATACAGAAAGGAGCATACATTTTCAAACATGTCTAACATGCGAATTTATTTTACTGGATTATATTGCTGAATATTGATTTTTTACATTTGCTCAATGAGGGGGAGAATAGGAGAAAAGAGATTAAATAGGTTTATTAATTCAAAAATAATAGTGACAAACTTTTAAAAAATAAAGAAGGAAAATTTTTAATATTCATATGATAAAAGTCTTAACATATATCCTGAGGTATAGTAAAATGGTTGACATTGGATCTAGATGCCCAAATAAAAATCCAAGGTTAATAAAACACAGGGCTCACCAGCCAAAGGCAACTAGAGAAAAGTGAATACTTTGTCAAAAAACAAAAGGAAGGGGAGGATGGATAGATGTTCTCAAAGCACCCAATAAAAGACAAAAACTTGGAACAAATAAATCTCACTTTACAAAGCAATAACAAAGACTAAAAATAGATTACATTACTAGATTTGTCAAAGTAAACAAAAATGGTTTATTTCAGGAGGAAGCTAATGAAATGACTAAGAACCAAGGGTGGAGTCAAAAGGCCTTCTATGTTCAACATCTACAGAAACTCAACCAAAAATGTGCTGACAAAGATTCATGGGGAAAAATGATTTAGTCCATCAGTAAGCCTTTATTAAATACCTACTATGTTGTAGGTACTACACTAAGACTTCAGTCATGCAGATTTGCTTATGGACATAAAGGGGTTAAGAGAATGATTTAGGATCAGGTCATTGACAGCGGAAATTATGGCAAAGTCATTTTTGAGGGGTCTGAACTTACTTTGTTAATAGAAACTATGCATCACATCACTACAAATTATAAAAATTTAGCATCTATTAGTTATGGAAATAAACACAATCAGGTGGCTAGAATTATACATTAGGAGCTCATTATCTTTTATAGACTAACATACAACAAATACTCACGGGGGTGTCAATTAGTACTGGACTTGGAGTCAAGACCTGAGTTCAAATCCTATCTCTCAGACATTTAGCAGCTATATGACCCTGGGCAAATCATTTAACCTACCTCAACCCCAGTTTCCTCATCTGAAAAGTAGGAATAATAGAAACCACCTTATAAGTTTGCTGGGGGGGAGGTCAAATGAAATAATATACATTAAACACCTCGCAAATATTAAAGCACTATAAAAATTGTAATTATTGTTATTACAAATCTCAAAATATACTTGAAATTTTAACATATAAACATAAACAATGCAGGAACTAAAGCATCATTACAGACAGATCTGTTACTCACAACCAGCTAGGCATAACATTGATTCATAAAACTTTAAGAACAATATTTTTAACAGATCCCACCATAAAAAAACTAACCAACTCCAAACTACGTAGAATGAAAAACTTTCAGAATAAGGATAACTGGTAGAAGAAATAAAAACTATTTGGAAAGAGGATGCAATACATTTGTCCCTGTCTTTTGGTCTGCTACTACAGTTGTTCCAAAAATGCTTTCGTTAAATCGATACAAGATGAACTTACAACTTAATATTCTTAATCAACTACCAAAAAAGCAATAATTTTATCTTTTTATGCAATTGTCTCTGTAATAGCAAATATGCCAGGAAAACAGCAATATGTTGCCTGATCCTCATATTCTTTGTATCTGAACCCCTTCAAAAATAGAATAGAATGAGATAACAGTGATGATAATGATAATATTAATTCCCTATCAATCTTATCATCCATGTCAGAAACAATGACAGTCAATAAGCATTTATGAAATCCCTACTATGTCCCAGACACTGTGCTAAGCACGAGTGATATAAGGAAAGATAAAAGACAAAGAGGTCACAGTTTAATGGGGAAAGTGACATAAAAATAACTGTGCAAACAGGATAAACTAGGGTTATTCAACAGAAGAAGGCATTAAGGGAGATCCAGGCTTCCTGTAGAAGATAAGATTTTAGCCTGGATTTGAAGCAGGCTGGGGTAGTCAGGAGATAGAGACAGAGAGAAAGTATCCTAGGCATGGGAAACAACCCCTGAAAATGCCTAGAATCTGGAGAGGAAAGATCTTATGCTAGGAACAGCAAGGAAGCCAATGTCATGGGATAACATAGCATGTATACTGCCAACGTTTTCTAGACACCTAAAGTTATGTTCAGCAGCATATGTGTGGGAGCAAAGACATAGGATGTTGGAAGTGATGCAAGGTGAGGCTTGGGAGGACAAGGTCAGTGATAGAATAAGGGCGTAAGATGCTCAAGTCAAGAGGATGATATAGAGGAGAATAAGTTCACCAAAGATGGGAAAAAAGAGAGAGAGTAACTAGCACAGGGATGACAGCCTAAGGAAAAACAGAGGAGTTGAGGTCATGGTAAAGAGAAAAATAATATATTTTATGTTTGTAAGGCAAAGGAAGAGATGGGAAAAATAAACTATTGTGGTTAGATAAGGGAATTTCAGAGATTAGGCTAGAAACTTAATGGAATGGAAAGGGAGAAGTCTGGTGCTTGATAGAAGGGTGCTTCTCTTGTTCCAGTGAGAGGAAGAAGATATGGCATAACTGAAAGTGAAAGACAAAATGTTAAGATGATGATATAGGATGTCAAACTATCACAGAGAACAAAATAAACAATTCAACATCCAACAAAAATTATGCTATGGAGTCTTGAGAAACAAGCAAACAAAACAAAAGAAAAAAGAATTCCCAAAGGAGAATATGAAAAATTACTGTTCATTTCTGAGTTGAAAGATGCTTAACACAACCAAAACACAGAGTGAATCAACTGAAAAATAGAAGTTTTATGTATTTTTAATAAAATGAGTGACAGAACATTCATGTCAAGAAAGGTGAAAACTATCTTCTCTACAAAACTGGGAAGTAATGAGTCAGGTTAGGTCCATAATTATTGGATCAAGCACTTCACCGTGGGAGCATGAATTACTAGTGATACGTTTTATCAGTTTTCTCTCTAATGAAAGACTGATCCCATCTTTATTAGCCAAGGCATCACATTCTTATTATTAAAAGATGATACCACCATTGATTCCTTCCAAAATAGACCAGTTACATATTTATGTATTTTATACAAAATTTTCTTAAATTGTCTCATTTAAATAATCCATAAGCAATTATAAGATATACACAAGCAAAGGAACAAAAGGGGTGTGCTAGGAAAAAAAGGGATATATAAAAAGCACCTAATTATCAATTCAGTGATAAGTCACCTGAAAGTGCCATAACATTTACACTACCTTTAGTAGTTATCACAAAGCCTTTGGCTTAGTTCCACACTTATGGCTTAGTCTTGCAAAAATGTAAAACAGATCCAAGATGAGTCAAAATGCTAGAATATTTTATGTCCATACAGATAAATATTTCACACAGGTATTTAAAACATGCCATTCACACAATAATGTCAGAATATCTCATAGAAAATATAGCTCCTTCCATGGAGATAAGTTAAGCCTTCTCTGGTTCTGCTAACCGTAAATCCATTATCATCCCTCATGAAGAGGTTGAGTATAGCTTTCAAGTGAAAGCAGGAATTGTACCAAAAATCATAATAATCCCTTGACATCAATGAATGGCATCATTAAATCAGTATTTCATCTTGTGGAAACCTTATCCAGTAGCATGAAAATGTCATTTAGAATCAATAAGAGTAAAATTCTTTATATATAACAAGGAAAGATAGAAGTCAAAAGCTCTGGGATTAAGTTGAAAGTCCAAATTAAACCAATGGACACAGACAATACTCAGAAGTACCTTGGTCTTGAGTGGAAGCCAATAAGACTGAATGAAAGGAAGCAATGCAGTGAGTTCTTCTCCACAAAATCTTCTCTAGAAAATGCATCTGGTAAAATTCTGATAGGGAAATGAGAAAAAGTCACAGTGAGTCCTCTGTAAAGCCCAGCTTGGGATAGAGAGGCAGACAGAGGGGTCTTCAGACATTGGAAATGGTTTCAATCCCAATCCCAAGTCAGGCAGTCTTCCATTGGGGGAGGAGAAAGGGGAACATTCTAAAATCCAGGGAGAGGCTGTGCACCAAGGCAAGAAGTATTCTCAGGCCCATACCAGGGCAGCATAGCCACGATGGGGCACTGGCGATAGATGTTAACTAACAGTTTTGTTGTCTACTACTCAGGACTACCTACTACCTGGATCACAGGTCCAGGGTGGAGGAAGAAAAGGACTTGGCCTGTGGAATTCCCAAGTAAGGAGAAGCTGAGTGTTACATTGGAGGAAGGAGGAAAATCAGAAACCAGCAGCAGCAGTGGTGTGGCTCAGACCTCATTTGCAAAATAGGGTGCCACCTTCAACATCTAGCCCAATCTGCAAAGGCCTGGTTAGGGCAGGACAAGACCAAAGGAGAATTTACAATTTTGCTACCATAGGAAAATAGAAATTTCTAATTGACTAATGGGGCAAAGTCTACCAGCAATCTATTCTTGCTTAGACTCAAACCCAGGTCAGGAACATACAGAGCTCAGGCTAGGGGGTTTGCAGACTTTGCCCTGGATCAAATCTCTGGGAGCTTGGAAAACTTGCAGGTCCCTAGCCTATATATGAGATGCTGAAGTAACAGAACATTCAATGCCATCGAGAAAATAGCAACAACACCGGTTCAGACCTTCCCTCCAGAAGTGCCACACAGCCTAGCCATAGCATGAAGTCTGAAGTCAGAAATTAGACTGAAAGAATGGACAAACAAAAAAGAACCCCTTATAATGAGCTATAATGGTAGCAAGGATACTCAAAATACAAACACAAAAAAAATTACTCCAAAATACATACAAGCATTGTCTCAGAGAAAACACATAGCTTGGGCACAAACTCAACTGAAATTCCTGGGAAACATGAAGCAAGAGTTTTTGAAAAGGGTTAAATAATGTTTTTATAAGTGAAAGGGGAAAAGTTAGAAGAGAAATGAGAGTTATGAAAGTGAAAGAATTGAAAAGGAAATTAACACCTTGGCACAAGAGGTACAAAATGCTGTCCAAGTACTAAACTCCCTGAAATTTAGAATGGACCAGATAAAGCCAATAATTCCATGAGAAAATGAGAAATACTACAACCAAATGAAAAGACTAGAAAAAAATTGAAGAAAATATAAGTTATCTCATAGCAAAAACAACTGACCTGAAAAAAACAGATTCAGGAGAAAATATTTAAGAATCATTGGACTCTCTGAATGCCATGACCAAAAAAGAAAAGAAGAGCTTCATCATCATATTTCAAGGAATCTTAAAAGAATTATCCAAATCTTTTAGAATTAAAAAGTGGAAAATAGTAAGAATCAGAATTAGGTCCTGAAAGAAACTTCAAAATGAAAACTCCTAAGAACATCTGATCCAAAATTCAGAGTTTCCAAGATAAAACAAAAAATCCTGCAAGCATCCAGAAAGAAAGAATTCAAACATACAGGAGTCACAGTAAGGATCATACAGGATTTAGCAGCCACTACTACAATGAGCAAAGACCTTGGAATACTGTACTCCTGAAGGCAATGCATAAAAGGTTATAGCACAACTGCTACAGGGGATTGCTGGGGAGGAAGGGGATGGATTTTTAATGAAATAGAGGACTTCCAAGCATTCCTGATGAAAAGACCCATGCTGCACAGAAAACTTGAAATATAAACACAAGTGTGAAGTAAAATATAAAAACATAAACATGAATGAACAATGATAAAGGACTAAACAGGAGTAAACTGCTTACATTCAAATATGATGAAATGATACATGTATACTATCTCTTCTCACATGATTAGGGTATACAAGTAGACATCTATATAAACAAAGAGGAAGTGGGAAGTGGCTAACATTTGAACCTAATTCTTATCTGAACTGGTTGAAAGAAAGAAGTATTCACAGAGAGAAGTTGGGTACAGAAATATATTTCACTTAGTGGTCAAATTGGAAGGACAGGGGAAAAGTGGGAAAGGGAAATTAGAAGGAAGGTAGATTAAAGAGGGAAGCCAGTCCTAAGCAAAATAAATTCTAAGCAAGTATAAAAATACTTACTATAGCTCTTTTGAAGGTAACAAAGAATGAGAATCTGAGGATATGCCAATAAACTGGGGGATGGATGAACAATTGTGCTGTATAAATGACAACATAATATTGTGCTGGACTTTTATCAGCAAATGACCAATCAACATTCCAGAGGACTAAAAATAGAACATTACCCACATCCTGGTAGATAGGCAAAGATAGATATGTCTAGATATAAATATAAACCTGGGAACTCTGATCAACAAAATAACCTTGCATCATTCTGAAGGACTTATGATGAAACGTTGCCCACTTTCTGACAAAGGTCATCAGCTCAGAGCACAAATTAAGATTTTATTTTTAGACATCATCAATAAGAAATTTCATTTTGCTTTATTTTTCTTACTTGTAACAGTGGTTTTGTTTTTCTTTCTTCTCAACATGGAAGTTGAGGGAAGTAGAAAAGAGAATAGATTGAAAATAAAATAAAATTTAAATTTAATTTAAAGTACCTTCACCCCTCCTCTAGGCAAGACACATTGAGCAAGAAGAATATATAGCTATTTATCTAAAGACTCAATGGAAAGCACATAATTAAATAAGTAACACCTGCATGACAGCAGTTTTAATATTCATTTTCATAATTGTAAAATTTACCATTACAAATGTGGAAAATATCCTGACAGAAACTGGTATGATAATAACAGAATACAGGCCAATCATTCTGTGGATTAGCATGGCTACTTCAAAAGGGAGGGGGATGATTGATAGATGTCCTCAGAGCACGTGATAAATAAGTTTAAAACTTGCAGACATACTTTTAAAACAAGCAGACATTACTTCACTGACAAATAGTAGAGACTAGCAACAGGCTAATATTTGAATGGGTTGAATGTAACTCTAAGTAGTTAAACTTAAGGCCTAAACTATAATACAGCAAAAATCCAAGAGTGGAATCAAATGACTTTCTGTGGGTGATATCCAAATGAACTTAGTCAACAATATGTCAATAAATATGCATCCAATAAACAGTTTTGGAATCATATTTGTTTATAGAAATGGATGGATTTATGATAGGAACTGAGGATCAAATTATCACTGCCAGAAATTACAGAAGGGTTATCATTAAGGATCACAGGCTTACTAATCAAATTCAAATTATGCCTCCCAAAATGGTAAAAACTGTGGAGCTCACCACTGTAAACTGTTCATTTAACACCTGCTGAATAACTAGCAAGATATGATCTAGTAGCTAGAATTATATATTGAAAGTTTACTATCTTTCATAAACTCACAGACAACAAATCCCTATACTATAAATACAGACCTCAAATTGTCCTTGAAAATTCAAGAAATAAACTGAAATAGGACCATCACAAAGCAAAGCTGTGGCGCACATGTACCCAGATGTAATATTGATCTGTAAAAATTAAAGACCTTTTCATAAGTGTTACTATGCTGAATGTTCATAATGTCCAAAATTTGTAAACAAAAAGATTTTAAAATAAAGAGATTTAGAAGAAAACATTAAATTCATATAGAAATAGGATAAAGACCATCTCCCCACAGTCCTACCTACTACTCAAGTTGTCCCACAGATACTTTTAATGACGCTACAGAAGATGAGCTTGCATGACAATACTTTAATTACAAAAGGCAGTCATTTTAACCAGCTGGGTAGCCATCTACAGAATATTAAATATGAAGGGATAATAGCAGGATAGTGACTTATCCCAGGAGTATTCTATTTTTAAAAAATGAAAATAAAATGAACATTCTGATATTTAGGATTATACACCATAAGCTTGCTAGCCTTTATAAGGAAATCAAGTAATAATAGTAATATTTTATCCATTTATGCAAAAGTCTATAGAACATCGAAAATAAAAGAATAATGCCAGGATAGTGACTGGTCCCAGGACTGAACTCGATAGAAAAAGGTAACAAGGATGAGCTGGCTTATCATCATCATCATCTTTCAAAATATATAGACTTCTATTAGAAAAAACTCAAAACCATGTGGGAAAAGAATGAAGTACATCCTTTCTGCTACTGTTTTCTCAGAGATAATTTCAGTGACTACAGACGATGAGCTTACATTCCAATACTTATTTAATTATTAAGTAATCATTTTATCAAACTGTGCAAGAGAATACAAAGTATTAAAGAGAAAAAAACAATGGGAGGAGAGTGACCTATTCCAACACTGTTTCACATGTACTCTATAGACTTAAGATGAGGAAGATAATAAAATTAGAAACAATAATAGTCTCATGATCCTTCATAAACTAACAGATTACAAGTCCACAAATCATAAATACAGGGCTCAAAATATCCTTGAAAATTCAACAAATAAACTCAACTAGAATCCAGTAATGTGACATTCAAAAGTTTTGCTCACAATCATCAGACACAATATTGATTCACAAAAATTTAAGGACAGTGTAATATATTTAGTAACTGCCTGCTAATATTCATATTTTCCATTCATAATATTCATAATCTAATATTCATAGCAACAACCTAGCAGCAGGCATCAAAGCCATGTGGGAATAGAATGAGTTATGTATTATCCCTGCAATCTTGTCTGCTTCCAGAGATGTCCTGAAGGTGCTTTCAACAAACCTACAGAAGACATGTTTGTACAGCAATACTTATACTCAGTTACAAGAAGCATTTTTTTTCTACTTAAAATAATCCACAAAAACATTAAGCATAAAGAAATAATAGGATAGTAACTTGTCCCCAGATCATTTCTATCTGACTTCCACCAAATCAAATAAGATCGTAATAGACATTTACAGGGTTCCTTAAGTTCTGTTGAGCACTTTATATACATTTTGTCATTAAGCCTTCACAAGAAGCATTTGAGATGAGTGATGTGATTATTCCCATTCTAGAGGTAGAGTAATTTTAGTCCTGAGAGGTCAAATGATTTTCCCAAAATTATGAAGCACGTAGGTGGTGTAGTAGATAGGGCATTGGTCTTAGAGTTATAAGCTCAAATCTTGCTTCAGGCCCTTACTAGTTGTGCGACCCTGGGCAAGTGACTTAACCCCATTTGCTTCAGGTTTCCTACCTGGAGAGGGAATGGCAAACCACTCCAGTATATTTGCCAAGAAAATCCCAAATGTTGGGGGAGAGCCAGGATGGCAAAGTAGAAGCAGAGATATGCTTGAGCTCTCCTCCCAAACTCACCAAAAAACCTGTGAAATTACTCTAAACAAATTCTAGAAGAGCAAAAGTCACAAAATGATAAACTGAAGCAAATTTCCAGCCCAAGACAATCTGGAATGTCAGCAGCAAGGGTCTATCGCACCTGACTGGGAATGGAGGGCAATTTGGCATGGGTCATGCCAGCACAGACAGAGCTGAAGCAGGCCTTAGGGTACTGAATCTCTGGTGATTGTGGTTAGTTTTCAGATTTCTCAACCTACAAATGCAAATTTCCAAGGTCAATGGGAAGGGTCTCTCACCTGACTGAGAGGGGAGTGTGGTCCAGGTTCAGCCCCAGCCTCTTAAGCCCTCTACTTAACAAAGACCTCAAAACTCAAGTAATTGGCTAGGAAAATGAGCAAACGGTAAAACACAGACTGTAGATTCTTATTTCTTCAATGAAAAGGTATTTTCTTACATCATTGGTTACAAAGAAGATCAAAACATACAACCAGAATAAGACAACAAAATCAAAGCTCCTAGATCCAAAGCCTCCAACAAAAATATCAGTTAGTCTCAGGCCATGGTAAGGATTTTGAAAATCAAGGAAGAGAAGTAGAGGAAAAATTGGGAAGAGAAATGACAGTGATGCAAGAAAATCTTGAAAAATGAGTCAACATCTTACTAATGGAGACTCAAAAGATGCTGAAGAAAATAACAGCTTTAAAATTAGATTAACCCAACTGACCAAAGAGGTCCAAAAAAGCCAATAAGAAGCCAATAAGCCTTATAAAGCAGAATGGGCCAAATGGAAAAAGAAGTCCAAAAGCTCAATGAAGAAAACAATCCCTTAAAAATCAGAATGGAGCAAATGGAAGCTAATGACTTTACGAGAAATCTAAAAATTATAAAATAAAACCAAAAGAATGAAAAAATAGTAGATAATGTGAAGTATCTCATTGAAAAAACAGCTGACCTAGAAAATGGATCCAGGAGAGATAATTTAAAAATTATTGGGCTACCTGAGAGCCATGATCAAAAAAAGAGCCTAAACATCATCTTTCATGAAATTATGAAGAAAAATTGCCCTGATATTCTAGAACCAGAGGGCAAAACAGAAATGGAAACAATCAACTGTTCACCTTCTGAAAGAGATCCCAAAAGAAAAACTCTTAGGAATATTATAGTCAAACTCCAGAGTTCCCAGGTCAAGGAGAAAATATTACAAGCAGCCAGAAAGAAACAATTTAAGTATTGTGAAAATATAATCAGGATAACACAAGATTTAGCAGCTTCTACATTAAGGGATCAGAGGACTTGGAATATGATATTCAAGGGGTCAAAGGAGGTAGGATTAAAGCCAAAAATCACCTACCCAGCAAAACTGAGTATAATACTTCAGTGGAAAAAATGGAATTTCAATGAGAGGACTTTCAAGCATTTTTGTTGAAAAGACCAGAGCTAAAGAGAAAATTTGACTTTCAAATACAAGAATCAAGAGAAGCATGAAAAATTAAACAGGAAAAAGAAACCATAAGGTTTCTTATGTTGAACTGTTTATATTCCTACATTGAAAAATGATATTTGTAACTCATGAGACCTTGCTCAGTTACTCAGTATTAGAGTAGTCAGAGGGAATGTGTGTGTGTGTGTGTGTGTGTGTGTGTGTGTGTATAGAGACAGAGAGACAAAGGGCACAGGGTAAGCTGAATATGAAGGGATGATATCTAAAAAATAAAATTAAGTGTTGAGAGGAAAGTACTGGGAGAAAAGAGAAAGGGAGAGGTAGAATGTAGTAAATCATCTCACATAAAAGAGGCAAGGAAAAGTTTTTACAATGGAGGAAAAGAGGGGAAAGGTAAGAGGGAATAAGTGAACCTTACTTTCATCAGATATGGCTTCAGGATGGAATAACATACACATTCAAACAATTGGGTATAGAAGTTTATCTTACCCTAGAGTGAAGCAGGGCAGAAGGGGTTAAGAGACAGGGGATAATAGAAGGGACAGCCAGTTGGGGGAAGGGATAATGAGAAGCATACACTTCTATAGAAGGACAAGTAAAGGAGAGAATAGAATAAATGGAGGGCAGGACAGGATAGAGGGAAATATAGTTAGTCTTTCACAACATGACTATTATGAAGTGTTTTGCATGACTACATACATATAATTTATATTGATTTGCTTGCTTCTCAATGGGAGTGCGTGGGGAGGGGGAAGGGAGAGAATGTGGAACTCAAAGCTTTAAAAATGAGTGCTAAAAATTGTTTTTTCATGCAACTAGGTTATTTCTTATATCGTATATATATGTATATATGTATACATATATATGTATATACATATATATCTTATTTGAAATATAGGCAATGGGGTATAGAGATTCATCTTGCCCTATAGGAAATAGAAGGGAAGGGGATAAAGGGGTGGGGGGGGTGAGAGAAGGAAGGGCAGATTGAAGGAAAGGGGTAATCATAATACAAGCTGTCCTGGGGTGCAATAGGGGAGAGATGAGGCGAAAACTTGAAATTCAAAATTTTGTGGAAGTGAATGTTAAAAACTGAAAATAAATTTAATTAGTAATGAAAGAAAACCCCAAATGTGGTGATGAAGAGTCAGACACAAGTGAACAACAATAACAAAAAGAAAAATGTTGCCTTTATGACAAAATATAAACTCTTCTGTTTAGCTTTTTCAGTCCTTCATAACTTGGCCCGCACCTGTCTTTCAATTCACATTATACATTTCTCCCCGTCCTACAGAGTACAGTGAGCCAAAATAGCCTTCTCTCTGTTGTTCACTCTCTCTTCAGTTTCTGTGTCTTTGTACTGATTGTTCCTAATGTCTGGAATGCACCTTCTCCTCATTTCCTCATCACAGGATCCCTCACTTTTTTTAGAGCAAATCTCAAGCACTGCCTTCTACAGATAACCTTTCCTCATCCCCACCTCCAACAGCTTGTGCCTTCACTCTCTGCCTTTTATTTAACTTCCTGGTATTTATTCTCTTAATATTGTGTGTATGTAGGTACGTGTGCGTGTGTGTATGTGTGTGTGTGTGTGTGTGTGTGTGTGTGTGTACACAGAGAGAGAGGTTTTTCAAACTCTTGGGAACATTCCTAACCATAGAAGCTCAGAAACAGACTGAAACAGGATTTTATCATTCATTTCTTTATAATTTTCCAAAAGCAGAAAGAACATAAGAATTCAGAGCAAAACCTAGGTCTTGTGAACTAAGGCTATCCTGGTCAGGGGAAGAGTTATGAACAGCCTGGTATTAGTTTATCTAAGGCTATTTACATTCTCATTGTTTCTCCTCCCACCCCCAGATTTGAAAGGAAATCCATCTCCCAGAAGGGCTTGCCCTAGGGCACTGAAGCAGTGAATAGCAGTGATGCCACACCAGCTGAGAGGAAATAACTAGCTTAGCCAAACACCTACTCCCAACCACTACTAGGCATATAGAATTATACATTGTAGAGCTGGACAGAACTTCAACAACCATCTGTCCTAACAGGAACCTCCACAGGATGTGGGGATGTTACGACAAGCATTCATTCTCTGCTTGAAGACGCCATCAGTGAGGAGAAAGCTGCTACCTTTTGAGGCATTCTATTCTACTTTCAGACAGCTCTAATTCTTAAAGATTTTTTTTGTGATATCAAACACAGATTTGTGTTTTCTTTTCTTTATCTTGCACCTGGTTCTACTTTATGTGGCCCAACAGAATAAGTCTAATGTCTTTTCCACTATAGCTATCATATCTCTTCGGGGTCATCTCTTTTTAAGGCTAAATTTTTTTTCAACCGATCCCCATGTGACATGGACTCAAGGTTCTTTACTATTCTTGTAAGTTGTCTTCCTCGCCTGCTCTTCACCTTAGTCTTTCAGTCTATCAGTGACCCCCAGAAATGAACCCAATACTCTTGATGTAGTCTCACTAGGTCAAAAAATAGAAGGATTGTCACCTCCTGATATGTAGAAGTTATACCTCTCTTAATGCACCTTATAATCTAATTCCATTTTGTAGCTTTTCTTAGATTTTTTTTATATTGTTGACTCATATTGAGCTGAGTCCTTGTTAAAAATCTTAAAGCCCAGTACTAAGTACAAATCCTTAGGACACTCCACTAGAGATCTCCTACCAAAATAACCCTACACCATTAATAGACTATTCCTTGAGTCTGACCATTCAGTCAATTCTGAATCCATCCAATTGTATTATCATCTGGTCCAAATTCCCCCATCTTTTTCACAAGACTAGTATGCTATAATTTATCATATGTGTCTCCTCTGAGCCTTACAATAATACTATAAGTTAAGTATGAGAGAAAGTATTATCCCTATTTTGCAGATGAAGAAACTGAGACTCAGGGTTCGAGTTACTTATCCACATCAATCAGCTAGTATATGTCATAGATGATACTTTAAATTCAGATCTTTTTTATTCCAGGACCTGATGCAAGGAGTACTAACACTGGAGTCAAAGGAATGGGAATTGAACTCTTCACTCTTCATTGGGCACATTACCTGTGTGACTTTAGGTAAATTGAACAAACTCCCTAAGCCTCAATTTGCGCATCTGAAAATTGAGGGAGTTACACTAAGATGGCATCTAACATCCCTCCCAGGTTATGATCCCATCATCCAATGTCATCTGCTCTGTTAAGATGCCGTTCATTTGCAGTTAATAGGATAGACCTATCTCTACTTACTTAATAAGCAATATGAACCTTATTGCATGCTGAGTCCAAACAATCCTCAGGGGCACAAGTATTATTTAGATCAGACATTCTTGATCTATTTGTGTGTGATAGAAAACTTTGGAAGTTCAGAGAAGTCTATGGGACCTTCTTAGAATAATGTTAAGTACATAAAATACATAGAATTCTGAAGGGAATTGATTATATTGAAACACAGTAATCCAAAGATCTTTTTAAAAGGCATATTCATGGACTACAGATTAAGAAGCTCTGATCTTGATGCATTTGGTGGGCTACTAGTTGCTTCAAACAATGCCTTCTTTTCACAGAGAGAATACAAGCAACTTCCTACTTGCAAAGCATATTCAAAAGTATCTGTACTGATGTGGAGAAAGAAATACCAATGATACTCACAGCTTCCCTCTTTTCTTTGGAAAGGGTAACCAAGATTATTTAGACAAAACCACAGACACCACCATATTCAGGGAATGTGGAGAACCACTCTCCATTTTGAGTATTTTTTATTACAATTAAATGTCATCTCTTTTTAAAATTTTTTCTATTTATGTCATTTATTTTCAAATCATCTACATTTCCCAATATATCACTCTCCTCTCTCCTTACCAAAAAGGAAAGATACATATTCTCACAATCTTTTCTCTAGGATCAATTTTGGTCATTATCATTTCATGACATTGAATTTTGACCATTTTCTTGTTGCTCTTCTGAATTACATCATTATAGTCATTCTGTATATTGTTTTCTTGGTTCTGCCTATTTACTTTTACATCTATTCATAAAAATCTTCATATGCTTCTCTGTAGTCATTATATTAATTGTTTCTCACAGCATAATAATATTCCTTTACATTCCTGTACCACAACTTGATTTCCCAGCGATGTATTTCTACTTTGTTTCCAGTTACTTCCTACTGCAAAAATCAATTCTATAAATATTTGTGTGTATAAAGTACCTTTCATTTAATCATTGACCTCCTTGGTCTATATACCTAAGTAGTAAGATGTCTGGGTCAAAGTGTATGAAAATTTTAATTATTTCTATCACAAATCCAAATTCCTTTCAAGAATGACTTGAAAAATTTACAGTTCTACCAACAGCCTTTCTATGACCCCTCCAATAGCAGTTATTGATGGTCATTTTCATTAGCCAAGTGTCAGCACCATCTTTACCAATCATCTGTGGCAAATCCATGCTTTTAACTCTTATGAAATGCAATTCACTATGAGAAAAACAGCTCTCTGAACTGGGAACCAAGGCATCTGGGTTCTCATACAGGCTCTGACACTAACTCCCTATGCATCCTTGGGACATCATTGTCCCTCTCTGATCTTCAGTTCTTATCTGTAAAATCAAGGAGTGAAACCTAAGGCTCCTCCCAGTTTTCAAGATCTAGGATTTTGTTTCCAAAATAGCCTTAATCTTCTCCCTTGTGCAACAGTTTGGCATAGTGATTGCCTTTGAATCAAGGTGACCTAGGTCCAAACCTGTCCTCTGACAATAACCATGTGAACCTGAGCACATCACTTTCTAAGGGCCCTAGCAACTCTCTAAAACTATAAATTTCAGATGTTGACCCACATAACAAGAAATTTTCTCATCTGCAAGTTTTTCATATTAATAAATGCACAGTCAAGACCCTATCCTTAACCCTATCTTTTCCCTTAGAAGAAAATGGTAGGGAATGAAAGGGCAAGGAAAGGGAAAAGATTGATGTACCTTGTTTATTAAAATGCTCAGACTTTAAAAGGAGACTCTGTAAATACTCTTAACATCTTAGGTTGCTCTCTTTTCTCATTATCTTCATTTGCTCAGAGCTCCCAGGAAGGAAATTCTTTTCTCAATGTACAAATCATCATTATTAGCTGTACTTTAGCCACTGGAGCCATCAAAGTCATAAATAATAATAATGAAGATGAAAATAATAATAAAAGACAGAATCCCCTCCTCCTGTCAAAAACTGGTTTCTCTTTTTAAAATAATACTCTGTGCCAGAGGCCCTTCAGAAGAGAATTAATTAATATCTCTTGCTGTAGACTAATTCTCTTTTCAACATGTGGCTGTCATTTCCCTGTCATCATAGCTGATTTACAACAGGGTTTAATTAAATTCTCTGTACATTATTCAGCATTCTCCAAAGACAACACCAAAGAGGCCGAGGGTATTTAAAATGTCACCTGCTGAGACATATCATCTCCTCCTAAATAAATATGACAGTGATCAAACTTTGGCTAATTACAGTGACTTAGTTATTTGTTTGTATGTTTTAATATTTAATTGCTTTCATGTTCATCCAATTACAGAGCAACAGCAAATAGAAATTAACTTTTTTATCAGCATGTTCCCAACCCAGCTGATAAACCCTCAAAAGGCTATGCACAATAGGAGCCTGCCCAACCTGTGAGAGCTGTGAGATATACTCTCAGTTGAATGGACTGGTCTAGTAAATTAAAAGAGGAAATATCCCAGCTCTCATTTGACCATCTTGTAGATGGCTGGATATGGAGATTCTTGGAGTAAATCTAAATATTTGACTGTTGTGCCATCTTGAATACATCCAGAGCTTTTAGTTATCTACTACCACCCCATGGCCACACTAGGTAATACCCTATGGTTTTGACTTGTACTTTTCTCTGAGGGAGAAATGATAGGTGGGATTAGGGTAGGGGGATAAAGGGGAAACAGAACTTCCCCTAAAAGTTCCAAAAGTTTAACTTGCATTCTTCAAGGTGACTGCATTGTCTACCCTCTCCAAAAGTTATCTCAAGGACACCATTACATCTTTGTGCCCCACAAACAACAACCCACCATCCTGCTAAAAGACCATTAAACTTAACACATTTAATATCAGTCTTAGGAATAGAAAAGGTGATCATTATGACTGATTTCCCAGGTTATATACCTCTTCACCCAGGAAATGGGACAGGGACAATAGGAACATTATTATCAGCAGCAGCAATGCTGGGCTCAAATTCACCAGTGAGTCCATGGAAGTCAAATGATATGGAGTCATCTCAAATAACTTAATGAAAAGATCTTCTATTCTTTCTTGTCTCTCTATTCGGGTATATTTTAGAAAGCCACTTTCATCAGAAGTCATCATTATATAAACTTGGATGTAATTATTTTTAAAAGATGAAGAATTAATTCAATAACCAATTTTCTGCTTCATAAAAAAGGATTATCTAGCATTTTTTTCATTCAGTGGCTGTGTTGGTTTATTTTACTTGTTTTTTATTTTTATAGGAAACAGTCCTTTGAGAGGCATACAGGAAAATTGGCATTGCATTTTTAAAAAGAACCGTTCAAAACAATGAACTTTTAAAAATAGCTAAGCAATTCTGCAAACATTTATGCTTACTCTATAATAGGGGAATAGGGAACTATGATTTCATTGATGTAAGGAACTCCTAGATGAGAAAACTCATTGCACCAGTGCAGGTTAACAGCTTCCCTGTAGCTTATAGTCAGAGTTTCTTAAAGCAGTGGTTTTTAAACTTTTTTGATTATACAATCCTATTAGCAAAAATATTTTGAGCATGTACTTTTTAAAAATTTATTTCATTTTTAATTTCTGTAATAAAACAACCATTTCCATAATTTATAATTATTTATAAATTATTATAATTAATAATTAATATAATTAATATATATAATATAATATATAATTAATATATAATTAATTATTTTAATTATTATTATTATATTATTATTATTATTATATTATTAATTTATAATTATTTAATAATTTCCATGTATTATGTACAACTTGCTATTTCTTTTAAATATATAATAAAATTATCATGTGCATTCCTTTTTTCCCCTTTTTTTCTTCCCTCTCCTCTTAGATGTTTAACATTAAACACAAATAGGTGTGTGTGTGTGTGTGTGTGTGTGTGTGTAAAATCATTCTACACATACTTTTATTTGTCAGTTCTTTCTCTGGATGCACATAGCATCTTTCTTCATATTTCCTTAATAGCTAATTTGGGTATTTATAATAGTCAAAATGACTCACTCAAAGTCATTCTTAAAATAATATTGCTATAACTGTATACAACGTTCTCTTGGTTCTCCTCATTTTGTTCTTTATTATTTCATCCAATTCTTCTATGTTTTTCTGAGATCATTGAGCTCATTATTTCTTATATTGCTATCACAATCATATACCACAACTTTTTCAGTCAGTCCCCAACTGATGGGCATCCCTGCAATTTCCAGTTCTTTACCATCAAAAGAGAGCTGCTATAAACATTTTATTATTTATCCATAATGTTATATAACATATAAAAATGGAAATATTAAAAATAGATACAGATGAAATAATATTTGATACTAGAGCCAACAGGAATCCATGAAGTTTTTGAGTGGAAAGTAATATGACATGGTCAGACCTGAGCCTTAGGAAAATCATTTTGGCAGCTTTGTGGAGGGTAGTTGGAGAATTCAAACAAGGAATCTAATTAGGATGTTGGTTTAAATAGTCTGTGAAATGATTATGGCCTAAAGTATAGTGGTGGCTATATAAATAAAGAGAAGGGAACAGGAGGAAAAAATCTTGTGGAGGAAGAAATTGTAAGATTTGGCAATTGATTGGATCTGTAGACTGAAGGAAAGAGAGGAGTCAAGAATTATGGCAAGGTTGTGAACCTCGGGGACTGGCAGGATCATAGTGTCTTCAAGAGAAATAGGAAAGTTCAGAAGAGCTAGTTCAAGGAAAAAATAATGACTTTATGAAGAAGAAGGAAGAGGAAGAGAAAAGAAAAAAATACTTTGTAATATGCCTGTTGCTAAGAAATGGAGAAGAATTCTGCCGAAGGAGTAGAGTTGGAGAGACTTTTGCCAATTTTAAGATAAAAGTCATTGCCTTTTCCTGAAAGAGCTTAAAGCTAGTTCAGCTGAAGGATCAGTTAAGCCTGAGAGAGGTTGAAAATGATGAATAATATGGTTGCTGCTGACGAGCAAGCCCAATTGAGCAGTGGGACAGCTTAGAAGGGAAGCAGCAGACAAGTGGGCCAGAGATTCCAATGCTCCAGGCAAGATGCAATGTCCAAAGGGAAGTTGGTCCAATAGGTCATGGGTCAGCTCAACCTAGCAGTAAAAGAATTTGTTCACACAAAAACCACACTCATCAAGGAATTTTTATGAACAATTCCTGGCACAGGAGGGTATAAAAATCCAGAGCTGTGAGTTTTCCCTAAATGTGTTCCTTACGTGAGTTGTACTACTATGAGATTTTTAAGAATTGGCCAAGTCTCCCCACAAAAACTATATATAGTAGTAGAGGAAGGTGATTCAGGTTTATAGGTTGAAAATTACGTTATATTATGGATTTGTTTTACCTTTTCAGTAGGTGTTTTGCAAAGACAGTCCCTTTATTCCTTCCTGATTGATTGCTTATTTCACTGCCCACAGAAGTTAGGCAGTCCTTTTCTTTCCTTCCTCAAGCCTCTAAGACGTCTACCAATTTGAGGTCCTTGCTGTATTTTACTGAGAAAATTAAGACCATTCAACATGATCTCCTTTTTCTACCATTTTCTTCATTTCAAAATCCCTTGACATTATCTCCTACTTGCTCTTCCTTTCTCCAGTCTCTGACACAGAGATGGCCTTTATGAAATTAATATTCAACGGAGAGTCTTATGAAAACTTTACAGTAGTTTGTCAAAAATAGCCAAATGATATCGATGGAGATCATTGTGTGTCAAATAACGAAGGATAAGGGAACTTTTCTGAAATTTTTCTTGATTGCCAATAATTATGCCAAGGAGGCACCTCCATCAATGTGAATTGTAAATGGTTCTTACGTGTCCTTTATGGCTGGCATGCAATTCAGAATCAGTATGTAAATTCCCTTTGGGCTTCACATGTCTTGGCTGTCATGTACATTCAGTTTAGATGCTGGAAATATCTCTCTCTGGATAGAGGCTCATCTTCTTTACCCAACTAATTCCCCTTGGCATGCACTTAAGGACTCAATGAATCATGACTTCAAGTACTTTCGCACAGTCAAGGACAGAGGGTCACAAAAGAAAACAGCAGTCAGTAACAAAATGACTCATTTTGAACAAAGGCTACAAACCTAAAAGACAAAGCTAAGAGTTGCAATTGGCATAGCTAACAGTATCACACCAAAAACTGCCTTCATAGGTGTGACATGTGGTTAGGGTCACTATTTTCAGCCCATCACAGACTTCTCACAATCATCTTTAAAGATAAAAGATACATCTAACAAACAGTTGTTGCTATGGGTCACGTGAACCAGGATAAATATTGAATATTTCTCAATAATACCTCCATAGTCTACGACTCTGCCATATTATAACATGCAGCAAAGAATATAGCAAAAACTAATACCAAAATTCATAGACAGTCAGGAAAACTTTTTCTTCTAATAGGTCCTACCTCCCTCAAGGAGCTAAAAGACTTATAGCGATACCTTGGGGTTGAGAATTAGCAAATGGGAAAAGAATTTAGGGTCACTAGAGAATTACCTCCCTCCTTAAGACCTACACAGTCCACATGACTCACAACAGAACAGGGAGTGTTCTGGGTTTGTTCGTTTCTGATTCATTCTGGTGCTGGGTTTGTAACATTCTCATTCTTTACCTCTCACACAGACACCATTCAAAGATAAAGGGCAAGAATATATTCTAATCAACAATTGTGAACATGGGTCACACAGACCAGAATCAAAAATTCATGGTCAACTACTATACTGATAGTAAGTTCTTCAATTTGAAAAGGCTACAATTCACGACCAAAGTGGAGGGGGTGTTGGTGCATGATTTTCTGTTTGCAGATGATTGTGCACCCAGTGCAGCCTCTGAAGCTGAGATGCAACAAAGTATGGATTAATGCTCTGCTGCCTGTGCTAATTTTGGCCTAATAATTAACACCAAGAAAGTGCAGGTGCTCCATCAGCCACCACTACACCATCCATATGTGGAACCATCAGTTACAACAAAAGGAGAAGTTTTGAATGCTGTAGATAAGTTCACCTATCTTGGTAGTGTATGTTCCAGGGATTTACACATTGACAATGAGGCTGATGCATGCATTGCCAGAGCTAGCTCAGTGTTTGGGAGGCTCCGAAGAAAAGTTTGGGACAGAAGAGGTATTGGAATGACTACCAAACTGAAGAGCCATTGTGCTGACTTCATTGTTGTATGCCTGTGAAACATGGACAGTCTACCAGCGCCATGCCAGGAAACTGAATCACTTCCATATGAGCTGTCTTAGGAAGATTCTGAGGATCACTTGGCAGGATAAGGTACCAGACACTGAAGTCCTTGCTTGAGCTGAACTGCCTAGTATTCAAATTATGCTTCAGAGAGTGCAACTCCGATGGGCTGGCCATGTTGTTCAAATGCAAAATGTATGCTTGCCAAAAAGACTATTTTATGGAGAACTCACATGGGGCAGGTGATCTCATGGTGGTCAGAAGAAGCTTTACAAGGACACTTTCAAGGTCTCTCTCAACAACTTTGGATTTTACTATATAACATGGGAGACACTAGCACAGGACTGCTCAGCATGATGTGTCCACATCAGAAAGGGGGCTGTGCTCAATGAGCAAAGTAGAATTGAGGCAGCACAAAGGAAATGTAGGATATGCAAATTTGGAGTAACCACCCCAAATATTCACAAGAATTATCTGTGCCCAATCTATGGTAGAGCATTAGAAGCTCATATTGATCTGAGCAGCCAACAGTCAGACACACTGAAACTTCACTTTATCATGGTGATTTGGTCCTCTTTGAGAACGAAGGACAACAACCAACCAACCAGATATTTATAATGGTCAAAATGACTTATTCACTCAAAGTCATTATTAAAATAATATTGCTGTTACTATATACAATGTTATCTTGATTCTGTTCATTTTAATTTCCATTATTTTGTGCGTCTTTTGATGTTTTTTTCTAAGATCACTGAGCTCATCATTTCTTATATCATAGTACAATATTCCATCACAATCATATACTACATGTTCAGCCATTCCCCAATTAATGGGCATCTGGTGCCTGGGCAATTTTTAATTTTTTGCCACCACAAAGAGAGCTGCTATAAACATTTTAGAACATATAGGTTATTGAATTGGGAGCCAAGAAACCTAGCTTTTAATCCTAGCTCCACTAGCAACTCACTGTGACCTTTAAATTTCCATGTCTGTCAAATGAGGGGACAGGAACAAATGGTATCTAAAGTTACTTCCAGCTACGTCATTCCACGATTACTTTGTCTTCCACAAAAATCATCTGATCTGGTTCACTAACCATTGGTATTCTCCCATAAATCAGAGAAAACTCTCTTTACCAGTACAGATGAGTGCATTCCCCTGATTTTATTAGGGCACTAGTACTTGCTTGTATAGCCCAAATAAACTTGGTGGCAGTGAGGAGGATAGGGTATATTATCTCAATTCCCATTCCTACTAGCAAGTTGAATCCCTAAAGGACAGTTGGCTACATCTTCTTCGGGGTTTTGAAAGAAACTCCAAGAGATAATAGAGTTTTCTCTGATGGCTGTGAGCAGAACCAGCTACCTGAATGGGGACCAAGCTAGCTGGGTAACTCAGCTCCTCCTCTCCTATCTGTCTCCCCTTCCTCTTCCTTCTCCTATCCAAGGGAAGGTAAATTAGGATGGCCAGAGGATGCCTGGTTAACTTGGCGTTTACTGGCTAGATTTCTTCCTTCCCTTCCCTTCCCTTTCCCAAAACCTTAAACCAACTGTACTCTGAAGCCCACGGAATGGTCAACACCAGGACCCTGCCCAAGTTCCACTTAAGGGCTGTTTTCTGGACCCTCCTGGCTTAAGAGTGATTATCAATAGTAACTGTTGCTGTTTCCCTCCAAGTTTGATTTAGTTATTTTTCCTTGACTTATTAAAGGTGTCATCCACTGACTACTTCTTAAATAGGCTTATTCACTGAATGGGCATTACCTTACCCTAAGTGAGTACCTGAATAGGCTTTGGTCTCAAAAGGCCAAGGTCTCCCATGTATCCTGGGGCATCTCCAGTCATTCTGATGAATATCTGGTCACTGGATTCAAATGGCTCAGGAGGAGAAAGTGAGGCTGATGACCTTGCACAGCCCTCCCTCACTCAAAACAAAGTCAAGTGCAAGTCATGTCACTATTTCTCTGATAGCATGGTCTTCTTCAGCAACGAAGGATAAACACAACAACCAAAAACCATCAATCAGCTTTTACAAAGGTATACTTACTGAAAATGTAGAAAGAATCAAGGTACTAAAATGTTCTTCCTGCCCACCCCACCCCCACTCAAATAAGAGGCACCTTAGCTCCTGAAAAGAATGGGCTCAAACTTAAAGTAGTTGTAACAAATCATTTTCCTCACCAAGTTCAATCCTGACTGTGGTATAATCACCAGAGGGTTTGCTCCATTGCTGATGGATATAGGATTTCAGCTTCTGGGCTGATACATTTTTAGGCTTAGTCAATCAAAGCACCCCTCTGGGCTCAGCTTCTGGCAAACTCCTGGAACACTAAGACCTCTGCTCCTCAGACCTTTCAAAGTTCACCTAAAGAAAGAAGATCCAAATAAAAGGCAGCCCCCTACCAGACACAAGAGTGTCTGGGTAGTCATGCACTTGTGGGTTAACCAAGTGAGTCTTCCTGCACCTCTCTCCCCGTTGCCCCACCCCCTGCCTCCATAGCACTCCAGAACTCAGGGAATCATCTTCATATCAGAAAGGAAAAAAAGAAAGAGTTTCTCCTTTGGGTCCCCTTCTATATACTCCCAGGCATAAATCCATGGTCAATCAATCAAAAAATATTTATTAAGTACCTACTCAGCACTAGGTACTGTGCTGGACATTTGGAGACATAAAGTATCTCCTGTGTCCTAGGAGTATACATTTTATAGAGGGAAACAGCATGGAATCACTTAAGTATTTGTAAAGTATAAGGACAGAGACTAAACCTGTGATTTCTTTAATATATATTGAACTCTCAGATATGGAAACTCTATCAATGTAGGTCAGCACCTTCTTTGCAACTTATAGTCTAACAGGGTCAAGAAAACTTGAAACCTTGAGGCCACAAGAGGCCTTCTAGGTCCTTGAGTGCAATCTTTTGACCAAGTCTGAGTTTTACAGAGAAAATCCTTGTATTAAGGGGATTTATTCTATGAAGTTTGGATTCAGTCAAAAGGCCACACTTGAGGACCTAGAAGGCCACATATGGCCTGGAGGCCACAGGTTCCTCACCCCTATAAACAGCTGCAGAGAGTATTATGAAATGAAATTACCTGCCCAGTCTCAAGCCAGTTTGTATCAGAAGTAGGACCTGAACCCAGCTCTTCTTGGCTCTAATACCAGGTCTCTATCCACTATGCCTCATACAAGACAGTTTTCATTGGGAGACACTAGCATCTGGCAGGATCAGGAGTCTCCAGGAGAAGGAGTCTTTGAAGCTGAGCTTTGGAGGAAGCAAGGGAAATAAAAAGGTAGAGGTGAAGAGAGAGTGCATTCTAGACATTGAGGATGGTCTGTCCAAAGATACATAGACAGATGGAGGAATGCTCTATGTCAAGACCATCAAGAAGGCCAGACTGCTGGACGATAGAATGAATAAAGAAGAGTAACTTGCTGTAAGCCTCAAAAGGTATATTGGAGTCACATTATAAACAGCTTCTAATATATCAAAGGAGTTTGTTTATGCTCCTAGAACCAATCAAGAATCATTGAAGTTTCTTGAAAGGGAATTAATGTGCTAAGACCTGTGTTTTAGAAACATCACTTTGGCACTTGTGTGAAGGATGGATTGGAGAAGGGAAAGACTTGAGGCAAGGAGAAACATCAAGAAGCTATTGGTAAATTTCATTACTATGAAACTGACACAATTGTAGCCCTGAAAATGTTCTCAGAACACATACTTAGAAAAAGCAAAGGAGGATGGGAATGACTGTTCAAGAGCAGACAGGAAGCATCTTCCTAACCACAGAAGCCTGTGTGTGGTTAGTAACTGGTCACATCACATTTGCAGTCTATGTTGCTTAATGAGAACCAGTATGAGAAGATGGGGGTGGGGTGAGCAAGAAGGGAGAATGAATACTATAGTGAAGTTATTTTGTTACACTAATTACTAATAATGGCCCATGCGAGGAGTCCAGCCACAGACAATTCACTTTAAAAGCTATATAATAATGTTTAGAGTAAGGAATTAACTTTTATAGCCATGAGAGCAGATGTACTTCTACCATAATACAGATTTATTACAAATTAATTTTTCACCTCAAGTAGTTGATAATAGACACATGTTATATGGTAGAGAGGACTCCTCAGTCAGATATATCTCTACTGTACTGAAAAATAAGGACAGGTTTTTTCAGTTAACCCCTTCTCAGCCACACTCTCTCAAATGGCACTTTGCACACAGCATTCACTTCAAAGATTGCTCTATAGCGTTTCATTCAGTAACCCAAGGCAAATACATCGCCTCTTTGTTTTCAGCTAAGAAGCCCAAGGTTACCTTGAAATCCACCAATCATTTGAGCCCTCTGGTTCCTGGCTTCATTGTTCATATTTTGGAAGAACAAATGAGAGAATTAGAGAATGTGAGACCCCCACTACTCAACAAACTCTGGTGGCTCCCTATTGCCTCTTAGAGAAAATACTAAATTCTCCATTTTGACATCCAAAACCTTTCATAATTTAGTCCTTTCCTACTTTCCCAGTTTTCTTATACCTTACTCCATTATGCATTCTCTTCAATCCAGTGACACTCTCCTCATGGCTGTTCCACAAACAAGAGCCTCCATCACTTGGCATTGGGCATTTTCTCTAGCCTGGAATGTTCTCCCTACTTTACTCTTTCTATTGATCTCCCTGGATTCGTTTACTTCCCAACTAAAATCTCATATTTTCCTGGAAGCCTTTCCTAACACTTCTCAATTCTAGTGCCTTCTCTCTATTTCCTATTCATCTTATATATAGTTTGTTTTGCTTGCATGCTGTCTCCCCCATAGATTGATCCTTGGGGGCGGAAACTGTCTATTGCCTCTTTTTGTATCTCTGGAGATTAATATTGTGCTTGACCCATAGTAGGCTCTTAGTATAGTTGATTGATTGATCTAGAAGGAAAAAATTCTTTCAGTCTAACCAATATCTGCAGGACAAATGAATCCCTTCTGTAACATTCCTGACAATCTCTGATTGCTTTGAAAACTTCAGAGCTTAAAAAGTTGTGTGCATGTTTTTGGTCTGTGCTCCAGATGGCAAATTCTGGGCTCCCAAAGATTAGCATTCAACTACTGAATGTTCAGTCTTTAGATGATTCAATTATATCCTGGATAGAGGCAGTATGACATAGTGGATAAAGAGCTAACCTTAGAGCCAGGAAAGCTACCTCTGATACATACTGGTTGTGCGATCCTGGGCACATCACTTAACCATTCAAGACTCTTGGAAACTCTCCAAGACTGTAAGTTGCAGAGAAGTTTCCAAAGCTCTCCAGGCAACACTAACTAGGCTGAGGCCATGGAGACCATTGACCTTCATCAATCAATATCCTTTTTCCGCTTTCAGAGTCTACCCTGGATTCATTCCTCTTTGGGTTGCTTGTCTTCCAAATAAGAGAGCTAAGCTTTAGAGTTTTCTATTCCATCTCCACCTCATATTCCTGAGGTATTATTCTATTTGGGACTCTAATTCAAGAAGCCCTCCCCAGCAAAGTAGAGGGGATAAAAAATAAAAAGTTACCCAGAGTACAAGCATGAATAAGGTATAGAATAGACAGCTTTAGAAAGAGAATGTTTGTACAATAACGGATCACCAAATGATTGAATCAGTTAAGAGACTAATACTGAAGCAGCCTTGTTGAGACATTTGCAATGCAGCTTCTCATTAACTATTTAACATTTCACCTTCACTGAGTACAGTCCAATGAAAGCCAAGTGGACACTTTTTTCTTCCCCCATTTTCTCTCTCTAGACTCTTTCCCCCTTAGCCAGACATCTGCTACTTTTTCTATGACAGTGGAAACTATCTGGACAGTGATAGTATATTTGGGCCGTGGTAGCTAATACTACTACTCAGGTGCCTGTGAAGGGAAAGATATTAGATGCCTTTTGAGATCTTGCAAAGTCTGTGCCAAAGGAAAGAAGGCACAAGCAGGAACAGGTACCATCCCAGACACAAACTTGCTTAAGAAGTCATAAATTCATGACTTGTAACACAGTGGACTGGAATGGGGGAGAGGCAACTGTTTCTAACATTAGCCCCCTGGAAAGTCTTCCTTACCTGTTAAGGTCAGAAGAAAGTTAAGAAGTGAAGGGCAGAAATCTCCCCTTTAGTATATCCACAGAGTTCTTAGAAATCCCTTAAAAGAGTCATCAGGGAGAAATTCAGGAAGCAGAGGATATCTGCATCAGATATCTGAAGGGGGGTCCCTCCATCATGCCTCCCCAAGGAGGCACCACACTCACGTAAATGAAATCACAGGACTATTATCCCATGGGCCAAAAGATAAGACATTTCAGTAGATGATCTCAAAGCACCAACTTCAGGGACCACCTCTTCAAAGTAATATTTGTGTCCTTCTAAGCCAGGGAGGAATTCCAGGAGTGGTCCCTAAGACTAAACCTCTCAGAAATGATTGATCCTTCACAAAATTATAACTAAAAATACATATAATACCATATTGGTAGCTATGTCTGTTTAATATCTCTTTCAATATGCTTGAGCTCAGAACTCCATATCCTAAGTGACTGGATATCTCTAACAACTGCATCAGGAAATATGAAGTGATGTGATATGATATGTATGAAGTGACTTCTGAATTGGAGAAGGAAGTTCAGGAAAGGCAGGGAATGTGTAACAAATCTATAATGGAAGTATCCAGCAACCCAGCAGTAATATTGTATTCCTGAGACAGAGCTATGGCTTGCACTCACAGTTAGTATCACATGGATGAATTTCCAGCAAAGGAGACTAAGGAGAAGTCTGAAAAATGGAGGATAATGAAGAGAATGCAGTATCACAAAAATCCAGGGAAGAAAATGTCCATGAGAAGGTGATCCTCATTCAGGATAGAAAGAGATCAAGAAAGATGATAATTGTTTAAAAAAAAGGTCATTAGATTTGGTTATAGAAAGAAGATTAGTAACTTTGGAGTGAGTAGTTCAGGTCAGGGTTTAAAAGAGAGAGAATGCTGAGTATAGAGGGATTTTTTTTTCAAAGAATTTAACTGAGAAGGGGAGGAGAAATTGAGATGCTAATTGTGGGAATGGTCAAATTGAAAGAGAATTTTTGAAGCATACAAGGGATATGGACTTGTTAGTTGGAAGCAGAGAAGGAACTGGAAGACATGGATAGAATAAAGATCAGAGAGCGAATGGGAATGATAAAGAAAGCAATCTGTTAAAGAAGACAATATGGGCAGAGATCCAGAGTACGTTAGCCTTGTCAAGGAGAGGGACACCTCTTCACATGACATTGCGCTAGAGGAGGAAATAGTGGAGAAGGATGTCTGAGAGATACAAGATAAGGTAAAGAGAGACAACAAATTTTGCAGAGGTCTCAGAAACCCTGATTGTAATGTACTGTTTGTTTTGAGGGTGATTTTATCAGTGAGGCCTTTTCAGAACACAGTAGCATTGACAGTGGGCTGTTCCCCTTCAACAAGCTGAAAACAACGACAGCTATAGTTGAAACTAGTTAGTTCATCAGAAGTAACTGATGACATGGTTTTTTTCTGTCAAAGGTAGATTACACATCAGGTCTCCTGCCTGGTCTCCAGCCTCCTGGTAAAATAAAAGAAAATCATTCCATTAAGTGCCATGATCCTCATGATCCAAGGAAGAATCTACATGGCAGTTATCATCTAGGACACTGACATCCAGAACATTCCCCTTCTTTCCTCAATGAGTTGACTGCCTGGCTCACCTGGCTCACCATCTTTCTCTCCTTCTCAACTCCTACCATTCAACCAAAACACATGCTCTAACCTCACAGTTCTTCATCTCACTCATTTCACATGACCTAATCCTCTGTCCTACCTCAGCCAGACAGGCTGATGTTGTTCAGTCCTTCAGTAATGTCCAGCTCTTCATGACCCCATGGAATGTAGCACACAAGGCCCTTCCATCTTCTACTGTCTCCCAAAGTTTGACCAAGATCACGTTCATTGCTTCCATTACACTATCTGTAATCTATTTCAGCCTCTTTAGTCCCCTTTTTCTTTTAACTTCAATCATTCCCAATTTCAAGTCATTTCTAGAGAGTCTTGTCTTCTCATTATGTGGCCTTCCTGCCTACTCAATAAACTCGAGTGACTCATCACCTCCAGCATCAAATATAAAATCTTGTTTGGTACTCAATACCCTT
This sequence comes from Bettongia penicillata ogilbyi, assembly GCA_023548195.1. Lineage (NCBI taxonomy): Eukaryota > Metazoa > Chordata > Mammalia > Diprotodontia > Potoroidae > Bettongia > Bettongia penicillata. The sequence continues at coordinate 581,333 of JAJHZJ010000326.1, forward strand.
TCTAATTTGCCCTCCCCCTTCCCAGCCTTCTTATCCTTTACACTCCCCCCCATACACTCCATGATCCAGTGACCCTGGCCTCCTTGCTACTCCTCCATTTCTCAACTCTGGCAGTAGCTGTCCCCAGACCTAAAATGTTCTCCTCACACATCTTTACCTATTGGCTTCCCTAACTTTCTTGAAGACCCAGCTGAAATCTCTGCAAGAAGCTTTTCCCAATACCCCTTAATTCAAATTGCTATTTCCTCCCTCTGTTGATTATTTCTGATTGATCTTGTATGTAGCTTACTTGTATATAGTTGTTTGCATATTATTTCTCCCATTAGACTATGAGCACCTTGAGAGCAGGGACTATCTTTTATCTTTCTTTGTATCCCCATTCCCTAGTACAGTGCTTGGCACATAGTAGGCCTTTAAATGGTAATAAATGCAATTGACTGACTGAATGATTGTAACCCTACCATGAAAAAGAAATTTCCCCTAGTACAGTCCAGGAAAGCGCAGAACCAAAAAGGGAGTGTGTGTTTTTTATTATGCTTAATAATTTTCCATAGTACATAAACTTTCAGATAATGGAATAGAAAAACATTTTTTAAGAACTTAGCATTTTTGCAACTCTGTGCTAGGTACTAGATAGAAAATTGAGGTAATCCTTCCTCTCAGAAAGTTCATGTTCTAACTGAGGGAAACAACATCAAAAGAAGGGGTTGTTTTTGTTTTATTTCATGACAGATGGAAAACACAGGCAAGCACTTAAACAGGAAAAGTAGCAGGACAGATGCCAGAGCCCCAAAGATCTTAGGGAGCAATAGCAGAACAGATATTCATGTAGATAGTGAGTTCAAGAATTAGAATACAGTGGAGCTCTGCGATATCTCCAGCAGAAGTGGATTATATTGAGGGTTAGTATCTGACTGACAATAGGCATCCTCTTCCTAAGAAAACTGGGCAATTGGGCAATGAGCATGGATTGGGAAAGAATAAATCCTCCATGATAGCGGGCTGTGTCAGCCTGTCTTCCTGCCATTCATTGGAGGGCTGAGGTGGAGGAACACAAGGTACCTAGACATTTTCCTTTTGAGAATGAATAGAGACTTAAAAGAAGGGGCATCTAAAAGCCATATGATGGGGGTGGGGGGAAATTGTTTTGCTTAAGAATTTGGCTGCTGAAGTGGTTGAGGCTGCTATATGATTGCTACTAGCCTTACTTGGTGTTATAGCACAAACACCTTATTGTGCCTCTTTCTCATGGGTCACACTCCCTTCACACTCCTCCCCTTCCCTCCCCTCCCCTCCAGGAGCTTAGACACATAAATATTGAAACTTTTTCTTTTTTAAGCTTAATAGTTCCCCAAATCTACATTGGTTCAGTTTTCATCAATGGAGACAATACATCAAGCACTGGAGTACTGAGATTTTATCCTATCAAATGAGGAAAACTCCCAAGAAATCATCCTGTACCCATTGGTAAATGTACTCATAGTTATTTTTAAACATGTACTTAAGTTTTAATCTGTTGTGCAAATACCTCTTTGAAAGAACAGGATTTTAAAAAATTAATCCTTCTAATACAAGCCATTTACCAATTGAAAAATGGTCAAAGGATATGAACAAGCAGTTTTAAGAGGAAGAAATTAAAGCTATCTATAGTCATATGAAAAAAATGCTCTTTATTGATTAGAGAGATGCAAATCAAAACAACCCTGAGGTACCACATCACACCTAGCAGACTGGCTAACATGACAAAACAGGGAAATGATAAATGTTGGAGAAAATGTGGGACAGTTAGAACACTAATTCATTGGTGATGGAGCTGTGAACTGATCCAACCATTCTGGAGAGCTATTTGGAACTAGGCACAAAAGGCTCTAAAAATGTGCATACTCTTTGACCCATCAGTACTCTTTCTAAGGCTGTATCTCAGAGATCATAAAAATGGGAAAAGGACTCACATGTACAAAAATATTTATAGCAGCTCCTTTTGTGGGAATTGAAGAGATATCCATCAATTGGGGAATGGCTGAACAAGTTGTGGTATATGAATGTAATGGAATACTATTGTGCTATATATAAGAAATGACGAACAGGCAGATTTCAGAAAAACCAAAACGACTTATGTGAACGGTTAATGAGTGAAGTGGGCAGAGCCAGTGTACAGTAATAGCATATAGTTACAGAATACACAGTGACAGTCATAGTATGTGAGGACTGTTTTTCATAGACTTAGCCCTTCACAGCAATGTAAGGACCTAAAATATTTCCAAAGGATTCATGATGCAACATGACATCCTCACCCAGAGAAAGCACTATGGAGTTGGAATATTTTCTCCTTCGTTATGTTTTGTTTTCTTTTTCTCATGGTTTCTTCCATTCATTTTAATTCTTCTATGCGCCGTGATTAATGTGAAAATGTGTTTAATAAGAATGTATGTGTAGAACCCATATAAGATTGTATGTTGTCTTGGGAAGGAAGCGGGAAGAGAGGGTGATAAAATTTGAAATTCATGGAAGTGATTGTTGAAAACTAAAAACAAATAAATTAATAGATTTGGAAGAAAAAAAAGGAAATACCACCCATCAAAAATCAATTCTTCAGTAAAAGGGTAGTTCACAGAAAAATTTCTCAATAAAGAAATATTATGGGACCATTGGACTTAGATTTGGAAAGGATATTAAAAACAATCTAGTCTAATGCTATTTTACATGTGAGAAAATTGAAGCCCAGAGAGAAGTCATGACCACACATACAGTAAGTTTCAAAGTTGGTATTTGAACCCAGGTCATTTAACTCAAATGTACTTTTTTCCCCACTGCACATAGATTTTTTTCTAGATTGCTGTTAGTTTAATACTATAACATGAAAGGTTTGGACTGGTTGCCTCTGGAAGGTGGGATGGGGGTACAACTAAAGGCTTGGGAGCCATATTTTTCTATCTAATGTGGAATTGGAACTGTAAGGGCACACTTTCCACTGTGGCTGGTGTTTGTGCTGTATTGTTTCTCATCCAAGGAGGATGTTTTTTGGGACTTGGTTCTCTATTAAACCTACATTGGCTAGTTCTTGACCAAATGTATTTGTAAAGCTCAAAATGGCTTTATTCTCAAGGGAAACTAAGGGGATCTAGGGCTCAGATATTTGTATCATTTGTGGTTAATCCAGATAGATGATTTCTCCAATAAATCAACATGAAATGCCTAAGGCAGAGAAAAGCGTTGCAGAAAGTTTCAGACTGTAAAACAGTGGAGCTGATGTAAGAAAAAGGAAGCCAAGGGCTTGAAAGAAGGGTTTTCAGGCTACAGGGTAGAAAGATACCCCAAGAAAGGAAGCAATTGCACACAGAGAACAGGAGGGTTGGAGTAGCACCATTTATCGTAGTCTCCACCCAGCAGGTAGCAACAATAATGGCTCATTATCAGCAATCACCAGCACTTAGCTGCCAGCTCTGCCTCCCCAGGAACTTTCAAGGGTAGCATTAGCCCTAGAAACAGATAGGCATCAAGGCACAAGGGACTCTTGATAGATATATAGTCAAATCACTGAGATCTCCTTAAAGCTGCTTCTTCAATGTGGATCCCTTCATGAATGGTATGCTAAGGAGGGAAATGATCATCAATATAATCTTAGTCAACCGTCATTGACGGCACCTTTCCCCCACAGCATTCCAAGGGTTTCACAAACAATTATTATTAAATGACCCAGCGCTAAGGTTGGGACCACAGCAAGGAGTTGGGGGGAAGTCAGTAAGTCAATCCTTTGCCACTCCTATCTCCTCCAAGCAGCAGAGGAGAACAGAAAACCTATTCATGATGCATGCATCGCTGCGGCTGTGGCATTTTCAGAAAACATCCTGAAACTGCCTCTATTCTCCACCTCTTTCCTTTTTTCTTTGTGGCTGTGATTACATAGGGCCTGGCCAATTAAAGCTCTTTACCAATTCAGGGTCGGGGAGCAGGCATGGCATGTAACCCTTTCCCTGTCCTCCCTGTGTCATTCTGCCTCCTCCTGGAATTTCATTCTGCCTTTGTAATAGTGTGATACTATGAGTTCCCTACCAGAAGATTAATTAGCTGGTCTTACCCTCTAACATACCATCCATCTGCAACACCCTCAGGCAACCTGGAGGCCTGCCAAGTCTGTTGTATTTGTGATTCTTTCTGGCAGCTGCTACTATATGGGAGGCAGAACTATTTCTCCCTTAACAACAGTTGCTCTGCCAACTGACCCCCTTTTCTCCTCCCTAAGTCTCTCCTCTCTTTCTCAGCCCCCATTCTCCCATCTCCAAACCATCACCAGTTTGCTAAGTTTTAATGTCTCAGGCCAAAGCAGGTAAAGAATATAATAACTGAGCCTGTCATTAAGTATGACTGCATCACCTATGTAAATTAGTTCATTAGAAGGGGGTATGCCAGCCCTCTGAAACACCAGGATTTTTTTCCCAGATTCCTCCATCTTGGCTTTGGTTCCGATGAGCACTAAAGAATTCAAACGAGATGGCATTTCTTACATTGGTGTGCAAGTATGAATTGGAGAAAACAGGAGAGGGGAGTAGGGAAGGAGAAGTAAAGGTGGGGTAAGGATTTGGACTATGATGGAGGAGACGGAGGAGAAAACATCTCGTCAGCCATTTTGGATGTGAGGGAGGCAAAGTGAGACAGAGGGACTCACATCCAAAGGACCTCCCTACCTCCTTTGTCCCTTCCCTGCTCCACACCCACCTCCAGAGGCTCACCTTCCCCAGGCACCGTGTTCCAGGCATGGCGTTTTGCAGCTTGCATTAGTGGAGACAAGGGCAATTTGCATAGAGCTGTTGCTTATTGTTGGAACGCCTGGCACAGTGCCTGACCCACTGCTCACTGCGTGAGCATGCTGCTGCTGCTGGCTGGCTGCTACCACGGCTGCTGCAACCGCCACTGCCGCAGACACCACTGATCTCTCAACTTTACCTTAGATGTATTTCCCTATTCTCCATTTTTGTTTGGTTTGGAAGTGGAAAGTGGGAGTTCTCTGATTGGGGACCCCAGGTCCAAACCAATAACCAATAGCAGTTCTATATAAAGGCTTTTCATAGCATCAGCATGATGCCTCCAAAGAATCCGTATGCATCCAACTGTGTTAACAAATCTCTTCTCCTCCCCACCATATGTCTTTATTCAGAACAGGAGGGTTCTAGCACATAGACCTTCCCATCCTGTGTCTAAACATTGGCAAGAAAGGCTTTAAAAAAGGGAACTCTGTGCCTGTGCCCAGATTCTGACCCACTCCACAGACTAATCAACAGGAAATAACTTTGTTGATTTAACTAGCTACAGAATGCTCCTTCAGGGTTAAGTGTGACTCCTGAGTATTGAACCACATTGTTTCATTTTAGTTTCGTTATTTGCAGCAGCCAACTGAAAAGTGACCCAAAGCTATCCCTAACCACTGACAGTCTTTTTTCCTATTCCAGGAACACATTAGTAGAAAGGAAAGAGAATCCACACACATGATACACTGTGTCAGATGCAGGAGAAGTTGTTTTTTAAGTGGCCATAGGGAAGCCTATAGTACTGATTCATATGGCTTTGTATATCAGTCCCGGTTACAGAGTCAGACATAGACATAGGTGCTTGTTTATATCACTGGTCCATTTCATCTTTCCCAAACTCTGTATCTATCTGCAAACAAAGGAAAGTTGGACCCTGCTCCAATATGGATCCATACCCAACGTTTAAGGAAATATGTTCATCTTTCTAACACATCTCCTTCTCCCACATGCACCAAATACTAAAATTAAAAGGAGGCAGCATTCCTCTGGGTAGGGGGACTTGCCAGAATGTAGTAAACATTTTCAAGCTCCATGATGGGGAAACTGCAAGAAATGATACAATATTATCATGGAGACTAATTATACTCTGTTGGATAGAATAGAAAAGCCGACATCTATTACAGTTCTCTCTGGGATTTAAAAAAAAAATCCTTGTGTATTATTGGAACACGAGCTAAGCACTGATGAATTTGATATTAATTACATGAAGATCTACAGGGGAACATGAAAGGGGGGCATTTTGCTCAGCAATTGCTAAGAGGGGTGGTAGTTAAGGGGGGACATTTTGTGTATTTGTGTCTCACAGTTTCTCCCTCTGGAAGTCGACATTCAAGTGGTAAATACGCATAGCATGCACAGATTTGAAGCTATTTTTACTTCTCAATCAGGAGAGTGGTAGGGACTAGATATGACATAAATAGGAAAGGAAAAAGGACCCATTTTCTCACAATGCAAAGAATAATTTTGGAATCAACTGCCTTTATACTATGTAATGCCTGCTCACAGCCCTTAACTTTAAGAGTTGGACATCTTTCATCATGCATATTGAAATCACTACATACATGTAGCACCTGGAGTAACTACCACACATGTGGTGCTTCCTAGAATAGGTGCATGTTTAAGGTAATCTGTGGGTTCAATCCACTTAAAACCATATTGCATGTGATCTCACCATGTGTTCACTCTTTGTAGAGGACAAAATTAATTCAAAGCTATTGTGAGAATATTATCTTAACCCTTGCCCCAATGCAAACTAGACTATTTTTCCTTAAAAAATGTATTAAAATTGCCCTTGAGATTTGATTGTCTCATGAGAAGCAATTACTTTTATTGCTTACAACACTTCCTGGTCACCTGAGTACATAAGGAGCTTCAACTGTTGTATGATCCTTGGCTGATGGACCACCATGGGTAAATCAGATTCAGGAGAGTATCGCTTAGCTGAATCAACCCACAATGTCCTCAGTAACTATATTTGTTGAATATTCTTCTCCTGCTGTGGCTAAGTAAATCCCCTAGCTGCATTTATTTAGGATTTCTTTAACTTCTCCAGCGGTATTCATTTTGGACTTTTTAGGTTTCTCTACCTTGTCCCCAGTATATTCATCATTGGGAAATCTTATTATCTTGCAAAATCCAAGCATCCTTGTTACTCATCAGTACCCTCTGCCCCACCCACTGGAGGATAGAGCAATAAACTCCTTCAATTAAGGAGAGGAGACCAGCTAGATATCTCCTCAGTAGTTCCTCATTTCCTACCTGGCTGTACTCATCTTAGACTTCTTTGTTTTCTCCACCATGTACATGTACATAATCAAGTACCTCTACCCATCTCAGCTTTTCCAGCTTTCTTTTGTGTGCTATTTTCTTCTCCCTCTCTCCCCTTCAATTGCAATCCCCTTGAGGGCAGGAGTCACCTATCTTTTTTACAACGTTTTCCTGCCAGTGGTTAGCTTGGCACATAATAGACACTTAAATTTTTTTTAACTTGACTATTATTCACTATTGACTTTTGTTAATTGTTACATAATCTATAAAGTAACTTACTTCATTTCAGTCTCAAACATAAACTGTCAGAAGAGTAGCCTGAGTCAGACCCTATCCAAAACAAAAGCAAAGGCACTTAATAAAATGGTAAGAAAAGCTGCAATAGAACATTCCCTTGTAAATGTATGGAACACTGTCATACCTACATATACAATGAATGGAAAGAATAAGCACACATATGCACTATACATGAGGGGCACACATCAAGGATCATGTATAACCAAACACATGCACGGAGGGGCCAGATCATCCCTGATAGATGTGGGCCCCATCCCTGATAGATGTGACATCTCAGTTGGCATTGATCCACCGATCTTGTGGCATCTCCCACGGGCCCTATGCTCTACCGATCCCCATTTGCCTCACAGTGACTGTTAGACCCCACCCTCTGCTATTCTTACTGTAATTCTTAAGTACACACTGTCCTCTAGTTGTTTTAGGACGGCTGTTGGTTTCACTGTGACCGTCAAGCATGTAGCAATTTTCTGCTAAGGATTATTCCCTGCTACCACCATCTGTTCTCATCTCGTTAAGGCCATCCAATGGCCATCTCAGGTCCAGCCTGTGTGGCTCTAGTCACACTGGCTAGAACTGGTAATGACTGGCTGAGAGCCGTTCAATTCTAGCCACAATACCTAGAAAACAAATCTAGCAAAATATCTGCAGTCTAAGATTAAGCCTTCTCCAAGGTAGAGATCTAAGCATCATGTTAGACAGAACAACTAAATTTGTAGACACTGTCACTACCTTCTCTGGTTCAACAGATGAATACATTTGAGGAAAAAAGTAATTAAAGAAGCAAGATAATTGTTCTCCACACACCTAGCCTGCATTCCTCAATTTATTATGTATATCTTTCAGAAGTAATGTCACGTTGAGTGGGTCTCATACTGTGCCTTGAAGCAAAACATTGTTATATCCTGCAAAAAGTAAAACAAAGATTTTGTGGGTTTACTTTTAGAAGAATTATTGTCATGCAATTACAGAGTCTCAAAGTCAGAAGGCACTTCAGAGTCCACCTTAGTCTAAACCATGAACTGGCCTCTATTGCATCAGTAAAAAGTAGTCATCTAGCCCTGTGGAGTCCTGAAGACCTTCAGGGAAGGGGAAATAACAATGTATTTATCTTCTTCCTTCCTTCCTTTTTCTTTCTTTTTTCCTTTTTAAGCTAACATTTATGTAGTACTTACAATTTGCTAGACACTGTACTAAGCACTTTACAATTATTATCTCATTTAGTCCCCACAGCAACCATGGAAAGCAAGTGTTTTTATTATCCCATTTTACAGATAGGACAACAGAGGTAAACAGATTTTTGTGTGGGCCACAGAGCTGGTAAGTGCCTGAGGTCATATTTGAACTCAAATCTTCTTGATTCCAGTTCCTGTGCCCTCTTATCACCTAGTGACCTCCCTTCTTGAAGGCATATTTATACTGTCTTACTGATTACAGATTTTTTTCCTCACATTGAGTCTAAAGATATTCCTCTCTGGAACTTTGACCCACCACTCCTAGCTCTACCATTTGGGGCCAAGTCCCACCACTTTTTCGTATCATAATGCTTCAAGAATTCGGTAAGATGAGTCTTTGTGACTCCAGGTCTGGCACTCTATATTCACTAACAACACCTAGCTGCCTTATCTAGCCACTCCCACCTTCTGCTAAATAGCCTTTACATATTTTTCCCCTTTCATTTTCTAGATTTTAAGGCACCAAAGAGAAATGGAAGCACAATAGGAATAACAATCGGGAAAATTTGCAGTAAAAAGTCCCTTGTCAGAGGCCTTGTTCTGTCATATTTCAATAAAACTTTTAATATATATTATATATAAATATATAATCATATATATATATTTATAGGTAGATAGATATAATGTTCATTGGCTCTTTCTGGCTACCTATATATGTATTTCACAATGGGAAGAGAAACAAAGGAAGACTATACTAGAAAAGTACTATGGGAACTTCTCAAGAAATGCAGAGGTGCCGTTTGCCATGATTCTTTTGGTAGGCCAGAAGGAAGGGGGAGAAAGCATTTATTAAGCATCTACTGCTATGTTCCAGACACTGTGATAAGTGCTTTCCAACTATTACCTCATTTGAGCCTCATAATAAGCCTGGGAGGTATGTACTGTCATTATCCCTATTTTACAGTCAAGGAAACTGAAGCAAACAGAGTACAAGTAACTTTACCAGGGTCATACAACCAGTGAGGCTGGATTTGAACTCATGTCTCCCTGACTCAAGACCCAGTGTATTTCTAGAGTCAAGTTGTAGTCTCTTCGAGAGTGATGCCATAACTGGAATTTCTTGTATGCCACCAGCATGAACAGGACTGATGTTTATCAGTGGTCCCCATACCCTTCACTTAGATCTTCAAGAAGGTGAAATAGCATTCACCCACATTGACCTTTAGAACCTCCTGGTCCTATCTTTGGAAAAAGTGGAGAACAGAAGAGGAGGAGGCTAGGATCACAAATATTGAGCTAAAAGGGACCACAGAATCCCACCCAAAAAAAAAGGTAAGAAAAAACTATAATACCCAAGATCACATGGCTAGTTAGCATCAAAAAGGGAATCTGAAGCCAAATCCTTTGACTCCAAGAACTAATATCCTTTCCATTATATCTCAGTTACTAATGGTAATTGGGGGTTTTGTTTTTTGTTGTTCAGCCCTTTCAGGCATGCCCAACATCTTGACCCCATTTGGAATTTTTATAAGTTAATTTATTTATTTTTAGTTTTCAATATTTCCCTCCATAAGTTTTCATTTCAAATTTTCTCTTTTCCTCTCCCCTCCCTCTTCCCTAAGATGGCATGCAATCTGATATATGTTCTATATGTATACATTCCTATTAGACATATTTTCACATTAGTCATGTGGTGTAGAAGAATTAGAACAAATGGGAGGAACCATGAAAAAGAAAAAAAAATGAAAATAGTCTGCTTCACTCTGTATTCAGACTCCATAATTCTTTCTCTAGACATGGATGGTATTTTCCATCACAAGTCTTTTGGAGTTGTTTTAGGTTCTTGAATTGTTGATAAAGGCTAAGTATATCAAAGTCAATCATTGCACACTGTGGCTGTTACTGTGTTCAATGGGCTCACTTCACTCAGCATCAGATTATATGAGTCTTTCCAGGCTGTTCTGAAGTCTGCCTGTCTATCACTTCTTATAACACAGTAATATTCCATTACATTCATATATGACCAGCATCATTGTTCAGTCATACCCAGCTGATGGGCATCCCCGCAATTTCAAATTCTTGGCCATCACAAAAAGAGTTGCTGTAAATATTTTTTCACATGTGGGTCCTTTACTCATTTTTATGATCTCTTTAGGATACAGCCCTAGAAGCAGTATTGCTGGGTCAATGGGTCACAGTTCTCTAAATTTTTTGTCATAGTTTCCATTTGTAATTTTCTTGGTAAAAATACTGGAGAGGTTTGCCATTTGCTTTTCCAGGTAATGGGGGATAGAGCAGTTTAATGTTATGAGTTTAAGGGAATTCATTCAGACCATAGATTTGAAGGACCATATACATGTTTGCTGAAAAATGCATCTGGGCGACTTCTGGTTTGCAATGAGCTGGTGTAGTTCAAGCTTTGATTGCCACCTGGTGGCTATTGCAGATATAGCACCCTATAACAGTGGAAAAATACCTGTAGGTGTTTGGTGTATGTGTCATACATACCCAGTATTTTAACGGCATTATCTTCAGGAGCTACTATGTCACACTTTGACTCATACTGAGTTTGTAATATGCTAAAACCCCAAGATGTTTCTCTAGTCACACATTTTTGAAGTTGATTTTTAAAAACCAGACAGAACTTCATATGTATTTCCTACTGAATTTCATCCAGATATTAAATCCAGTCCAATGTTGGGGCCCAATTAGATTGTTTTTGCATCCTGAATCTGTCATTCTTTGCAGTAGACAGCTCCCCCAGTCAACTGAAAATTTAACAAGCATATTTTCTATGACTTCATCAAAGTTATTCATTAAAATGTTGAAAAGTATAGGCTATAGATAGATCCTTAAAGTATCTTCTCTATGTTAATATGAACTCATTAACTGAATACATATCCTCAAGAAGAGACAACAGAAAAAAATGTGGAAATAAGGGCACATGACAGGTCTCTTTGAGTATTTGTTGTGAGAGGACTTGTATTGTTTTGAGTAGGTGGTAAGTGGGGTAGTGGAGGCAGTGACTGAAGAGGTACATCTGGGTTGTCATGTGATGGATGGGTTGAAATAGGATCATCATCCAATAGGAAATTGTAGGAATAAAATAGCCATAATACTTCATGTGATCATTCTCTTTTTCTCCATTTAGTTTTAGTTCTCATCTTGCTTCTTTCCACTCTATGACCCATGGGTCAGTTCCACTCTGTCTTTTAAAATTGTCCACTCTTTTTATAACACTCTAATTGATGAGACTCCTCTATTATGATTTGTTGGATCCACCGACAGTCATTGCTGAAGACAATGCAGAGAAATTCTCCACATCTAGTGTGATCTCTCTGTCCCAAGCTTTCTAGGAAATAAAATTCTATAGGCATGTGCCTTATAGCTTATATCTACACAGTTCATCCTGTTTGTCAAGAGTTCCAGAAAGCCCTGTTTGTGATGTGGAGATTCCCAAATCAGAAACCCTGACATGTATAATGTGGGCTTTGGAGCATGCCCAAATCATCTAACATAGAACCACCTTGCATCTAGAAGAAAATATCTTATGTTCCCCTGCCACTGTGGTGGAAGTAACCTCGTTTGATTTGGCTACATAACTGGAACAGGCTACATCTTTAAAACTGCCAGACTGGGACTTTTTCAATGCAGGTGCCTTGAACTTAACCAATGAAGGTAAAAATTCACCTAGTACTCCATGTAACTGTGTTGATTGGTGGTTAGTGCAATTTCCTACTTTAATTTTCAAAAATCTTTAAATGTTTCTTGATGTTTTATCCAAATATTATTGCCTTAAAGATATGTCCTGTCCTTCATTTGGCAGAAAAGATCTGCACTGTTCAAAGGCTCCAACATTCAAACCAGAGTGTGAAGATCCCAATCAGTCTTGTATTTTCTTTATTTTTTCCCTCCCTTGTGATAAAGGAGCATAATCTCCAATTAATATGCTTTGATTATAAGTCATGCTCTAGTTGACTGGCATGACAGTGGCAAGTACCTCTTCATTTCTTTAGTCCTCTCTCTGTCTACAGAACTAGCTTTCTACTGAGGATCCTGGAGATAAATTTTTGCTGGTAAATTTAACTCAAAATATTTAGATAAGGTCCTGAAATAGCAAAGACTGTGAATATTTGTGTAGTTCTGTACAATATCTAACATAGCCCAGTGCGTCAAAGGGCCCTTCTTTTTTAAAACACATTTTTATTGATATATTTTATTTTTATACCACCTTGCCCCTTTATGGCTCCCCTTCCCTTTCCCAGAGAGACATCCCTTATAACAAACAATTTTATTTTAAGAAAGAAAAGACAATGAAAAAGAGGAAGAAGAAAATAAAAATTCAGCAAAAAGCAATCAATACATTAAGGGAAAAATGTATCCACATTCATAAACCCTCCCCACCCCTAAATCTACAATATATTTTGTCATATCTCTTCTTTGGAGTTAAGCCTGTTCTGTTCTTGTTAACATTCATTTTTCTTAATTTTGAGTTTCAATTTCCCTCCTTCCCTCCAGCCTCCCCCCATCCATTGAGAAAGAAAGCAATATGATATTCATTATACATGTGAAACCATACAAAACTTATTTCTATATTAGCCAAGTTGTGAAGAAAACAATAAGAACACCATAGAAAGTTTAAAAAGTATGCTTCAATCTGCATTTAGAGTTCATCACTTCCTCTCTCTGGAAGTAGGCAGCATTTTTCATCATGAATCCTTTGGATTGAGGGAGGAGCCAAGATGGCGGAGTAGAAAGACTCACATATGCTAGCTCTGAATCCACAGCCCGTAAATTTCCTGTAAAAAGAACTCCCCACAAATTTTGGAGCGCTGCAAGTCATGCAGAAACGCATTGGAAGAGATTTCCGTTCCAGAGAGCCCTGGAAAGCCGTCCCCGGGGTCCGTCGCGCTCCAGACAGCGGAGCCCACCCCTGAGCTGCCCTGGCCCTGTGGCCCGAGAGGAGCAGATCCGAACAGGCCTCAGGGATGGAACCCCCGGCAGCTGCAAAGGTCCCTTCGCCCACAGGCTCTCCAGGTCAGTGAGAGAGACTTCTGGGCTGGCCAAGAGGGGAGCAGGGTGTCTCCGTGACTCGGGCCCCCTTGGGAGGCAGCAGCAGAGGCAGCTGCAGTGGCCCAGGACTCCTGGAGCAGGCAGGAGCTCCATTACCAAAGGTCTCTGCATAAACCCCCTGAGGGAACTGAGCCTGGGAGGCGGCCCTGCCCCCACCCAAGCACCAGAACTTAAGCTCACATTGAATAGCAGCTGTGCCCACCATGGAAAGCCCTGAGGCTGGGAAGCAGCATTTGAATCTCAGACCCCAAGCACTAGCTGGGCGGATCTAGGCGGGGGTGGACAGGAATCTCAGAAGTCAAGAACTGGCTGGGAAAATGCCTAGAAAAAGGAAGCAAAATAATACCATAGAGAGCTACTTTCTTGGGGAAGAGATGTTCCTTCCTCCTTTCATTTCTGATGAGGAAGTACAATGCTTGCCATCAGGGAAAGACGTGGAAGTCGGGGCCTCTCTATCCCATACATCCCAGGTGGATGTCCGGTGGGCTCAGGCCATGGAAGAGCTCAAAAAGGAGTTTGAAAATCAAGTTAGACAGGTGGAGGAAAAAGTGGGAAGAGAAATGAGAGAGATGCAAGAAAAGCATGAAAAACGGGTCAATACCTTGGTAAAGGAGACCCAAAAAAATGCTGAAGAAAATAACACCTTAAAAAATAGGCTCACTCAATTGGCAAAAGAGGTTCAAAAAGCCAATGAGGAGAAGAATGCTTTCAAAAGCAAAATGAATCCTTTGGATTTACGATGGATTATGGTTTTGACCAGAGCTGTTTTTCACTGTTGATCATTATTAAAATATGGCTGTTAACTGAGTACGATGATCTCCTGGTTCTTCTCACTTCTTCAGTTGTTTTTCAGTTGTGTCAAACTCTTCATGACCCCATTTGGGGTTTTCCTGGCGAAAATAATGGAGTCATTATCTGTCATTTCCTTCTCCAGCTCATTTTGTAGATGAGGAAACTGAGGCAAATAGGGTTAAGTGACTTGCCCAGGGTCACACAGTCAGTAAGTATCTGAGGTCAGATTTGAACTCAAGAAGATGACTTTAGACCCAGTACTCCATGCATTGCTCCACCTAGTTTCTCATTTCACTTTGCATCATATCATATATGACTTCCCAGGTTTTTCTGAAACCATTCCCTTCATCATTTTTTATAACACTATAGTACTCCATCACAATTATATGCCACAGCTTGTTAAGTCATTCACCAATGGATGGGCATGCTCTCAATTTCCAATTCTTTGCCACCACAAAAAGAGCTGCTATAAATACTTTTGTACTTTTAAAATCTTTAATATAAACCTTGTAATGGTATCACTTAGCCAAAGAGTATGAACAGTTTTATAGATAGGTCTTTGGGCATTGTTTCAAATTGTTCTCCAGAATGTTGGAGCAGTTGACAATTCTACCAATGTGCATTAATGTACCTATTTTTCCAAATATTCTCTAGCATTTTATTGATTTCCTTTTCTATCATGTTAACCAATCTGATTGGTGTGAGGTAGTAACTCAGAAGTGTTTTAATTTTCTTCTCTAATTAAAAGTCATTTAGAACACTTTTCCATGTGACTATTGATAGCTTTGATTTTTCTTCTGAAAATTTTCTTTGAGAAATGAGGTCTTTATCAAAGAAATTTACTGTAAAAATTTTTCTTAGTTTCATGCTTTCCTTCAAATTTTGGCTTCATTGGTTTTGTTTTTGCAAAACTTTTTTAATTTCATGTATACAAATTATCCATTTTATTTCCCATGATTCTCATAAACTTTTCCCTTATCCATAGATCTGACAAGTAAATTTTCCATACTCCCTGATTTTCTTCTGATATCATCCTTTATGTCTACATCATGAATAGGCTTGTTCTTTATAATTTTGCATCATTTACTTTTGGTTGTTTAGTGATTGTACATTGATCACATTGCTGACTTTGCTGTCTATATCATTTTCCTGGTTCTGCTTACTTCATTTTTCATCACTTCATTATGTCTTTCCATACTTCTCTGTGTTCATCATGTTCATCATTTCTTCTAACATGACAATATAACATACTCACATTTCGCAGTTTATTTAGCCATTCTCCAATCAATGGGCATCTACTTTGCTACCTAAAAAGTGCTGCTATATAAATATTTTGGAGTAGATCAAAGTCTTTCTTTTTGTCAATGACCTGTCTGAGGTATATGCTTAGGAGTGGAATCTCTGGATCAAAGGAAATAGACACTTCATTTGCATAATTACACATTTCTTTCCAAAATGGTTGTACTAATCCACAGTTCTACTTACAATATGCTAGTGTGTCTATCTTCCCACAACCTCTACAATATTGACTTCCTATCTTTGGTCTTCTTTACCAATTTTCTAAGTATTAAGTCGTAATTTGGGGGGAGGGGTTGCTTCTATTGTTAGTGATTTGGAGCATTCTTTCCTGTGGTTATTAATAATTCATATTTCTTTTGAGAAATATTTGTTTATATCCTTAAATGACTTTTGGTCTCACAAATTTCTGTCAGTTGTCTAAATAACTTGGATACCAAAATCTTAAGCAAGAAATTCAATACCAAGATTTTCCTGTCAGTCACTTGCTTCCCTCCATATTAAATTCATTGATTTTATTTGTAGAAAAGTTTTTAAAATTTCATGTGATCAAGATAATTTATCTTACTTTTTGTTATTGCATGTATTGCTTGTTTAATTAAGAATTCATCCCTTACTCATATCTGTGGAAGGTATATGATCTACTTCTCTTCTAATTTTTAAATATCAAGATCTTTAATATTTAGGATAAGTACCCATTTTGAATTGATTGTAGAATATGGTATGAAAAGTTTGTCTAAGCCAAATTTCTTCCAGACCCCTCTCCAGTTTTCCCAGCAATTCTTCTCAAATAGGAAGTTCCTTCCTCAACAATTTATATTTAGGGGTTTATCAAACAATGAGCTATGGAGTGCTATTATTTCTGATGCTCCCTCAGTGCTTCTTAAAGACTTTTTGATGTTGATGGTCTCCGTTAAAGAGCTATTTATTGATTTGTTCAACAAATATCATTAAAACTACCTACATATAGAGCATTGTACTAAGCACTACGGAAGATACAGTTTAGCTAACAGTCTCAGTCCTTACGAAGTTTTTGAGTTGGTAGGAGAATAAGCAAGCATTTAGGTGGTTCGGTGGACAGAACTCTGTCCTGTAGTCAGGAAGACCTGAGTTTTAATCTGACCTCAGAAACTTGCTAGTTGTGTTACCCTGTGCAAGTCACTTAACTCTGTTTGCCTCAGTTTCCTCATCTGTAAAATGAGCTGAAGAAGGAAATGGCAAACCACTCTAGTATCTTGCCCAGAAAACCCCAAATGGGGTCATGAAGAGTTGGATATGACTGCAAGGCTGACACCTAGTTGTCACTCACCTATTTTGCAATGATCTCTCCTAAGGAAAGGTCTGAGTACGGAGACCAGAGTTGCTGGGGGGGTTTTTCCCTGCCCTCAGAACACATTCAATCTAATTCATTCTGCCTTTGGGGCCTCAGCTTAGCACCAAGTTTGACCAGTTGAGCTAATCTCTTTAAATTCTCCTCATACAACATTATTAAGATCTTTTCACTGCACACTCATTCCTTCTTCTGGTACCATCAGAAACTTGATTCCCTTCATGAGGTGCCAATCCTCATCAATTCTACCTCCCTAACCACTACTCCATTATTTCTACCCTTATTATTCATGACCTTTGTTTTTCAGTCATGTCTTCATGACCCCATTTGGGGTTTTCTCGCAAAGGTATGAGTAATTTGCCATTTGCTTCTCCAGTTCATTTTACAGATGAGGAAACTGAAGCAAACAGTTGTGACTTGCCCAGGGTCACCCAGCTAGTAAGTGCCTGAGGCCAGATTTGAACTCAGGAGGATGAATCTTCATGAGTTAAACTCGACCCTTTCTGCACTATGGCACCACCTAGCTGCCCTCATTACCCTTGACTAGACTCTGCCAAAAATCTTCTAATTGGTCTCCCTGTAGAGTATCTCCCCTCTCCAACAACTGCCAAATATATACTTGTAAGACAGGCCTGATCACAATTCTCCCCTGTTCAAAAACGTGTTCTTGGTTTTCCCTATTACCTCCAATCTCTCCATCCCTGGGTACTTTCCCAGGGCATCACCCTCCACCCTATGCTCTCCTCCATTCTCCATCTTGACTCCTTGATGAACCATTTCAACTTTATATTACCCTTTATTCTTGAATCCTTTCCCACCTTGTCCCATGATCAATCCATGCCTTGATAAACCCAACCCTAGATTAGTTACATCATACCCTTTCTTTGCTCCTTGACAGTTACTACCTGCGTGTGCTTAGCAAATCACTAAAGCTAACTAATAACAGTGATGCCAGAAAATAGGGTCATTACAACTTTTTTTAATGCACTGAATAAAACAGAAGGAAATTCAGAAAAGACCACGAACAAGCAAGACATTTCTAAAGCTATGTGTGGAACTGATTACATACTTTTTATTTTTAATCAAGTGATGTGAAATGAAGATAGATGCCCTCTCTTTGTCCTCTGTTATGCAAAATTGCTCCCTCTCTCTCTATGTGTGTGTGTAATATATTAATATAATATATATAGTTCAGTTTTGGAATATTTTTTTAAAATTATCCTCTGTGTGAAATCTTTCCTATCCCTTACCCTTTCCCCTCCAAACTGCTTCTAAAGATTTCGCTTCTATCATTAAAACTTAGTTTAAATGCAATCTTCTGTCCCAATCCCTCTTTCTACCACCCCACACCCACCTTGGTGCCACCATTGCTAGTCCTGTCCCTTTTAAGGTTTCCCTCTATTCTTTATGTATCACATATGTATAAATATGTGTCTACAGATAGGCTATTTCCCCCATTAGAATGTAAGTTACCTAAAGGTAGAGACTATTTTTGCTTTTTCTTTGTATCATTAGGTATAGTACCTGGTACAAAGTAAATTCTTCTTGATTTATTGGTTGACTCCCTGTTGCCTCTCCAATAAAGCATAAACATCCTGAGTTTAAGGGCTTTGAAAACCCTCTACAATCTTTCTCTTAACTACCTTCCCAGGCTTATTTCAAAAAGTAACTTCGTTCATGTATTGTCTGTTCCAGCCAAACTATTCAAACTGACCAAACTCTATTTCCCATCTCTGTGCCTTTGTATAGGCTGTCCCTGATGCCTACAGATCCCTCCCTCCCTCCTCACCTGTATTGCTTAGTATACCAAATTTCCTTCAAGGTTCAGCTCAGTTACCACTATAGCAATCTGTGTACATACTATGCCTGTTTTATTATTTAAAGAATTGTATTCAGAAAAGCGTATGATCATAAATATGTATGCATATATATACGTGTGTATGTATGTGTATATATATATACATATACGTATATACATATATAAAACAAAACAGCAACACATAAACTCATGGGGGCAAAGACTGTTTTCTTCTGGAAAAAAAAATTGACTTACTATTGAAGATCAATATAACCAAATAAATTTACTTAATCTCTAAGTTTAAATTAATTTCAATGTAAAAAGTGTCATAACAATTTTTTGTTCTTCTTTGGGATTCTTTTCTGTTCATTGTTTTTCTCTTTTCATTTTTTAAATTTAATATTTTTTCAACATTCTTTTTTCAGATTTTGAGTTCTAAATTCTCTTTCTTTTAAAACAATAAGCTCTACGAGATAATAGATTTTACTATTTATTCTTTCTCCGGTCCTTGCTCTTTTTAGAGCAATTTCTCAGTAGGTGAATGGTCAAAGGATATTGACTATTCAGTTAATTTTCAAAGGAAAAAAATCTGAATTATCAACAGCCATACAAAACATTGCTCCAAATTGCTAATAATAAGAGAAGTGCAAATTAAAACAACTCTGAGGTTCTAATAACATTGATTTGAAAGATGGCCAAAAAGGAAAATGATAGTTGTTGAAGGGCTCAGGAAAAACAAACACTATAATACACTGTTGGTTGAGTTATGAATGGATCCAATCATTCTGGAAAGCAATTTGGAATTATGTACCAAAAGTCACTAACCCTTTCACTCAGTGATACTATAAACCCTAAAAAAAAAAAAAATCAAAGAAAATACAAAAAATATTGTTACAGGCCATTTTGTAGCACAAAAATACCTGGAAATTAAGAGGTAATCAGTGGGTGGACAACTGAACAAATTATGGTATATAAATGCAATGGAATATCCTGCTGCAAAAAATGATAAAAAGGATAATTTCAGAGAAACTCAGGAAGACATATGAACTGATACAGAGTTGAATGATCAAAACCAGAACATTTTATATAATAACAGAACAATTTACATAATAACAACATTGTAAAGACAAATAACTTTGAAAGACTTAAGAACTCTAATCAATGAAATGATCAACCACAATTCCTGAGGAACTATGATGATTCATGCTACCCAACTCCTGACAGAGAGGTGATGGATTCAAAATGCAAAATATGACATAAAGTTTCAAACATAATAAACAGGGAAAGTTGTTGTCCATGAGTATTTGTTATGTAACTGGGTTTCCAAAAGAGTCTGGTGTACTTTGCATGGGTATACATATGTGGAAGGATACATGATTCCTGGTTGGCTACAAGGAGCTAAGCTTGATGGCGTATATTTGTGTAAAGCACTGAGTTGGTTACTGAGCTCCTTGGACTGGAGAGATATCAAAGGGTATCCCAGGAAAGAGGGAGAGAAAGACTAAAAGCCTCAGACATATACGAGAAGTAAGTTCCCTAACATGCCCCCAATTTCCAATTTGCCACCCTAGAGACTTTAAAGAAAAACTTCCCCTTAGGTGAGAGCAGGACTTCTCTCTTGGTTTTCGAGTTGATCTTTTATTTCATTCTCATCAAAAGTGCTCATATTTCTGGTATATTAGAGAATTTTTAAAATTTTCATTTGCTATTTGCTTAGATAAACTGCTTTACCATTACTATTCATTAATTGTGATGGTGGAATAATAATACAGTCAATCCTCCACTTTTGGGGTGGTCATGTTCCTAGAAAATGGCACAAAAGTAAAAAATGCCAGTGCTAATACAATGAACCAATAAGAAATACAGAGTTAGGTTTCCGTGACCACCAAAAATTGTAAAATTTCACTACCAAATTTCTGAAAATACACTTTTCTGAATACAATTCCTCATATAAGAAAACATTAATTCTGGTAATGTACACTTTTCCTAACTCAGTAACCATGACATAACCTATAAAATGCAGCACGCAATATAAAATTGGTAACATGTAAAACATTTTTTCTTTGCTAGTAATTCCTTAGGATTGTATAACCTTTTGTGCTAACATCTCAACTTTTTAAAACAAATTAATTTCAGATAATATTCACTTTTCATAACATGAAATATGCAGTACCATTAATACTGTGCAGAAAATAAAATTCTTAAAACTAAAACTCTTTTAACCCGAATCTTAACTTCTATTGTGTCAGAGAACAGTATGAGGACATTGTACTACATGCCATACTGCTATAAACCTCTCTACCTTGACTATCCACTGAAAATTAGGAAAAGGGATGTGGAGTTTTTTTGGAGGGGGGAGGGAGATCATGACCTAAGTCCACTTTTCAATTTAAATCTCCCATCTCTTACCTCCCTCCAACTCACCTGAGTCTATGGAATAAATAATTCTGACTGTGACTCTTCACCTCCAATCCCTCAAAATCTTTCCATAAGTCTTTCCTCTCTTTCTGTGAATTCTTCCCACTTATAAAATGAGGAGGTTGAACCAAATGCTCTCTAAGCTTCCTTCATATTCTGAATCCTATGATCCTATCTCTTGCCTAAGCTGTTTATTCCCATTCCACATCAATGCCTGACACATTCATCATTAGTATCCCATCACTAATACCTTGTTAGAGTGAGAGACTTGGAGAGAGTCCTGGTTCTCGTTAAGGGTCTGTAATGCTATTTTTGTCCTGTTCCCTCTTCTATTTCAGAGCAGGGACCTAAGCCCATGGTCACAGATTAGGTATTATAGATTTAGAGCTGGAAGGGATTTTAGACATTATCTAACCCAATCTCTTCATTCTAAATATGAAGACTATACTTTGTTGTCAGCAGGTTACCCCCTTCCCTTTAAATCTTTCACTAAAAAGTGTGGATAAGGTTCAGAATATTTTAGAGCCTCTAAACCCTTAGGACAGGTTTTCTTAACCTTTTTTGTGTTGGAGACCATTTAGGCAGTTTGGTGAAGCCTATGAATCCCTTCTCAGAATAATAATTTTAGATATGTAAAATAAAATACATAAAAATATAAAGAAAAACAATTATATCCAAATACAGCTATCAAAATATTTTTTAAGAAAACAAATTCATGGACCCCAGGTTAAAAACCTCTGCCTTCAAACATGAGCAAGAGCTTCTGGGTTTATAGTGAGAGGAATAAATGGGGATCGTAGGATACTCTCCCTGTCTCTCTGTCTCTCTGTTTCTCTCTGTCTCTCTCTCTGTCTCTGTCTCCTCTGTCTCTCTGTCTGTCTGTCTGTCTGTCTGTCTCTGTCTGTCTCTCTGTCTCTGTCTCTCTCTGTCTCTCTGTCTCTGTCTCTCTCTCTCTCTCTCTCTCTCTCTCTCTCTCTCTCTCTCTCTCTCTCTTTCTCCCTCTCCCTGTCAAGTTTCTGGTTTCACCAAAAGAAGAATAAAAAAGGTTAAGTTATGTGGATAGCTCTCTTTAGCCTCACTGGGGTCTTCCTGTCTGAGCCCAAGTCATTTCCCTTAGTTTGCAACTAATTTAGTATAGCAAGAACACTGGCTGGGACAGGGAAACTGAAAAAAAAAAAAAATTGCACACACACACACACACACACACACACACACACACACACACACACACCCCAAACTTAGTCCTGTCTCATTCCACATGGCATCTTGGTGTCTCTTGGTTGCTCACTACACATTGCCATTTCCTTCAGGAGATTCATTTCTCTTCATTAAACAGGTTTCTGATGAAGTTATTAATCAGAAAGACAGAAGATGCTGCTGCAGCATTCTATGTGCTGTGAACGACTGATCAGCCTAAATGTTGCTGCTGCCGGTCTAAAGGGGGAAGGGGAGGGAAAAAGAGGGGGGAAGGGTATGGGAGCAATGCATTGTGGGTAAACACACATCGGCTCTGTAAGTGATTACTCTCAAAGTAATTAGTTTTTAAATCAGGCAGATGTTTCAAGAACCACTTACTCTGGGCAGTTTTAATTATGTGCACTCTTTTTTTATTCTGATTATTTATAGCTGTCTTCTCTGAAAGGGAAAGATATTTCCTTCACCCTCAGCATTAATTCCTCTCCCTGCATGAGCTGTTTTCCTTGAAAATAGCAATGAGATTCTAGAATTGAGCATCCTCTCCCTAGATAGCTGAACAAGTTCCCATGATGTCATTCACCTAGATGGGGCTTCTGCCAACAGGGTATTTAGGGGGTCCATCCCAGGACTTACTCACCAAAATATTTCCAGGGTTCTATTTGCTTTCTGGGCCCATCATTCCTTCTGCCCGTCACATTCTGGCTCAAGTCTAGCTTTCTAAGCTAATTACAGGCTACTAACCCTCAAGTGTTCTCTACACTCAAGCCAAACTGTCCTGCCTATTGTCCTCTGCATATGGCATCCCATCCTCCATCACTGCATCCCATACATGGACTGCTCTCTCTCCTCACCTCCACCTTTTGGAATCCCCAACTCCCTTCAGGCTTGTGTCGCCTCCTTCAAGAGTGTTTTCCAAATATCCCCAGTTATTAATTCCTGTGTATTTATTTTGCAGACAGCTCACATTTACTTATTTTGTGAACATGTTTTATCTCCCTAGTAGAATGTAATCTCGAGGGGTTGTCTCACTTACATATTGGTATCCCCAGTGAATAACATGTAGTAAGCTTAATATTATGATTATTAAAAAATATTTTATCATTTGATAAGTGCACACTTGCTGACTAGGTGGAAAATTTTAAAAAGTGTGTGTTCTGGCATGCGGCATGGCCATGTTATACCCCGGCAGAGGAAAAACAAGAACTAAAAACAAAAACATGTTATGCCAGGGTAGGAGTCTGCTTCACATCTTCCCTTCTATGATTCATGGGAGGAAGATTCTACAAATCAGATTCCTGTATCCACACTCAAAGCAAAAAACCATAATTTCTGGAGAGGTAGAGCCATTGTGGCAGGTCCCTGGGTATCATTCCTTGTAAATAGAGACAAGGGGCCTTAGAGAGACATGGATTTTTTAGTCTAGTCCAAGGCCACAATTCATATTCAGCTATCTCCTTAAGCAATCCAACTAAGCAGGATTCCTGGGTCCTTTCCACTGTCCACAGTGAAGCACTCCCACCACCAGGATCTCTGTTCTCTAGGGAAGACAGAGATCCAACACATCTACCAGGAACAAAACCTGGTTGGGCAGAATCGGGAAAGACAAACAAGATTTCCAGACTACAACAGGTAGAAAACTGCCATTTTTCAACACTGGGCTTGTTTTCATTGACAAAAATCTCACATTTTCTGTGGTCTTCTATCTCTCCTAGCAGCCAGAAGAAGCTCACATCTACAGCATCAGAACATTCCTATTGTTTATTCTTAGAAGACAGGCTAAGTGAAAGGTTGCATTCTAGGCATGGAGGACATGTCACCAGTGAAAAGGAATGTCAGTGGGAGGTCCTGAGCCTGAAAACTAACAAGTAGGTCAGGGTGGCTAGATCATAAAGTACATGGAGGGAAGTAAAGTATAAGAAGACTGGAAAGATAGGAAGGGGCCAGGTTATAAACAACTTTATATACTGAACAGAGGCCTTTGATCCTGGAGGCAATAGGAAAAAACTGGAATTTGAAGAGGCCAATGAAATATATAATCAGACCTGGGCTTTAGGAAAATCACTTTGGCAGCTGAATGGAGGGTAATTAAAGGAAGACAGATTGGAGGCAGGCAGACCAACTGGAATGCTTTTTCTTGACCAACTATGATTCCAGAGGACCAGTGATGAAAGATCCTATCTACCACTTGAAAAGGAGGTGATGAACTCAAGAGTATAAGATGAGATATAGTTAATAGTGAAAGTAGGGATTTGTGTTGCTTGACTTTATATATCTAATACAAGGGTTTAAGGGTGTCTGTTGTTTTTGACGATGTTCTTTAATTTTAGGGAAGTGTTGGAGAGAAAAGAAAAAATATTGATAAGGTTGTCAAAATGGGGGAAAAAAGGTGAGTGAAGCATTTGCTTATTAATTAATTTTTAGTTTTCAATATTCACTTACACAAGATTTTGAGTTCCAAATTTTCTTCCCATCTCTCACCTCCCTCCACCCCAATATGGGGGGGCATTCTGATTACCCCTTCCCCCAGTCTACCATCCCTTCTATCACACACACACACACACACCCTTCTCATACCCTTTCCTTTCATTTTCCTGTAGGGCAATATAGATTTCCATACTCCATTGCATGTATATCTTACTTCCCAGTTGCATGTAAACACAATTTTTAACATTCATTTTTAAAACTTTGATTTCCATATTCTCTTCCTCCCTCCCTATCCACCCTCATTGAGAAGGCAAGTAATTTGATATATGTTATACATGTGCAGTCATACGAAACACTTCCAAAACAGTCATGTTATGAAAGACTAACTATATTTCCCTCCATCCTATCCTGCCCCGCATTTATTCTATTCTTTCCTTTGACTTTGTCTCTCCTCAAAAGCAAAACATGCTTGAAGCATGTTTTAAGGGCTTATAAAACACTGTCTCCCTATCCCCCACCACCTGAAGGCCAGCTAGGTTAGATCTTCACTCCTCCCCAATAGTTCCCTTATACCTTTAAGAGGATTGGAGGTCTAGGTTATCTACCACTGACTCCAGTCCCCACTGATGGTAATCCCTCAATTGTAGGGGGTGTCCTCTTTAACCCAATTCCCTTAGCTGTGAACCATCAGATTAACTTTTACACAGAAACATTTATTTCAAAAGGTATAGTCAAAAATATACAAATTTGCTCCCCCAACACATAGGAGGCATAATCCTCCCTACCACCCCGCCTCAGTCTCTGGGGAAGGAAAAAGAATTAGCTTCATAGTTTATCTTAATTCTATAGAGTACAATTCCAGTTCTAAATCTAAAATCTCCCACAGGTTTAAATCTTTAGGCACCCTGGCTTCTCAAGGGTTCCATGCTGGGCTGGCTGACTACATGACCCCTTACTGTCTCAGTTCATGATGCCCATGCTGTGGATGACTGGGCACTTCATGCCCTGGAAGTCGATGATAAGAATGCCAAAAAGAGTGAAGCAGAAATGAAAGCAAAATCGAAAAGAGAGTGGGGAGGGGTGAGGTATGTGTGGAGAGAAAGTGATCTCTCTGGATTTAAAGATGCAGTAGTCAATTAAGGGAGGCTACCTCCACTCATATGGTAGGGGACACAGGACTCCAAGTTCCCAAACTGGGCATGAACAGAACAGAAGAGACGGAAAGAATAAAACAAGCATTTAAAATATTAAGCATAAAATACATGCCAGGCACTGGGGATACAAATACAAGCAAAAAGAAAAACAGACCCTGTCTTTAAGGAGCTTACATTCTAATATGACCAGATAATACACAAAAAGGAGATGTACAGGGGTGAGGAGGAAGAAGGAAAGATTAAGATACCCAGTACAAGGGAATGGTTTTAAAAGGCCAGAAAGTCAGGGAAAGGGACAGGAGGGGAATAGAGGCAGGCCAATCTTCGCCTTTCCCTCCCCCAGGAGGAACTCACCAGGGAAAGGGGCAGGGGAGGGCGCCTGGCATGACCAAGGCAAGGAGTCCCCCAGGAACTGAAGGAAGTTCCAGGATTAGCCAGCAGTAGAGGAGACATGACTTTGAAGTCCAAAAATTCAGAAACAGGGCTGGGAGGGGAAAGGAAGGCAGGTTAGCATGGGCCATTCCACAAAACAGAAGTTCCAGGATTTCCTCTTTCATCCCTGTCTTACATAAGGAAGTGACCCCTCTCCCTGCTGAGTGGAACACTTCTATATGCACAAGCCATTCTATCTCATAGTGTCTTCAACAAATTGTCATCTCTGCAGTCCCCATTCTCTCATGTTGTTTTCATCCTGCCTGTAAATATGCCAATGTCTCCCTCATCCTCAAATACCTTCGCTTGATCCATCCAGCCTATCATCTATCTATCTATCTATCTATCTATCTATCTATCTATCTATCTATCTATCTATCTATCTATCTCTCTATCTCTCTATCTTTCTATCCATCTATCTGTCTCTCTACCATCTTTTCCATACATATATGCCTGCCTATCTATCTATGTCTATATAGCTTTTTTGTTATTCAGTCACTTTCCAGTTGTGCGACTCTCCATGACCTCATTTGGGTTTTTCTTGGCAAAGTTACTGAAGTGGTTCACCATTTGCTTCCCCAGCTCATTTTACAAATAAGGAAATAGGCAAACAGGGTTAAGGGACTTGTCCAGGTCACACAGCTAGTAAGTATTTAAGGCCAGATTTGAAATCAGGAAGATGAGTCTTCCTGACTTCAGGTCTGGCACGCTATCCACTGTGCCACCTAGCTGCAACACACACACACCTATCTATATAAGTATGTATATATAAATATGTATGTATATACACATACACACACATAGATACATGCACATATATACATCTACCTATCTGTATAAGTATATATATATATATATATATAAATATTTGTTATACACACATACATACATATATACATATACACATATACATTTGCCTATCTATGTGGATATGTATATATAAATGTGTGTGTGTGTGTGTGTGGTTAAACTTTGGTAGCTAAACTTCCTGAAGAGGCTTCCTACAATAGGTTTCTCTGGTTCCTTTCCTCTTGCTCCTTTAATCTGATTTCTGACCTCATAACTTAACTGAATCTGCTCTCTCCAAATTTACAAGTGACCTCTCTTAATTGCTCAGTCTAACATCCTTTTCTTAATCCTCATCCTTTTTGACCTCTCTGCAGCCTTTGACACTATTAAGCACCATCATCTCCTTGATCCTGTCTTCTCTCTAGATTGTCATGACACAATTCTCCTCCTCTTCTATCTATCTGACCAATCCTCAGTCTTCTTTGTTGGATCCCCAGCTAGACCACATCCACCATATATGGGTGTCCTACAAGGTTCTGTTCTGGACCCTCTTCCAATTTCCCTCTAAACTATCTCCCTCGGTTGCCTCATTAACTCCCTAGGGTTCAATTATCATCTATGCAAATGATTCTTAGATCTCCTAGTCCAGCCCTAACCTCAATTTCACATCTCCAACAACTTTAATTCAATATCCCATAGACATATCAAACTGAGCATGTCCAAAACTGAACTCACTATCTTTCCCCCCAAATCCTCCTCTCTTCCTATCTTTCCTATTATGTCCAGAATACCACCATCTCCTTAGCCACCCAGGCTTACAGTCCAAGTGCCATCCTCATCTCCATGCTTTCTCATACCTTCTATATCCAAGCAGTTGCCAATTCCTGATATTTCTACCTTCATCATAGCTCCCATTTATGTCCCATTTATGTCAGTTCTCTCTGACACTGCTGCGACTCTAGTGCAAGGTCCTATCACCTCATGACTATACAATTGCCAATTTCATGGTTAGTCTTTTTGTCTCAGTTTCTCCTCATTTTAGTCCCTCTTCTACTCAGCTGCCAAAATAATCTTCCAAACAATCTGACTATGTCATCCACAACCTGCTCCCATAAACTCCAGGGGCTTTGGAATCAAATACAAAATCCTTGAAAAGGCATTAAAAGCCTTTTATAACCTATTTTTCCAGTCTTCTCACACTTTGTTCTCTATCATCCTGTCTGATTCAATGACACTGACCCTCCCTGATGCTCCTTCCATAAGACTCCATATCCAGATTCTGGGCACTTTGTCCCCCATGCCTACAACCTTCTCCTTCTTCATCTCTCCCTCCTGGTTTCTGTCTTCCTTCAAGTCTCAACTAAAGTCTGAGCTCTCCCAGGCCTCCTTAATCATAATGTCTTCCATCTGAGATTATCTCTAATTTATTCTCTATAATTTTTGTTTGCACATAGTTGTTTGCATTAGACTGTGAGCTCCTCAAGAAAAGGGATTCTCTTTTTTTTTTTTGGTCTTTCTTTATATCCCCAGGGTTCTCCCAAAAATCAAGGTCATCCACTGCATCCCAGGCCATTGTCAGTCATGACTTTTATCTTGCCAGTGGACTTCGATGACTCTGGAGGACAGAGTGAAGCTGACGATTCCATGAAGCTCTAGTTCACTTAAATCCAATTCACATGTAAGTCAAGACATTGCCCTTATGATGTCACTGGTCCTCCTGAAAATGAAAAACTAACATCATCAACAACAAAAACCAGGCTTAGCACAAAGTCTGGAACAAACATGGTGCTTAAAAATGCTCATTGACTTGACCCAAGAAAATCAGTAATAGAACAACTTTGAAAATAGCACATTGAATTGATTTTATACTTGGAGAAAGAATCAAGCTGTAGAAGGAACAATTCATAGCTATCTGTGCAATTCTCCCTTTTTGTTTTGCTCTGTCTGTGGAAAAATCATCTTACTTGGATCTTGTTAAATTCAGAACAAAATTATTTTTCATTTTTAAGTTATGGCAACAGTCTAGGAAAGATGTGATGAGAACATTGCCCCAAAGGACTAGCAATGACAGTTCAGGAGAGATCCCTTGTTACCTTTGGCATCTGCTCTTGGGCCTTCTTGTCTCTCCAGTCATCTTGTCGCCCCAGAACTACAGTGATTTGCAAAGTGTGGTTTTTAAGAAGTATGTAGCTGCCCCAACAAAGAGGGACAAAAATTGGCAGAATGTCTCTTCCACTGAACACTTGTCTGCACTGGAAAAGGCACGTAAAATTTTTTGCTTGTATACCCTGAGCCCTTTTCCCAACACCAGGTCACAGGCAATGATCAAAAAGGCTACAAAAGCTGCTTAACAGCTACTGAAGGAATGGCATAATGGAAATAGCAACAATTTCTGCAATCTAAGGACCTCTTTCCACACTTTTTATGTAACCATGGGCAAGTCATGTCACCTCTTGGAGCCTCAGTTTCCCACTTTGTAAAATGAAGGGGAAATGTTCTCTTTTGTCCCTTCCAGTTCAGAATCCTTTAATTTTAAATTATTGTCTGGGAATAAATAAAACAAGTGAAGTAGCAGAATAAGAGGGACAAGGATTACAGTGGATGTTCCCTATTTTTTAAAGAATGTGTGAAAGATTCAGCATCTGTGTTAGAAACTCAATGACTGAGCAAAGGTTTGGTATTGGGCCTTAAACTAGCAATAGTAATAAGAATGGGGGAAGATATTTTCACTTCATTCAATTTTTATTGAATATTTTGTTGAACAGACAGCAGTAGTTTTGATCACATTACATTTTACAGGGATAAATAAGTACCTGATAATAATAAAAGGGCGGTATGAAACCAAAAGAAATAAACAATACATATGTATAATTCAATCATAAAATAGATCACAAAGAAGTAATATAATGCATTCTGTATAAATTAATAAATGCAATCACTTCTCACAAGTTCATTCTGAGTACTGCCTAATTCCTCTTGTATATTCTATGTATGTGTCCTTGCTCCATATGATGAAGCCATGTGCCATTAATTTTTTCACCAGGTTAGCATAATTTGGAATGATCTTTAATTTAATACAAAGTCATTAGCTGGACCTCATCCTCTGAGGGCCCGCACGATCAGTGCCTTGCTATATACCCTGCAACCTTCCTAAACCAGACAGATGATTATCTAATATTTCTCAATCTTGCCAGCTCTGGCTATTGGGAAAGTGAATTATCTCTTTTCAAAGGTATGACAATATATATGATGTTGGCATTATAGTTCTTATTGTCCAAGATTTCTAAATCTGTTCTTAAGGCTTCTCACAGTCTTGGAACTGTTGAATTTACTCAAAACTTGGTTGTTGAGATTTTTTCAGGAACTTTGATATCTTTAATTAGTCTGTTTAAAAGAGTATCGCACTGGTGGGTAATAGCCCCACTCAGTTGAGGACCACAGTGGCAGACAATGCAGGGAAAGAAGAATTTCATTCAGTGCCCCACAGTGATGACGCATTTGTCATTGATGACGCAATCTTCTCACCCCATTCAACAAGATACAATCCAGGCTGGTCCTGTGAATGAATCTATAGTCAGCAAATTGAGTGAAAGATGCTTCTCTCATTACAAAAATGAAGCCTCAGCCACCGAAGTAACAGTATATATTTTACCCTGGTCCTCTTGTTTGCTAAAGAGTCGCTATGTAAAATAATATCTTATTGTACATTTCAAATTCTTTTCCACTGTTTCTAGGGCCAACATTCAACCAAAATGTCAGAATGCCTTTTTTTTTTTTTAACTCTCCACTCAATTGAGATTTTAGCTCTCAATTGTTGGGAAGTTACTCATAGTAAAAATCAGATGTTAGGTGCTACTGCAATCTTCTATCTAAATTCTTCCACAGAGCAATTTAAATAAAGACACAGCTGTCTGAATGGGGACCCAGCATAACTCAGCTCCTCCTCTCCTGTCAGTCTCCCTGTCCCCTTCCTTCTCTGCAAAGGGAGGTAAATTTGGATGGCCAGAACATGCCGAGTTGACTTGGGTTTTACTGGCTAGATTCGTTTCCTTTCCTCCCCTCCCCTCTCTTCCCCTCCTTTCCCTTCCTTTTCCTTTCCTTTCCTTTCCTTCCCCTCCCTTCCCTTCCCTTCCCCTTCCTTCCCTTCCTTTCCCTTCCCTTCCCTTCCCTTCTCTTCCCTTCTTTTCCAAAACCTTAAACCTACCACACTCTGAAGATTGGACAACATGGACCCCTACTCAAGGGCTCTCTTCTGGACCTTCCTGGCTTAGGAATGATTATCAATAGTAACTGTGGCTGTTTCCCTCCCAACCTGATGTCCTTACTTTTCTTTGTCTCACTAAAGGGACCATCCCCTGGCTACTTCTTAAACAAGCCTATTCAACGAATGAGTATTACCTCACCCTAAGTGAGCACCTAAATTGACCTTGGCCTAAAGGTCTCCCAGTGCATCCTAGGTCATCTCCCGTCATCCTGATGAATGTCTGGTCATAGGATTCAGATGGCTCTGGAGGAGAAGTGAGGCTGGTGACCTTACACAGCCCTCCCTCACTCAAAACAAAGTCAAGTGCAAGTCATGTCATCATTTCTCTGATGGCATGGTCTTCTTCGGCAATGATGGATGAACCCAATAAATAACTGGCCAGGTATTCTGGCTAAGTCATGTTTAATTCTATTCTGCACCTCATTTGTATAAGGTAATTATTCATTTTAGTTGTTCCTAAACAGTTTTAAAGTCATATCATACTCAGGTCTACTCCAATCTTTCTTATAAACTACCCAATTACTAATAACAATTTTAGATATATGTTTCACATTTTGCATACATAAAAGGTAAACAGTCTGTTCTGAGTCTCTTGTAATTAGTCTTTCATATATACCTTATATTTCTCTTGGTTCTTGTATGTCAAATCTTCTGGTTATTTTGTTTTTCTACAAAGTCCTGAAAGTATGACGATTCATTAAATGTCCATTTTTTTAAAATTCAGGATTATGTTTAATTTTGCTGGATATTATATTTTTGTCCAGAACCCTAGTTCTTTTGCTCTTTGATATATAATGTTCAAAGACCTGCAGTCTTTTAATGTCAGCGCTGCTAGGTCTTCCATGATTCTAATTGCAGCACTACAATATTTAAATTTTTTTTTTCTTGTTGCTCGCAATATTTTATCCTTGAGCTGGGCCAGGTTTTGGAATTTGACTATGATATTCATGTGTGTCTTCCTTGTAGGATCTCTTTCAGGTGGTGATTGGTGCATATTTTTTTCTATTTCTACTTTCCCCTCTTGCCCCAGTGCTTCAGGACAATTTTCTTTAATTGTTTCTTGTATTATTGTATCAAGATTCTTTTTTTGATCATCGCTTTCAGGTAATCTAATTAGTTGTTTTCCCATGAGATGTTTCACATTCTTGTCTACTTTTTCATTCTTTATATTTTGTTTCATTATTTCTTGATCTCATGTAACTTCCCTGGCTTCTCCTTGACCAATTCTGATTTTCAAGAAGTCATTTTCTTCCTTAAGACCCTGGATCTCCTTTTCTAATTGGTTGATTTTTTTTCAAAATCTTTTTGTTTTTCTCAGATTTTTTTTTAGTTTTTATTCTATCTCTCTCATTTGATTTTTAAAGTTTTTTAAAAGTTCTTCTATGAACTCTTTTTGGGCAGGTGACTATTGAAGTAGAAGAGGGTTTCTTTACTTCAGGATCTTCTTCTGAAGACAAACCCCAATCTTCTCTATTCCCATAGTAATTGTCTATGGTTGAATTCTTTCTCTTTTACTGAACATTTTTTTGTAGTAGCTTAATTTTTTAATCACCTCTAGTCCTGGGGTAGGGGTGTTGGTGCCTCTGGCCTCAGATCTTCCATTAGTTCTCCCCTCCAGCTTGAAACCTAGACCAAGATCTGCAGCCTGCTGTAAGTTCCCATATCCAGTGGCATCCCTGCTCCACTGCTTCTGTACTCACCAGGACTGTGCTGGTTCTTTCTCATCCCCAGTGTTTCCACAGCACTGTTAGGTCTGGTGTTCTTTGTCAGCAGTCTTTAGTCTTCCCCAGCTCAGACCCGAATTCCTCTCACTGTCCTGGAGTCTGGGGCCAAGACAGCCTCCCATCAC
Organism: Bettongia penicillata ogilbyi; assembly: GCA_023548195.1. NCBI lineage: Eukaryota > Metazoa > Chordata > Mammalia > Diprotodontia > Potoroidae > Bettongia > Bettongia penicillata. The sequence continues at coordinate 614,691 of JAJHZJ010000326.1, forward strand.
AGCTAACCCAAGAGCATGCCACTTGTGTAAGCAGTTCCCAGCCCAGAGGTGTTTGCTCTTCACGGGGACCAAAAGTCTTCTCAGGATTTTTCTTCAGATCTTCTCTGATTGTACCAAAAGAACCCCTGTTCTATCCCTAATCTTATTTACTTTTATTGCTCTATGTTCACCCCGAGGTGCTATTCTATCTCTTTTGAGGGGGGATTTCTTGAGTGCTTGGAATTTTCTAACCTACTGGAAGAATCCTCTTTTGGGGACACAATATTATTAGGTGGTATGAAATGTAGGGTAGAATGAAACTATTTCTATCATCTATTTTCTGTCAAGGTGTCAGTTTAGACTTGCCCCCAAGGACTAATTCTGTGGCATATTTAGTTATTGCATCCTTAGCAGAATTTGCAGTTTGGAACTCCACGTGATTCCAAGGTAAAAATGGGTATTTCCCTCAGTTATTACTGAGATGTTTTGAATTTGTACTTGGGATTGTATACGAAGTACCCTCTTCTTCTAGCCATCAATTATCAAGGATGATTATTTGGTCCTGTTAAAATATAGTCCTGCCCATGTGGCAACTTTGTTCATGTTGTCCAGCATTTAAGCCAGAAGTGTCTACCACTGATGGTCAAATTGATCTTATAATGTAGGACATTTTTTTCCACTATTGTACAGATCATACCTCTGTCACAGTCTTTGTTTGCCTGTACTCAGAGAAGGAACTAGGATAGGATCCTCATGGGAGGTCAGGGTTTTGTAGAGCCTTGATAGACTTGAGTTCTGTGGTTGGAAAACTCCAGAAAACCGGGGGCATCCCATGATACAAGATTCTGGAAGAGAACTTCCAAGAGTAGAAGCATCTAGATAACCATTTGTTTTGATTCAATTCAATTTAAATTCACATTCATTGAGTGCTATTGCGTGCCAAGCTCTGTGCTAAGACACTAAGGGAGAGATCAAGTTTTAATGACATGGTTGGTGTCTATCTTTATAAAACTCAGTTTTGAAACTTATTGGTGATGATACACAACAATGTATGTCTTTAATTTTTAAAAGGAAATATTCTAGTAATAAAAGCCCTATTTATTTCATAAGGTTTACCAAGTATTTTCATCTTCTACATTTTCATCCCTACAAATACACCCATGTCTCCTCCATCCTTTAAAACAACAAAATACAAACCCTTTTTTGACTTTACCATTGCCTTACCTATAGTCCTTTATCTCCTCTTCTCAGCTAAACTTCTAGAGAAAACCAACTACACTTAATACCTCCAATTTCCTCTCAATCCCTTTTAAACACTGCAATCTGGCTTCTGATCTCACCATCCAAATGAAATAGAACTCTTTAAAGTCACCAGTGATTTCTTAATTGCTGATCCAAAGGTCTTTTCTCAATCCTCACCCTTCTTGACTTCTCCTAGTCCATTATCCTCTCTTCTCCAGATTTTCATGATGTTGTTCTCTCTTGATTCTTCTCCTACCTGACCACTACTTCTCAGTCTTTGCTGGATTTTCATTCTGGTAACAACCACTAAACATGAGCGTCCCCCAAGACCATGTCCTGGGCTCTCTTTTATTCTCTCTCTATATTATTTCAATTAATGATCTCATCAGCTTCTATAGACTCAATTACCTTTATGCAAGTTATTTTTAGATCCATTAGTCCAATCATTATCTCTCCTGATCTCCAGTTTCACATATCTAAATGTTTATTTCATTTCAAATATGAGGTCCAGGAGACATCTGAAACTCAACATGTCCAGAATTTAACTCATTGTCCTCTTCTCTTGCCAATTTCTCTGTTACCATGAGGAACGCCGTCATCCTCCTAGTCATCCAAGCTCACCACTTCAGTGTCATCTTTGATTTCTCTCATACTCACTCCACATATCCAAACTGTTACCAAGTTCTCCCAGTATCTTTTATACGTCACCTTCTCTCCACTCCCACAGTTGCCATCCTCATACAGATCCTCATGTCATAACTAGATTAATGCAGCAGCCATTTGGTTGGTGTCTCTGCCTTGAGTCTCTCCCCATTCTCATTACTCAACTTGGTTGCTAAAGTGATTTTCCTAAAGCACAAATATGATCCTAAGTCAGACTTGTTTCTTGCCTGTCCTGCCCCGCCCCCTGCCACAACTCAATACATTCCAATGACTCTAAAAGTTCTTTGATTTTTAAAACATTTCACAACCGGTCCTCTCCCTTACTTCCCAGTCTTCTTACATTTTATTCCCTTCCATGTACTTTATTGACACTGGCTTTGCCGTTCTTCAAACATGACACTCCATCTCCCAACTCCAAGTCTTTTCCAAGGCTGATCCCAATACTTTTTTCTCCCTTCTTGCCTCAGATAACTTGGATTCCTTCAAGGCTCAGCACAAATCCCACCATCCATAAGAGACCTTTTGTGGTCATCCCACATCTTTCAAGTAATGTCTTCCCACTGATTGCCTTCCATTTACTATAAATGTATGTCTGAGTATGTATGCATGTATACACCCATCTGTGCATATATACATACATGTGTATGTATATATACACAATAATCTTATATGCACAATTTTTGTGTCATCTCTCAGCCAAATTCCCACATTAGTCATGTCCAAAAATGTGTCTCTTCCTACATATTAGTTGATTACTTCTTTGCCTTGAGGTGGGAAGCACTCTCTTCATACTAAGTCTTCTGGATGTGGTTGATCACCACATCAATCAGGTTTCTTAACTATGTCATAACTGTTCACTTTTACAATATTTACATCATAGTAGAAGTGATTCTATTGGTCCTGTTCACTTCACTCTGAATCAGTTCATATAAATTTTCCTAAGTTTCTCTGAAAACCATCTTTTTCTTTATGTATAGCACAACACACTATGTTGCATTCACATGACAAATTTATTTTGTCAGTTTCCAAATGATGGGCACCTCCTTAGTTTGCAATTTGCTGCCACTGTTATATTTTTGTATATATAGGAGACCTATTCTTTTTTTTCTCTTTGGACTATAGGCCTAGTAGAGGTATCAGCACGGAGAACTCCCTCCACTGATATATATTTGTAGTAGTGCAGAGGGAAGTAAGCAGGCCCAGAACAATTTACACAATGACACTGAAAGATACCAGAATTCTGAACACTGAAGTCAATGAAGAATTGTGCCTTCTGCCTTTGATAAGACAACCAATGAAATATTGATGTGGAACACATGGCCAGTGGGTGATTTGTTTCCCTTAACAGTACTTCTTTGTTAGAAGGAAGGGTTCTATTGGAGGAGAATCATTGGAAAATGATTTTTTTAAAAGAGCATCAATAAAAACTTTTTTAAATGGTCTATGACTTGGTAAACATAGTATGTTGCCTAAGACAGTGGTGTCAAACTCAAATAGAAATGGGGGCCACTAAACCATAGCTATAGATTCCTACTTTCTGCCTATTAACTTAGAAAATCACCTATTAATATTACTTATGTTCTATTATATTTTTATTTTGTTAAATATTTACCAATTACCTTTTAATAGGTTCTGGCAAGTGTTTACTGCTCTATGGATCATAAATCACAAGGTGGTACAATGGTTTGAGTACCACTTCACCTGTGTGACCTGAGTAAGTCACTTAACATCTGCCTCAGTTTCCTCATCTGTAAAGTGGAGATAATAATAGCACCTCCCTTCCAGTGTTGTGATGATGAAAGGAGATAATAACTATAAAGTACTTAGGCTAGTGTTTGGCACACAGTAAGTGCTATGTTAGCTATTTTTATTAAGTAGCAGAGGCAGAATTTTAATCTTTGTCTCCCTGACTCCAAATTCTGAAGTTTATCTAGGAACCACATTATTTCTCCCTTTTAACAAATATAAAATATAGTCTTATTACTTTCAAGTACATCCAAAATTCAAAACTAGCTGAGAAAGTATTGTGTGGCCCTACTTTGTATAAGGATTTGTAATAAGCATCTCCACAAATAAGGATTCTGGCCCTTTTTCCTTTCAAGCAGGTTAAATATTTACCTCAATTTAAAAAAAAAATACTATTGATAAATTTAGTAATTGCTTTTACCAGATAGTACAAAGGTAACCTTTAGCCCAAGAGAGAATCAAATGGATTCACATTCCATATGCATGATTAACTCTACTAGGGATTTGACCTTAGTGTTGGCTGATTCCAGGCCTTTCACTGTCCAAGCATTTCAGGAAACCCAAGGGGAAAAACGCATTTGAGAGTCAGAGAAGAAAAGCAACTCCTATCTAAACTCTTTCATCATTTGCATTTGAAACATTTATTTCAGGAAATACATATTAAACATTTTATTATTTATACAAAAAGAGTTAAAGTTGTCAGGATGCATTATACCACAATGCCAAAAGTAATTTTTGGAATTTTATCACCATAATGTCTTGACATTTTTTCAAAAATTAAGGGAAAAAAGAAGGAAAAGTTGAACATCTTGCTTTGCCCTGACACAGTGCTGCCTGGAAATCACACAAGCCAGTGACATGATGTGAGCAGAAGTGCATCCTACAGAAATTATCATTACCCCCAATTCACTACACTCAGACGTTAGAAACAGTTTGTGTGTGTATGCGTGTATGTATATATTGTATATACATACACACATACGTATGAATATATAGTAAACAGTTTTCCCTCAACATAGTTCAGTAAAGACTTCTACATTTCCTATGTGACAGGAGTTAAACACTAAATTCAATCTGTCAAAAATAAACTTTTGTATGTATCACCACTCTGAAACTGTAGCTCTACATATAAGACTCTACAAATCTATTAGTCGGGGTCCAGTAATTTTTCCTTTTGGTTGATTGAAATGGAAAGCCATTACAATGACTTTGACCGGAATGGTTTAAGGGAAAAATGGTTTGTGGTAACCTCACTCCCCCCAACCTCTGCTTCCAACTCTGTACCTCTTTAAAACTTCTGTCTAGGCTAGGGGCTACTCTGAAATGATGAGTGAAAGGATGCATTGATTGGGGTTGATGAGCACCTAGAAATTACCTAGTCCCAAACTGTACAGGTGCAGGCTGAGGTGGCTATGTGCTGGGACTGAAAAAAAGTGGGGGCAGGCCACATGTGCCTGGGGGGCTGTGAGAAGGTGAGAGGTCCACTAGATAAAGCACTGAGCCAAAATGAAGAGTTAGGCATGAGTAAGCATGCTTGCCCACACAAGCCAAAAACAAGAAATAAATTCATTGAACATCCTCTTATTCAGTATTATTAAACAACACTGTTTAAACATCTACAATTTCTACCCTCAGTTACTTCATCAGATCCACCTACTTCTAACCTTCTGAAAATTAAAAAGGCCTTGGGGAGGAAGGAGGCAAGATGGGAGAAGGAATTTATTTTATTTTTAAAAGAAAATCATAAATCCAAGCAAGTTCCCAGCAAATCAGCAGTTTGTACATTCCAACAAAGAGTAATAATAGCTGGTGGAAAGCATGATTAGAGGCACTACCTGATCTCTATTTCCTTCCAGTTCCCCAGCTCAAGGGTCTACATGGGAGAGGCAAGAAGCCCCCAAATGATTTATTTGGATGGGCAGAGTTAAAAGGCACTTTCTATTCCAGGACAGGCACACAGTCAGCTTTGTCACTGTTTCAGAATTTGGCACATTCATTTCCTAGAACTAGTTACTTCCCTGGGGTGGAGGGTAGGGGATCAACTCTTGCTCTGAAGGTTATTTTGTCTGAGTCCTTTCATATTTGCAAGAGGATGGAGGGAGGATGGAGAGGTAAAAACCCATTGTCCCCAGGTCTCTATTCATCCTCTCATGACATTGAATTCCTGTGCTTCAAAAACTTACATTCTTTCTGAGAAGCTATGATCTTATGTGGACAAAGGGGTGAAAAGTGGGCATATGGACATGCTTATACTGTATACATGTGTGTACACACATACACACAAACACACATACACACATACACACAAACACCTGAGGCTATTTGGCACTGAGCAAATCTGTCTAGTCAGAATGGTTTTGTAGCTACAGATTCCCCGCTTCCCCCACCCCTTGCCTTTTCTCTCCTTTCTCTGGTCCTAGAAGTAAACAGATTTGGTTTCCCAAAGTGCTGCTGAGGGCAGGAGAACAAAAGACTCTCAGAAGAAGGGGGGGGAAATGAAGCTGGCATCCTAGGATCAAGTTCCGAAGGCTGGACCGTCTACAATATCCACTCTCCTACAGTCCAGAGTTTTCAGGTGTCAGATGGTCCAGGGGCACCCTGCCCTCACCCAGAACCACACAATACATGTCTCTCATGTCCCCCTCCCTTCCAAGATCAGTGCCAGTGGGCTAATAATTAACACGCTCAACAATGATATATGGTATCTTGTTATCTGGTCAAGTGACAATGGCAGCGTGTAAAAGGGATGGATGATGACAAACATGAAGGAAATTATATAAAATAAAACAGGATGGGAAGGATGGTGATGGAGTAGGGGATGGGAGTGGGAATGGGGATGGATCCTAGGGGCAGGGGAATGCTTCTACATCTCCTGGGGTGCCACCTCCTCCTCCACACCGTTGGAAAGCATGTTGCTGCTGTCCTCATTCAGACGCTTTACTCGATAGGCTTCAAAGTGAATACTGCTGGTAATGTCCTTAATGTTCTGCATGTGTGTCCTGAAGAAAGCAATAAAGAGGTCAGTGAGGTTTTAGCTGGACCATGGGGGAAACTGAGGACACCAAATCAGAATCCCAGGGGGCTCATTCCAGGACTCATTCATGACTGACCCTCTCCTTTCCACCCTGTGAATAACCTTTCACTGGTGTTGATTTTTTCCAAGGTGCATTACAATTTACAAAGCACTTTCCTCACAACAATCATGTAAGGTAGGGAATGCAAATGTTATTATCTCTATTCTGCAGATATGGAAACTGGGAAAGGCAAAGTGACTTGTTCCCATTCCTAAAACTAGTAGATAGCAGGTCTGTGACTCGAACTCAGGACTTGCGACTACAGGGCCAATTCTTGTTTCATTATACCTTACTGCCACTCACCATGGACTTTGCCTGAAGTCAGTTCCTGCCCGCCACCTATTTTTAGTTAACGTCTTAAATAAAAATAAATGAGCTAATAATTAGATTCTTAAATATTAAATGATAATATTAAACATTAAATAAATGAAATAATTGAATAAATAATTAACTGAAAATCGATTTTTAAAAAGATATCTTATGTAAGTGCTCTTGTTTGGATGCTGCTTTGTAAATGATTGCTGCAGAGGAGTGAGTGAAAGAATGCGTGCGTGCGTGGTTGGGTGCATGTGCGCATGTGTGTGTGCATGTGTGTGTGCATGGATGTGCTCCCCATTTCCCTAATAAGACTAGAAGGTCTCTGAAGAGTTCATTTCTCTGTCCGTATCTCCCCTGATGAAAGCCCCTTTAGGGGAGAGAATTGCTTCATTCTTTGTATATACACCCCATTTGCATAGCACAGGTTGTCCTCTTTGCTGATTATCTCAAATTATCCTGATAATAGCTTGTTTCTTCATCATTTCTAAATTGTCTGTCTCATTGCATTATGAGCTTCTTGAGAACGGGGACCTTTTTTGTATTTCCAGGGCTTAGCACATAGTGGGCACTTAATATATGATTGCTGATTGAATGATTAATAGATACTCAAGTGACTGATAACACTGTTAGTGCCTCCTCAGCCAGTGTTCTGCCCACAAAGGAGTACTGTCGTTCCAGGGTATTACTGACAAATTACTGTCTTGAGGCTGGTTGAGAGACTAATGAGACTTAATCATGAATGGGACCTGAAGATCACAAATACTCTAGTATGATAATTTATTTTACAGATTAAAGGTTGATTTCTTGATTAAATATTAAATTATTAAATAGTGTGTTATTAAATAAACCTATTACTTTTTTTTTTTTTAAGTAAAAAGAGTGCTTGATTTAGAGTTAGAGATGTGGGTTGGAATCCTGACTCTGTTACTTGCTAACTATAAGACCTTTCAATAAATAACTTAACCTCTCTGGGTCTCAGTTCCTTTGTGTTTAAAATAGGAGGGTTGGATTAGAAAGCCTCCAAAGTCCTGCTCAGCTGTGTATCTATTGTAGATCTCAGCTGATGGATGCTGAATGTGAATTATGTTTTAGGTACTAGAGAAGAACAAACGAGTCAAGTATGAGGTCTATGGGTCAAGTGGATGGCTTGGGAAAGGAAACCAGGGTCTTTGGTGTCATGGGGATCGATGAGATATACTTGTGTATATCATGCATATGCTTATTTTGTACATAAACTTAAATGTGCATGTGATTTCTGTCCTGACAGACTTGATGGCAGGAACCATCTCATTTATGCCTTTGTATCTCTATCAACTAGCACAGCAGCTGTAACATTGACTGGAGGATCCTACTATAGACTGAAACTTCAGAGGCACAGTTTAAAGGCTGCAAAAAATTGAGTTGATGGGACTTTGGGATCAGCAGAACAGAAAGAAAAAGCTGAGCTTCCCAAAGCATTTATTTGAATGAACTGTTCTCTCCTTGAAATCTCTCAGTAAAGGGAACTCTTTCAGGCTTCCACAGACCTTGGTATTTCTCAGTACCCTTCTTGTTTTGGCCAGGGAATTCTCTTAGAATTAGAGATTCAGAACTGGAAGGGGTTCTCTAAAGTTAATTAGTCCAAGGTGTTCACTTTACAGATGTGAAAACTAAAGATTAAGAGAAACTTGACCAAGGTCACACTAGCAGTAAAATTCAAGGTAGGGATCTGAATGAACGCAGGTCTTCCGATTCCAAATCTAGTATTTTTTTCCCCAGTGTAATACATTGCCTCTTTTTCCCAATCTGGCCAAGGGAAACAATTAGCTATCCATCTCCTCCACCAGGCACAACCTTTATTTTATGTACTATACTTAAAAAAGGCTACCATATCTATGCCTTCTTAACCTTCCCCTCCTTCAGTCCTACTTGCATCCTTTCCTCCCTGTCCTGACACTCTCCAACAAACCCTTGTCCTTTGGAGTTGAAGGGCCTTATTTATAGTGTGCTGCTAGCTAAGGTCTTCCCACTAAAGAGATAGTCAGTAGGTAAGGACGTTTAGACACGGTCTTTGGGAATCTAATGCATAGTTTACCTTTCAGAAATCACCCATATTGCTTAAGAACACATGACCCTTTGGTCTCTTTTCTGTCCATCTGTGGGGGACCCAGAAAAAGGCAAACAACTGCACCCAAAGAAAAAAATAAGCTCTATACTCACCTGATAAGGAGATCCCGCAGATAAGCAAACTCACAGTGTGTAGTATTTTCAACTAAGGGAAGGAAGTAAAAATTTGCGATTAAAAATTGTACTCATCCCCACACCCCAGGACCAGCACATCCCAGTTATAATTATTTTTGAGCAGGAAACTGAAAATGGGATTTCACATGGTAAGTAGTGGTATTTTTAGGAAATGTTCACTTTGTTCTGCAGGCAGTTTTTTTTTTCTTAAATATGAACACACTCAAGTATGCATAGGCACCCACCCACCATGTGATAAGCTCAAATACCTGTCTCCCACTCAATACATGTGTGCTTGAACGAACACACACACACATACCACTTATAAACATTATTAAGACTTTCACAAATGTCAGGAATATTTTTCCCTTTCCTCAGTTCTCTTGTAATTTCTTTTTCTAATCATGGCTTTCCCTTTGAGACTCCAAGTAATTTCTAAAGCTATTATGACAAAGATTTGACCCAAGGGGAAATAGACAGTTGGAGGTGGGGAGGGGGATACCTTGAGAAACTTTACCAAAAACTTCTATCTCATATTCTTCTTGCCTCACATACAGTTCAGGTACAAGGGTAGGGGAATAGATTAAAATTAACAAGATCTATCTTTGACAGAAATAAATGGAATATCCTGGGTTAAATGGCAATTTATGTGAAGAATATCTGAGATTTTTAGTTGCCTCAAGTCTTAGCAGAGCCAATAGTGGCAGGTGTGGCTACTAAACCAAAAGCTGTGAGAAACTTAAATTGAATTAAGAGAAATCCAGCGTCCAGAGGGGAAACTATAGTGACTGTGCTGGTCAGACAACGCGAAGTACTGCATTCAGTCTGAAGTCACGGACAAACTAGGCTATATTCCAGAGGAACTAGGTTTCTAGAGGAAGTCAGCAAAGTGAGGACTCAAATGTATTCCTCTTTTGCCTTTACCCCTTGGAATCTCTACCTTTACTTCAAAATTCAGCTCAAGTCACCTCCTTCACAAGACCTTTCCTGATTCACACCACTCTCCCGTGAAAATTTACCTTGTATATTTTCTATATCCTTACATGTACAGATACGTAGAACATGGGATCATTAGAGACAAAGGTTATTTCCTTTCTGTCTTTGTATTCAGAGTCTAGCACAGTGCTTGGCACATTTGTTTTTCAGTCCTATCTGACTCTTCCGATGCAACACAAGAGCTCCTTGAGACACCTTCGGCCACCCACACCTTGGCAAGTTTATTTTAACTGGATTTTGCTTCTTTAAGTTCAGCGTTCCCCAAACAGCCTCAGTCACAGTGCTGAACACAGCCTTGGCCACTTAGAGACTAACAAATCTCACCAGCAGGAACTCAGCCATTTCCTGAAGTTTCTAATATCAGCCATGAGGGGGCAGCAGAAGCATCACAATGAACAAATTGTCGGCGCTTTGGGTTCCATTCCCTTTTTTCCACCCGCCACCCACCTTCTCCACTCCCTTTAGCCCTCAGTAAACATGTCCTCTATAAAAAGAACCTTAATCAGAAAAATATCTTTAGGAGAGTCATAGGAGAAGATAGACTGGCTCAGCCACTGCACACCCCACCCCAAGGAAACGAAAAGCCAACAGACCCCAGATGCTGCTGGGACCTCGGGGGGGGGGGGGAGGAAAAAAACCCCTGATCCTCATTAGAGAGTAATCCAAGGGGACTCTCCAGCATGTGTATGTAGGTGGATGTGGGGAGGAGGATCCTAGAACAATTCTCTTCCAAAGGACAGGGCTAGGTTTGAGTTAGGCTCCTAGCACAGAGAAGGAAGGTCTGGAGAAAGGAAGATTCTTTCTGTCTGAAGTTTTGGAGGATGTTGTTTGAAGTTTCCTTATCTAAGAGCTGGGCTTGTCAACGTGGCATTTGGAAATTTGGAAAATATCCAGATGGCTACAAATATACCACAACTGGGTATCCAGATCACCCACATTCATATTCTCTCTCTCTGTCTCCGTCTCTCTCTCTGTCTCTCTTTCTCTCTCTCTCTCTGTCTCCTCTCACAAGAAGGGAACTGAGGAAAAACAATGCACCATGTTTTCTCCACCCAACATTCAGAAAAAAGCAAAGACAACCCAGCAGTCAATCAGAGCTAAAACAAAGGAGAAAAGGTCAGTATTCTCCCACTCCCTCCTCCTGCCACAGGCCTTTCAGTAGGGCAAGATTTCTGGTAGATTTTTTTCTGTCAAAGGATAGGCAGTTTAATATACCAACGAAATAGCCTATTTCCCACTGTAATGGAAGATTGTGACAATGGAGGAATAACTAAGACCCCCCTTACTGGGCTTTGGTTAGTAAGTTTGTCCTGAAAGAGCTCAATAGACCTCCTCTGTCCTCACAAAAACTTAGTAAGGTCTGTAGGATTGGGATCGTCGTATTCCCCATCAAACCCTGTCACAAATAATTTTCATAGGATCATTGATTCTGAACTGGAAAGGAACCTTACTGAGAACCTAGTCCAATAGCCTCCCTCACTCTCTTTTCACAGAGGAAACTGAAGACCCAGAGAGGGGACAAGACTTGACAAAAATTACACAGCTAAAGAATAAGGCAGTTCCTTATAGTTTGAATTCTGCAGTCCTATGTGTTGCTTTTAGCACTACTGCATTGTTACAAAGGAAGGTTCCACTGGTGTGAGAATAGAGTCACAGGAAAGTGACAGCAGTGTAAAAAAGCCATCTATATCTATTTTTTAAGAAAGTGGGAACCAGGTTAGTTAAAAGACTTGCCCTACGTCAAACCCAGGTCAATGGTACAATCTCCCAAAACTCATTTGAGCCATTCATCTCAATTTCTTCAGTGGAAATATCATTTTCCATTGGGACTGGGAGTTTATATTTTAATCCTGGCTCTGCAACGAGAGTTGGCTGCATCTGGAATCATTCCATCTCTCTAGATATGTTCCTTTACAAAGTAAAGGAGTTGAATTAAATCATGGGTTTTTAACCTTTTTTCATGTCATGGAACCTTTTGGCTGTTTGATGAAGTCCATGAGTATCTCAGAATAACGTCTTTAAAAGAATAAAATAAAATACATAGGATCACCAAAAAAAACCCAATTATACTGAAATATAGTCATGAGGATCTATATCTATATCTATATAATAATTCATGGACCTCAGATTAGGATTAGATGATCCCTACAGTCCTATGAATCCACAGGAGAAAATTATTTGTCCAGAGTCATGAAGCTAGTTGGTAGCAGAATTAGGATTACAACCTAGATATCTGAACTAAGGCCAGTGTGATGATCTACCATGTGTCTTCCCAGTGGAGGTCTCTGTAGTACTGCTTCCTCCTACCAGCCTCAACTACCCCTAACATTCACCCACTGGGAAGAAAAAAGAGAAATAGAAAGATGGCTACCTTCAATGGTGCCCCATTTAGTCTTCCTCCCGAGGATCCTCTTCCCATTCACTTGGTATTCATGGTCACTGCCCACAACTGCAAATGGAATCATTTCCTAAATAAGAAAAAAGGGACATGGCAGGATTTTAGTAGCTACACTAGAGAAAGCCTGTTAGTTTGCCCAAATCCCCCACAGATGGGGGACTGGGCAAACCAGTGTTTCTTGGCAAAGATCTACTAAGGGAGAAACTTCTGAGCTGAGTTTTTCCCCAAGACCTGAGGATAGATGACAATGGCAGAAAGGCCACCTTCCCACCCTCTTAGTAAGTTATTAGGAGCATCAGTTCCAGGTGGGGCTATTTTATATGAATGAGTCTTCAGCTAATTTACTTACTCTAAATTTCTCATTGACTAGTCTGTCTTCTGGGTCTTCATCAAATTCCTTCTGGGGATATACATCAATACCATTGGACAGTAAATCAGCAGTGATCTGGAGTGAGGAAAGAAAAAAAAGATAGCACATCAGTCCAGAGGGGAGGATAGCCCCTGGGTATACATACTCTTGTATACCATGTGTCTCTCTGTTCTATGTCCATCTGCCCTGACCTCAGGGAAAAGAGAATGGGCCATTTGCCTAGAATTATCTGCACTCCTACATTTTTTTTCAGAGTAGGAGGGAGTAGTCTGGCATCCTGAGAATTTTTCCCACTTTGCTTCATGAACACAGAACAGAAAAACAGAAGAAAAGATTTTGAGGGCATCTTTCCTGAACTAGACTCTACCATTTCTCTCCAGTTTAGTAAAATTCCTGAGAAAAATAATACAAAATCCACAAAACCACCCAAGAAACTTTCAAGCCCTTTTTCTCTCATTAGGCAAAAGTTGCCAGCTGCCCACTTACACCATGTTTTATTTTTTCTCTTTTGAATCCATGCCCCACCCCTCTTTCTTTCCACTTTCTGCCAGATTATAGCTCTGTCCCCCAAGTTCAAAACTCCATAGCTTTGGAAGAAGCCCTTCCATGAACATCATGTTCCTAAGAAACTCACCATTCTGCACACCATCCCCATCACATGGAACACATAAAATCCCTCCCAAAGGAGAAATAAGTGAGAGCTTTTGAAGAACTTTCCAGATTCTTGCTGAGGATCATAGCTGTACCAGGCCAAAAAGTTGAGTTCCTTTTCCTTTTTAATGAAGCAGGTTCTTGTCCCCTGAAATCATTTTAGCAAATAATAGATTCTGTCTTCTTCCTGGGAGCTATCCTTTCCTTTTTTTCCTACCAGAAGACCAAAGACTCCAAGAAATATAGAATTGAAGGAGACCCCTTATAGATAAGGGAAGAGGTCTAAAGAAGTGGATTGATCTTCCCAGGGTCATAAACCTAGTGAATGGCAGACCAGGATTTACATCTGAATCTTACTTCACTATACTTCTACATATCATCAGTCAACTGATACTGCTCTCTCTAGTCAATAATCTAATTGCCAGATCTGGTGATCTTTTTTCAGTTCTGACCTTTCTCAGCCTCCACTGGCACTCCAACCTCTCCTCCTAAATGTTCTCTCCTCCCTGGGTTTTTGTGACACTGCTCTCTCCCAATTATTTCTTCCTATCCATCCAATCACTCCTCTGTCTCCTTCTGCTGGATCATAATCCACAGAATTCCCTATAACAGCAGGTGTTCCCCAAGATTTTATCTTAGACTCTTTTATACTCTCTTGGAAACCTCATCAGTTTTGACAGACTTAGCTATAATCTCTATGCAGAAAATTCCCAGATCTTTATGTCCAGTCTTGGACTATCTCCTGACCTGTATTACCAATTACTTTTAGACATTTCAAAGTGGAAGTACCATAGACACCTCAAACTACGCATGCTCCCTCTTCCAACTTTCCTGTATCTGTCAAAGGCACCCTCACCGTTCTTGTCTCCTACGTTTGTAATCTGGTCTTTAAAGTGGACTCTTCCTTCTCAACATTTCTATCTTTACAAATGCTTTGTCATCTGACCCCCTTCTCTCAGAATTACAGCTGTCACTTTAGTTCCCACCCTTCCTACCTTTCACCTCGGTTATTACTGTGGCCTCTGACCTTCCACCAGTACATTGTGCACAATGCTAACAGAATCATTTTTCTTAATGACCATGTCAGTTCCCTTATCCAAACAGCTCTGGTGGCTTCCTGTTGTCTCCAGGATGAAATATAAACTGCTCTGTTGAGTTTTTAAAGTCTCTTCAACCTCCGTGGATGTCATTCTCCCTCTTATACTCTGCTATCTGGTCAAACTAAGCTTTCTCTTTGTAACTCACTCAATATGCTCCATCTCCAGTCTCCCATCATACATGGGATACACTTCATTCTTTACCGTTGCCTCACAGAGTCCTTCACTTCCTTTAAAATACAGCTCAAGCATCATCATCCCCCTACCCCTGTGTGTGTGTGTACGTATATACATGCTTGTTGCTCCCTCCAGTAGACCACAAGCTCTTTCCCTGCAGAGAGACTGTTTCATTCTTTGTATTTCTGTCTCCAGAGTCTAACACTGTTTCTGGCACACAGTAAACACTTAAGAAAGGTTTGTTGCTTGATTGATGATCTATTGGAAGAGGCACAAAATTTGCTTGTGCACCAATATTTCTAGACAAGCCTGGGCTACATATGCTCCATTGTTTCCAAAGGACAGAAATCAAATCTGTGTCATTCAAAGTGAGAGAGCAATGACCAGATGCCTTTTAGAACACCAACCTGCAAAAAGCATTCCTGTCCCTCTTACCAGGTAAGAAAGTACATATTCAAAGACATGATGGAATGTTCCCTGCCAAGCCAGCCCAAGCCCATTCCCCGGGAAGTTAGAACACTGGGCTGGCATCTAGTGAGGATCAGGCTATTACTGCTCCCCCACTTCTAGAACAGTGAAAACAGGGTGTATTCCTGGCTGCATCAAAATATCTGTTACCGTGTGTCTGTCCTAGGGGAAAGTCCCCTAGTACCAGAAGTCAAAAGTGCAACTTTGATTTATTTTAAAGGGAGAGATGAACCTTCATGGACTTTCTCTTCCATTCAATGAAAAGCAGCCAGATGTCACCTGTGACTCCTGTTTTTTTAGACTTCATTCATGGGAACAAAATAGAGCAGAGTTAGGCATCACACTTGTGATTTTGTTAGGGTAGGAAACTCTCTCTTCCAATTCAATTCAATAGCTTCTCTGCAACTTATTGTCTTAGAGAGGTGGTGAGCACTAAGAAATGAAGTCATTTGCTCAGGATCATACAATCAGTATTTATCAGAGACAGGACTTGAACTCAAATCTCCCAGGCTCCAAGGCCAGATTTCTATCTTCTTACTACACCACACTGCCTTCTCAGACCAGAGATAACCAATAAGATTGGATCTGGGTTTTATATTCTCAATACAGACAGTTCTCACTTTACATAAATTTGCATTACACAAATTCAATTTTACATAAAGAATTCAGAAAGAAATTCGCACTCCAAAAAAAAAATCTAGTTAATGTCACTATACAGTACTGTGCACTCTTGGCTGGGTTTTCTGCCTCTTATGCCCTCCCACCAAAACCCCTGCTCAAGAAAACCTCCAAGCGAACACAAAGCAGCAAATGTGTGGAGTGACCACTACCATGCTGAATAGAGAGCTAGGCTTTAGAACTCTGGTGCCAAGAAAGGAGACCTTTGCCCTGCTCTGCCACTGGCCTGCATGTCCAGCCCCCATATGGCTGGCCCCAACCCCGTGTGTTCCTCCTAATTCTCCTGTTTCTCTGTTGCCAGCCCCCACATGTCCTTAAACTGCATGCTGACCACTTCCCTCCCTCCACAGGCGGGTGGACCTCTTCCTGCCTCCCTCCCTCAAGTCCGCAGGCAAATTCACAATAGGTAAAAACGATAGAAGTCCACTGATGTAAAATGAAAATTGTCTGCACCACCTTTTCCCAGAAGCCCTGTGTGGTCTCCTTAAAAAGCTGCTACCCTGAGTGGAGAGGGAGGTGTTGCCATGTGGTAGAGCACATAGAAGCCACCATCCCTGGGGCATGTTGACTGGCGTGGCTTTCAAGAGCAACATAAGGAACTGTTTGGAGGTGAAAGGGCTTTCTCTGCCTGTAACATGCGATCCCTCTGGGCTAAGACTGCAGGATTACTCTGGGCTCCAGGCCAGACATTCAGCTTGACAGAGCTGCTTAAGGGCAGGGGAGTGGGGGGTGGGGAGGGCGATCCATAGGTAGAGGAGGGGGTGAAAACAAGAAAAATGTGGAAAAACTGCAAAGCCCTACCCTTTGTTTGAAGTAGTCTCTTTCTTCCAGCGTCAGGGTGTCAGCTTTTGCGATGACTGGGACGATGTTGACCACTTTGCTCAGACGTCGCATGAACTCAATATCCAGTGGTCGGAGACTAGAAATGAATAATTTGACTTAGATAGGGATGATCAGGAATGGGAGAGAAAGAACAGGGGTTTGAAGCCTCTCGGTCATGACATGGTAAGGGGAGAACATGCTGCAGCTACCCATCTGGGCCAAAGCCTGTTTTCTATTGTGCTTCTTTGGGGAGGGTTCACTCAGTCGGGTAGAGCATGGTGCTAATGAGGCCATCATGAATCTGATCTTCATCCAAACCAGCTTGCTTTTACACAGAGGAAATATCATATTCCTTGGCCACAGGCTGCACTCCTAACCCTAGCCAGCTGCTTTCTACTCTGTACCTTCCCTGAATTACAAGAAGACCTGTGGAATGTGGATAGTTCAGCAAAATTCATTTATTACCCTGTACCCAGTGTCCCCCCGCCACATAAAACCTTTTTTAAGCTTAAGTAGCCAAAAATGTAGATATAGTTGGGTTTTATTATTGTTTCAATTTAAATTCCAAATAAATTATTTATGAAGGAAATAAAAGGACCTTTAAAAGCACTTTCAGGAAACAGAGAATTTTGTGTATCTCAGGTGTAACCCATACTCAGCAATCCTATCTTCCATTAACCTAGTGAAGAGATGAGGGTGGCTTATCTCCTAGGCTGGTCTGTCCTGAACATCAGCCCAAATGGAAGGCTCTGCTGTGGGGGCTTTTTTATTGAGAGAAAACCAACAAAACAGCTGGGGGATACAGTAAATCAAGCCTCTTTTTTGCCAGGCCACCTGGATTCCATCCAAAGGATGACTGCCTTCTGGCTCCACCCAATGTGTTTCCATTCTGATAAAGCGAAGCCCTTTCTCATCTCACCTTCCAACACCCTTAAGGATGAAATGTTCTTTTTTACAGTTACTTCTGGCACCATTAGCAGAAAGTCAGAGGGGAACAAACCTCCAACCCCTGGATGGCTAATGCCACCACCACTCTCCTGGCTCCTTACTCTTTGGAGATTTTCCATACTTGTAAGCATGGAACAGTCTGCTGACAGACCAAGTCCTATATTCCTTGGGACCTTCTAAACTCCTGCTTGCCAGCACATAAAGAGAAAAATGAGTCAAAGCAAACTGGCACAGGCCCAACAAGAATGTGGAAGAAATCGGCCTGGGCTTAAAAGAGTTAAGCAAGAGTTGTGAACAAAAATGAGGTCTTGTCTTAGTTCTACCACCTACGAGCTGTATAAGTAAGTAATTTCTCTTCTCTGGTCCTCTATTTCTTTATTCATAAAATGGGGGGAAGGATGGATCAAATAATTGGGGGGGGGTGAGGAGGCAATCAGGGTTAAGTGACTTGCCCAAGGTCACACAGCTAGCAAGTGTCTGAGGATGGATTTGAACTCAGGTCCTCCTGACTCCAGGACCCATCCTCTATCCATTTTGCCATGTAGTTTCCCCTGGATCAAATAATCTTTGAAGACCCTTTCCAGCTCTTATCCTATGAGATTAAAATGGTTTTCTCACAATTCTTCTCCTTTCTTCCAATAATAATAGCAAAAACTAGAATTTATATAATACTTTTAACACTTACAGGTTACTTTACATGTTCTCTCATCTGGTCTTCACAAAAGCCCCAAAAGGTAGGTGTTATAAGTATTATTCCCATTTTATAGATGAGGAAACTAAAGCTCAGAGGTTGTGACAGAGTCACATAGGTAGTAAGCAGAGTTTGAACCCAGACCTTCCTGATTACGCATCTAGCATTCTATCCACTGTATCATCTAGCTGCCTCAAGGAAACCAATGCAGTATATTATTGCTGCTAAACAGTATTGTCATAATTCTTATTTTCTACCTTCGTATCCTGAGCAACAAGGACGGGAAGACTTCTCTAGAAGCATATATACAATAAGAATCAGAATCTCTAATGAAAAATTAGCAGTAAGATTAGGGTCCTTTTCACATTTCCCAGTTTTTCCCTTATAGGCTACTTGTATCTAGGTCATTAGGTCTGAAATGGCTTATTGCTGAACTAGCCAACAGTGCTATTTGGGGAATTCAAGATTAGTCACTTGGCTCTGAACAGGCAGGATAATTTTGGGGTAAATGGATGAAACAAAAGGATTTATGAAGCACTTCTTGTGGGCCAAGTGCTGGCGACAGACAAAAAGTGAAACAGTTCCTTCTCTCAAGCCCTGATGAGCAGTTAGCAAAGCCTGGTCTGGGCCCTTTCTATCCGTGGGCATATGGTTCTCAAACCCGGACACTCTTATGGACCTGGGGAAGGAGGGAGGAATAGGGACCAGTGACCTCACTGTTGGGTCTGGGCATTTACTTTCTCACAAAGGCCTCAAGTTTGAGCTTCCTGTCCTCTTGGTTGGCTCTTTTCTATGGCTGGAATACTAAAAGGCCACATTCA
The DNA here is from genome assembly GCA_023548195.1 of Bettongia penicillata ogilbyi. NCBI lineage: Eukaryota > Metazoa > Chordata > Mammalia > Diprotodontia > Potoroidae > Bettongia > Bettongia penicillata. The sequence goes on from JAJHZJ010000326.1 coordinate 634,050, forward strand.
TTTCCTATCCCCCACCCCCCTGGCCAAAATAAACCCCATAAAACAAAAAAGCTTCCCTACATACCAAATACAGTTAGTAGTGCTTAGGTAAAGCTGAAAAAAAGAGCTATTCTTTATATTTGTATTAGCTTGGGTGAGGGAGATGAGATGTTGGGGGAAAGTGGGTACAGAGTTTAGATACCCCCCGATATGGGTTTTGAGGCAGTATGATTTCTCACTTAGGAATCAATGGATCATTGATAGAACTTGGAGGAACCTTCAAGGTCATTGAGACCAGAAGTGTCAAACAAACTACTCAGATGGGGCCCAAAGCACTCCTGATTGGAGCCAGAAGCAGATTAAAATGTATTTAGGGAATATTTAACAAATAATGAAAATACAACAAAATATAGATGATATAAAGTTTTTAAAATTTCATCAATATGCAGCCCAGAGGAATCCTTAACTATGCATTCCTGTTGTTCAGTATCCTTGGTCATGCTCATCTCTTTGTAACCCCATTGGGGTTTTCTTGGCAAAGATACTAGAGTAATTTGATATCTCCTTCTCCAGCTCATTTTACAGATGAGGAAACTAAGAGAAATAGGGTTAAATTACTTGCCCAGAGTCACACAGCTAATAAAATGCCTGAGGCTAGATTTGAACTCAGGAAGATGAATCTTTTGACTTCAGGCCCAATAATCTATCCACTAGCTACCCAACTATGGATCAGTGCCCCCATTTCTGTTTGAGTTTGACACCACTGGTCTAGACCAACACCAGGATATTCATCATCAACTTTTGCAGATAGGTTCACTACTAAAGCCCCTCTACCACCCAGCTTTCAAGCAAGCACATGAAGAATACAGATGGAATCTGCTTCTACTTCATATGACAACCCAGAGCTGGTAAAGTTCTGGGGCATGACTGGGAAAGAGAAGATATATCCTCAGCATCCTTTCCATAGATAACTCAAGATAAATCCTGAGGAAAGGTTTGCAGGGGAAATTCATGGTCAGCAGAAAATGGTATTATATTCAGTACAGAAAGCTGAGAATCAGGAAATCTAAGTTTTAGTCCTGCCTTTGGCCCTGTATGGCTGAATAATCTTGGGCTTTAACTTCTGGGTTTCAGTTTCTTTATATCTGATGAGACATAGTATCAAATTCAAAAGGAAATGGATCCCTGCAGGCTGCTTATTGACTTAGAAAACTACAAATTAACATTACCTATGTTGTATTGTATTTTTATTTATTTTGTTAAACATTTCCCAATTACATTTTAATCTGCTTCCAGTACACTTGGGAGTTTTGGAGCCTTATGAGGCCCATGAGTTTGACCCTTTTGATCTAGAGGATTCCTAAGGTCCTTTCTAGCTCCAGTGATATCTACGACTGCGATATTTCTCCCCATATAACAAGGTCCCAAAGATGTAGGTCTCCCTTATACATACGAGTGGCCAGTGGCAGGAATGAAGTAGATGCAGCAGTGCACCCGGGTGTCTGGGATCCTCTTCTTTCGGTTGATGTTAATTTCCTCCTGAAGGTATTTCTCATACTGATCATTGATGAACTGCATGATGGGTTGCCAGCTGTGCAAAGGAGTCAGGGTGAGTGACATTATTTTTCTGAGTGTAACACCAGACCTAGGATTTCCTCATTATCAGGCTCAAGGAGAAAAGATCTATCCCCATTTCCTCCAATGTTTTGGCAGGTTTCTGGAGAACTAATCTGGAGCTTAGACAGCATGCTTAGAGCAGTGAGGCATTTACTTAGTGGTCTGTTGGATTATGCTTATAGTTTTCCATTTTTATCCTTAACTCCAAACTGTGACCAAAATGTCATAAATTCCCTGGAGCTTTTACCCTCTTTCTAAGCATATTCCATGCTCCTCTGCCATAAAATTACAGGAATTTGTTGAATGGTACAGCTCTGGGCCACACCCCTCAAGTCATGCCCCACCATTGGTCTTAGTATTAGGGAGAGCACAGCTAAAAAGAAAGCTGTTTTTGCCCTAGAGCTGATGGCCTCCGCTATGGTCCTCAAGAGTTTCAGTCTTTTTCTGTTTTGTTTTGTTAAAAGGGCATTAGATGCCAGGATAATTGTCTCTACTGCTCAACTGTAGCTGAACTTGACCCTTAGAGGCAGTCAGCAATGTCCTCATCAGCCCCAACTTTGGAGGGCGAAGACTCCACATCCCCATTTTTCTCCCACTATGCACCAGCAGGAATCCAACCTGAACATGAATCTTGGGGCTTGGAATGCTCACCAGTTTTCATTGTTAATGTGATCCCCAAAACCTGGTGTGTCAATCACAGTCAGCTTCATCCGGACACCCTTCTCCTCAATTTCTGCAAAAGAAGACAACGGTATCTTGAAACTGGTAGAGAAGATCTAAAGGGAAATAGGGTGGTTTTCCCTTTAGGATTCAAAGAGAGGAACAAGAAAGTTCTTTCCAGTTAGGAAGTTGTGACTTTTTGCTGGCAGAGAGGAAAACAGCTAAAGGATGGCAGGGACTTCAGTAAGTATTCTGGTAAGACCTCAGTCCTGAAAAGCAAAGGTCTAAGATAATCCCACCTTCACTTCATCTTCCTCTATATGGGTAGACACGATGCTTCTACTCATCAGCATGAACTTTTCTTATACCCTGAATTCTTTTAACAGGACAAATGTCACAGGAAGTAGAGTGTAAGTAAGGACTGCTTCACAATTTTTAATGAAATACTTCCTTTGCCCATACAGAGCAAGACTAAACAAAGAGTCTTAAGAGATATCAAAGGGAGTCAGCCTATAAAATTGAGACTTTGTTTCATTCAAAGAGTCCCTTCTCCAACACTTAACTCTCCTCAAGGTTAAGGAATAAGTTCATCTGACTTATAAAATGCCCATATCCCCACGATTTCAAGGATAGTGATACCTTTCTGTGGGTAATGTTCATTGAGAGAATTAAATGAATGATATCCCACCCTACTCAAGTCCCCCATCCTTGTTTTCACCTGTCTCCCCAGGAGAATACAGCCTGAGGTCTCACCGTGAGTGATGGATTTGATCTCGATGGTTTTGGGGATCCGTTCTTCTGAAACTGGTTGGACTGATTTCCGGCTGACTTTGGACTTGAACAGAGTGTTGATTAATGTGGATTTTCCTAAGCCACTCTGACCTGGAAAGGATAAAGGCAAGCTGAGTTGGTCAGGATTCTATGTTGGGTTATATTACACTGGAGTCTAGGAGCCTGGCATTCTGGCATTTCTGCTTTGAAGATGGCATCTATCCTCTTATGACTTCAGGGTTCTTTCATGTTTGGTCCAATTTGGCCCATCAGTTATTCGTAAGAATACTCAACTTTAGTTGTCTGTGGGTTCACATGCCATGCCAAATCATCACATAAAGAAATTATTACCAATTAAGCATGAAGACCACCTTGGGGGAAAAAAAAATCTATTTTGTTGCATCAATCAAGAAGAAGATAGTTGAGGATTCCCAATGGCATAGTAGAGAGACTGGCATGCTGCAGTGGAGACAGTGCTCCAGTTGGAATCATAAGACCTGGCTATGACTACCAAGCCATAGCCTATGCCACCTTGGGCAAGTTATTTCACCTTTCTCAGACTCAGTTTCCTCACTAGTAAAATGAGGGACCTTGATCTATAAGGCCAATCCTGCTGTTCCAATTCAGAGAAAAATCTCTAAGTAGGGTCATCTCTTTCTAGAAAACCTTTGTGGCAAGACAAATGTTAAGTAATTATTGTTTTTTAGTCATGTCTGACTCTGTGTGACCCCATTTGGGGTTTTCCTGGCAAAGATACTGGAGTGGTTTACCATTTCCTTCTCTAGCTCATTTTACAGATAAGGAAAATGGGGCAAACAGCATTAAGTGACTTTCCCAGGGTTTCACAGCTAGTAAGTATCTGAGGTCATCTTACTGATTCCAGGTCCAAACTCTATCCACTGTGCCACTTAGTTGCCCTCTGAAAATATAAAACTGAAAGGAGACATAGGTGTAAACCAAAAAGAGGAATGGTTTAAAGAGACAGAGGAAGCAACACAGCTATGAATTGAACTAGGTGGTTTTTGGAACTTGGATGCAGAGCCCTGGCAGAGAGTTTCTCCCTTATGAGGCTGCAGCCAACTTCTAGCTGACCCCATTCCCCATCCCTCAAATTCATCAGCCAAAATCCCATCCAAACAATCCTCATACATTCCTGACCTTCTTGGTTAAGGGAAGGCTGGGGGTAATCCCAGCTCTGGATTGTTTGTATACTTAGCATAAACAGCCTGCAGCTGAAGGGCAAGACTGTAACTGGTTGAGGAGGCTGAAAAAAAACCCACAACACCCTAGGCTGAAATCTGAACTGGGGTCATTTGGAAGGCCTGAAGCACAGCAGAGACTGTCCTTTGCAACCGTCCCTCAGGGCTATGGGCAATGCAACCACTGGCCTGGTGCCCACATCCTCAGGCTAGACATGGAAGCTGACCAGGCAGATGAAGACCAGTCACTTCTTGTTTGCTGGTGCCTACCCTAGCAGTTCTAGCATGAACCTCTTTGCTTAGGATCCAAAGGTCTTTTGAACTCCAGGACTTGCATCCTCCATCACAAGTTCTGAGGTAGACATGTACAAAAGTATTTACAGAAGCTCTTTTTTGTGGTGACCGAGAATTGGAAATTGAGGGGATGTCCATCAATGGGGGAATGGCTTAACAAGTTGTGGTGTGTGAATGTAATGGAATACTATTGTGCTATAAGAGATGACGAACAGGCGGACTTCAGAAAAACCTGGAAAAACTTACATGAACTGATGCTGAGTGAAATGAACAGAACCAGGTGAACACTGTACCAGTAACAGCCACAATGTGTGATGACCGACTTTGATAGGCTTATCTCTTCTTAGCAATGCAAGGATCTCAGACAACTCCAAAAAGTTCAAGATGGAAAATGCTATCCACATCCAGAGAAAAAAACTATGGAGTCTGAATGCAGATCAAAGCATATTATTTGCTCTTTTTTATTTTGTTTTCTTTCTTCTTTCTTGTGATTCCTCCCACTAGTTCTAATTCTTCTATACAACATGACTAATATGAAAATATGCTTAATAAGAATGTATATGGAGAGCCTATATCAGACTGCACACCATCTTGGGGAGAGAGAGAAAATTTAAAACTCAATCTTATGGAAGTAAATGTTGAAGACTAAAAATAAATGAATTTCAACAAAAAAACAAACACAAGTTCTGAGGTAGGCTTTGGACAAAGGAGAGAGAACTGTTACTCTATCTCAAGCAAAGATCAAAGACTGCAAGAGGTAGGCCCACCCCACTTCTCTCCTTCCTCTATAATCAAGAGGCCACCAGGCCCCATGCTGGTATCTTTTGAAATAAAGACTTATTAACACTATTTAGCAAACGAATCATAGGAATGGATAGGTATGTCTACACTTCCTCAGGCACTAGCTTTAATTCTGTACTTGCCCACTTTCTTCCAATTCATTCCCCTTCTCCAATGGTAATTTCTATCATTTATTTTAAAAAATCCATATATTTCCTATCCTAAGTGCCTTATTCAAAACTCACTAGAAGACAACATTCGCCATGGGAGAGTGATCATGTCAAATAGCATCTAGAGATATGGTTTCCTCATGATTGATGTATTTTATCCCACTAATATTTCTTTGCGGGGGTGGGGAGGAGCCTGGCTTTAGGATCTAGGGTCAGGATTAGGCGTTTAACAGAGAATCCTAGACCAAATCTTTAAATGCCCTGCTTTAAATTTGGATTTGGGAAGGCTGAGAAAAATAGTGACATGGGAGCCAAAAATTGAATCAAAGCGAAAAATGCAACAAGTATCTCTAACAGGGGAACATAACGTAACGTTGTTCCTCAGGCATGTAAGAAATGCTCAGTGCTCAGACAGGTAGAAAAAATTATAATCTCTGCGTTGAGAAGGGCTTCAGAGTTTAGCTGGACCACTGTTTACCCAAAGAAGAATTAAAACCAAACACTTGAATAAAACATGCAAAAGAGCCAGGTAAGCAAATAGTAGGTTTGCCAGTAAATAAAGCAAATAGTTTGCTGGAAAAAAAAACAAAAAACTCACTTAAACACTGAAAAGGGGTCCTAAGCTGCATCCCCCCACTGCCACCCGCACATACACACCAGGTCATTTCCAGCTAAACTGAGCCCTGACCTTTATTCTTCTTAGTGACCACCTCCTTCCACAGCCACAGTATTTCCTGTAAGTTCTCTTGGGCCTGGGGCCCCAGGAAGGGTTTGAAATGCTTTTACTTCTTAGCCAGCCTCACCGCAAAGCAAAGCTGCTTCAGGTTCCTGAAAACTTTTGAAGCCCACAGTTAGGTGTGTATGTAGAGGTGGCCCAAGCGTAAAATTCAGCACCAGATCTTCCATCTCTGCCAGAGGGAGGTGGCAGCTAATCCCACTCCTCCAAACTTGCCCGCTTTCTGCCAAGGACAACAGCAAGCTTCCATTCAGGCCACTGTTATCAGGCCCCCTTATCATTTTCTTGCCTGGACCAGGACAATTGTTTCCTAAGTGGTCTCCTGACCACTCAGGACAAGTTGTTATCTTGTTATTATCTTACACTTATCAGGTTCTGGCACACAGTAGGTACTTAATGAGTACTTGCTGACTTGCCTTCCAACACTGCTAGCAAGATAACTTTTCATGGACTCCCCTTCTCAAGGAAACTTCCAGTCATCTCTCTGATAAACTATAAACCCCACAGAGTTTATTTTATCTTTCCAGGCTTATTTCAGGTTATTGAACCTGAAACACTATTCACCTACTTAACGTTTCCTGAACTCCCCAGTCTCCATTCCATCTGCATGTTTTTGTACGGACTATTGTGCCGTCTTGGACGCTTCCTCACTTCCGCCTCATGGAGTCTCTGGCTTCTTTCTAGGCTGAGGTATTCCCCTTTGAGATTACCTTCCATCTGCCATCTATCTCTTGTATGAATCTAGTTATTTACATGTTGTCTCTTCCGTTAAAATCTGGCCTCCTCAAAGCAGGGACCGTTTGCACTTTCAACTGTATTCCCAGCCCTTTTTTGATTGATGGAAGACTCATCTCACGTCAATTCCTACATAAAGCCTTTCCTGCCCTCCTAATCTTCCTCCCATTTGTTTACATCATGAATCCCCTTAACCCCTAGCAAACTGGTAAGCTATGTGAGGGCAAGAACTGCATTTGGGAGTTTTGTCCCTCTATCCCCAGTGCCTTGACATAGTAAGCTTTTCATAAATGTACGTTGGATTGGAAGGTATTGTGAGCCAGCATGGTAGAATGCTGAGTATGAAGACAGGAGCACCTTCATTTAAACCCTGCTTCAGATGCGTCCTACCTAGGCAAGTCACTTATCCTCCCAGTTTACTCATCTGCAAAATGGGTATGAAATCTTTACCATTTACCTCCCAGGGTTTGCATGAGAATCAAATGAGACAATATAAGTAAAGTGCTTTGCAAATCTTAAAGCACTAGGTAAATGTCTGTTGTTAGAATTACATTTCATTATCCTATTTTATGAAGTTTAAGGGAAAGCAGTCCAAGGGCAGGTTGCTATCTTGTTATTATCTTACACTTAACTTTCTGCTTAGTCTTACAGAAGCTGTTAAAATGACTGTCTCTGCAATGTTGTTATGAGTGTCGGGATGCCAACTCCTCTTCTCTGGAACCATCTTTGCTTCCACTCACTGGAAATAGCTTTGGGACATCCCAGTAACAGATGGGACAATAGGGATGACATGTACCTCAGAATTTCAATTTCTTCTGATAGGTCTCTATTTTTAAAGTTTTTCATTTAATGTAATTGGAGATTGTGAGCAGTGGATATGGCAAATTAAATTTTAAAACTCTGTTCTTAAGTTTTTAAGGATCCATGCCATGTCTGGGCAGTTGTAGGCAACAGTTCTATCTGTAATGATGCTCTGGTTTCAATACAATTTGTTTACTGGATTCTAAAATACATTTGGGGTTTCTCGTTGCAGTATAATGGTTCTCATCTTTTTGCAATCACGTTTGGATAAAAATAATTCGGAGACAAGTCATCATCCTAAGGACTATTATACAAATGGGTCAAATTATGTTTAATGTCTGAATAAAAACATTCGGATCTAAGCTCATCATCTCTTATCTCACTGAAAGGATCACTTGTACAGTTATAATAGCATTCAGAATAATAGTGATGATGGGGCACTCCAGGCATTTGCTATATGTGTGACTTTGGGAAAGTCACTTAACTTCTGTTTGCCTCAGTTTCCTCAACTACAAAATGAGGATAACAATAGCACCTACTTCCCAGGATATTGTGAGGATCATAAAGCTCTTAGCACCACACTAGGCACAAAGTAGGCACTATATAAATGCTATTATTACAATGATAAGACATGTCTTATTCTGTTCCTACATGACTCTGATTTCTTCTGTCAAATCTCTAGATTTTGAAAGTTTTTTCTGTTTCATTTTCCACACAGGGATATCTACTTAAAAATTTACTCAACTTTTTAGAGATCAATGTTATATCCAGGTGATGGAGGTTGGGAGTGGGGTAATAGTTCCAGATATAATAATGGTCCATTTCCAGCAGTTTATCGGGTTCTGTAGGATTTTTCTGGTCTCTATTCATGGTTTGGGATTAGTTGATTTTTTCAGTCTATGACAGATACTAAGCTTTTGATGCAGAATTCCAGGTACCAGATCATATCTTACTAGTTACATGGTAGGTGCCAAATTTTTGCAGCCTGTACTGACGTGCTGAAGATTCTTTTGTCTCCTTGCTTTAATCTATGTTGATCTGCGAGCAGGGACATGAACTGAATTGACACCATAAATCCTATTGTTTTCCACAAACAAATCTACAAGACTCAACCATTTGTCAGATGCTTCTTTGTTGACATTTTGTCTGCCAAATTCAAGTGGATTTCATCTAAGTAGGAACCTTTGGGTTCCCCTCTTGGATCTTAGTTGTTTCAAAGGCTCCATTCAGATGTAAACCACTTTTGATTACAGTAGATGAATCTAATAATGCGTATGTGTTATCAGTCTTTTCTACTGCTTAGTGAAATTACATATGCTTGGTCCAAAAATGTTTCTGACTTAATATGTGGCATAAGAATTTCTATAAACTCCCTTCATTTTTTTGGTGCAAAGCACTAATCTTCTCTGCCTTAAAGGCTATGGGTTCTGTGTTTTGTTCTTATCATGAAAATTTTTGTTTAACATACGTCACAAAACTGTTACGGTACACTTTGCATTGTCTGAAATGTAGGTTAAGACTGGTATTGAGTGGCTGTTAACTGCTTCGAATGTGTTCTTCCCATTCAGTTTTGATTTTAGAATTCTGATATGTTTCTTAATAGCCACAGCCTTCCCTTTGATATCTTTATGTTTAATGTATGTTGCCTGGATGAGATCAAGATGGATCAGCTTTATCCACTGGATCAATGAGACATTTGGATTCAAGCTCAAAGCCTTCAATCTCTGTCTTTCCTTTGGTGTGTTAAGAATATTATATTTATTGAATCCAAAAAACATTCAGTTATAAATGGAGAAAGATTCTCTGAGAAGAAAGCAAAATGTGTTTTTTTTTTTCAGTACAGCCATTGAATCAGTCAACAAGCACCTACTGTGTTTTATTTATTATTTCACTTATTTAGCACCTACTATGGGCTAAGAACTGCAAAGCACTGGACTCGTCATCCACATCCACCAACTGATTACTGAGCTGTTTCAGTTTGACTCTTGTAGTTTTTAAGCCACTTTTAGTTCTTTCCAGGAGAGATGACTGATAACGAATGTAAGACTAAACAGAACCGTTATGGGCTTATACTGTCTCTCTGAAAAAATGCCATGTTTTATAACAACTGCTCTCAACATTACTGTGTTGATGACACATCTCAAAGAGAGAACAGAGCTCTGTGGATATTAAATACACTAGCATTCTTACCATACTTGGCTCTATTTTGTATATTATGTTATTATTTTTGTTATTATTAACATTATCATATTCTTAGCAACTCAACTAGCTCAAACAAAATTAGTCTGGGGGAGGGAGGGAGGGAGGGAGGGAGAGAGAGAGAGAGAGAGAGAGAGAGAGAGAGAGAGAGAGAGAGAGAGAGAGAGTGTGTGTCTGGAAGAGAGAGATAAGACTAGAGGGAAGACAAGACGCACCAACCACCATGATGTTGAATTCAAAGCCCTGCTTCATGGCTTTCCGCCTCATTTGCTCCAGGATGGCATCAATTCCCACATAGCCAAAGTCAAGGGTAGCCTTCTCATTCCTCTGGGGGATGGCTTGCTTTAGCCCAGCATCTCTGGAGTTATCTGCCATCATGCTGGTATGGCTGGGAATTGCCTCGGAGGCTGTAAGGAGAAAAGAGACATTAGGGATGAAACTCAGATGCTCACTGATTCTGAAATGGACAAATTGTGGCATACAAATACAAGTGAAGCACTATAAGAAATGAAGAATAAGAATTCAGAGAAGAGAGTTAAATGAATTCAATATGCAAAATGAATGCTATCATATAAAGTGGGAAAAGAATAAACAAAAGAATTAAACATTGTGTATTTATAATGACCAAGTGTGGCCTCAAAGAAGAGATCAGAAAATGTACCTCATTCTCTTTGCAGAGGTGGGGGACTATGTGTATGAAATAGTACATATACTGTCAGACTCACTTGACAGGTCAGTTTTGCTTTTTTCTTCCACTTTTCATTCTTTGTTAAAAAAGACTGACTTGGGTAGAGAAGGGAGAGAGAGGGATACATTCTGAAATGAAATCATTGTATACATCTGGAGCTGTGGTATAAAGTTTAAGATGTACACTGCCCTGAGATCCTAGATCCAGAGGGCAAAATAGTTAATCCACTATCACTTCCCTAAAGAGATCCCAAATTGAAAACACCAAGCAATAGTGTTTCCAAATTCCAGGATTATCAGGTCAAGGAGAAAATATTGCCAGCAGCCAACAAGAAACTATCTAAATATCAAGGGACTCTAGTCAGGATCACACAGGACCTTGCAGATTCTACATGAAAAGATCAGAGCGATTGGAATAAGATATTGCATAAGGCAGAGGAGGTTGGACTACAAGCAAGGATTAATTACCAAGCAAAATTAAGCATAATCTTTCAGGCAAGGAGAGAGACATTCAATGAAATAAGGGATCTCCAGATCTTCCTTATGAAAAGGACAGAGCTCATTAGGAAATTTCGTTTTCAAATACAAGACTCAAGAGAGGCATAAAAAGATAAACAGGAAGAGAAAAGAAAAAGAAAACTTGTTATTTAATATTGGCAAACTATTTACATCGCTATATGGGCATTTTCTCCCTCTAAATGAGTACCTGAAAAGGCCATCCTAAAAAGACCAAGGTCTCCCCTTGCATCCTGGGCCATCTCCAGTCATCCTGATGAATATCTGGTCACTGGACCCAGATGGCTCAGGAGGAGAAAGTGAGCTTGGTGACTTTGCACAGCCCTGCCTCACTCAGAACAAAGTCAACTGCAAAGCATGTCAGCATTTTTCTGATATCATGGTCCTCTTCGAAAACAAAGGATGAACACAGTCTAAATGTAATTTCTTTTCAACTTTCCAGTTTTCCCAGTAGTCTAACAGTGCTTGCCTTTGGGTTTACAGAACACATTATTTCTGGATCTGTCTTACCTACTTACCTACTCTGTTCTGCCAATCAACTTTTCTTTTTTTAAATCAGTACCAAATAGCTTTTGTGATTACTGCTTTATAGTTTGGTGTGAGATCTGGTCATGCTAGGCCCCATTCATTCCTACAAGTTTTCAGTATTTCCCTTGAGATATCAGATCTTTTCCTTGAATTTTGCTGTTATTTACTCTAATCCTACAAAATATGACAATCAGCATGGCGTAGTAGATAAAGAACTGGTCTTCAGTCAGGATGATGTGGATTCAAGCCTTGTCTCTGACACATACTGGCTGACTTTAGGCAAGTCAATGAACCATTTAGTGAACTAGGTAACTCTCTAAAACTCTCAGTGGCAGAAAAAAAAAAAAATATATATATATATATATATATGTGTGTGTGTGTGTATATACATTTATATTTATAATTAACACCTCTCATTCCTCACTCTTGTAAGGTACTGACCAGTATTTGTGGAGAATTTCCTTATTAGGAAATATCCATGAAATAACAGGTCCCAGCTCCTATCCCCTTTAAAGCAACTCCTTGGTAGTCTGGGAGGTTCTTACTGTTTCTCGCACTGAACAATGCGCTAAACTCTAGCATCTCTACTTGCTCTTAGTTTTTCCACACTAGGAGTTATCATTCTTAAATTGCTTTGCTTTCACATGTCCTAGAGGAAAATCATTCTTGTATTCCAGTAGCAATGACCATAAAAGGAAGAAAAGGGGCTATCAATAAAGAGATTACCCGGTCGATATCATTCTAGTTTTATAAAGACAGACATAGGCCCAGAGAAACAAAGAGTCAGTCATGTTAGGAAGAGAACCTATTAACAGTAATAGTATTAAAGTAACTAGTAATCTAGGTACCCAGGGCAAGCAGCACAAAAAACAACCTCCTAAAAAGCAGCTTTATAAGTCATGATATGAAAATAATTAAATAAATTAAATAAATAATTAAAGAAGTAATTGATTAAAATAAATTTACAAGGACAAGGAAGTAGTGACTGTAGTAGGTAACAAATTAACACTAGCAATATTGTGATCTGGTAGTTTTGTATTTTAATTATTCTTTGCTAAGTTTACACAATAGGACAATTCATTTCAGAGTCTGGTTTGTGGTTTCTGTGACCCTTCTTATTATAAGTATAAAGATATATTTGCTTCTTAGAATTTAATAACTGCGAAGTCATAATTCCTCTGGAGAATGTAAATGAATCAATACTGCTGCTATAGGACACACACACACACACACACACACACACACACACACACACACACACACTCTTATAATTAAGGCCTCCTTCCATCCCTTACCTTTGTTAAGATCTTGGTATGTTAGAAGTTTATTGCCTCATTCCTGCCGAATATGAGTTAGCATTCTCATGTAGAATACTGAGAGGAAAAGGAACATCCCCCTCCATAAACTACCTGATCCTTAATACAGGAGAACAACCCAAAGCCATCCTTCCAGCACACATCTTGAATTCCCTGGGAAGATTCATGCCCGTATCAATTGGCTAGTATCTTGCTTCCCGCTAACTTTGCTTTCATGCTTCCAAACAGCTTAGAAAGTATCCCTTTTTTTCACAATAATGATATGATAGATGTGTCCCTCTGGGCTCAAAGGGCCTCATATCATAAAAAAGACCCTCCACACATTACCCTCGTTAATTAATTTTGAATAGAGGGAAACACTTTTGATCTCACACTCTCCCCTCAAGTAGTTACTGTGTTCAAAGATCTGAAAGTGTAGATCTCAAAGAAGAAGCAAAATAGGACACCTGGTTGTCCAATTACCATCCCGGAACACAGGCAAAGGAGGTAATATCTCTGATATGTGTCGGAGATTGGACTTTTTCTGCACAAAAAGGGAATGCTGGGAAACCATCTTATGGACAATCACTCCTCTTCCTACCACCTCATTGCCCTTTCATACACACACACACACACACACACACACGCACGCGCGCATACACAGAGTTGGATGAATATTTAGGGGACCACATGATCTCAATCCCCCTTTCCAGGCACCCTCCAAAGGTTTCACAGCTGTATGAAATATCCTTTCATAAATCCTCTTTATTTTCTGTACATAGAAATCTTTTCCTTTTCCATTCTCCAGTGTAGAATGGATTACCACATAATTACTCATTTGCTAGCAAAGGAAGGAACTGAAATGGATAGGAGAAATGGATCAAGTTGCCTCATTTTTAAACTCTTGAAAGCCTTCATTCTAGTTGTTATAGTGAATAACCCTCATTTGGCATGTTATCAGGAACAATCCTACCTCCCCTGGCTTGCCCTCTCTCTCTCTGGGCATCACTGTCTACAAAGGAAGTGAAAATTGACCATGTATGAGATTTGAAGGCATAATTTCCACCTCACTACAGCTGGTGAGCCTCCATAGATAGATACTCACAGAGTCTCAGTCCATGGGGAAAAAAAACCCTGCCTATGTTTCTTCATTCTGTAGGAAAATCCGGATGTCCACTAACCTCAGGAAAGGTAGTAAGATTCTCTACCTGCTAATTCTAATCACAAAGGTCCTACACAAACAAGGAAGCCAAAAGTCAGCAGAAATACTTAGAGGATAAAGAAGCATCCACTGGAAAATAAAGACACCCAGGAAGCCAAAAGATCCAGAACTGGGCAAAGAATCTGGTTGTCTCATGTTAAAAGGCAGGTTGCAACAGTCCTTGCTTCCATCAGGACTTACCAAAAAAAAAAAAGTCGTGGAAGGGAGAGAGGAAGATAGATAGGAAGATAGGTAGATAGACAAACAGACAGGTAGTCATGTGTAGTCATTTGTTAATATGTGCCAGGCACTGCACTGAGCACTGCGGATATAAACAAAAGCAAGAATGATAACCCCTACCCAGAAGGGAACTTGCATGTAATGGTAAAAGACAATACATAAAAGGGATCCAGGATGGAGGAAGCGGGGGAAAGGCTAGCAGAGAGTCAACTGAGAAATGAAGTGAAGCACGGCGGGGGTTCACACTGAAAGCGTGGTCCAGGCAGGCAGCTGGCAAGGAAGAGGAGGAGAAGTCAAAGGGGGAGGTGAATCTATTTTCTAGTGGGCAAATTCCCCACTAATGAGGAAAAAATGCAAAGGTAAGACAAGAAAACCAGACCTTGGATTAGAAAAAACAGACTGCTGGCAACAACACTCAGAGCTGCAAACTGGTACGCGGCTGCAAACATCTTTTGCATGGGCTCCAGGCTCAGATTAACTGCCTATTAGACATTTAGAAATGGATACTTCAAACTTGGTATATCCAAAAGAGGATTATCTTTTCCCCCAAAGAATACTCCTCTTTCAAATTTCTTTTCTTCAATCAAGGGTGCCACCATTCTTCCATTCACCCTCATTTGGAAGATCCATGCCATTCCTGACCCTCATTTACACTCACCCCATATATGTCCAACCTTTTGCCAAGTTCTGCTGATTCTACCCCTATATCTTTTCCATACCATCACCTTCACCCTACTCATAAGGCCTTCATGAAGTACCACTGACAAAATGAATCAAAGAATTACAAAAATCACAGCATTTGAGAACTGGGAGTTTAGTGCCATTTAGTCCAATCCATGCCCAGAAGGCATCTCCACTACAACACATCCTTTAAATGGCCATCTAGCTTCTGTTGGAAGATCTTCAAGGAGAGGGGATCTCTTGGGGCAGCTCATTTCATTTTTGGACAGCTGTCAGGAAGCATCACGTGGCATCTAGGCTGACTTTCCTTCTTTCTAAGTTTTAACTATTGCTCCATCCTCTTGGTCCAAAAAGAATGTCTACTTTGCCCTTCACATGATGGGGGTTACTATTCCTTACTATTTCTCCCCTGAGACTTTTTTCCAGGCTACACATCCCAGATTCTGTTCCTCAAAAGACATAGTCTCAAGGCCTGCTATCAGTCTAGTTAACTTCCTTTAGATGCTGTCCAGTTTATCAATACCATTCTTAAACTATGGCACTTAGAACTGATGACAATCCTATTTCCGCTCTACTCTTGCAAGTCCAGGTTTGCAAGCTCAGGATCAAATTAGATTTTTTTGACTGCTATATAACACATTTGTTGTTGTGTTCATCCTTTGTTTTCGAAGAAGACCATGACATCAGAGAAATGATGACATGACTTGCACTTGACTTTGTTTTGCGTGAGGGAGGGCTATGCAGGTCACCAGCCTCACTTTCTCCTCCTGAGCCATCTGGGTCCAGTGACCAGATAGTCATCAATGCATCAGGATGACTGGAGATGGCCTAGGATGCAATGGAAGACCTTGGCCTTCTTAGGCTGAACTTGCAGGTCAATAATACCTTCATTTCATTTTTCAGTCAAACTTGTACTTGCAAAGGTGTTTTTTGTACCCAAGACTTAATATTTAGCCCTACTGAATTTCATTTATTTGACTCAGTCCTTTGTTCTAGCTTGTCAAGATCCCTGGCAATAAAATGAATGAACACAATATCTTTTTCCTTATTATTCAACATTATTACTGTAATTAAGAATTTTGAGCAAGTCATTTCACCCTGTTTGCCTCAGTTTCCTCATCTTTAAAATGAGCTGGAAAAGGAAATGGCAAACCACTCTAGTATCTTTGCCAAAAAAGAAAAAACACAAAACTCATGAAGAGTCAGGACTGAAGTGACTGAACAAGAGCAAAAAAAGAATTCTGACAAACAGGGAATGATTCATTTGTAGGGGGTGGGGTGCTTTTCTTGATCCTTCTAACTGCTAATCTCTCTTACACTACTTTGTATTTAATTATTCTGTATTCATTCTTTTCAGATTTATTCAATATATACTTATATGTGTATTTCTTATTTTCCCCATTAGGATGTAAACTCCATTAAAGAAGGTGCATTTATGCTGTTCCTTTGCCAGGAAATAAATGATCCCTCTTCTCAGACCATAAAGTGTGGGGCCTTGGAAAGCCTAAGCCAAAGCTCTTTTCAGTATTTTTCTTTATATACCTTTTCTTTACATACCTTGAGGAAGTGAAGTGTTATTTCCAAGAGTGTTTTAAGACCAATAAGTTTGTGATACTCCATTTAACAAACAGTAAATGCTTACCCTACATAAGACCCTATCCTAGATTCTTGTAATACAAAGATTAAAAAAACAGCAACTCTTTGGTACTACCTTCAAGGAGCTCGATGTAATGGGAGGGAGTTCTGGCATCAGCCCTGCTGTCCTCTTAGCCTCCTCCAAACTCAGCCTAGGACTCAAGGTATAGAGTTTTCTGGGTGACCCTGCTTTTACCCCATAAGCTACTCTCCACACCTGGCTCATATTCCTTCTCCCCTTCATCTCCCCTCTCTCAGAATTATCAGATGACTGCTTTGGAGGAGCAGTTAGAGTCCTCAAGGGACATCTACTTCAACTCCATCATTTTACTTCAAGGCTCAGCTGAGGAGTAAGAGTTACTCCCCTCTCTGAAGATTTCCCTGAATCCCCCTAATTGCTGGTGCCCTCTCCTTCCTGCAGTTACTCTACTAAATCAGAGTATAGAGATTATAATCTACCTAGTACAATGTAAACTCTTCAAAGGGGGCAATTTGGGGTTTTTTGTACCTCCAGAATTTAGCATAGTGTTTTGCACATTTTTTTAAAAAGTATGGACCTGTGATGTCATTGTAAGGAATTTTCAGTGTACAAACTCCCTCCACCAATGCATGTTGCCAACTTCCCTGTAATTTACCTGGTTAATTGCCTTGCTGTGTTCACAACGATAGTTCATGTAAGAGGTAGGGACTGAACCTAGCTCTCTATCCATGATACTATAGTAGCACTTAAACATTTGCTGTATCAAATTTTATGGGTCCCCCTTTCCCTTTCCTAACTATACCCATATTCTCTTTCCCTTCACAGCCCTTCTGGCTGATGAGCTTTCTTTGCTCTACCCCTACTGTTAATTCAGGGCCTCACAGTTCCCTTTAGAAAAGCTTAAAGAGAAGAGACCACACAGGATGTTCTGTCACTTTCTTTTCCTGTCTCTTCCCAACTGCCCCCCCAATCCCCCTCAGCATGCACCCCTGCACCTTAGCGTCTTGGTTGGAAAGTACAAGGGGTGGGTGGTTTTGAGAGGGTGAGGTATGTACTCCCCAGGCCCAGTGACCTTTCCCTTTTCCCAGCTTTCTGTTCCCTGTACAATATAGATCACACATGTTTTAATCTAGAGATGAGCTGGATGCTTGTCTACCACCTGGGCTCTGGGCTGTGCCGGATGTGGTGGGTTGTTTATCACCACTTAATCAGTTCTCTGGTATGAAAAACAGCTTCCTCAAGAAACTTTGGCACCCCTGGTATTAACCATTGAGCAGTCCTCAGACACAACTTGGGGATTAAGGCATTTTCTCAACTTGACAGCCATCTAAGTTTTAAGATAAAATGGTTTGAGGTTTTTTTTTTGTTTGTTTTTGGGGGTTTTTTTGCTTCCTAAATTAACTAGAAAGACTGAAGTCTAGAATGATTGGTGAGAAACCCAGTCCTAAAGCCAGGCCCCCAGGGTCCTGCTCACTTGAGTTACCCCGCTCTCAGACTTGCCTAAAACAGTGCTGGCAAGGATAGGGGATAGATATTGGACCAGTGATTTCACAGATAACGGAAATTTTGCTTGGGGAAATTTCCTCTGACAATGCAGGTCAGCACTTTCATTGTAACTTAGCGTTTTAAAAAGTTGCCTGCAGGAGAGCTTAAGTGACTTGTCCCTGGTCACAAAGCCAGTATATGTAACAAGTGGGACTCAGACCCAGACCTTTCTTTATCCACTTTGCCAAGGCTGTATTGTTGGCAGAAATGGGGGGAGGGGTTGAAAATATGTGGGATAACTTGTTCATCACTTCTATCCAAAAAATAAATATGGTTTAGGTGCAGGCACAAATTTAGCTGGATGGGGACGATAGGTTGGAGGACAAAACTGATCTCATGACTAGCGGCAAGGTCCAAAAGAATGGAAGTTCGTTCAGTTGCATCTTTATTTCTTTATCCTGAGTGCTTCCTAAATGAACTTCATAGATGCTTAACAAATGAATGTATTTAGATATTCACTAGCTTTGTGACCAGAGGCAAAATGCTCTTTTCCAGACTCTTTCCTAAGCCACAAGATTGGGGAAATGATACTTACCCTGAATGGGCCATTCCAAGGAGTAACATATGTAGAGACCTATGGAAGCCTTTACAGCCCACCACTACCCGCTGTGAACAAAGAAAGAGAAGGGCACCCAGGCTATTCATTGTCTCTGTGCCTCCTCAGCCGAAAGGAACCACAAAATCTGTTGGAGAAGGGTTCTGTGACCTGGCTCTGGAAAGTCTTCAGGGATTATGTTTTTGCTCCATTCCCCTCTCCCTCACATCCCCCCTTTCCCCTCCCACAAATATTATTCCTTGGATTTCTAGCATCTTAAAATAAACAAAGAAAGAAAACTACATCTGGCTTAAGATCATGTGGCTTTTTAGGGGTCTGCTTCCTGAGCCTTTTTCTAGGGGCAGTGGTTCAGACCTGACCCACGTGACTGAAAATTGTTTCCATCTGTCAGTGAGTCTGGGAGAGATTTTCCTCAGGATCTGGGCTTGGCCCCTTAGCTTGGGGCTTCATATCTCTCCTCAAATCTCCCTTGATTGTGCTTCCCCCTCTCACCCTTGACCAGACCATGTCGATGGAAAGGCTTAGCCCTCTGAAATTCCCTCACCTTCCTTAAGAAAGGCTGAAACCTAGGGTACTCTGGGGGCCCTTTGGGGAGTGAAGTTGAGGACAGGAAGGGTAAAGACCCACGGTCTCAGCTCCAGCTGGCTCCTTTGATAGCCACCACCACTTCAGAAACTCAAATCAAACCAAATACCCTGCTCAGAAGAGTTTTGGCTTTAGAATAATTATTTAAAAACACACATGAGCAACCTCATTCCTTCCATATTCATTTAGGAAGTTTTGGTTCTTCTATAAAAGTAAACTGATTCTTATCAAACTTAAATTCCACCCCCACTCCCCCCTAATATGCATCTCCTACAGGCCAGTACCAAAAAGAAACCTCTAGTACTAAACAAAACACATTCCCCTCTGCATGTCAGTCCAGGTTCTGGATGGGTACTGAATTTTGTAATCTACTCTTGGTACCACCAGACAGACCTGGAAAGAAAGGAAGAGGCTTTACCCAATCAATCCTTAGAGTGGCAGTCACTGGCTGTGATTTGGCTGCTTGGCTCTGCAGAATCCAGTCAGACCCAGAGGGACAGTAAGAATTATCTTCGAGAACAACTGAGCCTCCAAGTCCAAATTCCTTCATGTGAGGAGGAAAAAGAGGCCAGACGGGGCACACAGACATAGAGTGGCAGAGATGGAACTGGAATCCAGGCCTCCTAACCACTACCTTCCCATTTTTACCTGGTCTAACTTTTGTTCTAATATTTTCCTTTGAGTCTGAAGCTAGATGGTGCAGTAGATAGAGCCCTGGGCCTAGAATTCTGTCTTCCTTAGTTCAAATATGGTCTCAGACATTTACTAGCTGTGTGTCTCTGAGAAAGTCACTTAACCCTGTTTGCCTCAGTTTCCTCACCAGTAAAATGAGCTGGAAAAGGAAATGGCAAACCATTCCAGTATTTTTGCAAGAAAATCCCAAACAGGGTCATGGCAAGTTGGACACAACTGAAAAAACAAGAGTCTGAAGATAAAGCTACAGGAATAATATTTCTACCAATACCATAGATTTTTATCTTTTCAAAAAGAAGTTTTACAGTAGAAGCACCACTGGAATTGGAGCCCCAGCTCCCCTGAAAAAAAAAAAAAGACACCTGATCTCTTGGGCTTCAGTTTCTTTATCTCTAAAATGAGATGATTAAAATCTCTCAGCTCCCTTCTAGCTTTGACACTTCTAGATCTATGAAATTGATAGGGAGATCTCTCTGCCTTCTTTGAAGTGGTATCAAACTTGGCTGATTATTTTTTTCTGAACTCCTTCCTCTGGCCTCTTTTTTCCTTTTATTCTTTGTCACAAAGAAGTGGGTAGGGGACATATATATTCAGAAATAAAGGTGATTTTGAAACAAAAGATAACCATTTTTCTTTCAAAGTTTATGTCAAGAGTGGTGGTTCCCATTTCTCTATTCTCAGTTGACAATCCATTGGGATGTGCAAAATGTTCTGTGAGGTCAATAGAGCCCTCTCTCTGACTTTCCTCATCCCATAACATTCAGCCCTTATAATGAGAGGACCAGAAAAGTGATCCGCAGTTACAGGTTTCACTTTCTGAAAATTCTGGGCTTATAAGTGGCACAGTGGATTGAATGCTGGGTCAGGAATGCTGGAAGACCTGAGTTCAAATCCAGCTTTAGTTACTTACTTTCTGTGTGATGCTGGGCATGTCATTTAACCTGTCTACATTAGTTTCCTCAACTGTAAAGTAAGAATAATACAATAACAGCTATTTCCCAGGGCTGTTGTAAGGATGAAATGAGATATTTGTAAAGGGTGCCTGGCACAAAGTAGGCACTTAATAAATTCCCCCTTTGCACTTAGACTGAACGAATAGCAATTTTACACACACACACACACACACACACACACACACACACACACGGAGTCTTATTTGCTAAAAGCACCGTACACAATTCCAAATAAATGAGGGTACAAGAGTACAGGGGAAAGAGCAATGACTTCTGGCAAGTCAGAGAACCTGGGTAGTTTAAATGTTCAGTCTGCAACTATTTATCTGGGTGACCCATTCTGTTTCTCTAAGTCTTAATTTCCTTATTCATAAAATAAGGACTGTTGATTGCTAAGATCCCATCTGGTTCTAAATTTCATGCATAAGCACTAGTCTGAACAGGGTCTTGTGATTCTTTCTTTAACAATGATGAGACTATTCACACCATTTATACCCCAACTCTTCCACCTCCAACATGGGGGACACTGGAATACAGTCACTTAATTAAGCATCTCATACATGCGATGTTTGGGATAAAGAAGATATTCAGGGAACCTCCAGCCTAATAAGAGAAAAAGGAGGAAACAGGAAACATTAAGAACATTTTTAAGTTCTAAGCTGGAGCAAAGGAAATTTAGGAGGGATCTCCTCATGCCTTCCTTGGAATAGGGCTCTCATAAAACTTCGCTAATCAGAGAAGACATAACTGCCCCTCAGTCCTAACATATAGACAGAGACACAGACATACACACAAACACACGCACACACAAATTCACAGACATACAGATACACACAGACTAGACTGGATAGACAGATACACAGATATACACACACAAATGGATGAGGGACTCACGTACAGACAAAGCTACACAAATAGACACAGACACATATACCCCTGTGATGTCACAGACTTCTGTCTTTAGTAGGCTTAGGTAGAATTCAGTTAACTAAGCTGCTTTTTTTCAATAATGTTGACCATACCTCTCCCTGCTTCCAGGCTGAGTATGTAAGTACACAATTCCCTTCTGTGCATTCTATGCTGCAAACTGTCCTCTCTGCACGTGACGCTCCATCTCCCGACTTCAGGGCCTTTGAACAGGTTTTTTCCCAGACCTGGAAACACTTCTGAGTTTTCGAATCACTAGCCCCTTCAGGACTCATCTCATATGCCACATTTCCTACCAGGTCGTTCCTTATTCTCCCATTTTGTTAATGGTTTCCTGAAGTCATTTAAAATCACTTTGGATTTATTTCTGCATGTACATATAGTATACCCCAATGGAATGCAAATTCCTTGAGAGCAAAGACCATTTTACTTTCGTCTCTGTATTCCTAGCACCTCACACAGCAGAAATGTTGAATTTCCCCTATGCTCTTGTAGTGAGCAATACTCTCCACAGACCCCTATGGGGCCCAAAGATATTTGGGGACTTTTGCACCAAGTGACAAATTCTTTTCCCCACCCTAAGCCTGCCCGTGCAATTCTTTCCAAGCATGATTAAATTAGAACACATTCTACTGCTTGTGGGATCACAGTCTCATGGGAAGCAAATGTACATCTGGCTCTATGACATCTCAAGAAGGGGGCCAGCTGTTGGATAAGCTGACTTGGCAGACTTTGAGGGGAGCAAGCTCACACTTAGGCACAGTTCCTGGCTTCAAGAGAGGAAGTTTTTTTAGACAAAGATTTCTGAGTTTTGCCTTTGAAATCAACATAAGGGACTATGGCCCAGCCCCCACTAGATCATAAACTTCCAATTTAGTTCAACCCACTCCTCTTACATAAGAGGAAACAAGCTCCAAGAAGGGGAAAGACTTGACCAAGTCAAATATATGACAAGTAACAGAGCCAAACCTTGAACCCAGGGCTTCTGACACAAAATCCAGGGTTCTCTTCCCTATACCCCTTTCCTTTTTCTCTCTCTGATTTCCTGAACTTTAAAAAACCAAACCTGATGTCCTCCTTAATCTTTATTCATTTGGGAACCATGGAAAGCTGTCCTATAAAGAAGGAGACTAAGCCACTAATTTCCCACTATTGGTCCTTCTCCAAGCAAGAGAGAGCAGTAACAGAGGAGCTGCTCCAGGAGATAAAATGCAGAGGCTTCTGACAGTTCTTGAAGTCCTTCAGCGACAGAGAAATAGCTCGGTTTAGCAGTTAGTAGGCAATAGTAACTGATTGAAAACAGGAATGCATCACACAGCCAACATTCTCCTTTTAGCAGCTGCATCTCAGGTAAGTATCTGCTCTCTCCAGCCCTGTCATACCCCTCCTTCCCAGCTAAATGAAAGGTCTGCTTTGTGCAATGACCCTTGCTTGGATACAAAAATTGCCCATCATAGCTCTGAAGTTTGGGGCCTGTATGTCATTCAACAAGGGAATAAGACCCTAGCCTTGTCTTTCAGCTGTGTCTACCTTAATAATGTCAAAACAGTAACCATACTCTTAGTCAAAGCTTTCAATTTCTCTATTACTTCTCCCCCATTGAACTACTTTTTTAGTAACTCGAGAACTAGAACTCTTACAGGAAACTATTGTCAGCAAAATTCAAATCCACTCCGTGCCCCATCTGCATGTGACACTGTACAAAGCACGTGCCTTTTGTCTTCTGGTAACTTGTAATTGGTGAGAGGATGTACGGACAGTGTAGTAATATGAAGTCGAGTTTTGAGTCTTGGATCTGCCATTAACCACCTGGGTGACCTGGTAAAGGTCACTAATATTCTTCTGAACTTCATCTATAAAATGGGAATTGTGAGATATGATTTGTCTTATTTCATAGGATTATTGTAAGGATCAAATAAGATAACATGAAAGTGCTCGGCAAATTACAAAGCACTAATACAAATTTAATGCACCATCGTATGCTCATCCTTCGTTGCTGAAGAAGACCATGCCATCAGAGAAATGACGACACGACTTGCACTTGACTTTATTTTGAGTGAGGGAGGGCTGTGCAGGTCACCAGCCTCACTTCTCCTGCAGAGCCATCTGAATCTAGTGACCAGATAATCATCAGGATGACTGGAGATGACCCAGGATGAGGCAATTGGGGTTAAGTGACTTGTTCAAGGTAACACAGCTAGCGAGTGTCAAGTGTCTGAGATGAGATTTGCACTCAGGTCCTCCTGACTCCTGCACTGGTGCTCTCTCCACTGCACCACCTAGCTGCCCCTAATGTACCATTATCATTAAGGTGGAAGCAGCTAGATGGTGTAGTGGATAGAGCACTAGGCCTGGAGTCAGGAAGACCTAAGTTCAAATTTGACCTCAGACACTTACTAGCCATGTGACCCTGGGCAAGTCACTTAACCCTGTTTGCCTCAGTTTCCTCCTCTGTAAAATGAGCTGGAGAAGGAAACAGCAAACCACTCTTTGCCAAAACCCCAAAGGGCATTATAAAGAGTCAGACTGGTCATTAAGATGAAAAATGCTAATGCAGATGGAACTAAAGAAGGAAGTTGAGCACCCTAAGGAGACAAAACAACATCTTGACCTGGTCTGTTAATGTAGCTAATCTCATGGGAAGCTGACATGGTTCAGGAAGGTGGAAAATGTACTGGGTGATCAATGTCTATTGACCTAAGTAAGGCTTGGTGAATCAATTGATTAAGCTACTTTATTAAGCACTTACTATGTGCTAGGCAGTCTGCTAAGCTCTGGAGGTACAAAGAAAAAAATGAACAGGCCCTTTCCTTGAGGGACTTACAGTGTAACCAAGAGACAAATACTAAATATTTTCAAAAGAAAAACAGGTTATTTTGGGAGGGGGAGCATGAACCACTGGAGAAATGAGGAAAGCTTCAATGCAGAAGGTGGCATTTGAGCTGGGTCCTAAAAGAAAGCAGGGACTCCCAGAGGAGAACACGGAAAACTCCATGATAGGCATGGGGGAGAGCCAATACAAAGAGGGTTCCCTGTGTGAGGAGGCCAGGAGAACTGATTGACAGTAAGGGGAAGGTTGTAAGATATAAGAAGACTGGAAATAAAGGAAAGGGGCCAGGTCATTAAAAGCTTTAAATACCTATCTGAGGGCATAATCAGATGCTAGTACTGGAATTATTTAAGTGTTCAAACAAAGAAAGGACAGTCAGGCTGTACTAGCAGATCTTTTCCATTTCTATTTTCCATTTCCAGTTTGAACTTCCACATGTATGCCCTGGCTCACTGGTCATGGTAGGGGAGTCAGAATACTCCTTGCTCCCATTTGCCTCTTCCAGATTCTCCCTTTACCATCATCATTCAGGATCCTCTCCTTTGAGGCTTACTTTCTAATATTGCTCAATCAAGATTCTGGTAGCTGTCATCTATGGACTCCCCAAGACATTCTTCCTTCCTCAAATAATTCAGCACCTTACTCACACAATGTCTTTCCACCCCAACTCCTACCCTAATATTAGGGGACTTTTGCATAAATATTGCTAATCTAGCAAATACTCCAACTTCCCAGTTACTCAATCTACTCAATTCCCATGACCTCTTCCACTCCACCAAAGTTGCATAGAGATGGTCCTAGCCTTGATCATGCTTCTCCCTCACCCCCAAATAAGTGTTCCATCCATTTTCCCCTCTATCTTAGGACCCTAAGTTGTTCTTCATCTCCTTCTGCTTGGTCTCTCTTCTATAGCCCACTTGTAATCTCTACCTCTCAGTTCTTCTCTAGGTCATTACTCTAGCACTGGCTACACTCTCCTCCCTTCTCTATTTCAGTCCCTTTGTGAGTCAGTCCAAACCTCCACTATTCTCTACACTCTTGTTCTTTGCCCTTTTGTTGTTGGTTTTTTTTCTAAATATGCCTTGCCAAATCCTAACCCTGGATTACTCCCACAGCAGCCTTCCCTCCTAGAGAAAAATGCAAAACCAAGTTGACTGTTTCATTATAAATTGATGTCACATATTCTCAAATGGGCTTTGATTTCATCAGGGAAATCCTTTTACACCTCTCTGATTGATTCACCATATCACCTATGATTGCAGTTATTCCAAACCTTTTCAACCCTTCTCAAGCCTCCCATGGCACCCCTAACCCCACTCTATCAACAGAGGACCTTGCCTCATACTTTCCTGAAAAAACTGAGGCTATTTGAGGAGCATTCCTCCTCCTTGCTCACATCACAACACTCTGTCTTCCCCCACTGTTTTCTACTTCACCTCAGTCTCACACGAAGAGGCATCCCTTCTCCTTGCCAAGGAAAACCTCTCTACAAACAGCTTTGAACCCATTCCAAGAGCGCCTTGCCTATCATCCCCACTCTTTCACTGAATCTCTCAACTTGCTGGCTGCTTCCCTGGTGCCTACAAATATGTCCATGTTGCCACCACCAACACCACTCGCATCCTTAAAAATCTCTCTTTATCTGACCTAGCTACTAGTTTTCATCCTACACTTTCTTCCCCTTCCTGGCTACTAATTTTTAAATGCTCTGTAACCGGGCTTCTGACCTCATCTTTCAATTGAAACTGTTCCCTCCAAAGTTACCAATGATCTCTTAGTTGCCATATCCAATAGCCTTTTCTCAATCCCCATCCTTCAGGATATCTTTCCAGTCCCCACCTGAAGACCTCTAGTGAGAGAAGACTTCTGGATGGTTTTAATCTGAAGTTTTTCCTTATATCAAACCTAATTTTTCCAATTTGCAATGTTCAAGAGGCAAGTGACTAAGGTCAAATATTTCCTGGACTATCACAAATATTTAAGAAGCTACTGACCCCACTAAGTGTGTCTGATACCAGTCCTACAGAATCTCAAGTCACAAAATACCATAGCTGAAGGGGACCTAAGAGGGGTCCCCTTTTTGGGGCCAGGGTCTATTTACTGATGTGTGTATATCTGACACTTTGTACATAATAGATGCTTAATGTTTGTTGAATGAAATCTAGTTCACCCTGTACCTGAACATAAATCCAGATTGGCGCCACATGAGTACCCATTTTTCATTTGAACATCTTCATTGACTGGGAACTTACCACCTTCTGAGACAATTTATTCTTCTCTTGGACAGTTTTAATTATTGCAAAGTTTTCCCAGACACACCCTTGCTCCCCATATGCCCTGTGACAAGAGAAGACAAGCTATATCCCCAAACCAACCTCACTCCCTCAGCAACTTTCTCCCTTTCACTCTCCCACTCTAACAGTCACACTGACCCCTTAGCTTCCCGCAGCAAAAATGCATGGCAAATAAGGGGCTTGAAGCCAGTTCAACTCAAATGCTGCCGTCTCTGCAGGGCTCTGGAGCTGTACACTCTTAACAGTTCTGGGACCACCAGGAAGCCAGGACTTTGGGCCAAGAGGCACCCTGAGTGGACATTAAACTCTAGAGCAATAATAAAGCTGTTTGTCAAACTGGATCAAGAGATCTCTAAGGCCACTTCTGGGGCATTCAAATCCCAAAAGTTCTGATGCTAATTAACTGAATGGTTACTAGACGTGAAATGATTTGAGAGGAAGGGCAGGTCCCTATGATTCCAGTCCCTTGGACATATTGTCCCTCCAAATCAAGTTATTGCTGATTCCCCCCTATTGAGAGGTGCATAGAAACACCAAAGTCTTCATCAATAACACCTTCCTCATCAATAACAATAGTCTACAGTTAAAACAAAAACTTTATGATTTATAGAGTACTTCCCTCATAACTACCCTGATGCAAGTAGTATCAGTATTTTTATTCTCATTTTTAAAATGAGAAAACTGAAGATCAGAAACTTTAATTGGGTTAAGCACAGCCAGTGAAATTTGAGACCCAAACCTAGCAAGGTCCTCTAATTTCAAATCATGGATCACAACATCATAGCTCTAGAACTGAAAGAAGCTCCAGAGACCATCTAGTAAAATCCTTTCCTCATATAGAAGAGGAAACTGAGGTCCAGAAAGGTTGGGCTTATTTAAAGTCACACAAGCAGGGTAAGAATTTGAACCCAGGTCCTCTGTCTAAAGCCAGTGTGCCCTTTCCATTGAACCTTGAAAACACATTAATAATACATGTTTCAATAGAAGAGTATGATGGGGGTTTGTTCATATCCAGTATTTGGAGTTCAAGATTGGAATCAAAAGACCATACATAGAGTGATGGCAGAGGGAATGATGAATCAAGTCAGGAAAACCCGGGTATGAACTATCTTAGATACTTTATCAACAATAAATATTAAGTGCCTACTATCTTAGAAGTTCGATAAACATTAAGTGTCTCGAATATGTCTAAAGAATAGGAACACAAAAAGAAGCAAAGAAACTGACGATCTAATAGGGGAGAAAAATTTTGGACTGAACAAGTCACCTAATTTTTTTCTTGACCTTGTCTCCTCAGGTATAAAATATGGGAATTGGACTAGATAACCTGTGATATCTTACCTCTAAATCTATGATTGTGTGTGTGTGTGTGTGTGTGTGTGTGTGTGTGTGTGTGTATTGGAGAGTGGGGGAGTAGGATGGAAGGAAAAAGGAGCAAAGAGTGATATGGAAAGGGTTAAGTTGCATCATTAAGTAAACCAAGTCCAGATTCTGGCTGCAGCTACCAACCATGGAGAAAAGCAGAGGGGAAGAGCTGCTGAAATTGGAGGAGACCCATTGCCTTCATCACAATCCACTGATAGCTACTTTAGAAGGTTTTCCAGCACTGCTTTGAACCCAAAGAGTAAATCCAGCCTTAGCTTGTTTATTCCACAGCTATATAAGGTTTCTGACAGATTATACCACATTTCATGACTTAATATTGCTCTAGCCCAGATCAAGGGGCATTAGCATTTTAATCTCTTTAATCTTTGGGAGAATGACAGCCAATGTCAAACATGGCACTTTCTTCTAACCAGCTGGCTAGGCTCATCATTAGAGGTGGGTGGAGATCTGAATTCTGGATCTCTTCTCAGGGAACTCCTAACACTTTAATAGGGCAAGGGGCCCTAGCTTTGAGAGACAATTCAAAGTCTTCCCTGGAGATACAAGCTGAAAGGGGCCCAGTTTTCCTTCTGTGTAACTACAACAGATGGAGTCTGGAACATTAAGTATTACTTGAGGCAGAGGATCCAACCTAATCATTCAATGTAAATTGCTCTCTTGATAGAAGTCATATCTGATGGTCTTTCCTCAGATCTTATCCTTCTTGACTCAATCTGCTACAACTGACATTGTGGACGGCCTTGTCTTCCTATACATTCCTTCTCTCTGGGTATTCTCTCCTGGTTCTCCTCCTGCCTCCCTGATGACTCACTTGCTGTCTCATCATCTAAATAAAGCCCTCACATGTGGGTATTCTCCAAGGTTCTCCCTTAGGCCCAAGACCTCATCAGCTCCCATGGACTTAACTATCAACTCTTCGCAAATGATCTCATATCTATACATCCAGCCACAGTCTATCTTCTGAGCTCCAGCCCTTCTTCTCCAAATGCCTATTGGGCATTTTAAACTGTATGTCCTGGAGACATCTGAAACTCCTGATGTCTAAAATCAAATTCATTTTCTTTCTCTGCTAACCTCAGCCTTCATTTCTTCCTGGGTTCATCATCTCACCATTATTCTCAACTCTTCACTCTCCCTCACTTTACATATCCAATCTGTGGCCAAATTTTGCCATTTCTACCGTCCCATCTCTCAAATTCGATCACTTCTCTTGACACACACAAATACCACCTAGGTTCAGGCCCTCATCACTTCTCTTAGAATATTTCTACAGCTCTATCTTCAAGTCTCTGTGACCTCTTTTGAAGTTCAGTTTCCTAGCCTTAGGCAAAATTGTAAACATTTGAAGGATTAATTTCCTTTGATATTAGGTGTTGAGATGGGTAGATTCTCATGCCTTTGGGCTCACATGTAGTGTGTGTGTGTGTGTGTGTGTGTGTGTGTGTGTGTGTGTGTGTGTGTGTGTGTAAAAACTGGAAGACTGATATCACGTTGGGGGCTCATTCCTGAGAACTCTGGATGTCCTAGAAGAAGACTCTGGGTAACCATTGTTAAGCATGCACCGCCCCCACCCCCCAACCCCATGAATGTGAACCCAAGGAAGAAGATGCACGAGCACAGACTGTGAACGAGAACATGCACATTGACAGTGGAGCACTGAGGAGGCTGGAGGAGGTGGCAGCAGCAGAGACTCTCTGAAGGACACTCCCAGTGGGGAAAATGAATTGAGCTGAATGGCAGACACCTGCTCATGGGAAGGAAGCTTGGCTTAAGGCCCCCTTAAGAGTTGATATCATGGAGCCTCCAGGCTTTAAAAGCAAATTGAGATGGCTGTGCTGGGAAAGCATGTAAACTTGCTGTCAGGCAGAAGCCAGGAGAGCTTGAAACAGAGCAGTCCCTTCCCCTGTGTGCTGAGACAAGCTGCAGCAGTGAGAAAGCTGCCCGCACCAGGAATCAAGCTGGAGCCCCGGGCACCCAGCCCACAGACCTGGAGGAGGAACCATGGGGCTCGGAAGTCAGCCTCCAGCCAAGATAAAGGGGACTTTACTTGGACATATGTTTGGACTAAGAGGATGGTAACTTAGTGTGACCTAGGGGTGGATGGTGTGTTATTTTCTGCTACCCCTTAAGGATGTGTTGTGTTAGCGAAGACCCTGGCATAGGACCCCCTAATTGTATAAACAAATATTTTAGGGAAAGCTATCATATATACTGAAAGCACTGAAATATGCTGTGTGCCACGTTACATACTGAATGATATGTTTTGTTTAAAGTCATGTGACCATCCTGATAATAAGTGGTTATGTTGTAAATGCTTTAGTTTCTTGAATAAAGAGAGTACTAATTATACCTTCAGATTAAAATATTCACAGCAGGGGCCCTCAAGTGTGCTGTGGATGGGTGCTACTATCTCTCATTTCCCATGCATCCTACACACTGCTAACAAAATAACTTTCCTTAAGCACAGATCTGATTGACTCCAGTGGCTTTCTATATGCCCCTAGGACAAAACAGAAACGCCTTTGTTTGGCTTTAAAAGTCTATCACAACCTATCTTTCCAGCTTCACTATGCATTACTCTTCTCCCCCCAGGCTAGCCAAGTTAGACTTCTCAGTTATTAATACATGCACCTGCTGTCTCTTCCTTTAGAGGGTGAACTCCTTGTAGGTAGGGATTGGTTGATTCGTTGTACTTGTATCCTTATGTAGTAAACGCTTGCTGATTAGTTTTAGGTTAGCAAGTCTCAAAAGTATGGTGTTCAGAGAGGCTTTAAAGGGGGGCCAAAACCTATTTCATAAAGAGCTGTTATTGTTCGGTCATTTCAGGCGTGTCCAACTTCATGGCCCCAGGTGGGGTTTTCTTGGCAAGATATTGGAGTGGTTTCCCATTTCCTTCTCCAGCTCATTTTACAAATGAGGAAACTAAGGCACACTGGGTTATGTGACTTGCCTAGGGTCACACAGCAAGCGTCTGAGGCCAAATTTGAACTCAAGAAGAGGAGTCTTCCTGATTCCAGGCCCGGTCCTCTCTCCGCTGTGCTATCTAACTGCCCCTTCACAGTAATACTGAGACATTTTTTGCCTTTTTTACTCTCATTCTGTCATACAGTGGAATTTTTAGAGGTTACATGACCTGTGAATTTAAGAGCAAACATGAAGAATGAGTTAATATCCAGTCTGCAGAATTGTAATTTTGCCTTAAAACAGATGAAGCTACAGATATGGCTAGATTTGCTGTTTTGCTTGTAATAATTTGTTTTAAGCACTAGCTAATCATCAAAGAAAATGTTTTATAAGAGTTCTTGGCAACAAGCTCAAGTGGTGCATAATCCTATTTCAATATGAAATAAACTGCTTGCAAAAATGGGAAAAGAAAGGATCCTACCAAATTCCTTCTATAATACGAATATGGTCCTGATAAACCCTAAATCAGAGAGAAACAGAACTGAAAGCAAACTATAGATGAATATACCTCGTGAATAGCCATGCAAAAAAGTTAAATAAAATGTGAGCAAATAGCAACATCACAAGTATCTCATGGCTTATCCTGGGCTGACATTTGCACTGAAAGTTCACAGGCAATGGTAGCTAAACCTCTGGTACCTTCACCTCAGTCAAGACAAAGGCATCAAACTGTACTGGCAGTCACTGAATCACAGTTTGCATTTTTTTTTTTAAAAAAAAGGCCAGTTTCACTTAAGAATGTCCTTATGACAAACATGAGGGCAGCTAGGTGGCACAGTGGATAGAGCACCAGGCTTAGAGTCAGGAAGACTCACTTCCCAAGGTCACACTCACTAGTTGTGTGACCCTGGCCAAGACACTCCACCCTGTTTGCCTCAGTTTCCTCATCTGTAAAGTGAGCTGGAAAAGGAAACGGTAAACCAATCCAGTGTCTGCCAAAAACAAACCAACAAAAAACCCCCAAATGAGGTCAGGAAGAGTCAGATATGACTGAAATGACTAAGTAACAATAACACAATCAAAGGAGAAATACACACATGAGATTCTTTAACTTGACAGCAGGACTAAGGTACGTTTTTCATGGCACATCATTTTTACGTGAAGGAATAATTGACAAAATATAGTTATTCATAAGGGTATGTGGCAGGCGTTTTCTCAAAAATAAACAAAGTGAGTTTGTCACCATATGAAAAATAACTCACAGTCTTTGTTGCCACGGATAAAGTTTAAGCTTTTAAGTGGAATTTTGGAAAACCTGTATCCACCACTGTGAGCTTGATAGATTCCCAAAACTTAAAGATTATCGGTGATAATGATTTTTGGATAATAAATAATGAAATGTGTCAACACCTGGAAGAACTGCACAACTCACTGCAGCAAAATTTTCCAAATGATCAATGCATGATGTTATAGGTAAAAGACAGACCAACAGATTTTAATGTAACAGAATACAAAAAGCTATTGATATGGTTTCAAATTCCACATATCAACTAACCTTTAAGGAACTACAACTTGTTAAGCTTTTGGTACTGTATCAAAGAAGAATATTCACCATTATGAAAATACTATGAAAGGACTCCCTTTTCTAAGTACATTATCTGTGGATTTTCTTCATATACTTCAATCAAAACAGCTTATTGCAACAAACTGAATGCAAAAGCAGATTTGAGAATCCAGACCTTAAAAAGATTTGTAAAAATGGGCAAAACAATGCCCCAATTCATGCACATTTTTCTGTCTTTGGAAAATACAGTTATTTTTCATCAAAACATTATGGAGATAGAATAATTGTTACAGGAATGGGAACAAAAAGGAATATAGCTGTTTCAAAGCAGAGCACGGCATCCTTTCAAAATGATCATGTACTTAGGCAAAAACAAACAAAAACACAGAAAAAATATTAAATATATCTTTTATTGATCACAATGCAATTAAAATTTTATTCAATAAAGAGTCTTTGAAGAAAGAATTAAAATCAATTGGTGAATCAATCCTGGAAGATTCATGGATCACAGAATAAATTATCAAAACAAAAATTCTCTCATCAAATGACAACATGGACATAGCACAGCAAAACTTTTGAGTTTTTATAAAGCAATACTTTTGCTTTACAAAGCAATACTTAGGGGAAATTTTATGTTTATAAACAGTTTCTTTGATAAAATAGGGAAAGAAGATATCAATAAATTGGGCACACAAAAAAACTTGCAAAGCAACAGATTTTTGAAAAATTACACAACAAAAAGAGAAACTATCAAAATGAGAAAATAGAAAATTTATAAGATCAAAATGATATACAAGTAAAAATTATTTAAGTAAAAATAATAGAGAAACCATTAAGTAATCATTAAAAAAGAGAGAAAGACCAAGTTATCAATTAAAAAGAGAATTTACAACAAATGAATAAAAAAAATTATAAGGAAATATTTTGTCCAATTACATACCAAATAAAACTTACAACTTAAATACAATAGATGAATATCAGAACAAAAGCCTGGAAATTTAAAGAACCTAATTTGGAAAAGAAATTGAACACCATATTTCCCCAGAGAGGAAAAAACCCAAAAGCAGATGGATTTATAAGTGAATTCTATTAAATATTAACTAATTAGAATCAATATTGAACAAATGATTTGCAAAAATAGGAAAATAGGGGATCCTAACCAAATTCCTTCTATGATACAAATATGATCCTGATACCTAAACCAGAGAGAAACAAAACAGAGAGATATAGACCAATATTCCTAAAGAGTAAGCAATGGAAAAAATTTAAGTAATATATGCCTCTACCAAAAAAACTGTATAAAATGATCAGGTTAATTTTATACCAAGAATTTAGGTTAAGTTCAAAATTACAGTAACTGTAAACATAACAGAATATATTAGCGACTAAAAAAATATCAAAAATGTCAATAAATGCAGGAAAAGCTCTTATGAAATACAACATGAACTTCTGTTTAAAACATTAAAAAGTATTAGAATAAATGAAGCTTTCCTTAATATGAAAAACAGTACCAGCATTATCTGTAATTCAAAATGACTAAAGACCTTTGCAGTTAGGTGAGAGACAGAACAAGGATGTTTATTATTTCCACTACTACTCAAAATAGTTCTAGAAATGCTTGCTATAGCAACTAGACCCCCCCCAAAATTGAGTGAATAAAAATCAAGAGAAAGCAAAATGATTGATTTTATAAAATTATATGGTCTACTTAGAGAAGCCTAGAGATTCAACTAAAATTAAAATAATAACTTCAGCAAAATAGCAGGATATAAAATAAACTGACATAAATCATTAGCTATTCTGCATATTATCAACAAAGCCCAGCAGGAAAAGACAGAGAAATTCTATTCAGAAGAACTATAGGATCTATAAAATAGCTGGGAGTTTACCTTCCCAAGAACTTTATAAATAACTGAAAAGCATTCCTTAGAGAAATAAAGATAGACCTAAGCAACTGGGGAGGTTGTCTCTGTTCATAATTAGGTTAAATTCATATAATGAAAATAATATTTAAATGACAGCTTATAAACCGTCAAACAAATCATCTCTCCAAAATATTACTTAATAGAATTGGGGGCAAGAGGTAGAGAGAAACAAAATCCATCTGGAGAAACAAAAGAATTACTTCAAGAGAAATAATTTTAAAAGTTGGATGGAAAGTGCCCTAGCAGTACCATATCAACAATTATAATAAAAAGCAGGAATCAAGGAAAAAACAAACGTATTTGGTACAGACGAATGAATGATGAATGGATGGACGGATGGATGATTAAATAAGTAACCAAACAAGCAAATAAATAAATGAAAGTTTATCAGTGGAGTGGATAAGGTACACATAGTAACATGGAATTTGATGAAGCCAAAGACCAACATTCAGGTTTAATCTAATTTTTTACACCATATTCCAAGAAAAGCTCCAAATGTACATATGACTTTGATATCAGCAGTCACACCATATTCTGTGGCATATGGAGGTAATAGAATATTATTCTGCTATAACACTCTATTGAAATATTGTTCTGAAGTACTCAGAGAATACTGTGAAGATTGAACTTCAATAGCCAACCACAATTGAAGAGTATGATGATAAAGGCAGGTCACCCACCTTCTGAAAGAGAGGTGATAGACTCAGAATTCCGAAGGATACAATGCTTTTTCAGACATGACCTAAGTATAGGCTGGTTTTACGTGATTTTGCTTATTAATTCCAATTTTTTTAATGGATAGTAATATTTGGGAGGGAAAGAAAAGGACTAGGGATAATGTCACCAAAAGAAAGAAAAGAGGATTCTTGAAAATGTTTCAAGAAATGCACTGAAGAGAAGTTCACCAAAAAATATAGGTCAGCAAGACAGTTTTGAAAGTAAAATGTTGTCTTCATTTTATACCTCAAAAATCAAATAAGCTCTGTCTACATAATCAAGAATCAGGTTAATAATACAACCACCTTTTCCTGTGTTCTTCTGTGTATCTGGAAATAATTTTTTTGGCTTGGTGGTTAAACAAAGAATTTTTAAAAATTAATTTTAAAAAGAAAAAAATTTCTTTAATTCACAATGTAAAGAAGTAGCATGGCTCTAAGTATCTTTTGTTCCTTATTGGTTAACAAGAGACTTAAGATTCCTTAAATCATTTTATTGTGCTACTCATTCACCATGAAACACAGAGAAAGATATTTTATCTCAGAGGTTTGCCCAGATTTTATGACTGTTTTTGAATTTTACTAAAGCAAAAATAAAACACACTTAATTGTTGGGACCAAAAAAGTTATTAGCTGCCTGCTTTTGACAGAAATTTACAGAAAATATCTAGAATGAAGTCTCCCTTCCCTACTATGTCATGCCTCTAGACATAGGTCTGTTTTCCCACACTCTCCATCTATTTTTCCTTTTTCTGTCTGGTTAGTATATTCCAATGAATAAAAGACTTCCATTTCTTCCTCCAATAACCTTACTCTCCATTACACTTCCTGATTCCTGGTTTTCCTTTAAGTATAAAAGAGAGATTGGGAATAAGGACTGAACTTGAAATTTCATGGGAAAGAAACTCCTACCAACGCAGTTGGCACCTTCACTGCAACATATAGTCTTAGAGAATTGCCTACACTTTTGGTAGGTTAAATGACCTGCTACAGTGGTGACAGGCTAGGTGACTTGCACTTCCACACAGCTGGTATGTACTGGATGTGGGATTTGCACGCAGGTATTGGTGGCTCTGAAATCTGCTTTCTTTCTACTATACCATGCTGCTTCTTCCATGTGAGCATGCCTTTTTAATACAATATGCTTATCCAATCCCTTATTTTAATTCTAAAACGAGGAAACCAAGCACCAGAAAGATGAAATGTTTTAGAATCAGGGAGTGTATTTGATTGAATGAAAAAGCAGTTATTAAGTGCTTACTGTGTACTAAAACTCTAGGGATACACATAACAAAAACAAAAGCAGTTCCATAGTTCTAGGAACATTCTAACGGGGGCAATAATGCAGAGAATGGAGTAGTAGCCAGGTAGGGGTACTTTGATCCAGGGAGTTACGTGTATGTAACTTATATATATGTTCTATGTGGGGCCCTAAGGGAGTAGATGAGAAGCCACATCCAGGAAAAGTGGAAGAGCTGATTTGATCCTGATCCATGAGAGGTAGGGGGCAGAGAAGGAAAGGGTATACAAGAGTTATCTCTACCTCCCCTAAGTAACCAGCAATTGAAGAAAGATTTTTTTTAAACTAGAGCAGGTGATATTTATATGAGACATATACAAAACAATTACTAAAAACAGGAAGAATTTTTTTAGTGGGGAGGGACTGCTATAGAATTTCTGAATTTTCTAAAGGCATTCAAAAATACTTTTAAGGACAATCAAGATATGTTACAAAATTTAACTTGGTGTTTAAGCAAAGAATTTTTAAAATTAATTTTTAGAAGCTAGGGTAGAATCAAGACAACTGTATTTAAAATATACAGAGCTCACTTAGTGTGATAAATAATATAAAATTAAATTCCAGTTCACACTTTGGAGTAAGTACAGTATTCTGTCTTAAGAAGTACAGTATAGTACAAGTATTTTTAATTTTGTTTGGAAAATCCCAGTAACATGAGCTATGGGTGACATAACCTCCTAGTCTAAACTGTACACAAAAATACAGATTATTAGGATTTCCCATCAAAGAAGTAGCAAGGGAAATGAATTTACATTTTTCTCTACCTCTCTCACAGCGTTATTTTTAAAAATTTTTTAAAATTCTGGATGTAAACACCAAAAAACTACATTTGTACATACATACCATAACAAAAACGATTTTGGATGAAACTCTAAATCTCTCTTTCATATCATTTGCTTTTTTAAAATAAAAGAATGGAATAAACAAAATTGTTCGGCTTATCTGGACTTCCTTCTGAATTTTCTGCTCTCTTCTTCTATACAGTGGGGGAAAAGTTTCAATGACTTCTTTCGTATTTTCTATCACTACTGCTTAATTGTCAACTGCTCTTTCTTAATATGTGAAAACTGGGAGAATGGAAAAGTGAAAAACAAAATTTAAAAACCCACCCTCCAAAAAACTCAACTAGCATCAAATGAGCATAGTAGAGAAAAAGGTGCCCATGTCCAGCTCTGGGCAGCCAGGTTACACCGTAAGCGCAATTGTCACCACCTAAATCCTTGTAGCCACTTGAATTGGTACTGGATTTGGAGTTGAGACCTGGTTTCAAATTCCAGTTGTTCCATTTACTACCAATATGATTCTGGACAAATCACTTGCCCTCTTTGGGTTTCTTTCACTCTCCTCTTCTGTAAAATTGGATCATGTAATTATCATGAAGGTCCCTTCTAACTTTGAACCTACAAGTCTAATGTTTAAAACTCCATCTCTTACTCCTTCCCCTAACCCCCAATCCCACTCAACAAGGCCTGGTTGCTGATGGCTACAGCAAAACTAGAAGCCTTTATTCAGACCACCCTCTGCTGTAAAAAGGCCAGAGAACAAAACTGGTGCAACTGGTGCCAAATTTGCCTCCCCTGAAGCCAATCTATTCCCTATTCTTCAGAACAGAACTTTAAAAGCACATTGTGTTAATGCCACCAGACCTTCAACAGACCAGTCCATGGAGCTGGATCTGGGCCAAGACCAAAAGGCAACTCTTTCCAGTCTTTCTTGTCACAAATTTTTTTCTTTTCTTTTCTTTCTCTTTTCTTTTCTTTCTTTTTTTTTTTTTTTTTTTTTTTTGGCTTCTTTCAACTGAGAGTTTTTCCACCCTGGCAGAGGAACCTATTAAGACATCAGTCTTCACTGGGGACTTGCTTTGACTTGCAAAGAGATACTATTCACTTCCTAAAAAGCTAAGACTCAGAATTTATTCTATGGTAAAAGCCCACAATTGAAGCCTCTGATTTCCTGTGTTAGTCTATTTATTTTTCATTTAAGTACCTCCTCACTCTGGCCTCCAAATATAAACATGGCTCAGGGAACATCAATAAACATATGATCCAATCTGAGGGACTTTGCCCTGGAGCCAGAATGGGCTCACTCAGCACTTGCCACCTCAAGTATCTTGCAGAAAGACCCAAGATCTTAACAATTAATCACTAAGCATTGACTGAGCACTCACTATGTACCAGGTACTGTGCGAGGCAGGTAGGTTCTGGGGCCAGGCCTTAATGAGGTTCTGTTCCAACAGGTGAGAGGTAATAACAATAAACATAACAAGGTAACCTAGGAGAAGGTGGGGGTGGAAGGACCTCATGGCCAAAGAAGCGCTAGAGCTGACTCCTGAAGGAAGGCAGAAGTGAGAAGAGAGAACATTCCAGGTACGGGGGAAAGGAACAGTAGGAAGGAGAGTACAGACGAACCATAGAGGAGGAGGAGGAATGTGTATTAATGTAGGAAAGGTAGGATTGTTAAGAGCTTTAAATGCCAAATAAAGGAATTTATATTTGATCCTAGCAGGACTGGGGGAGGCCTGGGAGCTTCGTAAAATTGGGATGGGAGAGGGAGAATATGGTGACACAGATGTGACTTTGAGGAGAATTACTTTCTTAGCTCTGGGGCAGCGATGGGAGACAGAGACTTCAGGCAGGAAGCCCAATGAAGAGGCTAAAGGGATGAAGTAGGAGGGTAACCATATTAACAGACAGAAATAAATGGATGTAGACATAGTAAAGGTAGAAATGACAAGATTTTGCAGTCGATTGAACGTGTGGAATGAGAGTATCCTATCCAAGGTAAAAGCAGATTTTCAGACCAAGGTAACATGAAGGATTATGATGCTCTTCTGGAAAATTCAGAAAGGGGATGAATTTAGAAGAAAAGACAGTTCTGTTTTAGACATACTGAGATTGAGATGTCTGCAATATCCATCTTGAAATATCTAACAGGCATCTAACTAGCATTCAGAAAAGACACTGACACTGGACATAGAGATCTGGGAGTCATCTCAATAGAAAAGGCAAATGGACCCATAGGAGCTCATGAGATCACCAGGAGAGGAAGTACTGAGAGAAAAGAAGAGGATCCAGGATATACTGAGGTATGCCTGCACTGGGCATGAAATGGACAAGCTTAAAAAGGAGAACTGAACAGGTAGGAGAATGAAGAAAGAGCAACATAAAAAATTTCTAAAGGAAGAGAGAAAAGAGAATGTCCAGGAGAGGGTGGTCAACAGTGTCACATGCTGAAGAGGGGTCCGGAAGGATGGGAACTGAGAAAGACCATGAGTTTGGCCACGAAGAGGTCATATGTAACTTTGGAGAGAATAGTTTCTTTTAAGAAACCAGAGTACAGGTTTATAAAAGAGTAAGAGAAGTGAAGGCAAAAATTATACAGTTTTTCCAATGATTTGTCTCAGAAAGGAAGGAGAGGCAGAAGATGACAGTAGGAATTGTGGTTTTTGTTGTTTTAAGATGGAGAAGAATTAAGCTAGTTTGCAAAGCTTGCGGAAGAAACCAATAAAGAGGGAAAGACTGAAAGCAAACTAGAGTGGGGAGGCTGGTTGAAGTTGCAGTCTGCTAGAGAAGGAGAGCTTGGTATCACGGTCCATGTAAATGAGTCAGCCTTAGAAAGAAGGGTCCTCTCTGTCAAAGACAGAAAGGAGGAAAGATGAGAAGCGATGGCGAGGGATTGAGGGATAGGAGAAAAGGAGAAGGATCTCACAACCAAATGGCCTCAGTTTTTACTGTGAAGCATAAGGTAAGTTCTCAGTTTGAAGGATAGGAGGAAGGACGGCTATAGCAGGTTTTGAGGGAAAGAAGTTTAGAATAGCTACTGCTGTGGGCGAGATAGAAAACTAGGGAAAAATAAATAGGTTGCCCGGCTGCAGTGAGGTTTCAGTTGTGGTTAGATGAGATTCATAGTGGACTCTTTCAGCACAAGTAGCATTGCTCCTTCCACCTCAGCGTAGTAATTAAGAGGAAGGATAAATAATAATGATGATAAGTAATAAGGCAGAGGAAGAAGATGGTGGAAATAAACACAGGGTGGGGTTTGGCAAATTAAAAGCAGTGAACTGTGTAGATTTAAACTGGTCCATTAAGGGAATAGAGAATGGAAAGGCAAGTTCCTACAATTCCAAGGGAGAAAACAACCCCAAGCACAGATGCATGAAAACAGGCCACAGAATTTCCACACAGCACAGAATTTCCCTAACAGCAATGTGATATCCCCAATAGATGTACATGAAAGCTCTCCCCTCCAATATCACCCCAGTGCACTTTCAATATGCAAAAATTCTATAATAAGCTAGTTTTGTGAGCATACAGATACACCAGGACCTACCATGTTAAACATCAAGATTCCTTCAAGGTTGTGTGTGGGACTGACTGAAGGATTCCTTCTCTTCCAAATCATGAAATAATTTGAAGTAACGTAAGAAACAGACTCTATTACAGGATTCACAATAGGGAGCAAAGGGTAATCCCTTACTGAGAGCTAAGAAAAGTGGTTTCCCTCCCCAAAAGGCATCATGTAATTCTGTCCTTCTGTGTTTATTAGTCAATCAGTA
Organism: Bettongia penicillata ogilbyi; assembly: GCA_023548195.1. Classification (NCBI taxonomy): domain Eukaryota; kingdom Metazoa; phylum Chordata; class Mammalia; order Diprotodontia; family Potoroidae; genus Bettongia; species Bettongia penicillata. The sequence goes on from JAJHZJ010000326.1 coordinate 675,487, forward strand.
AGTATTTACTGAACGCCTAAGATGTGGTATACATTTTGCTAGGTGCTACAAGGCCTTCTAGAAGTTGCTTAAATTTCCCAGTTGCCTTAGAGAAGGTATGGGAGAGGGGGGTTGTATGCAGAGTCTTGAACAACTGACCCTTTAACCTGGACAAGAGAAAGAATTTTTTCTTCTCACACAAGTCAAAAGTCACATAGCAATCATTTAAAGACCCAATTGAAAGGGGGAAAAAAAGGACATTCCTCCCCCCATTTCAGTCAAATTATCACTGGCCCAAGACCAGGAATAAACAACCAGTGGGAGTGGTGTCTACCTATGTTCCAGTTGAGAGGGACTGAGCCAGCTATGCAGCAAGCTTTTCCTGGGATATGGGAAGCCAGAGGGTTTATAATGCTGATTCACTTGATCTAAGGATGAACTCCAAATGAGCTCCTCCGGACCTTGAGAAAGGTCAGATGATTACAGGAAATACAACCAAAGACCCAACATGGCACCCCAGCCATGTACCTAAGAGGACTCAATCCATAGGAAGACTATTTGGCCCACCTCAAATCTTCAGACAGGAGAGAAATGACGAATTTTCACAGAATCAACCTGAGTCCCAGAAAAGTGAAATTTCCTTCCTTAAGGTTACACAGATAGGTACTAAGTGGCAGACTTAGAATTTGAACCCTAACATCCTTTGACTCTAAAACACAGACTCAAGAGTTGGAAGGTCCCCCAGAAAATTTTCAGCTTAATCTTTTCCTGATCCCGAATTCCCTTCTGCAACATTCTAGAAAAGTAGTCACTGGATCTTTACCTCTGCTTAAAGATTTCCCTAGCATCCCCTACCTCCACTCAAGCAGCACTGGTACAAACTCCTCTAAATACTCCTGTGCCTTTCCCCAATCCCTGGGGGGAAAGATACTACTTCCCCAGTGTGATTGGTTCGTCTCTCTATGTGCCACTCCTATTCAGTACAACAAGAGATTTTGGCCCATGTCCTTTCCTTCACAGTCTCCACTGGTGTTTATCTGGGAAGACAAATGAATGAGATGTTAACAGCTTCCTGTTCCCCTCTCAGCTCTGGAGCCACAAACTAAAAAGACAAATGGACTTCTCCAGACACCTCTCATCCTTCTTAGGAAGATCTTCAGGAAGTAGCTAGTGGGAATGGGGGAAGTGAGGAGGAATTTCCTAAACAGTCTGACTTTGCTGCCTCTGCCCTGGTGAGTACCCACACAAGGAGAAAACCCCACACAAAGGACCCCAGCAGTAAACTTAAAGCGCACATCTGCTAAAAAAGAGTTTTGGCACGTCAGAGAAACAGAGGACGTGAGACAGATAAAGAACACTTGGGTTTGCATCCTGACTACCCTTGACTCACACAGAAGTCCCTCTCTGCTTCTATGCTTTAAAAAGCCTAAGAAAGTAGCAGAGCAGAGGGTATGGGTAGGATAGAAAGGAGACAGAAACCCTCATCCAAAAAATGAAGAAGCTAGCCTAGACAATTTCTAAAGTCCTTTCCACTTCCAATTTATCCTCTCCTAATATCTCACTCACACCCTCTCCCAACTTTTGTAAATATCAGAATGGCCCTACTCCCTGAGAAAGTCAAAGTAGGCTTCAGAAATTCCACCCTTGACAGATGACTTGAGTGAGTGCAAACCTGAGTATGTGCAGCTGTCCGCCCAGGCCATCTTGCCCTCTTACCCTTCCATCTCTTGCTCTAGGCATGATAATCAGATCAAAAGTACAAGTATTTTTAAGTTATTATTTAGTCATTTTCAGTTGCATCCAGCTCTTTATGACCCCCTTTTGGAGGGAGGGTGCGGTTCTTGGCAAAGATTTCCTTCCCCAGTTCATTTTACAGATGAGGAAACTGAGGCAAACAGAGTCAAGTGACTTGCCCAGAGTCATGCAGTTAGTAAGTGTCGGAGGCCATATTATAGCTCAGGAAGATGAGTCTTCCTGACTTCAACCCTGGGACTCTATCCATTACACCACCTAGCTACAAGTACTTTTAGAAAGTGAAAGTCTATAGGTCAATTCACTATCCTCCTGACTTCTAAAATCAAAGCTCCCATTACAGTGTTATCTCATCCTATTAGAATGTAAACTCCTTGAGCATAGGGACTGGCTTACTTTTTGTTTTTGTGTCCCCAAAGCTGATTAGGACAGCACCTCGCTTTTTCATTCATAAATTCATTGCTTTAGAAATATGAGTTACTATAAATATTGTACTTGGATTTTTGGTATGAGTTCAGACAAACAATTCCATTCCTATCTCCAGCAAAGAAAATTCACTGGAAAAACTCAAGAGCCATAAAAACCTTTGCTACCTTGCTGGCTTTCAGTTAAAACTAAGGCCTTCCACCCACTACCTTTGTCTGTTCTGAATCTCCATCTGTTAAAATCTCTCTCTCTCTCTGTCTCTCTCTGTGTCTCTGTCTCTTTCTCTGTCTCTCTGTCTCTCTGTCTCTCTGTCTCTCTGTCTCTCTGTCTCTCTGTCTCTCTCTCTCTCTCTCTCTCTCTCTCTCTCTCTCTCTTCTCTAACTGTCACTAATCCCCTAACTTGAGACTTAATCTTTCATTCTAGTAACTGCACTCCTAACCCAGGGCATCCAAACTCCTCCCAAGTTGGGGAAAGCCCAGAGAGGCTTCTTCATCTAGGATTTGAAGTCCAAGTTCCCAGGGCCACTTCAGAGAACTATAAACCAAGAATGAGGTGAGACCTGGCATCTTTCCAGGACACCCCCCTCCCTCTTCTCCAACCCACAGTCTACCACCTCCTCTCCATCCACAGAACAATATGAGAGTTTCTCCAGGGAATCTCAGAGAAGGAGCTGAATTCATATGGAAATTTCTCCCTTAGAACACAGAGAACAAGCTAGGACCTCCCCTCCTCCACAGCCGGAGGAGCCTAGGGCCCACTCCAAAGGAGCAAAGGCAGCCTTCACAGTCGTCTCCAGCTGTGCAGAGGGGGATGGTAGGAGATGGAGCAGCCCAGTCTTGTAGTCTGACTTCTCGCCTCATCTCCCCTGGCTCTGGCCTCACCAAGTGCTGAGGCTCATCATTCCAGAGCAGTAAATGAGCTCAACCGAACTCTTCATTTTACTGATGACAAAAACTGGCTTCTGTGACATCAGACCCACATCCTCCACCCCAGGTCCTAACCCACCACGTAGGAGTTGGTTCTCTCCCAGCAGGCCTGGGGTGAGGAGGAATCTCCAAAGATTTTCCTTAGATGCACAGGAGGCTCAGGTCAATTTCACACCTTATCCTCATTACATATATAATCCACCTCACACCTGCCCCCCACAAACGTACATATTTCCTTACATCACTCCAACATCTACGGATAATCAAGTATTCATTTTTCCTCTCAGTTAGACCTTCTGTAATCAATCCATCAATCAATTAATATTTAGTAAGCACCCAATATGTGCCAGGTGCTGTGGATGCATAGACATGGAATCAAGGAATTCATATTCTAATGGGGGAAACAATCAGCGTATACAAATATATGCAACACAAACAAGGTAATTAAAAATACAAGGGGAGTTGGGAGGGAGGACGCTAACAAGTGTGGGGCTCAGGGAAGATTTCAGATGGGTGATGATGCTTGAACTTCACTTTGAAGGAAAAGAGTGAATCTATGAGGCAGAGCTGAAGAGGAAGTGCACTTCAGGAATGCGGGAGGACCAGTGCAAAGACACAGAGAAAGGAAACAGAAAGGCCTATGGCCCAGAAGGGTGTGGAATGGAAACAAGTGGGAAGATGTGAGGCAAGCCCAGCTAGGGGGCCACTGTAATAATCTGGCTGAGAAGGGATGAGGGCCTAACCAAAGGTGGTGGCTGTAGGATGGGAGGCAAAGGATGGGACACCAGAGAAGTTGTGAAGTAGAAATGGTGAGATCTGTCAATTGATTACGTACGTGGAATAAGAATAACATGGGGATTCCAAGCCTGGGGGACTGGAAGGATGGCAGTGCCTTTTATGGAAATAAATTTTGGAAGAGGGAAGGGTTTGGGAGGAAAGATAATGAGTTTTGGACATACTGAGAATGAGATGACTCCAGGACAGTTTGAAATGTCCAATAGGCAGATGGTGATGCAGAACTGATAGACCTACGGTCATCTGCAAGGAGATGATGACTGAACCCATAGGAGATGAAAAGAAAGATGGTAGAGATCCACAGAAAACTGTAGGGCTACGAGGTAGAGTACTGGACTTGAAGGTCAGAAGACCTGAATTCAAATCCTGCCTTTGATACTTACTAGTTATACCTCTCCAGCCTCATAGTACTTACTCCACAGGGCTGCTGTAAAGATCAAATTAAATAACCCAGGAGATGCACTTTGTAAACCTTTAAAAATCACACTGTAAATCCTAGTTGTTATTACAAGGCAGCGAGGTGCTGCAGTAGACGTTGAGTGTATGATCTGGAGTCCTGAAGACCTGAATCTAAATTCTATCTTAGACAACCATTAACTGTGTGACAGTGAGCAATTCACTTAACCTCTGTCTCA